>CM046880.1:190739910-191939910 GCA_025667525.1 Glebionis coronaria
ATATATATATATATATATATATATATATATATATATATATATATATATATATATATATATATATATATATATATATATATATATATATATATATATATATATATATATATATATATATAATAGCAAGTTCAGACACTTGGTAAATTTAAGTATGTGAGATCATGATATTTAAATTGTTATAATTATTAAATGATGTACTGAGATGGTGAGTCCTTGCAGGGTAATAAACATGTGTATCAATGTCCTTGTTTATCATGTGGCGATATAATTGCCAAAGTAGTTAGAAGAGACTAAAGGTTCATAAATATAAAAATAAGTATGAAAAGATAGTATGATCAAATGGAAATAATGCTTCATGTATTCATGCAAAGGTGGTAATAAATAAGTTCTAGAAATAATGAGCACATATGCTGACAGAGTCAAAAGGATAAAATCAGAGATTTACATGTAGTGCCCGCTAATAATCCAAAACCTCAGGAAGTTGGAACAATAAAACCTGTTATTGGTAAAACTCACATTTGAAACGTTGGAAAGCTAAGGATGACACAAATGTTAGTAATTCTAATATTAGTATATATGTATTTGCTAACACTCCAGAACCCATAGTTTCCAATGCATTGTCTACTGTTGTTGTTGAAAACAAGTTGTCCAAATTGTTCTCTGGTATTTGGACTCTGGTTGCTCCAAGCATATGACCAGAGATCGCTCTCAGCTCAGAAATTTCGTTAGCAAGTTTCTTGGAACGGTTCGATTCGAATATAATCATATTGCAAAAATAATTGGTTATGGTGAATATCTTATTGGCAATGTTATAATTTCAAGAGTGTATTATGTGGAAGGTCTCGGTCACAACTTATTTTCTGTGGGACAATTTTGTGATTCAAACCTAAAAGTTGCTTTTAGAGAGCATACTTGCTTCATTTGTAATTTGGAAGGGGTTGAGTTATTGAAAGGTACTTGAGGGAATAATTTGTATGCGTTGTCTCTACAAGACATGATGGTCGCTTCTTCCATATGTCTTCTCTCCAAAGCATCAAAGACTAAGTCATGGTTATGGCATCGACGTGATGCTATCAATCATTTGGAGAATAAAAACTTGTTCGTGGTCTTCCTAAACTTAAATTTCACAAGGATCATTTATGTTCCGCGTGTTCAATGGGGAAGAGTACTAAGAAATCATACAAATCCAAGATTGAAGACACCAACCAAGAGAAACTTTATTTGTTGCATATGGATCTTTGTGGGCCAATGCATGTTGAAAGCCTTAGTGGTAAAAATTACATCCTCGTCATTGTGCATGATTACTCTCGGTTTACATGGGTGAAATTTTTACGAACTAAGGATGAGGCACCTCGATTCATCATCAGCTTTCTCAAGATGATTCAAGTGCGTCTCAATACTACTGTCCGACGTATTCGTATAGATAATGGAACCGAATTTGTTAATTAAACTCTGCGTAATTATTATGAAATGGTTGGCATCTCTCATGAAACATCTGTTGCTCGCACTCCACAACAAAATGGTGTCGTTGAAAGGCGAAATCGCTTACTTATGGAAGCTGCTCGAATGATGTTAACTTACGCAAAGGCTCCATTTTTTTATGGCCAGAAGTAGTATCTACAACAGTTTACACCTAAACCGGTCACTAATTCGCAAGCGCAATGGTAAAACACCTTATGAACTTCTTTATGGAAAAGTACCAAATTTATCATATCTTCATGTATTTGGTGCTCTTTGTTATCCAAATAATGTTGGTGACAATTTGGGAAAACTTCAACCGAAGGCGGACATTGGTAGTTTCATTGGTTATGCACCCGCGAAGAAGGCTTTCTAAATTTACAACCGAAATTCTCGTAAAATCCTCGAAACTATGGATGTTGATTTTGAGGGCTATGGCTTCTGAGCAAAGCAGCTCCAAACCCGCACTTCATGAAATGGGACCCAGTAACATTAGCTCTGGTCTTGTCCTAAATAACCCTTCTTCATCATCATTTACACCACCGACTAGAAATGAGTGGGATACTTTGTTTCAAATGTTCATTGATGAATTCTTTACTCCTCCAAGTATTGTTGCTCCAGTACCTGAAGTAATAGCTCCGGTCAACGACGTTATCGCTCCAACAAATGAAGCACAATCACTTGTGTCTACAACAACAATTGGTCAAGATAAACCTTCAACGAGGAAATCTAAACCAACACATGTATCAACTACCTATGTCATGCCTATTGAGGATGAAGAGGATGATGATGATCACGATTTAGAATTCGCTCAAATGCGTGAACTTTCATTCTTTGGTTTACCAATTCCTGACCCTAATCAAGCCGGGTCGTCCACCTCAGAGGAAGCTCCTACTAAGGTCTACTTCAATCCACGGATTCATGAATATGATAGAAAGTGGACAAAGGATCATCCTATAGACTCTATTATTGGTGACCCTAATTGTCCGGTATCCACACGAAGTCAGTTACAAGAAAGTGCATTGTTTTGTCATTTTGATGCTTTTCTCAATGAAGTTGAACCTAAGACGTGGCAAGAAGCTTTTACCCAATCTTGTTGGATAGAAGCTATGCAAGAAGAACTTAATGAACTTGTACCTCTTGATGTATGGGAACTTGTCCCATGCCCAGATCAAGTGAAGTTTGTTAGCCTTAAAATGTGAGCGACTAACGGAATTATAATAATTTACATAGCCGGGACTTGAAGGGACTAATATTGTCACATGTAAGTTATTTCAAGTCCCGAGCTATATATACCCCTTCATACTTCCATGGAGGGGTGAGGATTGTCATTTTCTTGTTTTCATTTCTCTCTCTAATAAAATACATATTAGAGTATCGCTCTCTATCTCTCTCTACAAATGGCTAAACACTTGTTCAATCCTCCTCGACCTCCGGATCTTTACCCGCGTTAATGGTGAATCTTATGTTGACAATTGGTCAGTTAAACGAAAGTGGGCCAAATACTTTGTCTCATTTTGGATTGATTATACTGATAATGGATCTGATCAATATCAGTGGGCTGTGATGACGTTAAATTTTTTGGTTGGTATCCATTATCGATCAAAGAAAATCCTCGTTTTGAAACCCTATTCCTCGAAAAAAAAATTCGACGACCTTACCTCAAAGGTCGATCCGAGCATCAGTTGGGTATATGACTGATTTTGGGTTTCATCGTCAACTTAGCTAGACGACGTTGACGTAATCCCTTTTCTTTTAGTCATCGTTGGTTTCTGGTTAGCATCGATTAAAAGAAACACAACAGACATGACAAAAACAAATTAACACCAAAACGATCCTTATAAGATTCACTCAAATGTCAAAACGGCTAGTATTCGGAGCAAAGAATGTCAAGTGATTACGAACTGGATTTTGTATTTCTTATTTGAAGTTGAAATGGGATTTCACAAAGGTGTCTACTTAATACAACATCGCGCCTTCCTTCTATTTTCTTCAAATCTAGTCTATCGATTGATGATTCGCTTGAGATTGAGACTTAAATTATCTAGTTTCCAATGTAAAGGGGTGGATGGTCGACGACATGGACTGTAAAACACGTAAAAATAAGGTTATAATTTAATTATACTTTTCAAATATTTTTGACGTATTTAAGACGTTTAATACTATTATGCTTAACGGTTTAAGTTGAAACCGATATTAAATATTATATTTTAATATTTTGACGAGTAACGAGGACTACTAGTGATTGCGATACCGACGGATGCCTAAAATTTTATATTTTATTATCGATCGTTTCGATATTTAATATTTTCAACGATATCGTTTTAATTACGTATCGAGTCGTTATATTATTATTTTTCGTGTGCGTTTAAACTTTTTAGTGTTTTTACGAAACCCGAGTCTCGTAAATATTTCAAAATTTACAATTTACATTTTCTATCCTTTTAAACTATTTTATTCCATCTTGGACCAAAACTATCACAAATTGGCAAAATTAACCCTTGTACCACCATATAAAATGGTTTTTACTTCCACTAACTTTTATATAATAATAATAAAACAAAAAATTTTCTCTCTCTCTCTCTTGTCTCTTCCATTTTGCCGAAACATCAACCCACCATCCCAAATCCATACCATTTTCAATTTAACTCAAGATTTAGGATGATTTGAGCTAATCTAAAACAAGACCCATCTTAGTTTTGATCTTGTGATCATATTGGTATGATTTTCTTCAAGATGCATTAACATTTTTTTTTCAAAATTTATTTTCTTGATGAACTATACTTGTTTGATCCATTTTGAAGGAATAAATAGGTGTTAATATTATTATATTACATAGTGGAGTGTTTGCATGTTTGAATTTTTGAGTTTGATTTATTAGATTTGTACATGCAAGTGTGTTAGAGGTTTGATCATAGTGTAGGAGTGTTAGAATGATCATATTAGTGGTATAGAAATGGGTAAAATGTGTTGAAAAATTGATTTTGTATGATTTTAAAAAGGTCAATTTTGGGCAGAAGGTTTAAGGCCATTTTTGAGGGTCTTAAGTCTGAATATAGGATGATATTATGGTATTATGTCGTAAAGAATTTCGTTAGCTTCGATTTGATATAAAGTAGGCCTTCCAACTCCAAACGAGGTGGAAGATACACTAGTTTGATTTTCGTGTACCGGGAGACGAGTGTCGACACAATCCGAAAATTGTTGTCGATATTTGGATCGAATCTCGGGTACTATAAAATGAGTTTCAAAATGATTCAAGGGCTGTTCTCAGGCTCCAAGTTTAGTATTTTGAGTCTATTTTTAGAATCAAATGGCGGTTTTACAAATGGAGTTGTTTAGAATGGTCAAAATGGTTTCGTAAGTCAAGGTCGCTAAACTGTCCGGATTTTGTGATTCAAAGATGAGTCGGGCAGGGAACTTTAGAAGTAAAATCTTTTGATGGGCTCTTGGGAGGACTTTCTACATATAGTAAATAAGTTCTCTGAGTAGTATCATAAAAAGTTGATATGTTTAAGTATGGGAAAACGGCTTGGACATTCGGTATGTTCCGGCAGATTTTTATTAAAGACATAGAATAATAAAATGAATATATAGGAGAGTGTAATAGTATCACTTGTATCGTTTTCTCTCGAGTTTGTCGTGATTATATGAGTCGAGTTCTATATTCTTATGTATGGTTTATTTCTCGAGTCTATTATTAATGAACGCACCTCATTTGATAGGTTGCGGTTCTCGTGTTTGAAAGGCATCATCTATCGTCGGCGATCGTCTTATTACCACTATTGGCTAAGGTGAGTCTATAGCCTCGCTTTATACTAGTTATTAAATGATTTTAAACCCGCGAGGGGGAATACATGTTTTATAAACTTAGAACACAAGATTTGTATGGTATGCTTTGTCCCTCTATGAATGGAACCGTGGTTGCCTTTAAATTGCATTAAGTGATTGCCTTTGTTAAAGCCTCAATTATGGACCGTTAACTAGCTTATGATGGGCTAGCCGCTAGTACAACTAATAGATCTATCGGGGAAGCCGTCCCGGTTCAGTTTGTGTGGACTTGTCACAGAAGCTTAGGCCCGACCTCCGCACCGTTTGGACATATTGTATTGAGAAGTTAGGTATACGGCAATGTACCAAAAATCTAGAGGTAACCGACAATTAATAAATCTCTTGTCTTATCAGACCTCTAAAAGGAGTGTTTAAGGGCTCGGTTCCATGAGCTTATTGCAATTTATGCTATATACAATTAACATTGTTGATGCAAATTATTATTTGATGCTTATAAGCATGCCAGAAACTTATAATCTTTGCTTGTGTTCAAATTGATTACATAAACCTATAGATTCACTCGGCATTTTTGCTGATTGTTTTACTCACATGTATTTCAGGTAATCAAGAAGTGGAAGCTTGGAGGTCACGAGAATGAAGTTGTGCACTGCTATGTTGTTCAAACTCTTTTATTTATTTATCGTTCCATTTTTAAAACAAACTAATATGTTGTTTTAACTTATCTTTTGGTAACGATTACTTGGGACTACGCTACTCTGATGAATGTTTTGGTAATGATAAATCTAAAACGTCTCTTTTCGAGTCGTTCTTTATAAATTATGTGTTGTTGTATCATTGTTTAGCATCCAAAGATGTATTCCGCTGCATGTAAATTTGGGGGTGTTAAAGATTGGTACCAGAGCCATGAGTTATAGAGAACTAGGTCTTTATTTTAAAAACCTAAACTATAACTGTCAGTTTTTATTTTTCAAAGAGTCATGTGCACCGGACTTCGCGTGACTTTAGGTTCAAGCTACTTCTGAGATTACAATTTTAGTATGCGTTATTACGTATACCTTATTGTCAAGTATTTATAAATAAATACTATGATCCCTTTATGGATATATATTTATATCAAGAATCCCTTTATCGATATATATTTATGTCGTTAAACTTTTCGATAAAAGTTTATCATTTATTAATGATTAACTTAAATAAATACAATGAATTTCAAGATCTTTCTGTATTTATTTTTGAAGTATTTAAATTGCTTTTATTGCAAAAATTTTATATTATGACCTTACATAACTTCATCTACGCGCGTTACTTTTATTGCTTAACCCTTTGAGATATCTATATAGATATCCAAATCGTCTTCCGACTGTTTGTGTTTGGACGTCTTGAAACGTAATCTCTTGACCATTGTGTAACTCAATGTGTCCTTGGAATAGACTAACCGCTATTGTGTGAGTCACACATTTTGAAACATTTCTTAAAATCGTGTTGAATAATACCATGGTTTTTCATAATATTTTGTTAATTTTTATTATCGTTTTACACGACATGCGAAGATTTAATTCGTTGCCCATTTATATGTATCGACTCCGAAGCGTATTTTTCACTTATATCTCGGTAACGTCATCGTCATTTTATAAATCATCGTCTAGATTATGGCGCTATATTGGAATACGATTTTACTTCTATAAAATTGTATCATTTGTTTTTCATTAACCTTCGTGCTCCTGGAGTGCATCCGTGAATGTCCATTCTTTTTGTCATGTTTTGTGCTTTTGAACAATCATGGCACCAGGCAGATTTGCCTACATTGCACCTTGAAACTTAAATTATGGACGTCATTCACCGTTTTGCTTCCTAAATTTTGTGATTGGATACCTTAAAACATTTTCTGTCATTCATTATGCTATATTTTCATGTGATGCTCATTATGAGATTTAATTTTCGTTGTTGTAAAATCCACAAGACATGTGTGTATATATGTATTTTGAGCCGTTAGGAAGTGTCGAAAAATATATTTAATGGAGAAACTGCTGGGGCAGTATAAACAGGTAAAAACTTAAAAGTAAAACCTTCGTTTTTAAAATAAAATAGTCAAACCTGCACAGAACTTGCAGGGGTATTTTGGTTATTTTACATTGGGTTTCAGGTCTCGGGTAAAACTAGAAAGTCGTCTGAAACGTCGTTTCGCATCAAAATGCTTTAGACTCCGAGTCTTGGAGATGTCGTTTATCGGGTCAATTAATCGGCTTATATTAAAAAGTTAAATCTGATAAAAAAAAAAATTCAGAACATGAGTTTTAAACGTTCTAAGCAATTTTGATTTCATTTGAGATCGTAAAATTTTAACAAATATTATTTTACAACTACGAACACTAGTTGCATGTGAAAATGTTTAAAATAGAAACATTACAGGATTAGCAATTACCGGATAAATGGTGTAATTTGAAAATGAATAATATACTTTCTTAAAAGCATGTTGTGTCGAGTATCTTACATAGAATACACATATGGATTGATTTATTCTTTTTATATATATGACTCATTTGTCATTCGATGTTATTTTATTTTTGTTTTCTTTTAACCTTCCACTAATTTGGGTCGAGTTTTGAAGTTTTGTCTTCACATTCTTCGTCGATATTTTTTTATCACATGTCTCATGGCATTTTCGTCTAAACCTTATAACCTTTTGAAACCTTAACAACTTGTAACCATTTCATTGATTGTTTTACGAGCTACTATTTGCTACTTTTTGCAAACCTTTAGCTACTTTATATGTTGTCATGATGTCACCTTATAAATAAATCTGATATTGTTTTACGATTATTTTCACCAATTGTTTTTACTTTGGTCTTAATACTTTTCGTAACATTAAAAGTTGCTTATTGATTATCTCACAAATTACTTGTATCCTATAAATTTATAAACTATTTTAAAATTCCATTTTACAAATGGCATGGTTTATATATAAACATAAGAAACGTAATACTCTTCGACGAAACTGAGCACTGCATTGCTAGCCCTAAATTATACATGGCCTGATCACCTATGTCTAATTTAGAAGGAGCCATGCTAGGCTGAATAGTATTCACCTTAAAAATCTTGATGATAATCAACTTTTTACTTGTAATTATGATAAAGATAAATAAAATGAAATAAATTGAAAAGAAGTTTTGAAAACCTTTATATTTTATGCAAGTAGCACAATTTCTATGCATCCGCATATGTTATCTTACCTTTTGTTAAACGAATTACGTGATTATAAGTACGTTTTTACTCTATGATTGTTTTTCCACTTGTTACTTCATTTTTTCTTATAACTGATTTCTTTTGACTGCTCGTCTAATTATTGACTGTTAATAAATGACCTAAAAGTCTCGATATTTTATCCTTCCGTATCGTCCAATCTTCTTTATGCGAATGGGTAGATCTTTGGAATGTCTCCGCACGTGAATAATGAATTATCACTAGAGTGATTTCCGTATATCTGGGATGACGTCCGTCACTCTCGTTTGTCTCGAAATCTACTTTTGTGAACCATGCTTTGACTTCTCTCTTTAAACACTAACATCTTTCATTTGATTTGTTTTTAATTACAAGTGATTATTAGGAATTTTCTTTGATTAAAATTTTTATATGGATCTTATTTCCGATCGTGTAACGACCACCGCTAAGTTAACGAGCTGATATTGGTGAACCATCGACCGCTCTAACCAAATTTGACAACTTGTTTAATCTATTCTTTCTTATCGTCATACCATCAGTGCCTTTATTTTATTATTCTCTTTAAGAATTCATACGACATTTGCTTCGTTCTCTTTTGTACCGTTGATTTCGTACTAATTGTTGACTATTATTTCCATTCGTATTCGTTGTTATCTTGTCACCTTTCGAAACCCTAATATATCCCATATTTATTTTGAAATAATAAGCACCTTTATGTACTTCTACAACGTATTATAAAATTTTATGGAACTTTTATACATTTTCCAACGATTTTCAATTATCGAAATAACCATCACAAGTAAAAGGTCAAATTTATACATCATATTTTGTATAACTAAAACTAATGTTTAAAATGAAATCATGTTCTATCTATTAAAGTAATTGATTTATCATACTTTACTTTTAATATAATGAAATTACCAGTTTAATTTATATTCCTAATAATGATTTAATTTAGAAATTATATCTTCTAATTGTAACCAACAATATGAGTTTATTTTATAAAATTCATGTCATTCTTTCAAAGTTTCTTAAGACAACCAAAATAAATTATGAAGCTATTTAACTTCTATTTTTAAAATATCATCTTTATCAAGAAAGAACCTCAATTGAATTTTAAGGTAATACCAAATCCGGGATGGATAATTGTGACAAATGTTACTTTAATGTTAATATATAATTCTTTCATCGCTCTCATTTTTTTCTAGTATTGTGAATTATTATGTTTTATGGTTACGTGAGTCGAGATCCCTCGTCGATCGTCAACCTTAAATCATTTTACCACATCTTGTCCGTTATTACATTTATTGAATTCATTTGTATCTCGTTCTGTTCCTCGTATTGAATATCATTATTTTATTCTGAGTTTAAAATGAATCTTGGGAAGCAGTGTATAAGAAGAAACGATAAGTGTCACCAGGATCTATGTGTGTATTTGTGGAATGATTGAGGACCGAATCTCTTAATGAATGGAGTTAATAAATTCGTTACGACCTCGAGGAGTATGTTGAAGCCGACACCGCAAGTGGAAAGACTCTTGAGATCAAGTAGTTATTATCAAGGGTTCGTTCAAGGTTTTCTCGATGATTAACAGTTGAGATCTATACTCGATATTTATGTTCGACCTTTTCTTTTATGTACCTATATGGTGTGTGATCTAGTCAAATGATCGTAAGTTGTGAGAACTTCAGACGGCATCATCCGATGACGTCCGATCATGTAGAACACATATTATGTAATATCTTTTTGACTTTCAACTACGATGTTTATTGAGACTTTAATGCGCGTTGGTGAAAGTGAGATGATGTCTTTGTATTATCTTTTGAGTAGGGACCCGCGTGTGAGCACCCTCCGACGACAAAAATGTTTTCTTGTTAGTTCTTTTTGATGTGTGTCCATGGCTATCCGGCCGATGGATATCCTTTAATTTGCAACCTTCCCTTTTAACTGGACTTACCCGAGAATCTTGTCATTTATTCTCGTCGTCGAATGAGCTTCGTGTGATTCATAAAATTTTCATGTGTCGAGCTTGACGGGTGACTGGTGGATAATGATTTATTTATTCCTTTTTGGTGAGATATAACTTGACGACAAGTTGCGTTTTGTAAAAGAACCAGTGGAGATCGTGGATCGAGATTCACATGGGAACGTGAGGATTTCGTTATAAGGAATGTCGTCATCCTTCCGGGTAGTGATCAACTGGTGTATGAGGTGAGTTGAGCGCCAGGACGTCGCTCCCTTAAGGTGGTGAGGATGTAAAACCCGTAAAAATAAGGTCATAATTTAATTATACTTTTCAAATATTTTTGACGTATTTAAGACGTTAAATACTATTATGCTTAACGGTTTAAGTTGAAACCGATATTAAATATTATATTTTAATATTTTGACGAGTAACGAGGACTACTAGTGATTGCGATAACGACGGATGCCTAAAATTTTATATTTTACTATCGATCGTTTCGATATTTAATATTTTCAGCGATATCGTTTTAATTACGTATCGAGTCGTTATATTATTATTTTTCGTGTGCGTTTAAACTTTTTAGTATTTTTACGAAACCCAAGTCTTGTAAATATTTCAAAAATTACAATTTACATTTTCTACCCTTTTAAACTATTTTATTCCATCTTGGACCAAAACTATCACAAATTGGCAAAATTAACCCTTGTACCACCATATAAAATGGTTTTTACTTTCACTAACTTTTATATAATAATAATAAAACAAAAAAATTTCTCTCTCTCTCTTGTCTCTTCCATTTTGCCGAAACATCAACCCACCATCCCAAATCCATACCATTTTCAATTTAACTCAAGATTTAGGATGATTTGAGCTAATCTAAAACAAGACCCATCTTAGTTTTGATCTTGTGATCACATTGGTATGATTTTCTTCAACATGCATTAACATTTTTTTTTTCAAAATTTATTTTCTTGATGAACTATACTTGTTTGATCCATTTTGAAGGAATAAATAGGTGTTAATATTATTATATTACATAGTGGAGTGTTTGCATGTTTGAATTTTTGAGTTTGATTTATTAGATTTGTACATGCAAGTGTGTTAGAGGTTTGATCATAGTGTAGGAGTGTTAGAATGATCATATTAGTGGTATAGAAATGGGTAAAATGTGTTGAAAAATTGATTTTGTATGATTTTTAAAAGGTCAATTTTGCGCAGTAGGTTTAAGGCCATTTTCGAGGGTCTTAAGTCTGAATATAGGATGATATTATGGGATTATGTCGTAGAGAATTTCGTTAGCTTCGATTTGATATAAAGTAGGCCTTCCAACTCCAAACGAGGTGGAAGATACACTAGTTTGATTTTCGTGTACCGGGAGACGAGTGTCGACACAATCCGAAAATTGTTGTCGATATTTGGATCGAATCTCGGGGACTATAAAATGAGTTTCAAAATGATTCAAGGGCTGTTCTCAGGCTCCAAGTTTAGTATTTTGAGTCTAATTTTTTAATCAAGTGGCGGTTTTACAAATGGAGTTGTTTAGAATGGTCAAAATGGTTTCGTAAGTCAAGGTCGCTAAACAGTCCGGATTTTGTGATTCAAAGATGAGTCGGGCAGGGAACTTTAGAAGTAAAACCTTTTGATGGGCTCTTGGGAGGACTTTCTACATATAGTAAGTAAGTTCTCTGAGTGGTATCAAAAAAAGTTGATATGTTTAAGTATGGGAAAACGGCTTGGACATTCGGTATGTTCCGGCAGATTTTTATTAAAGACATAGAATAATAAAATGAATATATAGAAGAGTGTAATAGTATCACTTGTATCGTTTTCTCTCGAGTTTGTCGTGATTATATGAGTCGAGTTCTATATTCTTATGTATGGTTTATTTCTCGATTCTATTATTAATGAACGCACCTCATTTGATAGGTTGCGGTTCTCGTGTTTGAAAGGCATCATCTATCGTCGGCGATCGTCTTATTACCACTATTGGCTAAGGTGAGTCTATAGCCACGCTTTATACTAGTTATTAAATGATTTTAAACCCGCGAGGGGGAATACATGTTTTATAAACTTATAACACAAGATTTTTATGGTATGCTTTGTCCCTCTATGAATGGACCCGTGGTTGCCTTTAAATTGCATTAAGTGATTGCCTTTGTTAAAGCCTCAATTATGGACCGTTAACTAGCTTATGATGGGCTAGCCGCTAGTACAATTAATAGATCTATAGGGGAAGCCGCCCCGGTTCAGTTTGTGTGGACTTGTCACATAAGCTTAGGCCCGACCTCCGCACTGTTTTGACATATTGTATTGAGAAGTCAGGTATACGGCAATGTACCAAAAATCTAGAGGTAACCGACAATTAATAAATCTCCTGTCTTATCAGACCTCTAAAAGGAGTGTTTAAGGGCTCGGTTCCATGAGCTTATTGCAATTTATGCTATATACAATTATCATTGTTGATGCAAATTATTATTTGATGCTTATAAGCATGCCAGAAACTTATAATCTTTGCTTGTGTTCACATTGATTACATAAACCTATAGATTCACTCGGCATTGTTGCTGATTGTTTTACTCACATGTATTTCAGGTAATCAAGAAGTGGAAGCTTGGAGGTCACGAGAATGAAGTTGTGCACTGCTATGTTGTTCAAACTCTTTGATTTATTTATCGTTCCATTTTTAAAACAAACTAATATGTTGTTTTAACTTATCTTTTGGTAACGATTACTTGGGACTACGCTACTCTGATGAATGTTTTGGGAACGATAAATCTAAAACGTCTCTTTTCGAGTCGTTCTTTATAAATTATGTGTTGTTGTATCATTGTTTAGCACCCAAAGATATATTCCGCTGCGTGTAAATTTGGGGGTGTTAAATGGACCACTATCACTTAAAGGAGTTACGTTGTAGTGCTCAAGTGTCACACTCACTTGTAGTTGTGTGTATTTCAAGAGGTGTTTTTCATCTTATACTCCTCTCTTCTTTTGTGTATAAGGTACTAAGATACTTTTCTCTACATCGTTCGTCAATCAACAAAAGTGCTAAGCTTAAGTAATTAATTTGGGGATTGTACTTTAGTTTCAAGTTTGGAATATCGGGTTTACTTCACCAATGGTCACTACGGATAGCCAAAAGAATACGAGGTTGGTAAGTTTAGCTAGAGAGTAAATGAGTAGAGATGTGATCAGCAAACAATTCTCACAAGCAATTTGAGCTACAGAATGCCAACAAAGATACTTCATTGTCCAAGTACATCTTTCATAGTTTCTTGACCTTTCTCAACTCTGAAGATTTTTGCTTTTGATAAGAACATCTCGTGATTCTGAACGTATACGTCAGATGATGCTTCCGAGTGTTCTTAACCACCATACTTTTAACAAGTACATCTCACGATTCTGAGCGTATACGTCAGATGATGCTTCCGAGTGTTCGTGACCATCATACTTTTGATAAGAACATCTCGCAATTCTGAGCGTACACGTCAGATGATGCTTCCGAGTGTTCTTAACCATCTCACTTTTGACATGAACATCTCACGATTTTGAGCGTACACGTCAGATGATGTTTCCGAGTGTTCTTAACCATCATACTTTTGACAAGAGCATCTCACGATTCTGAGCATACATGTTAGATGATGCTTCTGAGTGTTCGTAACTATCATACTTTTGACAAGAACATCTCGCGATTCTGAGCGTACACGTTAGATGATGCTTCCGAGTGTTCGTAACCATCATGGGAAAAAACGTGTACTTTGGAGTACTTAGTTCAACTTCCAGGGGAAAGTATTCTACAAGCGTGATAAGATTTGTTGCTGATTTCTTGCATGTTCCCCCAAACGCATAATCATGAATACCAAAAATGTCCAGGTAGCAGTACTACTTGGTGTGGTTTTCTTCTTCTTTTACAAAATTCTGTTGTGCACTTTAAATGTCAAAGATAGAAGATTGGTCAAGCTACAGATTCTGCTCAAGACAGTGATATTGGTTTGGGGGGAAGCTGATTTAGAAACTTCGTCAAAAAGAAGTTTATGAAGAAAGCTTTTCTATACATGGAGTATGAATTGGGGGGAAGTTAATCCAGTTCATACATGATACAATGGTTCCTCAATAAGCAAAGATAAAGAGGATACAAACTGGGGTACAAGTTTCCTTGAAGACTTGAAGACAACTACGTCATCCTCAACATTGGAAGCACCTTGAAACTGTCATATTATTGTTGTAAATGTAATTGTTAGGAACAGTGTAAGTAATTTTGTATGTCTCCACATTGGGGGAAGATTGTTAGCCCTAAAATGTGAGCGACTAACGGAATTACAATAGGTTACATAGCCGTGACTTGCAGGGACTAATATTGTCATATGTAAGTTAGTTCATGTCCCGAGCTATAGATACCCATCCATACTTCAATGGAGGGGTGAGGATTGTCATTTTCTTGCTTTCTCTCTCTAATAAAACACATATTAGAGCATCGCTTTCTCTTTCTCTCTCTACAAATGGCTAAACACTTGTTCAGTCCTCCCCGACCTCTGGATGTTTACCCGTGTTAATGGTGAATCTTATGTTAACAAAGTTACCTCACTTTGAAATGGGTTTACAAGGTGAAACTCGACGAGTTAGGCGGAATTTTGAAAACAAAGCTCGTCTAGCAGCTCGTGGGTACAAAAAATTATTAGGCATCGACTTTATGTAATCCATTGCACCCGTTACCCGTTTGAAAGCTATTAGACTATTCATCGCTTATGTAGCCCATATGAACATGATCTTCTATCAAGTGGATGTGAAGACGGTATTTCTTAATGGTGAAATCAAGGAAGAGGTCTATGTTCAACAGCCGCATGGTTTTGTCAATTCTAAATATCCTAATCACGTGTATAGGCTTAAGAAAGCTCTTTATAGGTTGAAACAAGATCCACGCGCGTGGTATGTATTAGACGTTATTATTAGGCCAAGCCCGGTTGTGGGTGATGGTCCGTTAAGGATTGTGATTAGGGTTTGCTTATCACTATAAATAAGCTATGAATAAGCACATAATAACGTACGGGGTTTTCTATCATCTAATATGGTATCAGACACCTAGTTGGTACGATCTTGAGACCACAGTCTTCAAGCCGCCACTAGCAACCGCTGCTCTACCACCCCGTGAAATCTTTCCTCCACCGTTTGTCAAATAAACAACGAGTATCATCTATTTTCTTTTATCAAACCGCATCATCTTACCCTTTTCTGACTGGATCTCTTGCTACCTCTACATAATCTGCCAGCCTTCCCTCTCTATCATATCATAAACATCAAGACAAAACCTTTCATCCTCATATCTTCCGCTGCTGTTACCACCCGATCACCATCACCACCGCGGCTTATAGTATTATCCATCAGGGATCGTTTCCAGATCCAAAAAGCAGATAAAAAAACATATCTCAACATACCAATTTCAGTTTTCGTCTTCAAAGCCGATCTCCCTGGCAATCCCATTTTATTTTCTCTCCATTGTTACACTTTCTCAAACACATATCATCACCTCCATCAATGGATAAAGTCTCATCCCGATCCTAAACAATCACCATCACCCGATTAAAAAAACTACAAAAAAGGACCTAAATCTGGATCTGAAGATATAAAAGATTTAAATGGTTTGGTGTCGGTGTGTTCTTGGAATGAAAAAAAAAGAAATATACTGGTGAAAAAGGGCCATTTGATAGGTTTTATTAGAATTCTAAAAGTGGTTGTGTTTTTGTTTTATTTTAATATTTTTTAAAAGTTTTAATATTTTTTATTTATTTATTCAGTAATGTTTTAATTAAGTTAATCTCGAGTTCGA
This sequence comes from Glebionis coronaria, assembly GCA_025667525.1. Lineage (NCBI taxonomy): Eukaryota > Viridiplantae > Streptophyta > Magnoliopsida > Asterales > Asteraceae > Glebionis > Glebionis coronaria. Next base: position 190,756,167 of record CM046880.1, read on the forward strand.
GCTTTTGTGATTTCACCGCTCGAACTACGGGGGAGTATTAGACGTTATTATTAGGCCAATCCCGGTTTGTGGGTGACGGCCCGTTAAGGATTGTGATTAGAGTTTGCTTATCATTATAAATAAGCTATTAATAAGCACATAATAACCTACGGGGTTTTCTATCATCTAATAGTATGATCTATTCTTACAATTATTCTTTACGGAAGGCTTCACAAAAGGCAAGTTGGATCCAACGTTGTTCATTCAGAAACGAGGTAAAGATATGACTATGGTACAAATATATGTTGAGGATATTATATTTGCTTCCTCAACCTAAATCTTATCGGATGAGTTTGGGACACTCATGTCTTCCAAGTTTAAGATGTAAATGATGGGCAAGGTATCATTTTTCTTAGGTCTTCATATATCTCAGAGTCCCAGAGGCATCTTTATCAATCAATCCAAGTATGCCCTTGAATCGCTAAAGAAATATAAGATGGAATCTTGCGACCACGTGAATACTCCAATGGTGGAAAGAACTAAGCTAGATGCAGATTGATGAGACTGCTTTTATACATGGTCTCATCGTCCAAAACGGCCTTAAAATGCATAAAATATCATAAAATAGACCAAATATATGCTCGTGTTTGTTACTTGTGTATTTTTAGGTACGGATATTGAGGAATTGGCAAAAGAACACAAGAATCAATCAAAAACGAACACGGGAAACGAAGTCGCACAATGAACCGGGCCCAAGTTGGAATTTTGCAAAAAGACCCTTGAAGAATTGAAGATTGTCAAGATTATTCCCTCATCTTTGAATAACTTGTCACATTTGACCCTAAAAATATCAAATGTACAAGTATGATCCTTTATGTTTGAAGATATTACAAGTTCAGCCCTTGGGAATCAAGAATATACATTTAATACCCTTGGAAAAGTTTTTGGAAGAGTTTGTGCCATTTTTGACAACTTGTGCAAAGCTGATAAAAGGAAACTAGGCGCTGATGGGGTTTTAATACAAAGAGGAAAGAATGTGATAACTTGGGGACCATATTTTCCAGACAACCAAACAACCCACAACCTATCATTCTGCCACATCACCCACCACCACCAATCATAACCCTCCACTTCACAATCCCCTCCACTTCACACTCCACTTAGTTTTTTAAACTGATTTAAACTAATCAGTTAATTATGGAGGCAAACATATTATTTAAATCCCATTAAACCCAAAACGAATCAAAACCCCACCCTGCTACTCCCTTAATCCCATAAACCCTAATCTCCAAATTATTCAAAACAAAGGGTTATCCCCTATAACTGTCCAGATCATCAATTTACATCACTCTCACCTTTTCCCACCCAAAACAACAAACCCACATGGCCTGTAGACCCCACCCCAGACCTCCCCTGCTCAAGTCATTTTCCCCCAAACCCTATGTCCCGACCAAATCAACATCCCAGATCATCCCCTTGGTCCCCAAGCTCAAATGGACGACTCAAGATCAAGATTCCAAGCTGTCAAGTCACATGGGACGATTTTTGACCCATTTTCAGTCAAAGACTCAAGGGCACTTTAGGCAATCCAATGTTTAGGGTTTTGAGATTCTAGAATAGTCTTTCTAGTAGTATTTAAAGGGAATGAGCCTGTTCATTCACCTCTTGTTCCAGTTTTTAGCCTATAACCTTGTAATTCCTTTTTTAATTAATAAAGTTTGGTATTTGTAAAAGACAAGTGTAATCCCTTTTATTAAATTAAAAAGTTTGTGTATTGTGTTTATGCTAAAAACTGAGTTCCATTTAAATTTGTGAAAGAATTTGGTGTTTGAAGTTTCAGTTTTCATAAGGGTTTTAAAAAAGTCTTGAATTCAGAAATCATTGGGTGTTAAGAAGTGAAAGTGGATTAACAAACCTTGATTTGTGATTTATGAGTGTTTTTAAAACGTGTTAAGTCAAAAGGTTTAAAGGATTTGAGTTTTCAGAAAATCAGAAAAGTGCAATTTTCTTGTGTTTTTTTTTCTTGATTTGCAGGTTTGATTGTTGGAGTGTGTTGCTGTTAAAGGTTTAGCACCAACCCCAGTTGGTAGGAGGTGGATCCACAAGAACCTTGGATGTAAGGTTCTAAGGTAAAAGTCTTTTACCTTGTTGAAAATTTCAGAAAAGTGGTGGTTTATGTGATGTGCATGATTATTTGATAATTGTTGTTAATTCTGGTTTGAATTGTGTTCTTATGAGTTTGTATGCATGTTAGATGCTATTTGGATTAGATTGAGTAAGTTTTAAAGTGTTTTGGTTTGAAAATTTTTGAAAACAGAATATAAAGGGGTGTTTGGATTTGCCTTTTATATGAGAGATTTGGATAGAATTGCAGTGTTAAAATGTGTTAGATACTTGGTAGGGGTCATATTGGTTTTAAGTAGCTAGTTTATCAGATTGGTGTAAGTTTGAAGCAAGTTTGTGTGTTAAAAAGGGAAAACTTAGCATAAATCTGCATAACCACTTATTCTGCTTGGATTTAAGGAGATTTGAGCTTGGATTGTGTAATCTGCTAGGATTTAGGGTAGTTAAGGGTTTGTGATTGCTTGAGTATTGATTGACTCACTTGGATGCAAAATTTGAGAAGCTAATAATCAAAAGTGTGCAAGTTATAAGCTTAAACAGTCCCCAGACTTTGAAATTTATATCAGTAACTTGATTTTGGCCTTTGTGTCCATTGATTGTGTGAATTGGTGCTAGAAGCTATTTGTTTTGTGTTTTAACTGACTCCTTGTACTCAACTGAGTACAAGGGTGCCTTTGTCATCCACAAACACTCACAAATCATAAGCATCCAAGCTCCTCTTGGGTCTTATTTGCTCAAGTAAAAAGCTACACTTGTTCATCAGAAACAAGTGCAGACCTGGATACATTTTGGTCCTTAATTTGGCTTAATCAGTGTTAAAAAGTTAAGTTGGATTGTGTTTACAAGTCATTAAGGGTCACTGTTTGGATTGGAAAAGAAAAAAATAAAAAAGAAAATTTTTACAAAAAGGTCACCCGCAACGGACTCGAACACGCGACCCCTCGCTGGGGGACTAGCGTGCTTACCATTGATCTAGATGCCTTTTTACGTTTTAGTTTCATTTCATTAGTTATTTAACCACTTTTTGTTTTGTTCTCATTTAAATAAGCCGTGGGCTTATTGCTTATTTTCAGCTTATTTATTAAGCATTTTGAGCTTATTTCATTTTTCCTAGGTTTTGATTAGGTTTTTAGATTTTTCTGATTAAAAGTTTTATTTTTCCTTTTATTTAATTAATTTCTAGGATTATTTTTAGTTTTAAATTTAGAAAGTCTATTAAAAATATTAAACAGTAATTAAAAAATACAAAAAAATAGTTTTTAGGTTTTAATTTGTATTTTTGAGGTTTACATATCAAAAAGTTTTCAAAAACTTTAATTTTTAATTTTATTTAATTTTAGGGTTTTTAGACAACTTTAAAAATTAATATAAAATTAACTAAAAGGTTTTAGGAGCTTTAATTTACATTTTCTTTCTAGTTAGAATATTTAGGATTTTTGAGAATTTTTTAGAATTTATTTAAGAACTTTTCATTTTTTGGAATATTTTAATATTATTTTATTCATTAAAATAAAAAGTTTTATTTTTATTTCTTTTTCATTTTTCCTAGGTTCTTTATCATTAATTAGGACTTTTCTCATTTGTAGAATAATTTTTAGGCTTTTCAATTAATTTTTAGAATTAATTTAAGATTTAATAGATTTTAATAGTTTTTAAGTGATTAAAAATAGTTTAATTTGGTTTTAAAATTTTTAAAAATAGTTTTTAGCTTAATTAGGTCATTTTTGAGGTTTACAAGCTATAAAATCTTGTTTAGGGCTTTTTAATATTTAAAAGTGATTTTTAGGGCTTTAATTAGCATTAAAAAGTCATTATTAAATTAATTAAAAGGTTTTGGCAAGTTTGGATTTTTTGTAAACTCTTAGAATTTTATTGTGGATTTTTAGTAATTTTTAGGAATTTTTAGATTAAAATTTTAAATTTTGCACTTTTTACGTTCTTTGTCGTAACTTTCTAGTAGTGTTTTCGCCTTATTTTTCTATTTTTTTCGTCTTCGTCATTTTCTCTTCTTTTCTTCTTGTTAATAATCAAAAACATAATCAATCATTCATTACACAACGCACTAGCCTCCTCGAGAGAACGATCCCCCATTAAGGGTCATAACTTGTGGTTTTCCTAAACCACTCGTTAATACTTACCGCTTTTACCTTGTTTTCCTAAACAAGTGTAATTTTACAACAATCATTTTTGGCGCCGCTGCCGGGGAGGCGTGTTGTGTTTTGATTGAAACATTGTTGTTTTTTTTTATACTAGCCATAATAGTATTTGTATTAATAGCACTCTATTAATACGTATTATCGTTTTTCGGTTTTTGTGAATACTATTACTATATTGTATACGTAGAACAATAAATACACAAGTACTCCAAATACGTGAGCAATCACAACCTTGATTCGGGATTTCATCACTCGATCATTGTATTCGAATCTCAAACCAAAGAAAAAAGGCAAAAATAGATAAATACTTTCGTGAAGCTTAATCTTGATAATACAAACTATAAGGTGGGTATAAGGCGGTTGTATTTCACAACCTAAAGGAAAAAGGCTCTTAAGTGCTTCGCGCCGCCTCGTTTCCTCCGCTTGCTTGTGCGTATTTGATTTTGAGAGTGAATCGAGGGTTTTGCCGCCCAAAGTATTATTACATATCATATATATTTTCTTGGTTTCCATTTGATTAAACCCTCTTGAACGATTTGGTGTTCCACCATCGTTCTAAAGTCATTGAAGGCGTTCACTCCACGTGATCGTTTTCATTCCTTGAGGCCTTTTTAATCAAGAGATTTGATTAGTGAGGAGATTTGTGGACTCATTGTCTTCTTAATATATTCACCAATTCCAAAAAAGGTTGATACAATCAAAAACCACAAAAAAATTGAAAAAACACAAAATACCAAAAAGAATCTTCTTTGCTCGCCTTCTCGTTGTATGTGACGTTTATGCAAACTCGCTCTAAAGCTAGACGTGCTCGTAAACGAAGAAACAAATCACTCACTCATTCTAGTGAGGAGTCTCCAAGTGAGGAACCTATTGTAGAACAAGAAGCTATCATGGCTAATCGTACTATGATGGAGTTGCTTCAAGCACCCACCGAGGGTTTTGGAGAGGCCATTGTGATTCCCGCCATCCTTGCGGAGAACTTTGAAATCAAAACGGGTTTAATGTCTATGCTTCAAGCAAACAAGTTTCGCGGTCACGAAAAAGACAACCCACATTATCACATTAGGCAATTTAATCGTCTCACCGCGACAAGCAAGTTTAAGGATGTACCACACGATGCCATTAAGATGATGTTGTTTCCTTACTCGTTAGATGGACCCGCCAAGATTTGGCTTGAGAAAGAACCGCCGAATTCGATTTTGACATGGGCCGATCTCGTGTCTAAATTTGTGAATCAATTTTTTCCACCATCTAAGACAACACATTTGAAAAACGAAATTTCACGTTTTACACAAAGACCAAATGAAAGTTTTTCAATGGCTTGGGAAAGGTTTAAAGAAATGTTACATGAATGTCCACACCATGATTTTTCCGAATTGCATCAAATTGACACTTTTTATAATGGGCTTAATGAACATGAACGAGATTATTTAAATGCCGCCGCGGGTGGTAATTTTTTGTGCAAAACGACCAATGAGGCTTTGAAAATCATAGAAAATAGGTCTAAGGTCTATAGCCCTCGTAACACACCGAGTGTTGCCAATTTGGGCTCGTCATCATCTCGTTCCATTAATGCCTTGCAAGATGAAGAAAATGAGGAGAATCGGTTTTTAGATAGGTTTTCGACTCTTATGTCTCATTGGAAAGCTCAAGAAGCTTCAAACACCGCTTCGGTTAAAGCGGTTGCTAAGAGTTGTATTTCATGTGGTGGAGCTCATGATTTTTCCGAGTGCATTACCGCGGATGGTAACACTTCGAATGCTTATGTAGCCACGGGAACTTATAACCAAATCGGTCAAGGTTCCCGCCAAAATCAAGCTCCACAAAATCAAAATGCTAATAACTATCGAAACAACAATCAAGGTGGAAATTACCAAGGAAATCAAAGGAATTATAACAAAGGTAATTACCAAAGTGGAAATGGGCAAATTTCAAACCAAAACCAAAACCGTGATTTTCAAACTCCTACTCAAGGTTTTCAAAATGCTCACACTAAAAATTTGCAAGGAGAATTTTTAGATTATGCTAAGGCTAATGATGCTAAGTTTGATAACATGCAACGTGAGATGATTAGCTTAAGATCCGAGTTGAAAAACGAGCTTAAAACCGAACTTGCTAATGAACTTAAAACTCATGCTAATAAAATGGAAGGAAATGTCACACGACTCCAACAAAATCAACAAAAAATGGAGCAAGGACAACATGAGATTAAGCAAGAGTTGTTGAAAGCGGATGCTAGGAAATCTAAGTTTGAAGACCGTATGGCTAAAATGTTTGAAGCTATCATGTGTAAGCCCTCTTCTTCGGGTGGTCTTCCTAGTGATACCATCGTGAACCCGAAAGGAGAATTGAAGGTTATTACCACTCGTAGTGGTAAAACTTTCAAAGAACCCACTTCTCGTCCAAGTACTTCTATGGAGAAGGAAAAAGAGAAAGAACCCGAGGTTGTGGTTGAAAAGGAGCACATCTCAAGCCCACGAAGTACCGCTCAAACCACACCTACGGTTGAACCAATACCCATAATGGAACCCGAGATTCCAAGGCCGATGCCTATGCCTAATTTGCCCCAACCCACACCACCTTTACCCTACCCATCAAGACAAGACAAGGAAAAGGCACAAGAACGAAATAATTATCAATTTGAACTCTTTATGAAAATGTTTCGTGACTTGCATTTTAATATAAGTTTTGCCGACGCCTTAGTCATGATGCCTCGATTTACCGCGAACTTCAAAAGTATGTTGAATAACAAAGAAAAATTGCAAAAATCGTCTAGTTGTTCTTCGGTTTTTCTAAGCCGCATACCTCAAAAGGTCGGTGATCCTGGAAAGTTTTTAATCCCATGTGCTATCCAAGACATGGAAGAATGCTACGCCTTGGCCGATCTTGGTGCTAGTATTAATTTGATGCCTCTTGAGATTTTTAAATCGCTCAATCTCCCAAATCTCACTCCTTCAAGAATGTCAATCGAAATGGCCGATCATTCTACGATTCTAGCTTGTGGAGTTGCCGAGGACGTCTTTGTGAAAGTTGGGAAATTCTATTATCCCGTGGACTTCATTGTTGTTGATATTCCCATCGATCCTAAAGTTCCGTTAATTTTAGGTCGATCTTTTTTGGATACCTCGAGAGCACTTATCGATGTGCATGCAAGGAAAATCACTCTTCGTTTCAATGAGGAAGAACTCGTCATTAATGCAACCCAAAACTCCACTCTTTCTCATGTTTATTCGATCACATCTTTGTACAATGTCAATTCCACCAAAAGCATTTGCAAAAAGATTTCAAATAGAGTTTTAGGAGTTGATAAAAATGAAGTTCCGTCCCCTCCGCCGATGGAGGTTAAGAGTGTTAAGCCTATGATTCCAATCTCGAGTGATTTTTCGGATGATGAATACGTTGATCCCGATGGGGAGGTTTTCTTTGTTGACAAAAGATTTGAAAACTTGCCACCACCTAAGCCAAAAAGATTTCAAAATGTGAGAATTTTTAGTGTGACTAACATTGTTTTAGATACACCAAATATTTTTGACATAATTAAATCGGGTTTTCACAAGGAGAGTGTAAAAGATGAAAAAGGAAAAGATTTTGAATTTAATTTAAAAGATTTTTCTACAATTCTAACTCCGTCATCACCGCGTGTCTTGAGTACTACAAGCTCGTCTTCTCCTTTTGACGATGCTTTGTGTGGACTTAGTGTGGGGGAAGCCCCTTATGTTCCCTCCCCTTTCTCCACCGAGGACGAGATATTTGATCCTGGAATTGCTTATATAGGGAAATCTCGGTCTTCCACCGATGCAATAAATGGAAAATCTTTTCATTTGATTGGTGCGAGTCTACCTCGAGTAGCTCAATGTTTTGCCTTACCCATTGTCCCACCCTTCTATTTCTTCTCTCCTATTTTCTTCTATCCCATTGGGATTTGTGTTGGAGTTGTGTTGTCTCGTCTTTCATCCGAAAACGAGGACGCTATCTTTGACCCCGGTATACGATCATCGGATTTTTAAAGTACTCCACGTACTTTTGGGCCTTGTTTATCATGTAAGCCCCACCAAAAATTGACCAAACCATGATTATCCCTAAATGATCACATTTATGGGGATTCGAGTCGAGCTTTTGACTTAGTTATCAAAAACAAGGTGCCTCGTAGGGGAGACCCATGCTTATCCATGTACATATTATTGCTTTCTAATTAGTGTAACGTGAGGGGATTTGTGCCCTTCCAACCTTTGTTCCGTGGTTGTTTGTGAATTGTGTCTTTTAGATCATCATCTTCACGACTGGAGCCTCTCGTGTTCGTTTCATGGGAGCACTCGATCGTTTGCTTTGGAGGCCTTTCCCAATATCCACATATGATATATCCTTTTATGTTCTAACCTTAGGTTTATAGCAAACTTCATAAACGGCTATTACTTATTGGTTACACCCTTTCCATGCTAGATTAGGCATTCGACTACGTCTCTAGTATGGGGGTGTTTGTACCCCTAGACTCGAAACATTGAGGACAATGTTTAACTTTAGTATGGGGGGGTGAATAGATACTTGCCTTGCCAAACCTTCACGCTTTCCAAAGTTTATCGTTTTGTTATCGTTTTGTTGCAAAATAAGGCTAAAAATGGCCAAATTTTAAAATTTTTCTCATGTTTCATAAGTGTTTGAAGACACGAATGTAGATTTTCCGATGGCGAGAATAAGAGTAATTTTTGACTCGACCGTGCGTGTTGAGCACTTAGCTTTGATTCCTTAACTACACATTAGGCTAAGTCTCTTAAATGAGGACGAGAAATGATAGAGTTAATTATAAGTTACTATGCTAAACGTAGAGTACTCGTATTCTTTCAAAAACTCATGTGTTCTCGTTGTTTGCTTATTCTCCCTTCGCATGTAAATATTTTTTGCTTAATAAATATTGATTTAGCGGTTTAGTTTTGATTGTTGGGTTTCTAGTCTTTTCTAGTAGCTTCCGTGTAATTAAATTGGGAAGACATTAAGGTATCGCCAGCGTCACGGTTTTGAAGTATTGGCACCCCAATAATCGAAAGCTTCACCCAATAATAAGATTTCAAGTTCTCACCTAAATCTAGCAAACAATTTGAAGCCCCACAAGGCCTAAAATCTATGCAAAATTGAAAGTGAATCAAGCCTTAATCTTCGAAGCTTTAAAGATCCAAAATTCGCTTTAGCGTGAGGATATACGTCTTTGGCTAATAAAACCACCGATGATGGCGGATAATAAAAGGCAAGGCAAGACCGAAGTCATAATAAAAGCTTCATGGCGAAGTTGAATAAAAGATGGAGGTAAACCAAAGATAATAAGGTCCTTCCGTTAGGGGGCGTATAAAAGTCTTGGTAATAAGTCTCATGTTCAAAACCGTTATAAAACCTTGTTTATCGATTCTTCTTGTCAACTTAATTTTTTAACATCGTTGTCTATTAGGAGGGGTTATTGATTTGATGGTCTTAGTTACACCGTTAGGACTCTATTTTTAGACCTAAATCTCTATTATCGCATAAGTCAATGATGCATCCTCGTGATCATTAAGACATAATAAAATATAAGAGATACAACTTAGGAATAATGGGAGAATAAGTACGTGATTAGGGCATATGAGTAGTGTTAGCATTACTAACTTATAATGACAATGATCTCGTTGCACGCTTGGCATGGAATTAAGGTGAAAATCGAGGACGATGAAATTATTTCTAACGAAGCATTCACGTGTTCTTATTCTATGAACCTAAACGTCCCATTTTGCGATGAGAATCATACATTATGTCTAAAACGCAAGTAGTAGCAATAGTGTAGTGTAGCTAGTTTATCATTTGAATAAAAGTGAATAAAATTAAATTTTGGAGATGCTTTGATACTTTATTCTAGCATTGTGTGAGGGCACGGCAATGGTTTAGTATGGGGGAGTGATGAGACTGCTTTTATACATGGTCTCATCGTCCAAAACGGCCTTAAAATGCATAAAATATCATAAAATAGACCAAATATATGCTCGTGTTTGTTACTTGTGTATTTTTAGGTACGGATATTGAGGAATTGGCAAAAGAACACAAGAATCAATCAAAAACGAACACGGGAAACGAAGTCGCACAATGAACCGGGCCCAAGTTGGAATTTTGCAAAAAGACCCTTGAAGAATTGAAGATTGTCAAGATTAGTCCCTCATCTTTGAAGAACTTGTCACATTTGACCCTCAAAATATCAAATGTACAAGTATGATCCTTTATGTTTGAAGATATTACAAGTTCAGCCCTTGGGAATCAAGAATATACATTTAATACCCTTGGAAAAGTTTTTGGAAGAGTTTGTGCCATTTTTGACAACTTGTGCAAAGCTGATAAAAGGAAACTAGGCGCTGATGGGGTTTTAATACAAAGAGGAAAGAATGTGATAACTTGGGGACCATATTTGCCAGACAACCAAACAACCCACAACCTATCATTCTGCCACATCACCCACCACCACCAATCATAACCCTCCACTTCACAATCCCCTCCACGTCACACTCCACTTAGTTTTTTAAACTGATTTAAACTAATCAGTTAATTATGGAGGCAAACATATTATTTAAATCCCATTAAACCCAAAACGAATCAAAACCCCACCCTGTTACTCCCTTAATCCCATAAACCCTAATCTCCAAATTATTCAAAACAAAGGGTTATCCCCTATAACTGTCTAGATCATCAATTTACCTCACTCTCACCTTTTCCCACCCAAAACAACAAACCCACATGGCCTGTAGACCCCACCCCAGACCTCCCCTGCTCAAGTCATTTTCCCCCAAACCCTATGTCCCGACCAAATCAACATCCCAGATCATCCCCTTGGTCCCCAAGCTCAAATGGACGACTCAAGATCAAGATTCCAAGCTGTCAAGTCACATGGGACGATTTTTGACCCATTTTCAGTCAAAGACTCAAGGGCACTTTAGGCAATCCAATGTTTAGGGTTTTGAGATTCTAGAATAGTCTTTCTAGTAGTATTTAAAGGGAATGAGCCTGTTCATTCACCTCTTGTTCCAGTTTTTAGCCTATAACCTTGTAATTCCTTTTTTAATTAATAAAGTTTGGTATTTGTAAAAGACAAGTGTAATCCCTTTTATTAAATTAAAAAGTTTGTGTATTGTGTTTATGCTAAAAACTGAGTTCCATTTAAATTTGTGAAAGAATTTGGTGTTTGAAGTTTCAGTTTTCATAAGGGTTTTAAAAAAGTCTTGAATTCAGAAATCATTGGGTGTTAAGAAGTGAAAGTGGATTAACAAACCTTGATTTGTGATTTATGAGTTTTTTTAAAACGTGTTAAGTCAAAAGGTTTAAAGGATTTGAGTTTTCAGAGAATCAGAAAAGTGCAATTTTCTTGTGTTTTTTTTTCTTGATTTGCAGGTTTGATTGTTGGAGTGTGTTGCTGTTAAAGGTTCAGCACCAACCCCAGTTGGTAGGAGGTGGATTTACATCCACAAGAACCTTGGATGTAAGGTTCTAAGGTAAAAGTCTTTTACCTTGTTGAAAATTTCAGAAAAGTGGTGGTTTATGTGATGTGCATGATTATTTGATAATTGTTGTTAATTCTGGTTTGAATTGTGTTCTTATGAGTTTGTATGCATGTTAGATGCTATTTGGATTAGATTGAGTAAGTTTTAAAGTGTTTTGGTTTGAAAATTTTTGAAAACAGAATATAAAGGGGTGTTTGGATTTGCCTTTTATATGAGAGATTTGGATAGAATTTGCAGTGTTAAAATGTGTTAGATACTTGGTAGGGGTCATATTGGTTTTAAGTAGCTAGTTTATCAGATTGGTGTAAGTTTGAAGCAAGTTTGTGTGTTAAAAAGGGAAAACTTAGCATAAATCTGCATAACCACTTATTCTGCTTGGATTTAAGGAGATTTGAGCTTGGATTGTGTAATCTGCTAGGATTTAGGGTAGTTAAGGGTTTGTGATTGCTTGAGTATTGATTGACTCACTTGGATGCAAAATTTGAGAAGCTAATAATCAAAAGTGTGCAAGTTATAAGCTTAAACAGTCCCCGGACTTTGAAATTTATATCAGTAACTTGATTTTGGCCTTTGTGTCCATTGATTGTGTGAATTGGTGCTAGAAGCTATTTGTTTTGTGTTTTAACTGACTCCTTGTACTCAACTGAGTACAAGGGTGCCTTTGTCATCCACAAACACTCACAAATCATAAGCATCCAAGCTCCTCTTGGGTCTTATTTGCTCAAGTAAAAAGCTACACTTGTTCATCAGAAACAAGTGCAGACCTGGATACATTTTGGTCCTTAATTTGGCTTAATCAGTGTTAAAAAGTTAAGTTGGATTGTGTTTACAAGTCATTAAGGGTCACTGTTTGGATTGGAAAAGAAAAAAATAAAAAAGAAAATTTTTACAAAAAGGTCACCCGCAACGGACTCGAACACGCGACCCCTCGCTGGGGGACTAGCGTGCTTACCATTGATCTAGATGCCTTTTTACGTTTTAGTTTCATTTCATTAGTTATTTAACCACTTTTTGTTTTGTTCTCATTTAAATAAGCCGTGGGCTTATTGCTTATTTTCAGCTTATTTATTAAGCATTTTGAGCTTATTTCATTTTTCCTAGGTTTTGATTAGGTTTTTAGATTTTTCTGATTAAAAGTTTTATTTTTCCTTTTATTTAATTAATTTCTAGGATTATTTTTAGTTTTAAATTTAGAAAGTCTATTAAAAATATTAAACAGTAATTAAAAAATACAAAAAAATATTTTTTAGGTTTTAATTTGTATTTTTGAGGTTTACATATCAAAAAGTTTTCAAAAACTTTAATTTTTAATTTTATTTAATTTTAGGGTTTTTAGACAACTTTAAAAATTAATATAAAATTAACTAAAAGGTTTTAGGAGCTTTAATTTACATTTTCTTTCTAGTTAGAATATTTAGGATTTTTGAGAATTTTTTAGAATTCATTTAAGAACTTTTCATTTTTTGGAATATTTTAATATTATTTTATTCATTAAAATAAAAAGTTTTATTTTTATTTCTTTTTCATTTTTCCTAGGTTCTTTATCATTAATTAGGACTTTTCTCATTTGTAGAATAATTTTTATGCTTTTCAATTAATTTTTAGAATTAATTTAAGATTTAATAGATTTTAATAGTTTTTAAGTGATTAAAAATAGTTTAATTTGGTTTTAAAATTTTTAAAAATAGTTTTTAGCTTAATTAGGTCATTTTTGAGGTTTACAAGCTATAAAATCTTGTTTAGGGCTTTTTAATATTTAAAAGTGATTTTTAGGGCTTTAATTAGCATTAAAAAGTCATTATTAAATTAATTAAAAGGTTTTGGCAAGTTTGGATTTTTTGTAAACTCTTAGAATTTTATTGTGGATTTTTAGTAATTTTTAGGAATTTTTAGATTAAAATTTTAAATTTTGCACTTTTTACGTTCTTTGTCGTAACTTTCTAGTAGTGTTTTCGCCTTATTTTTCTATTTTTTTCGTCTTCGTCATTTTCTCTTCTTTTCTTCTTGTTAATAATCAAAAACATAATCAATCATTCATTACACAACGCACTAGCCTCCTCGAGAGAACGATCCCCCATTAAGGGTCATAACTTGTGGTTTTCCTAAACCACTCGTTAATACTTACCGCTTTTACCTTGTTTTCCTAAACAAGTGTAATTTTACAACAATCACAGATCCAGACAGAATTGCTGGTGATTCGAAACTTTATCGTGGAATGATCGGTACCCTTCTGTATATTACAGCTAGTCGACCCGACCTTCAATTTGCTATATGTATGTGTGCTCGATATCAAACTAGGCCTACTGAGTTACACTTAGCTACCGTTAAAAGGATCTTTCGTTATCTCAAAGGAACCGTTAATCGGGGAATATGGTATTAGAAGGACTCCTCCATTGCACTGACAACATATGCAGATGCAGACCACACGGGATGTCAAGATACAAGGTGTAGCACAAGTGGAAGTTTATAACTACTAGGAGATCGACTTATTAGTTGGGCATCGAAAAGGCAGAAAAGCGCTGCAATTTCAAGTACGGAGGCAGAATACATAACTATGTCTGGTTGTTGTGCTCAAATTCTTTGGATGAGATCGCAATTAACCGACTATGTTCTAGGTTTCAACAAAATTCCGATGTACTGTGACAAGAAAAGTGCAATTGCTTTATGCTGCAACAATGTTCAATTCTCCCGCTCGAAGCATATTGACATTCACTACCACTTTATCAAGGAGAAAGTGGAAAATGGAGTGATCGAGCTTTACTTTGTCAAATCGGATTATTAATTGGTGGATATTTTCACGAAGGCTTTAGATCGCGCTCGAATTGAATTTTTGGCCTACAAGCTAAGAATGAAAACTTTCTCGCCCGAGACTCTAAAGGCATTGGCAGATGAAGCGAAAGAATAGAGGTGGTAAACTATTCTTAGTATCCTTATGATCAGTGTATATATTGTTTATATTTTTATCCTCAAAAGCAAAATATAAAATATAAAACCATATAAAACCCATAAAAATTGAAAAAGTTCAGAAAAATCCAAAAATATTTTTACTATCTTTTTAGTTTTTTAAGGCATGTGTTTTGGGACGATAATATTTACGGCTTAGAATTATTGATTAATATTGACACGATGCCATAAATAGAGTTCTTACAAAAGTTGTAAATATTTTACTAAAACATGCCTAAATGGTTTGCTATTATTTCAGATTGTAACCCGTTTTTCATATTCAAGTCAAGTATTTCTTATGAAAGCTTTGGCTCAACAACGGGAATTAATTTTCTCGGGCATGGTTTACTTTATAACCATATAAGTGATTGTGTTTACGTTATGACACAATCTAACACGAATATATGTACGCATCAGTGCATTTATTTTTTTAAACGTGAGAAATCTTATTTTTATGAAGTTATCATTTCTACAATCGAAGATCTTTACGACTTGGTATCAACATACTCGATGATGTGACTACTCAAACAACGACTACAGCTCTTTAGATAGAACACGGGTCAACATTTGAGGGGGAGCCATTGTCTAGATACCAATCGTACATGTGGTGTCAAGAGATGACTTCAGACGTGACGAGAGGACCAACATCTGCCGACAAGAACCACGTGATTCTATCATATGATGTTCTCATCAATCAGGTCCAACCTTGTCATTATTTTCTAATATGGTGAATGTGTGATCTATTTCAACATATATGGTATCTTTTTACAAATTGGTATCATTACAAATCGGTATAATGAAGATAAAACGGACTTGCATTTTTCCTCTGAAAAACTTCGTTAAAACCTCATTAAATCAATTGATATCAAAACTATCGGTTGGGTTAATATTTTTAATATGGGGGAGATATTTTAAAATATCGTGGCATATGTTAAGGGGGAGCAAAATGGATTTCATGGTGATTTATACTTACCCTTAACCCATGTATTTCACGACGATGAAGATTGTGGTGACATAAGGATGGTAGGATAGGTTAAGTCCAATGATTCTGAACCGGAGGAATATTCCCAAGGACATTTCATAGCTAGAAATAGTAGTCCTTAGGAAAGATGTAGAAAGATTATGGGCGTAGCTGAATGCCGACTAAGTACTTAAGTTAGAACTGGAACAATCACAACAAGGTGTTAGTTATGACGTATTGGTAAGTATTGAATGGGTTAAAGAATGAATAAGAATTGTAAAGATAAAGGGTGAAAAGAAATAAGCCCTCCTTACAACTTAGGCAGAAACCGGTCAACACATATATTGAAGATAAACGTCATGGACCCAATGATGTATTGCACAACCCATCCTAGTTAACTCATATATCTCTTAAAAGATATGTGTTTTAATCACACGGAGACAACGCATTATCTATCGATTTATTCACTCTGAATATATTGGTATTGAAATGG
The DNA here is from genome assembly GCA_025667525.1 of Glebionis coronaria. Classification (NCBI taxonomy): domain Eukaryota; kingdom Viridiplantae; phylum Streptophyta; class Magnoliopsida; order Asterales; family Asteraceae; genus Glebionis; species Glebionis coronaria. The sequence continues at coordinate 190,772,328 of CM046880.1, forward strand.
TGGCACTCCTCTCTAGCCTCCGATCATTGATGAATCTGCTTTTATACATAGTCTCATCGTCCAAAATGGGCTTAAAATGGTTAAAATATCATAAAATTTGCCAAATATATGCTTGTGTTTGTTCAATGTGTATTTTAGGTACGGTTATTTAGAAAATGGCAAAAGATCACAAGAAACAAGCAAAAACGAACACGGGAAACGAAGCCGCACTAAGAACCGGGCCCTAGTGTTTATTTTCCAAGAAAAGTCCTTGAAGAATTGAATATTGTACAAGAAGGGTCCTTCATTATTGATGAATTGACATTTTAAACCCTTGTATATTCATAAATACAAGTTTGGCCCCTAAAGTTTTTCAAATTTACAAAAAGGACCCTCAACTTTGAAGAATTGGCAAGAATGGTCCCTCAAAATTGAAGACTTGTCACATTTAGTCCTCCACAAAGTCAATCATACAAGTCAAGACCTTGAAGATTGAAGACATTACTAGTTTGGTCCTTCAAATATCATCAAATGGCAAAACAAGTCCTTGAAATCCCTTTGCAAAAGTTTTTGTGGCCAAAGTGTGAAAAAAAACTTTGATAACAAAGGAAATCTGTTTTGGCTATTTAAAACATCAAATGAAAGAAAGAAAGAAGGTGAGGGACCAAAGATGGACGACAAGGAAGTTACCTAGATCAACTAGTGATGGACACGTGCCCCACTATATCTTTTCCTCCAATCACAACACACTAATTTGCCAACTCACCATCCACTAATACCAGACTTTTTAAAGTTAATATTAATTAAGTTTTAGGCGCCTAACACATGAATTAAACACAAAACAATCAAATGCCTGTTCTTCATGTTCATAATCTGATTTTGGTTTTTCTTAATCCCTATAAATTAAGTGTTAATACCTTCTAGAATTATGATTAACCTCATACTAATCATAACCCAACTCACAAAACCCTTTCCACGTCACCACAAATGTCACATGTACACTCCCCTGCTACATGCTTTTGAGAAGATGTCAAAACCTTTCAGGGAATCAACGAACCCAAAACCTGCTTCAATCCTAAGATTATTGGGAGCCCTTGATCAAATTGCCACCTACTTTACAGCTCTACAAACAGCCAAGAATCAACACATGTTCAAGAATTTTCAAATTTCAAAGGGAAAAATTAGAAGACCATGTACTAGGGTTTCATGTTTTATTTTCAGCATTTTAGTATCCATGTAGCCTATATAAAGGCATAGGACTCACACATTAGTCTTTGTTCTTGGATTCCTAGGTCAAAGTTCTATAAAGCTTATTTTCTAAGTGAATGAAAAAAAGTTTGAATCTTGTGACGAATTCCAAGTTCCCATTTACTTTTTTGTTATTAATATTGATCTAAGTTTGTGATTTCTAAGTTTGAAAGTTTGGTTTTAAGAATTTTGCAAGTGTTGCAAAAGTTTTCCAAAATCTGATTATTTTCCTAAGTCTTAGTTCAAACACTTGAACCTTTTGGGCCTTGGATTGATCATAGCACCCTGATAAGAATATTATCAAGGTGTAGTGAGATCTAGGTTAGGGAAGAATCAAAGGAGTGGGGAACAAGGTTGGAAGAGATCAGTTTCATTTTTCATTTTTTGTGTTATAAATTATTGCCTTTAACTTTGTGGATCTTAGCAGGTGTTACTGGAAGCTTGTGCATTATTTAGCTAGGCACATAAGCTCAAACAAATGTGAGTGTGGATGTACATTCATGAGGTTTGAGCCTTTTTTTCCCAAAATCTGTTAAAAAAGTGATTATAAGTGTTTTTGGTGTCTGCTGGTATTTGATGCTAATTGATGCATGCAAATGTTCTCTAAGTTCATAGTGATGTTGTATTGATGCTTGTGTAAGTTTGAGTAAACCTGTAAAACACTTTTGCTTGTTTAAAATTGGATGTGAAAAGTGAAAGGGGTGTTTGGGATTACTGCTTGTTTGAAGTTTGCATAAGATTAAGTAGGTGTTAGGGTTTGTTTATGTGTTTTATCTGTTATTGAGGTATTTGTGTGCTTTTATATGCAAGTCTTGTGTTCTTAAACATCAAATCTGAGATTGTGCTATAACTACTTTGATTATGCCTGTTTTGATCTAAAATTTTGGGAAAACTTAGTGTGTATGCTTATTTAGGATTAACAAGTGTAAAAATAAAGTTTGTGTAAACTGATAAGTAGATTTGAGGGTTTAAAATTGGATTTGGTCAAGTATATCAGCAAAAGAAATTTTGTGTTCTTCATTGTTCATCAGTAATATTCATAAGCTTATAATCAGCTCAAATCTTTAAACCAGAGCATGAAACTAGTTTACTTGTGCTTCATTAAGTTTATTAAAGCTTGTGTATGCTTTTGATTAAGATTGGTTGGCTTATTTTTGCTTAATTTGCTTATTTCTTCATAACTGCTTATTTTCTATGTCTGTGCAATGTCTGAGCACTGTTTGAATTAACTACACTAATTGGCTAAGTGTTTTTGTGATTTGTTGCTTGTTATTGACTCCTTATAACCCACTGGTTATAAGGGTGCCTTGATTGTCCACTAATTCCAACAAAAGTCCACTAAAAACAAAAAGTCAAGAAAGTCAAGAAGTGGGAACCCTTTCCCATTGTTTCTAGCCACTGCTAGTGTTAATTTGTGAACAGCTTATCAATAAGCTATAATAGCTTATTTTATTGTGCAATAACTTTGTTTTTGTAATCAATCTTCCTTATTTGACCCATTTGACTATTCTGGAGCATTTGAGCCTTTGACTTTTAAGTTTGACTAGAAAACGAATTGACTTTTCTTTTTCAAAATAGCTTATTACTTATTCCAGCTTATTCAAAGTGCTTATTTGAAATCTTTTTTATTATTAAGCTTAGTTAAGTGATTTGAAACATTTTGCAAAAGGAATCAGCCTTTGAAGTGGTCTAGAACTCAAAAACGACTATTTTGTCGTTTTGTGTAGAGAGCTTTTGCTTATTTCAGGCTTATATCTTGGGCTTATTCAAAAACTCTTTTTACAAACAGCTTTATAAGGTCAAGAGAAAGATGTGTGTCAAATTTCAGCTTACGACATTAGTTATGGCATAATGGGCCAAAAACCCAATTAGAATAAGTTGTTTGCTTATTAAGCTGTGATAAGCTCACTTTTAGCTTTTGGGCCTTTAGAGTTTTGTGTTTACAATTGAATTTTAAGCAAGACTAGAACTTTTCAGCTTATTTGGATAACTTTTTGTTTATTGGGCCAAAAAGCTCGTTAAGCTTGGACTGTTTTGAGTTTTAGCCCATTTGGAGGCCCATTAGGGCTCTTTTGGACATTTCACTTTCATTTTCAATTTGTTTAAGTTAAAATAAACTAGTTTGCAAGTTTTTAGAATTTTTTATATTTTTTGGATTTTTATTAATATTTTATTATTATTTTATTATTAAAATTTTTTTTTAATATTTTTGCAACTTTTTCATTTTTCTTAGGTTAAATATATTAAGTTAGGATTTTTAAAATTTTTAGATTAATTTTCTTGTCATTTAATTAATTTTTAGGATTATTTTAATATTTTAATAGTTTTTAATCATTTTTAAACAGTTTTAATTAATTTTAAACTTTTCAAAAACAGTTTTTAGTTTAATTAAGTTATTTTAGAGGTTTACAAATTGAAAAATCTCATTTTGGGCTTTTTGGTAACTAATTTGATTTTTTGGGCTTTAATTAGTATTAAAAAATTATTATTTAATTAAATAAAAGGCTTGAGTGATTTTTGATTTTTTGTAAACTCTAATTGCATTTTTTAGGATTTATTGCAATTTTCTAGGAATTTTTAGGGTAATTTTTAAATTTTCTCACGTTTTACGGTTTTACGTTTACGACTTTCGTCTTAATGTAATTTTAATCGTAACTGTCATCTTTTTCTCTTTTATTTCTTCAAAATCATAATCACAAACATTTAATCATCTCTTAACACACACACTAGCCTCCTTGAGAACGAACTCACCTTTGGGTCATTTGTGCACGGTTTTCCTAAACCGTCGTACTTACACCTCGTTTACGCTCTTTTTCCTAAAAGACGTATTTTACAACTATCATTTTGGCGCCGCTGCCGGGGAGGCGTGTTGTGTTTTAATTTGAGAAAATTTTGTTTTTATATTAACCATAATAACTATTTGTGTGTTTTAGAACTCTAAGCACACGTATTATCGGTTTTCGTTTTTTGTGTGAATATTATTACTATATTGTATACGTAAAACAATAAATTCACAAGTACTCCAAAAGTGTGAAAACACAAACTTGATTTGGGATTTCATCACTCAATCATTGTATTTGAATCTCAAACAAAGAAAAAAAAAAGGCAAAATAGATAATTACTTTCGAGAAGCTTGATTTTAGTTAACACAAACTATAAGGTGGGTATAAGGCGGTTGTATTTCACGACCTAAGGGAAAAAGGCTCTTAGGTGCTTAGCGTCGCCTCGTTTCCCCCGCTTGCTTGTGCGTGTTAAGAGAAAAATGGCTAATCGAGGGTTTGCCAACCAAAGTATTATCTATGTATCTATATATTTTCTTGGTTTCAAAAGATTAAACCCTCTTGAACGTTTTGGTGTTCCACCAACGTTCTAAAGTCATCGAAGGCGTTCACTTCACGTGATCGTTTTCATTCCTTGAGGGTCCTTTAATCGAGATATTTGATTTGAGGAGAGATTTGTAGATTTGTGTCTACGTAATACATCACAAAAATCCAAAAAAGTAAAAAACAATCGAAAGCACAAAAAAACTGAAAAAGTTAAAAACACCCAAAAGAATCTTCTTTTCTCATCCTCACGTTGTACGTGACGTTTATGCAAACTCGTAACCAAGCAAGACGTGCACGTAAACGTAGAAACTGAAAGGAAGGAACGCCTTCTAGTGAAGAATCTGCTATTGACGAACCCATCGTAGAACAAGAGGGAACCATGGCTAATCGTACTATGATGGAGTTATTTTAAGCACCCACCGAGGTTTATGGAGAGGCTATTGTGATTCCCTCCATCCTTGCGGAGAATTTTGAAGTTAAGAAGGGTTTGTTGTCGATGATCCAAAACAATAGATGTCGTGGTGAAGAGAAGGAAAAACCTCATAACCATATCCGCCAATTCAATCGTCTTACCGCCACTTGCAAGTTTAAGGACGTCTCGAATGACTCGATTAAGATGATGCTTTTTACGTATTCCTTAGCGGGGCCCGCTAAAATTTGGTTAGAGAAAGAGCCACCCAATTCTATATTGACGTGGAAGGATCTCGTTTCGAAGTTCGTGAACCAATTTTTTCCCCCTTCTAAGACTACGCATTTGAAAAACAAGATTTCTAAATTTTCACAAGAGTATAATGAGAGTTTTTCGACGGCTTGGAATCGGTTTAAGGAAATGTTACATGAATTTCCTCATCATGGTTTTTCCGACTTGCATCAAATTGACACGTTTTACAATGGCTTGAACGATCATGAGCGTGATTATCTTAATGCCGCCGCGGGTGGTAATTTTTTGTGTAAAACGGTCGAGGAAGCGTAGTTGATTATTGAGAATAGGTCTAAGGTCTATAGTCCTCGTAGCACATCGAGTATTCACAAGGCTTCGTCTTCGCCTTCACCTTCATTGTCACATACCATCGACGCTTGCCAAATCGAAGAAAATTTGGAAAACAAGATTTTTTATAAGCTTAAAGGATTGTTGATTGAGTTTAAATTTGGTGAAAAACCCAGTCCCGCTACGGCTAAAGCGGTTGAGGTTTCTTGTACGTATTGTGGTGGAGGTCATGATTTCTCCGAGTGCATTACCAACGGTGGTAACACTTCGAGTGCCTACGCGGCCACGGGAACTTATAACCAAAACGGTCAAGTTACCCACACTAATTAATTGACTCCACCGGGTTTTGCACCAAATCAAAATGCTAACAATTATCGAAACAATCAAGTTGGTTACCAAGGAAATCAAAGGAACAATTATAAGGGTAACAACTATGGGAATCAAGGGGCTAATAACCAAGTGCAAAACAAAAATAAAAACCGTGATTTTCAAAACAACAACAAAGGTTTGCAAAACTTGAAAGATATTCCAATGAATTTGTTGAATATGCAAATGGTAATGATGCTAGGTTTGATAATATACAAAGGTAGATCATTAGCCTAAGATCCGAGTTTAAGAATGATTTAAAAAATGAGTTGAAAAACGAGTAAGCAAATGAACTTAAGTCTCATGCAAACAAAATGAAGAGTAATGTGCAAAGGTTACAACAAAACCAACAAAAGATAGAACAAGGCCAACATGAGATAAAACAAGAGATGCTTAAGGCCAATAAGAGGCAATCTATGTTTGAGGATAAAATTTCAAGTATGTTTGAGGTTATAATGTGTAAACCGTCTTCTTCGAGTGGTCTTCCTAGTAACACCGTGTCTAATCTTAAAGGAGAGATGAAAGTGATTACCATACATAGCGGTAAGACCTTTAAAGAACCGACTCCTCAACCAATTACTCCTACGGTGGAGGAAATTGAGGAAGAATCTGAGGTGGTGGTCAAAGAGGAGCATATCCCAATTCCACGAAGTACCGCTCAAACCACACCTAAGGTTGACCCTTTTCCATCATTAGAACCCGAGACTCCAAAGGCTATGCCTATGCCCCAACCCACACCACCCTTGCCTTACCCATCGAGACTTCGTAAGGAGAAATTGCAAGAGCGTGACAACTACCAATTTGAGCTTTTTATGAAAATGTTTCATGATTTGCATTTTAACATAAGTTTTACCGACGCTTTGGTCATGATGCCTCGATTTGCTGCTAACTTTAAGAGTATGTTGAACAACAAGGAGAAATTGCAACAATTGTCTAGTTGTTCATCGGTTTATCTTAACAGCATACCTCAAAAAGTCGATGAGCCCGGTAAATTCTTGATTCCATGTTCTATTCAAGATATGGAAGAATGCTATGCCTTGGCCGATCTTGGTGCTAGTATTAACTTGATGCCTCTTGCTATCTTCAAGTCGCTCAATCTTCCTAATCTTACTCCTTCACTAATGTCTATCAAAATGGCCGATCATTCCACGATTCCCGCATGTGGATTTACCGAAGATGTTTTTGTGAAAGTGGTAAAGTTCTATTATCCGGCAGACTTTATCGTAGTCGATATTCCCATGGATCCTCAAGTTCCTCTTATTTTAGGTCGTTCATTTTTGGATACGTCAATGGCGTTGATTGATGTGCATGCTAGAAAAATCACTTTACGTTTCAACGACGTGGAACTTGTTATAAACGCAACACAAAACTCTCAACTTTCTCATGTTTATTCTGTCGCGACAACAAACCATGTTGATATGATCGACGTCGTTTGCGATGAATTTTCACAAGATTTTTTAGGTTTTGGTGATGATGAAAATAGTGGCAATCCCACTATGGTCGATCCTATTCTTGATAACTCGACACCATCCTTCACTCCAATTGAAGGTGGTGGTTTTATAATAAGTGTGAAAACACTTATCCTTTTACCATTTAATTATAATAAAGACGAGACCAAACATGTATTTTATGTCTTAAAAGTCGGAATTATGCGTGGTTTGTGTTTTTATTGTGTTTTAGGACAAAAATATGAAAAAGGAAGAAAACACGTGCTTTTATAAAAGAAAAAGATAAAAGACGAAGTCAAAAGATCAAAAGTGCAAGAAGAACGGAAGTCAAAGGGCTATTCTGAATATCGAAGAAAAAGTCTAAAGACGGAAGTTTAACGAAGTCGAAGAACCAAGTCTACTAAAAGAAGAAAATTAGAAGACAAGTTCATTTTATCATTCGACAAATCCCGAGACAAAGTCGAGAAAGTCGAGTTATTTAAAAAGACGAGAAGACAAGGGAAAAGAAGGAAGAAACAACACACCCCCTCCTCCTATTAATACCCTCCTAATGGTTCATTAGGAGGTGTTAGTTAATTAGTCATTTTTTTTCTTTAATTGTAGTAGGTAATTAGTGTGTTTTTATTTTTCTCTCTCTAGCTTTAATTTCAAGTTTTCTTAATCTTCATCTTAATCTTGTGACTTTGAATCTTAATCTTTAATCTAATCAAGCTTTTTAATAAATTCTCATTCTACCTTTCTTAATCTTGTGGTGATTTAATTAATCATGTAGTTTTCTTAATTAAAAGTTGATTGTTTGATTGATCTTATAGTTTTGATGTGGTGGATGTTTTAAGCTTATTGTGATTGTTGATATATTAGTGTTTGGCTTATTTTTAATTAAGTTGATTTGATAGATTAATAGTTTTAATTAAAAGTTGATTTTAAATATTTTGATTATTTTGTGTTTTTATAGTTCTTAATTTGTGGCTTATTTAGTTTTTCTCAAAATCAATTTGGTGTTAGTTTTGGTTAATTGCTTATTCGATTTGTTTAATTTTGGCTTAATTTGTTTGATCGTTATTGTTTCTCTTACTGTTCGTATTAGCTATCTTCGGATTAGGGTTTATAAATCCGAAGATTACCCAGTATTCCGAAGATATAGTTCTCATCCGAAAACCCATATTCCGAAAAAGCTATTAATCCGAATATCCTTATTCCGAAGATTTCATATTTTTCCAAACTTAGTTTTTTTTTAATTCTCCTTTATCCGAAATTATTCATATTCCGTAAAACACTTTTATTCCGAAGATCTTGTTCATTCCGGGAATATTACATTTTTCCAAAAAAATCCGTCATATTCCGAAAAATTGCTAATACCATTAAAAATTGCTAATATTACATTTTGATTGAGTATATGATATGCTAATACTATTAAATCAAATGGCACCGCTGCCGGCTCTTTTCGTAAAGACTAATGGTTTTTAGTGAGAAACATTGGATTTTGGGATCCGTTCTTTTGGGAACGTTATTTTCAAGCATAAAAATTTTCAAAAAAAAATCCTAAAAAATATAAAATTTTCAAAAATTCCAAAAAAAATAAAAAATATAAAAAACCAAAAATATTGTAATTCATTTTAGTGTATGCGTACTCGATCTACGTCTTTCTGAGCCCGAGACTCTTAGAGACTTAGATATGGCCGGTGTGCATAATAATAATAACAACCCACCTCACCCCAATTTGAATAACAACAACAACAACCATGTCCCTCCACCCGACCTTCGTACGATGGAGGAGCTTTGTCAACCAACAATGAACGGACGTGGCGGACTGATTGCGTTGATGCAAATCACGGCTCCCGAATTTTCGTTGAAGCATCACATGATCCAACAAGTTCAAAACGCTTGTCCATTTCGCGGATTACCGGATGATGATGCCAACAAACATCTCGATAAATTCATAACCGTCACTCAAAGCATAAAATTTCCCGGTGTTTCCATGGATTTTCTTCGCCTTCATCTCTTTCCACACACTTTATCCCACCATGCCGAAAAATGGTTTGATCGTCTTCCCAAAAACTCAATTCATACATGGGACGAAATGACTCAAAAAATTTATCGCGCTACTTTCCACCATCCATGGTCACTAGTCTTCGCAATCAAATCATTGGTTTCACTCAAGAACCTGATGAGTCGCTTTTCGATGCTTGGGAACGTTATAATGTCTTGATCGACCGTTGTCCGAACCATAATATGCTCCCAGTCACTTTGATTGATACTTTCTACAATGGTTTAACTTTTCGTGATCGTGATACGATTAATGCTGCCGCCGGTGGTACATTCATGAAGAGAAAACCTGAGGAGTGTAGAGAGCTTATAGAAAACATGACCACTCACCACGAAAATTGGGATTCATCCGCATCTTCAAGAAATAACCCGAGGGCCAATGTTTCTTCTACTTCATCAAACCCCGAGATAACCGAACTTACCCGCCAAATAGCCGAGATGAACAAAATTTTCTTAACCATGGCTTCGAACCAATTTCAACAAGTCAAAGTTGTAACACCTTCTTGTGAGATTTGCGGTGGTTCTCATTCATACACATATTGTCCTTCTACTCATGACAATCTGGAAAACGTGTATGCGGCTAACGTTAATTTTTCCACGGGAGGCTATCAAGCACGTCCTCAAGGTGACCGATATTTGCTAAGTTATCGTTCAAACAACTTCCTTTCACCACCCGGTTTTCCTCCTCAAAACCAAACCAATTTTAATCGCAACAATCAAAACCAACCTCTAGCTCCTAATCAATATCAAACCCAAAGAAACCCATATCCACCTCAAGGAAATAATCAAGTTTACCAACAACCCACTTATCAACCACCCGCTTACCAAGTTCCCCATTCTAACCAACCCACGGCATACAATCAAGAGGTTGAAACGTACATGAGGACTAATGAGGCGCTGGTGAAGAATCTTCAGAGTCAAATCATCAACTTGAAAGGTGACATGGTGAAACAAGGGAATGATCTTCGAGCCGAGCTTAGGAATGACATGCAAAACTCTTTAAGTAGTCAAACAAATGACTTAAGGGATATGATGGCTAGTTTCTTCCCAAGAATTCAACCCTCTGCTTCGGGTTCTCTTCCAAGTAACACCATTACCAATCCAAGAGGGGAGATGAAATCAATCATCACCCGAAGTGGAAAAGGTTGTAAGGAACCCGAGATTCCTACACCTACACCGGTGATTGTGACAAAGGATAACGAGGCCCCTTCACAAATTCCTCCACCTTCTATTTCTACCCCTCCACCACCCAAGAATGTGAGTGAGAATTACATTCCAAAGCCTTCCTCTCAACCCGATATACCTTATCCTTTAAGGTTGAGGAAAGAGAAATTGAAGAACAAGGATGATATTCAAGTTTCGAACTTTCTTAAAATGTTTAAACAACTGAATTTCAACATCTCCTTTGCCGAGGCTCTCGCTCACATGCCTAAATATGCTAAAATGTTTAAAGATCTTATTAGTGATAAGGAAAAGCTTCTTGATATTGCTCAGACCTAACTTAATGAGAATTGCTCCGCAGTTCTCTTAAGGAAATTACCAACCAAACTTGGTGATCCGGGTCGCTTTCTCATTCCTTGCAACTTTCCCGGGGTAGATAATTGTATGGCCCTAGCTGATCTAGGTGCTAGTATCAACTTAATGACATTAAGTGTTTGGAAACAATTATCTCTACCCGAGCTAGTCCCCACATGAAATTGGAGTTAGCTAACCGTACGGTTGCTTATCCGGTGGGGATAGCCGAAGATGTTTTCGTCAGTGTCGACAAATTCACCTTTTCGGGGGATTTTGTTGTCGTTGACTACGAGATGGACCCCCGTGTTCCATTAATCGTTGGACGTCCATTCTTGAGGACCGGTCGCACCCTTATTGATGTAGCCGCGGGCAAATTAATCATGAGAGTTGGTGATGACAAAATCGTCTTCAACATGGGTAAACTTTCTAAGCAACCTTCTGAACACGAGAGCGTGAATTTCATTGACGTACTTGATGAGGATTGTGAATAACATTTCAAAGACGCTTGTAAAAGTGGTTTTTCTTCTCTACCCATTGTTGAGACCGTTGCCTCTATTGCTCCATCATTGACTCCATTTGGAGAAAGTGACTTCCTTTTGAAAGAATTTGAAGCAAGTTTATGGGATGTGGACTTAAAATATGACGATTCTCCCTCTGATTGGGATGAAGACATTCATACCATTGAGAAACTTCTCAATGAGGACCATATTTATCCACCTTCTCCTATGGAAATCATAAACGATGATCCGAATTTGACTACGCCTTCCATCGACAATCCTCCATATTTAGAGCTTAAGGATTTACCGTCTCATCTCGAATACGTTTTCCTTGAAGACAATAAGAAGTTACCCGTCATCATTGCAAAGGATTTAAAAGAGGATGAAAAATCTCGACTTATCGATGTGCTCAAAAATCATAAGAAAGCAATTGCTTGGAAAATTTACGATATCCGCGGAATTGATCCTAACTTTTATACTCATAAGATTCTCATGGAGGATGACTTTAATCCCGCAATCCAAAGCCAAAGAAGTGTTAATCCAAAGATTCATGACGTCATCAAGAAAGAAGTTATCAAACTTCTAGATGCCGAAATGATTTACCCTATTTCGGATTCACCATGGGTTAGTCCCGTCCATTGTGTGCCTAAGAAAGGCGGAATAATCGTTGTTCCCAATGAAAACAATGAGTTGATTCCTACTCGACTTGTCACGGGTTGGCAAGTTTGCATAGACTATCGCAAGCTTAATGATGCCACTAAAAGGATCATTTTCCTCTTCCTTTCATGGATCAAATGCTCGAGTGTTTAGCGGGTAATGACTATTATTGCTTCTTAGACCGTTTCTCTGGGTATTTTCAAATTCCCATCGATCCAAAAGACCAAGAGAAAACAACATTCACTTGTCCTTATGGAACATTTGCTTACAAAAGAATGCCTTTCGGCTTATGCAATGCTCCTGGGACTTTCCAAAGGTGTATGATGGCTATATTCCATGACATGGTTGAAGAAACTATGGAAGTCTTTATGGATGATTTCTCAGTCTATGGTGATTCTTTCTCTACTTGCCTTGCCAATTTAGAACGTATGCTCAAACGGTGTGAAGACACTCGTCTCGTTCTTAATTGGGAAAAATGCCATTTCATGGTAAAAGAAGGTATTGTTCTTGGACATAATATTTCCAAAGCCGGTCTTGAAGTTGACCGTGCTAAAGTCGATGTGATTGCTAAATTACCTCCACCTTCAACTGTGAAAGGTGTGAGAAGTTTTCTTGGTCATGCGGGTTTCTATCGTTGATTCATTCAAGATTTTTCTAAGATCGCTCGCCCGATGACCCACTCTTGGAAAAAGATACTCCTTTTATCTTTTCTAAAGAGTGTATCGAATCTTTCAATCTTCTTAAGGATAAATTAACTAAGGCACCGGTCTTAGTTACCCCTAATTTGGAGTTACCTTTTGAATTGATGTGTGATGCTAGCGACTTTCCTATTGGAGCGGTTTTGGGACAAAGAATCAACAAACATTTCCCACCAATCCATTACGCTAGCAAGACAATGACGGGGGCTCAATTGCATTATACCACTACCAAAAAAGAGCTTTTAGCTGTAGTGTATGTGTTTGAAAAATTCCGCCCCTATCTTGTCCTTTCCACCACTATTGTGTACACCGATCGTTCCGTGTTGAAGTACTTGTTAACAAAACAAGATTCTAAAACAAGACTTCTTCGTTGGGTTTTACTCCTTCAAGAATTCAAAATTGAAATTCGTGATAAGAAGGGAGCGGAAAACCTAGCCGCGGATCATCTTAGTAGACTCGAGGATACTTATCAAGGGGAGCTCCCAAATCAAGAGATTAATGAATATTTTCGCCTTGAGGCCTTGATGTCTATTAACTCTAATCTTGATGAGACCCCATGGTTTGCGGACTTTGCAAACTACTTGGCGGGTGGAATTATCATCGAAGGGTTATCGTCCCAACAAAAGAATAAATTCTTCAATGATGTGAAAACTTACTATTGGGACGACACTTATCTCTTCAAACAATGTGCTGACTTGATTCTTCGTCGGTGTGTTGACGGGCCCGCAGCTTTACAAATCTTGAAAGCTTGTCATAAAGGACCAACCGGTGGTCACTTTGGTCTGAATTACACCGCGAAGAATGTTTTCGATTCTGGATTTTATTGGCCCACCATTTATCGTGATGCACACGAAATGGTTAAGCATTGTGATGCTTGCTAACGACAAGGCAAGATCACATATAAAGATGAGATGCCTTAAAATTTCATCCAAGAATGTGAAATCTTTGACGTATGAGGCATCGACTTTATGGGGCCATTTCCATCATCTAAAGGGAACAAGTACATCCTCGTAGCCGTTGACTACGTATCTAAATGGTTTGAAGCAAAGGCTTTACCTACGAACGATGCAAGGGTGGTTGTGAACTTTTTGAAACAACTATTTGCTCGATTCGGTGTACCTCGTGCTATCAATAGTGAACGCGGGACTCATTTTTGCAATGATCAATTTGCTCGAGTCATGGCTAAGTATGGTGTCAATCACCGACTTTCCACCGCATATCATCCACAAACAAATGGTCAAGCCGAGATTTCAAACCGTGGACTTAAGCGAATCTTAGAGTGAACCGTGGGAGAGCATCGTGCCTCATGGGCCGATAAGTTAGATGATGCTTTTTGGGCTTTCCGTACCGCATATAAGAAACCTATTGGTTGCACTCCATATCGTCTTGTGTACGGAAAGGCATGCCACCTCCCCGTTGAGTTGGAGCATAAGGCTTATTGGGCCTTGAAATGGGCTAATTTTGATATCAACAAATCCGGTGATCTTAGGAAGATCCAACTCAATGAACTTAATGAACTAAGGAATGAAGCTTATGAGAATTCATTGATCTACAAGGAGAAAACCAAGCTCATTCATGATTCTAAGATCAAAAACCGAGAGTTCAAAATTGGTGATCAAGTTTTACTCTTTAACTCTCGGTTGAAAATATTTTCAGGCAAGCTTAAGAGCCGTTGGTCTGGTCCATTCACCGTCGCCAAAGTCTACCCTTATGGCACCATTGAGTTATCGCAACCAAATGGGCCAAACTTCAAAGTGAATGGCTAGCGTGTTAAGTTGTACTTTGGTGAGGACATCTCTCATGAGATGATTCCATCCCTCACCACGTTTCCCCTGAATTAGTTCTGGGTCAAGTTAGGCTCGTGACTCGGTTAACAATAACAAGCGCTTCTCGGGAGGCACCCCGTTGATCTATCCTTTACCCGTTTTCATAATAAGTGTAGGGGGAGCTGCATAGGGTTTGTTGTCTTGTTTCTTATGATGTGCAGGGATTAAAGCTTCAAAGAGCACTTTTGATGATATTTGACGACCCGTGATCCCGTGTACCCGTCTTCCCGGTTCTATCCTAAACTGTCGTGATTCAATATTTCATATCTTATATGTTCACATTGAAATCACTATAGTCGTCTCCTCCATAGCAAGATTTAAACAAAGTGCACAATTTCCTAAGTGTAGGGGAGTTTACTCCTACATGCTTAAACATTGAGGACAATGTTTATATCAAGTGTAGGGGGACTTCTATCGAAGTTAAGTGGGCTTTTCCATGAATTTGTCCTTATTTTAACCGGAAAATCTAATTTTTCGACATTTTTTAAAAATTTTTGATCTATTTTGGCCAAGTAGTATTTTTCATTTATTCTCTTTTATGTTCTTTCCTTTTGTTATCGCATCGTATGTATATATTTCATTTCAAAAATAAAGTCAAAAGAGAAAAATAAAGTTAAATAAAATGGTTTTAACAAATTTTGATGTCGTAGATATATTAGGCCCGTCATGAATCTTTTGACTCAACCCGAGTTTACTTATCCAAGTTTACTCTAGCTAGTATCCTTAACGTGTTTAAGTCAAGTTTTGCTAGGCTTTTATATAGGGAACTTTAAAACTTGAAAGTCTTAACTCCTACGGGTTAATAACAAGAACTTTTCGCAAGTTCCTATAATTGATCCTAGAAAGTCGTTTATCAAGGGAACTATAAAATGCGAATTCTAAACTTTAAAAAGTCTAAGAAGTTGCAAGATCCTATAGATGACTTGAAAACCCAAAACTTTGATTTAATTGGCTAAGCATCCACGAGTCTCATTCCTTGAGATTTTAAATTGTGGAGACCGAGAGATGATAGAGTCAATTATAAGTTTGGTATTCTTTCATAAATTTATGTGAGTTAATTATGAGCTTTTTCTCCCATCGCTTGTTAATAAATATATCTGCAGTAAGTAAGGTCGTACGATTCGAAAAGTTACATAGCTTCTAGCACAAGATCGTTTAAAAGTTGCTCGGTACTAATTAGAGTTCATAGCCAAGGCATAACTTATTGAAGCGGGATGCGAAGATTGGCGAGTCTAAAAAGGCCCTAACAAGGCATGAGGGCTACATTTTGTTGCTAAAGATCCAAAGTGATGTGAAGAATCATTTATCAAAAATCAATATGACGGATCGAGACACACGACGAAAAGCAAACACTCCCCTAAAGATCATGGAGAAGTCTATCCGAAAAGACCCTAGCAAGGTATGAGGATAAATAAATCCAAGTCCTAAAAGGAGGCGGATCGTTGTATATCAAAATTCAAAATAAAGATTGGAGAAAAATGAAGAAGTCGTGGTCCAAGTATGAAGAATCTCTCAAAAACTTCAAGTGAAGAAATTACTATTATGAAGAGAAGACCATTATTTCAAGAACGTCTCTCAAGATTTGAAGTATGAACTCAATGCCAAATATTGGTCCGAGAAGGTCTCAAATCCTGAAGCGAGTTATGCCAGGATATGAACTTTATGAGGTCCCGAGAAGCAGTTTTAAAAGATTTTGTCCTGTAGCTAACTATTGATTAAGTCATCCTACTTTATTTTCAGCCTAAATAAACTATCGAAATAAGTCAAACAATGCATCCTCGTGATCATTCAAGACAATAATAAAATATAAGAGATACACCTAGGAATAAGGGAGTCTAAGTGAATAATTGGGCCACATGAGTTTGTGTTAGTTTACTAACTTATAATAACAATGATCTTGTTTATAAGCTTGGTGTGGGGAATGTGAAACTTGAGGGTGATAAACATTCATGACAACCAAAGCCCTAATGTAAGTCTTCGATCTCTTTACTTCTTCTTCCTTCAAGCATTTTGTACTTTTCTATTTTTATTTAGTTTCCTTATTGTCTAAAATCTAATAAAGGCCAAAATGGGTTAATTATGATGAAAAATGTAAACCGTGCTTTGAAATTAATGCATTGCATGAGGGCATTGCAATGGTCAAGTGTAGGGGATTTAATAAGTTTGAAAACACTTATCCTTTTACCACTTAATTATAATAAAGACGAGACCAAAACGTGTATTTTATGTCGTAAAATTCGGAATTATGCGTGGTTTGTGTTTTTATTGTGTTTTAGGATAAAAATATGAAAAAGGAAGAAAACACGGGCTTTCACGGGCTTTTATCAAAGAAAAAGACAAAAGACGAAGTCAAAAGATCAAAAGTGCAAGAAGAACGGAAGTCAAAGGCCTATTCTGAAAATTTATCGAAGAAAAAGTTTAAAGACGGAAGTTTAACGAAGTCGAAGAACCAAGTCTACTAAAAGAAGAAAATTAGAAGACAAGTTCATTTTATCATTCTATAAATCCCGAGACGAAGTCGAGAAAGTCGAGTTATTTAAAAAGACGAGAAGACAAGGGAAAAGAAGGAAGAAACAACACACCCTCTCCTCCTATAAATACCCTCCTAATGGTTCATTAGGAGGTGTAAGTTAATTAGTCATTTTTTTTCTTTAATTGTAGTAGGTAATTAGTGTGTTTTTATTTTTCTCTCTCTAGCTTTTCTTTCAAGTTTTCTTAATCTTCATCTTAATCTTGTGACTTTGAATCTTAATCTTTAATCTAATCAAGCTTTTTAATAAATTCTCATTTTACCTTTCTTAATCTTGTGGTGATTTAATTAATCATGTAGTTTTCTTAATTAAAAGTTGATTGTTTGATTGATTTGTTTATGTGATTGATCTTATAGTTTTGATGTGGTGGATGTTTTAAGCTTATTGTGATTGTTGATATATGATTGTAGAGTTTTACCACACTTTAGGAAAAGAGGGTAAATAGGGTAAGTATCGAGTGATGATTGAGGAAAATCAACACTAATGACCCTTAATGAAATGAAAGTTCGTTTCCCAAGGAGGTATATGTGTGTGACTAAGATGTTCAAGATTTGTGATTAATATTTGGTTTAGAAGGGGATGAGAAAAGAAAATGACGAAGACGTAAAAATAAAAATTAACAAAAAATCACTACTAGAAAGTTAAAACGTAGAACCTTAAAAACCACAAAAATAAAAATAAATTCTAAAAATTACCAAAAATTCACCAAAAATCAAAAATAATAAACTAAGAGTTTACCAATGATCAAAACTTTTTCAAACCTTTTAAATAATTAAATATTCAATTTTTAAATGCTAATTAAAGCCCTAAAAATCAAATAAATTATCAAAAAGCCCAAATAAAGATTTTTAAATTGGTAAACCTCTAAAATGACCTAAAAAGATTAAAAGCTATTTTTAGAAATTTTAAAACTAATATATTAAAACTTAAAATAATTATAAAAATTAATCTAAAAGAGATAAAATTATTCTAAAAGTTGGTAAATTCCTATTTTAATGTATTAAACCTAAGAAAAATGTAAAAAGTTGGAAAAATGAAATTTTAAAAATAATAATAAAATAATAATAAAATAATAATAAAATAATATTAAAAATCCAAAAATTATAAAAAATTCTAAAAACTTGCAAACTAGTTTATTATAACCTAAATAATCAGAAAATCAAAGTGAAATTACCAGAATACCCCTATTGGGCCCTCAAATGGGCCAAACCCAAAAACAGTCAACCAAATTGGGCTTTTGGGCCCAAAAAGTCAAACTTGGCCCAATTGACTTGAAAAAGCCCTATCTGACTCAAAATTCAATTCTAAGAACAAAACTCTAAAGGCCCAAAAGTTGAAAATGAGCTTATCACAGCTTATTTAACACTCAGCTTATTCTTATTGGGCTTTTCAGCCCATTAAGCCATAAGCTAATGCCATAAGCTCTAATTTGACACACAACCTTCTTTTGGGATGCTTATGAGATCTGTAAAAAGAATTTTTGAAAAAGCTCACTCAATAAGCCAGAAATAAGCAAAGAAACATTTCACTAAAAGACAAAATAGTCGTTTTAGAGATTTAGGGCACCTCAGAACTTGATTCAACTTGCAAAAGCTTTCAAATGGACTCAATAAGCAAAATCAATCAAAAAAAATCCAATAAGCACAACCAATAAGCCAGAATAAGCACAAATGAACTTATGTAAAAGTCAAAGGAGTTGGTTTTCTAGTCAAACCCTAAAGTCAAACACCCAAATGCTCCAGTATGAACAAATGGGTCAAAATATGAGCACCTATTACAAAAACAAAGTTGTTGTAGGTTGGAATAAGCTATTATAGCTTATTGATAAGCTGACACCAGTTTTACACTATCAGTGGCAACTAGCAGGGGAAAGGAGTTCCCACTGCTTTGACTATTTGACCAAGCTTATATGAGAGTTCTGGTTTGATTCAATTGGAAACAAAGGCACCCTTGTGATCAGTGAATCACAAGGAGTCACTAGCAACAATAAAATCACAAATTGGTTCACACAATAAGCCATAATAAGCCAAACAGTCACCAAATATGCACCAGATATGGAAATAAGCAGTTAAGTACTTAATAAGCAGATTTAGCCACAATAAGCCAACCAAACTTAACAGGATGCATACACAAGCTATATAAACTAAGAATAAACACAAAGCAACAAGAATCACACACTGAATCAAAGTAAATAACAAGATCAAAACACTAGAAGTTACTGATGAACAATGAACATATGCAGAAAACAAGTTTGCTGATATACTTGACACTTGATCCAATTTCAAGCCTCAAATCCTTCTTCCCTGGTGTGATTAACTATGATTTAGCACTTGTTAGCCCTAGCCTAAGCTTAGATCTAGGTGTCCTCAAAATCCTAGCCAATTTTACCAAGTTTTAAAGATTTTATAGCCAAATAATGAATCTATGTGATCAAACCCACAAAACCTGCAAACAGATGAACATATGCACCTAACAAGCAGATACCAACACTTGCTTACACAAAACAAGCACTTAGCAAACCACAATCCCAATTCAAGCAGTAGACCCAAACACTCCTTAATCTACCACTTAACAAAGAGACTTGTGATTTTAACTAATAACCTACTGATTTTAATGATCAAAAACACTTAAACAATAGCAACTAACACAATCAAACTCAAAAATCACCAGCACAAACACAAATACTCAAAATCAAAGCACCAAATTCAAAACAGCCATAAACATGAAATTTTTAGGGGAATCTTAACCAAGAGATTATACCTGCCTTCTACAACATCCTAGGAAGGCCAGCTATGCTCCTTGGACCTTGTTCAACAACTAGAACAAGACCAAGGTACTTCAACAAAGATGATCAAAGCCTGCTGATGTTCAAAGCAGAACAAGGCTTTGATTATGATATGTCTTCAACACAAGCAACAAACAAACTCAACCAAAGGCTTAGAATCCTTCTCAGGCTTGGTGTCAACAAGCTTGAAAGAACTCAAGGCTTAAGGTTAAGGGTTAGTAAACAAATATAAGCCAAATCAGAACCTAGGATTTCAAGGTATTCAAACCTTAAAAACCTAATGAAACAAGACGTGCCTTAACCACAAGATTAAGGTAGGCCTTAACAATCAAATGGAACTCAGAATTAGGCTACTCAAACACCAACTTTTAATCAAATCAAAAAGAGAATTCAATATTTTCAGAAATTCAAATTTTATTAAACTTTAAAAGGAATTACAAAGATTGATAGCCTAAAACTGGAACAAAGGGACTCTCACATGTTGAGGTCTCCTTTTATAGGTAAATGCCTGGCTAAACACTATTCACAAACCCTAGAAGTGAAATTCCCTAAATGCCCTAAGTCCTTCTAGACGTTTTCTTGGTGTGAGTTGTCCAAATGTATCCAAACCGTTTATAGTAGCTTTGATATGAAGCAAATGATGTGGGCTGTTGATCTTGACACGTGGCAAGCCTTGGTGAGGAAGTTGTCACATGATGGTGAAACGGTTTTGGTGGTGGGGTCTCTTGGTGAGTGGGAGTGAGTGTTTTAAGGTTGGGATGAGATTATAGGCGTGTGAATCAAGTGTGGGAAAGGGTAATTTCATTTTACCCTTTGTTTTAATGAAGATAGTTACTAGGTTCTTGGGGTGAACAGTAGTAACTTTTGATCCGATTTTGGGGGATTGGTTTTGTTTGGCGCGTGTTTGTGTGTTTGAAAGTTTCAGTGCACACCTTTAGTCCTTATACTTCCTTTCTTTTTGCATTTGTGTTCAAAAGTCCATCAGCGCCCATTTATACTTGTAACAACTTTCACATCTTGTCATTTTTTGCACAAAACTTTCCAAAAGGTGTATCAAGGGTTATTTTTGGAACTTTTGCATATTTGAATGACTGATCTTGGACATTTTTGATCTTCAAAGGTCTTTAATGTATCTTTGGCTTGATGAGGGACCATAATTGATAAATTGGAATTGTTGAGGGACTAATCTTGCCATTTCTTCAAAGTTGAAGGACCTTTTGTGTAATTTTGACAAACTTAAGGGACCAAACTTGTAATTATCAATATATAAGGGTTTTAAGTGTCATTTCTTCAATAAATGAGGATCAATCTTGTTTGTCTTCAAGTCTTCAAGGGTATTTGTTGAATTTTCCATGATTAGGGCCCGGTTCTTTGTACGGCTTCGTTTCTCGTGTCCGTTTTTCCTTGTATCTTGTGATATTTTGTCTTTTTCACGATATCCATACCTAAAATACACAAGTAAACAAACACAAGCATATATATGGTATATTATGACATTTTTATGCATTTAAAGCCCGAAAAGAACGATGAGATCATGTATAAATGCCATCTCATCACTCCCCCATACTAAGCCATTGTCGTGCCCTCACGCAATGCTAGAATAAAGTATCTAAGCATCACCAAATTTCAATTTTATTAATCTTTATTGAAGAGTAAAAGACTTGCAACATACTACGATGATGTGTAAAGACATAATGTATGATTTTCATCACAAAAAGTGACTTTTAGGGTCAAAGAATAGAAACAAGTAAATGTCCCTTAGAGTAAACTTTGTCATCCTTGATTGTCATACATTCCATGCTAAGTGCAAAAACGAGATCATTGTTGGTACAAGTCACAATGCTAACACTACTCATACGTCCAAATTGTGTAATACTTTTTCTCCCCGCAATCCTAGTTATAAAAGGAAATGGGTTACTAGCATTTTTTATCTATTTGTCATGGATCACAAGTGATTCATATTGACTTATTTGAGTAGTTATTAGTCCGAAAGCAAAGTAGCACGATTTGATCAATAGTTAGCCGAAGGACAAAATCTTTTAAAACGGCTTCTCGTGTATCTCCTTAAGTTCATATCTTGGCATAACTCGTTTCACGATTTGAGACCTTTCTCGGACCGATATTTGGCATGTACTTCATACTTCAAATCTTGGGAACACGTTCTTGAAATTATGGTCTTCTCTTCATATATTTGGAATTTCTTCACTTGACGTTTTTGAGAGATTCTTCATATTGGACCACAACTTCATCATTTTTCTTCAATCTTTACTTTGGATTTTGATATACAACGATCCGCCTCTTTTTCGGACTTGGATATATTTATCCTCATACCTTGTTAGGGTCTTTTTGGATAGACTTTCTCCATGATCTTTAGGGGAGTAATTGCTTTTCGTCGTGTGTCTTGATCCATATTGATTTAGGAATAATGATACTTCACATCATCTTTGGATCTTTAGCAAAAATAGAGCTCCTCATGCCTTGTTAGGGCCTTTTTGGATAATCGCCAATCTTCGCGTCCCGCTTCAATAAGTTATGCCTTGGCTATGAACTCTATTCAACCCCGAGCAACTTTTAAACGATCTTGCGCTAGAGGCTAAGTAACCTTTCAAATCGTACGACCTTACTTATTGCAATTATGATTTATTCCTAATGCATTGATTTTATGGGAAGAAAAAGCCACAATTAAAAACATATGAGTTTTTGAAAGAACACTTTCGTGTTCTACGTTTAGCATGATCACTTGTCTAACTCTATCATCTCTCGTTCTTCACTATATAAATACCTCTAATTAAAGAGACTCGTGAATACTTAGCCATGCAAGTCAAAATTAAGCCAAATTTGGATTAGCTTTCATTAAGACTATATCAAATCAAAGTTTTGGGTTTTCAAGCCACCTATAGGATCTTGCACTTTCTTGGACTTTTTCAAGCTTAGAGAATGCGTTTTATAGTTCCCTTGATAAGTGACTTTCTAGGATCAATTATAGGAACTTGCGAAAAGTTCTCGTTCTTAACCCGAAAGAGTTAAGACTTTCGCGTTTTAAAGTTCCCTATATAAAAGTCTAGCAAAACTTGAATTGAGCGGGTTAAGGAATGTAAATGGCTCCAAATGCCCATCAAGTCAAAAATTAACTCTTATTCTACCCATAGGAAAATATATATTCGTCTCTTAAAAACACTTATGAAAACTAAGAAAAATTTTAAAATTTGGCCATTTTTAGCCTTATTAGCAAAACAAAACATTGAAAATTGGAAAGCGTGAGGGCGTAGCAAAGCAAGTACCTATTCACCCCCCCCCCCCCCATACTAAAAGTAAACATTGTCCTCAATGTTTCGAGTCTAAAGATGGAGCACCCCCATACTAGAGACGAAGAGTCGAATGCTTAGGATCTAGCATGGAAAGGGTGATCAACAATATATCTAAAGCCGTTTATTAAGTATGCTAAAAGATAATTGTTAGAACAATGAAGGATATGTCATGGAATCGTGAAAAACTTCTTCAAACGAATGATGGAGGCTCACGTAAACGAACACGAGAGTCTTTAATCGTAGATGATGATGATGATCTAGATAACATAATCACAAACAACCACGAGACAACGAGTTGAAAGGGTACAAGTCCCCTTATTAGTGAATAGTAAGCATAAAAGATAAGCATGGGATCTCCCCCACGAGGCACCTCATTTTTTATTACCGAGTCATGAGCTCGACTCGATCCCCTCAATGCTAATTATCATTAGGGAAGGTGACTTGGTCGAGGGCAACCATTGAAGGAATTTCCCCACCAAAGTAGTGCTTAAGCCTATGTCCATTCACCTTGAAATTAGGACCATCATCTTGAGCTAGCTCAATGGTCCCATACGGAAACACTTGTGTAATGGTGAACGGACCCGACCAACGAGATTTCAATTTCCCGGAAAATATCTTAAGACGAGAGTTAAAAAGCAACACTTGATCACCAACGTTAAAAACCCGGTTTTTAATCTATGAATCATGAAACTTTTTAGACTTTTCTTTAAAAATTAATGAATTTTCATAAGCATTATCTCTTAATTCATCCAATTCATTCAATTGTATTTTCCGGTGATCTCCCGCGGTCTTCAAGTCAAAGTTTGCATGCTTAAGGGCCCAATATGCCTTGTGCTCCAACTCAATGGGCAAATGACAATTCTTCCCATAGACTAACTTATAAGGAGTGCAACCGATAGGTGTCTTATAAGCGGTCCTAAAGGCCCATAAAGCGTCATCAAGTTTGTCGGACCATGAAGCACGGTTTTCTCCATTTGACCTCTCTAAAATCCTCTTCAAAGCTCAGTTCGAAACCTCGACTTGCCCACTCGTTTGCGGGTGATAAGCCGTAGAAAGACGATGAGTAACTCCATATTTCTTTAGAACCTTTTCAAATTGGTCATTACAAAAATGGGTTCCACGATCGCTTATAATAGCACGAGGGGTTCCGAACCGCTTCAAAAACTTCACTACCACACGAGCATCATTAGTAGGCAAAGCCTTAGCTTCCACCCACTTAGAAAGGTAGTCCACCGCGACGAGGATATATTTGTTGCCATGAGACGATGGGAACGGCCCCATAAAGTCTATTCCCCATATGTCGAAAATCTCACATACTTGAATTATGTTTTGCGGCATTTCATCACGTTGAGACGATTTTCCTTGACGTTGGCACGAATCACACGACTTCACAAGTGCGTGTACATCACGATAAATAGAAGGCCAAAAGAAACCGGCATCGAACACTTTCTTAGCCGTGAGATTAGCACCGTGGTGAGCACCCGTGGGCCCCTCGTGACAAGCTCTAAGGATATTAGAAGCTTCAGCACCAAACACACAACGTCGAATGAGTTGATCCGCACAAATCCGAAAGAGATAAGGGTCGTCCCAAAAATAGAACTTGACGTCACGAAAGAATTTTCGTTTTTGTTGTGTCGTCATACCCTTGATTATGAAATTGCCCGCATGGTAATTTGCAATGTCGGCAAACCATGGGGTGGTGTCTTTAGAATTCACTACACCGAGAGTCTCAAGAGGAAATGTTTCGGTAATTTCCTTGTTCTCGAAAACATCTTTGTGAGGATCTTCTAGACGAGAGAGATGATCGGCCGCTAGATTCTCGGCTCCTTTTTTGTCAAGCACGGTGACATCAAATTCTTGGAGGAGGAGCATCCAACGAAGCAATCTCGGCTTAGCATCTTGCTTAGCTAAGAGATACTTGATAGCCGAATGGTCGGTATACACGATGCTTTTAGTCAAGACGAGATAAGGTCGGAATTTCTCAAAAGCATAGACCACGGCAAGGAATTCCTTTTCCGTTGTGGTGTACTTTAATTGAGCCTCGGTCATCGTCTTACTAGCATAGTGGATAGGACGAAAATGCTTGTCATATCGTTGCCCTAAGACGGGCCCTATAGCATAATCACTTGCATCACACATGATTTCAAAGGGTAATTCCCAATTAGGAGCAACAAGAATGGGAGCTTCGGTAAGTTTCCTTTTGAGAGTTTCGAAAGCCTTAACACAATCCTCATTGAAGTTAAAAGGAGCATCCTTCTCGAGAAGGTGTGTCATAGGTCTAGAGATTTTCGAAAAGTCCTTGATGAAACGACGATAAAAGCCCGCGTGGCCTAGGAAACTCCTAACTCCCTTAACGGTTTTGGGATGAGGTAACTTGGCGATGACGTATACCTTAGCTTTATCGACCTCAATCCCCGCCTTTGACACCTTATGTCCTAAGACGATTCCTTGTTTACACATGAAATGACATTTTTCCCAATTAAGCACAAGATTGGTTTCTTCACAACGTTTCAACATTTGTTCGAGATTAGATAAACATGACGTGAACGAATTACCAAACACCGAGAAGTCATCCATAAACACTTCCATCGACTTCTCTATCATATCGTGAAAAATCGCCATCATACACCGTTGAAACGTACCAGGTGCATTACAAAGTCCGAAAGGCATCCTACGATAAGCGAACGTTCCATAAGGACACGTAAAAGTAGTCTTCTCTTGATCACGAGGGTCGATAGGGATTTGAAAGTAACCGGAAAAACCATCTAAAAAGCAATAGAATTCATTTCCCGCAAGTCGCTCCAACATTTGATCCATGAAGGGCAAAGGAAAGTGGTCTTTACGAGTGGCGTCATTTAACTTTCGGTAGTCAATACACACCCTCCAACCGGTCACAACACGAGTGGGAATTAACTCGTTGTTTTCATTAGGCACAACGGTCATTCCTCCCTTT
The DNA here is from genome assembly GCA_025667525.1 of Glebionis coronaria. Classification (NCBI taxonomy): domain Eukaryota; kingdom Viridiplantae; phylum Streptophyta; class Magnoliopsida; order Asterales; family Asteraceae; genus Glebionis; species Glebionis coronaria. Next base: position 190,798,499 of record CM046880.1, read on the forward strand.
TAGGGACACAATGGATTGGGCTCACCCATGGGCTATCGGATATAGGATAAATCATTCCCGCGTCAAGGAGTTTAAGGACCTCCTTTTTAATGACATCATGAATTTTGGGATTCACCCTTCTTTGACTTTGAATTGCGGGTTTGTAGTCCTCCTCCATTAAAATCTTGTGAGTACAAAATTTTGGGTCAATACCCTTAATGTCGGATATTTTCCACGCAATTGCCCCTTTATGAGCCTTAAGAACTTTCAAGAGCTCGGTTTTTTCATTATTAGCAAGACCTTTTGCAATAATAACCGGCAACTTGTCATCACCTTCCAAGAATGCGTATTCAAGGTGAGAAGGAAGATCTTTCAATTCAAGGATAGGTGGTTCCTCGATTGAAGATTTTGGTTCAACACTCATAACTTCCATCGGCGAAAGAAATGGTGGAATAGAAGTATCATCACTAATCAACACCTCATCTTCATTGTCGATTTCATTTGAAGTGAGATCGCCTCCTTGGAATGGAGTGAGATTTGGTGTGGAATTAGCAAGAATCGGATCCAAAATAGTGGGATTGCCACTTGACGAGCTATCGGAAAAACCTAACACTTCTTGTGAAAACTCATCGCAAACCACATCAACGATGTCAATGTGATTGATGGTAGCGATTGCATAAACATGAGAAGGTTTCGAGTTTTGAGTAGCGTTTATAACAAGTTCCTCTTCGTTGAATCTCAAAGTGATAGTTCTCGCATGAACATCGATAAGCGATCTCGAAGTATCTAAAAATGAACGACCTAGAATTAGAGGAACTTGAGGATCCGCGGGGATGTCAACTACTATAAAATCAACGGGATAGTAGAACTTCCCCACTTTCACGAAAACATCTTCGGCTACTCCACATGCCATAATCGTAGAATGATCGGCCATCTCGATGGACATGTTTGAAGGAATGAGAGCCGGAAGCGAAAGCGATTTCCAAACGAAAAATGGCGTCAAATTAATGCTCGCACCAAGATCGGCCAAGGCGAGGCATTCTTTCATATCTTGTATATCACAAGGAATGAGAAACTTTCCGGGATCACCAACCTTTTCTGGTATGCGGTTAAGATAAATCGAAGAACAATTAGCAAGCTTTGAAAGCTTTTCCTTATCGCTCATCATACTTTTAAAAGTGGAAGCGAAACGAGTCATATATAACAACGCGTCGGCTAAACTCACATCAAAATGCACTTGTTGAAACATTTTTATAAAAAGCTCGATTTGTTGTTTGTTACGTTCTTGCAATTTCTCTTTGTTTCGTCTCGAAGGGTAGGGTAAAGGTGGTGTGGGTTGGACATTAGGCAACGGCCTTGGAAACTCGGGTTAAACAATTGGTATTGGTTCAACCGTAGGTGTGGTATGAGCGGTACTTCGTGGGATTGTAATGTGCTCCTTTTCGACCATCACCTCGGGTTCTTTCTCGATTTCCTTCTCCGTAGAAGTACTTGGACGAGAGATTGGTTCCTTGAAAGTTTTACCACTTCGTGTAGTAATAACCTTTATTTCTCCCTTCGGGTTTGCAATGGTATCACTAGGAAGACCACCCGAGGAAGAGGGTTTACACATGATTGCTTCAAACATCTTAGCCATTCGGTCCTCAAATTTTGATTGCCTAGCATCCGCTTTTAATAACTCTTGCTTAATCTCATGTTGTCCTAATTCCATCTTTTGTTGATTTTGTTGAAGACGTTGGACATTTCCTTCCATTTTGTTTGCATGAGTTTTAAGTTCATTAGCAAGTTCATTTTTTAGCTCGTTTTTCAACTCGGACCTTAAGCTAATCATCTCACGTTGCATGTTATCAAATTTAGCATCATTTGCTTTAGCATAATCCAAAAATTCTCCTTGCAAATTTTTAGTGTGAGCATTTTGAAAACCTTGTGTAGTGTTTTGAAAATCACGGTTTTGGTTTTGATTAGAAATTTGTCCATTCCCATTTTGATAATTCCCTTTGTTGTAATTGCGTGAATTGCCTTGGTAATTACCTTGGTTGTTGTTTCGATAATTGTTAACATTTTGATTTGGTGGAGCTTGATTTGGGCGGGAACCTTGACCGTTTTGGTTGTAAGTTCCCGTTGCTACATAAGCACTCGAAGTGTTACCATCCGCGGTAATGCACTCGGAAAGATCATGAGCTCCACCACAAGACAAACAACTCTTAGCAACCGCTTTAACCGAAGCGGAATTGGAAGCTTCTTGAGCCTTCCAATGGGACATAAGATTAGCAAATCTATCAAAAAACCGATTTTCCTCATTAGCTTCATCATGTAAGGCATTAATGCTACGAGACGATTGTGACGAAGATGACGAAACCATATTGGCAACACTCGGTGTGCTACGAGGGATATAAACCTTAGATCTATTTTCAATGATTTGTAAAGCCTCATTTGTCGTCTTGCACAAAAAATTACCACCCGCGGCGGCATTCAAATAATCTCGTTCATGATCATTAAGCCCATTATAAAAAGTATCAACTTGATGCAATTCCGTAAAATCATGGTGTGGACATTCATGTAACATTTCTTTAAATCGTTCCCATGCCATTGAAAAACATTCATTATTTCTTTGCACAAATCGTGAAATCTCATTTTTCAAGTGTGTTGTTTTAGATGGTGGAAAAAACTTGTTCACAAACTTAGAAACGAGATCGGCCCATGTCAAAATCGAATTTAGCGGTTCTTTCTCAAGCCAAATTTTTGCGGGTCCATCCAACGAGTATGGAAACAACATCATCTTAATGGCGTCATGTGGAACATCCTTAAACTTGCTAGTGGCGGTGAGACGGTTAAAATTCCTAATATGGTAATGAGGGTTGTCTTTCTCATGACCTCTAAACTTATTTGCTTGCAACATCGACATTAAACCCGTCTTAATCTCGAAATTCTCCGCAAGGATGGCGGGAATCACAATAGCCTCTCCAAAACCCTCGGTGGGTGCTTGTAGCAACTCCATCATAGTACGATTAGCCATGACGACTTCTTGTTCTATAATAGGTTCAACAATTGGAGGTTCTTCAACAATCAACGTCTCTTGATTGGCTTGCTTTTGAAGTCGTTTACGAGCTCGTTTTGCTTGATTACGAGTGATCATAAACTTCACGAAGAATGGGAGGTGAGCAAAGAAGATTCTTTTTGGGTGTTTTGTGAATTTTCAATTTTTTTGTGTTTTTGATGATATTTAATTTTTTGGATTTTGGTGTATCTTCGTAGACAACAATCTACAAAATCTCTCCTCGAATCAAACTCTTGATTAAAGAAGCCTCAAAGGAATGAAAACGATCACGTGGAGTGAACGCCTTTGAATGACTTTAGAACTTTGGTGAAAACCAAATTGTTCAAGAGGTTTTAATCACAAAGAAACCAAGCAAATATACTATACGTAATAATACTTTGGGCGGCAAAACCCTCGATTAGCCTTCAATCTCAAAATACTCACAAGCAAGCGGGGAAATGAGGCGGCGCGAAGCACTTAAGAGCCTTTTTCCTTAGGGTATATTTTATAATACCCGCCTTATACCCACCTTATAGTTTGTATCTTTCAAAATCGAGCTTCACGAAAGTATTTATCTATTTTTTCCTTTTTCTTTTTGTTTGAGATTCGAATACAATAATTGAGTGATGAAATCCCAATTAAGGTTGTGTTTTCACACTTTTGGAGATATTGTGAATTTATTGTGATACTTAATACAATATAGTAATATTATTTGTACAAGAAAAACCAAGAAAACCGATAATACGTATTAGTAGAGTTCTACTAATACAAATACTATTTTGGTAATATTAAAAACAACAATGCAAATTAATCACGACACACCTCCCCGGCAGCGGCGCCAAAATGATTGTAGAGTTTTACCACACTTTAGGAAAAGAGGGTAAATAGGGTAAGTATCGAGTGATGATTGAGGAAAATCAACACTAATGACCCTTAATGAAATGAAAGTTCGTTTCCCAAGGAGGTATATGTGTGTGACTAAGATGTTCAAGATTTGTGATTAATATTTGGTTTAGAAGGGGATGAGAAAAGAAAATGACGAAGACGTAAAAATAAAAATTAACAAAAAATCACTACTAGAAAGTTAAAACGTAAAACCTTAAAAACCACAAAAATAAAAATAAATTCTAAAAATTACCAAAAATTCACCAAAAATCAAAAATAATAAACTAAGAGTTTACCAATGATCAAAACTTTTTCAAACCTTTTAAATAATTAAATATTCAATTTTTAAATGCTAATTAAAGCCCTAAAAATCAAATAAATTATCAAAAAGCCCAAATAAAGATTTTTAAATTGGTAAACCTCTAAAATGACCTAAAAAAATTAAAAGTTATTTTTAGAAATTTTAAAACTAATAAAAACTATTTAAAATGATTTAAAAACTATTAAAATTTAAAATAATTATAAAAATTAATCTAAAAGAGATAAAATTATTCTAAAAGTTGGTAAATTCCTATTTTAATGTATTAAACCTAAGAAAAATGTAAAAAGTTGGAAAAAGTGAAATTTTAAAAATAATAATGAAATAATAATAAAAAAATATTAAAAATCCAAAAATTATAAAAAATTCTAAAAACTTGCAAACTAGTTTATTCTAACCTAAATAATCAGAAAATCAAAGTGAAATTACCAGAATACCCCTATTGGGCCCTCAAATGGGCCAAAACCAAAAACAGTCAACCAAATTGGGCTTTTGGGCCCAAAAAGTCAAACTTGGCCCAATTGACTTGGAAAAGCCCTATCTGACTCAAAATTCAATTCTAAGAACAAAACTCTAAAGGCCCAAAAGCTGAAAATGAGCTTATCACAGCTTATTTAACACTCAGCTTATTCTTATTGGGCTTTTCAGCCCATTAAGCCATAAGCTAATGCCATAAGCTCTAATTTGACACACAACCTTCTTTTGGGATGCTTATGAGATCTGTAAAAAGAATTTTTGAAAAAGCTCACTCAATAAGCCAGAAATAAGCAAAGAAACATTTCACTAAAAGACAAAATAGTCGTTTTAGAGATTTAGGGCACCTCAGAACTTGATTCAACTTGCAAAAGCTTTCAAATGGACTCAATAAGCAAAATAAATCAAAAAAGTCTCCAATAAGCACAACCAATAAGCCAGAATAAGCACAAATGAACTTATGTAAAAGTCAAAGGAGTTGGTTTTCTAGTCAAACCCTAAAGTCAAACACCCAAATGCTCCAGTATGAACAAATGGGTCAAAATATGAGCACCTATTACAAAAACAAAGTTGTTGCAGGTTGGAATAAGCTATTATAGCTTATTGATAAGCTGACACCAGTTTTACACTATCAGTGGCAACTAGCAGGGGAAAGGAGTTCCCACTGCTTTGACTATTTGACCAAGCTTATATGAGAGTTCTGGTTTGATTCAATTGGAAACAAAGGCACCCTTGTGATCAGTGAATCACAAGGAGTTAATAGCAACAATAAAATCACAAACTGGTTCACACAATAAGCCACAATAAGCCAAACAGTCACCAGATATGCACCAGATATGGAAATAAGTAGTTAAGCACTTATAAGCAGATTTAGCCACAATAAGCCAACCAAACTTAACAGGATGCATACACAAGCTATATAAACTAAGAATAAACACAAAGCAACAAGAATCACACACTGAATCAAAGTAAATAACAAGATCAAAACACTAGAAGTTACTGATGAACAATGAACATATGCAGAAAACAAGTTTGCTGATATACTTGACACTTGATCCAATTTCTGTTGGGTCAAAATTAATATGAGTTGATGTGGCAGAAACTCCAAAACGAAGAAAACATGCTAGACGCTGACACGCCATGTTTGGACGCTGACAGAAGTCTACGGCGCTGATGGAATTTCTATTTACAGAATATATTGGATATATTCTAAATAATATATTCAATATATATCTATAGAAATAGAATATTTAGATGTTTATTTGATATTATCTCTTGTAGATTCTGTTCCTTCCACTATAAAAGGAACAAGAGTCTTAGGTTTTATTCATATAACTCATTCACAATGTAAACCTAAAGTGTGTGTCGCACTAGACGTGGGATTCAATGTATACACGTCTAGTGGTTGTTTGTTATTAATATAATGAGCAACCCAATTGTTTTAATTCATGTGTTCTTGTGCCTAAACACCTTGTTATGATCATTGTTCTATTCCGCTATGTTATCATATGAACGATGATCAACCTAGATATAATGGTTCATAACCATTGAGTCTAACGATCAATGGACTCCACAATTGGTATCAGAGCCTAAGGCTCTTGATATCTAGGTCCGACGAGGTGTTCGTGTATCGTGAAGAAGAAAAATTCGTATAGAGTTTTTCTGGACGTTTTTGTGTGCGCAGCAGTATTCAGAAGGTCATAACTTTTGATTGAACCGTTGGATCGTCACGAAATTTTATATGTGTGTTCTACATACATAGATCTAAACATCCACCAGAGGGATTGTTGAGTTTTATCCCCAGGCAAAAGTTATTAAGCGTCAAAGTCAGCAGCAGGGTATATGCAGTTTTCTGTGGACAGCCATATTCAAAACACGATCTCTTCTTCGTTAACCGTTGGATCTTCGTGATTTTTGAACTGTAGATTCTTGGCACTTGTGTCTAGAATCTCATCGAAGGGATTTTCGATCTGAGCCCTAATGAAAAAGTTATTCAAGGTTGAAGATTGCTGTTTAAAGGTATTAATGTTTTGCTTTCACATAAAATCATGACCTAGGGTTTCTCAAACCCTAGATCTACATGAAAAGCAGAATATTATGTAGCTTTTGGCTGTTATGATGGAAGGATCGAAGCTGTGATTTAATTTTTAGGGTTTGATCTTAAACCCTAGATCGATTGCAAAATTGATGGTGTGGTATTCACGTCTATGGTCACATGACCAACTACGATCACAGTAACATATGGACGAGTGTTTTGAGTAGCAAAGAGTAAATAGTATGCTCGTTTCTTATTGGTGGAAATCTTATGCATTCACACGGTTCTAGGATTTTCATTGGTGGAAAATGCTTGTGTTCACACGGTCATAGAAAACAAGGAAGTGTGACGTTGATATTCATTATTTTAACGTTGACAAAGTTTTGGTGAAACGCTGATAAGAACGAGGAAGACGCTGACAAGTATTGTTTTGACGTTGACAGTAAATAAGTCAACGCTGACAAGTTGACAGTGTTGTCCGAGATATGTGTTTCAAGCGCTGATACGTGTTGTCCGATATCGGGCAATACACATGAAAGGATATTGGACAATGAGGATCTCGGGTAACACAAGGTTTGCTGCTGTTTGAGAAAACTGGTACGTTTTAAGCACACAAAAAGGAGGATTATACACACGAAGGTACATGGAATCTCCGTTTTAATATAGAATATCATGCTGATATTTATGGCTCGGATAATTTTGAAAGGGATTAATGATTTTTAAGTAAGTTAGCAACAATTCATGAAGAATTTTATTGGATTATGTAATCGGGATAGCCTTGTGAAAGAGTTATCCGTTGACAGCTTTTACATATGAAGATATTGACTTATCATGAAGAGATGTTAGTTTAAGGGGAAGAATTCTTATGGTAAGTTTGATGATTGAAGAAGATTTTCGCGAGGTTATGTTCTATCATATCTTGAAAGTAATTAGCATGACAACTAACTTTCAAGGTAACTTGTTCGTGCTTTACATGGTTAGTGATGAAGACTTGTCATAACACTTGAAGGAGTTACATTATCGTGCTCAGTGTCTCACATAGGATGAGAATATTGACAAGAGATCGAGGTCTCATTATACTTTGTGGAGTATAAGTTCTTTATCACGTGGATAGTACAAGACATGGAACACAAGGTTGGGTTATTCTACTTCTACATCAAAAATATTATAGTTATTTTTCTTCAGGATCATTACACAGAGCCTACACTTGGAGAATCTTCAAAGATTGCATACATTGTTTACTTCCCTGTTGATGTGACAAAAAGGGGAAGATACGCATGCTACACTTGAGGGGAAGCAATTTGAAGATCATGTACAACTTACAAGAGATATACAAAGAGTTTTGCCGACATCAACTAGGGGAAGATTGTTGGGTCAAAATTAATATGAGTTGATGTGGCAGAAACTCCAAAACGAAGAAAACATGCTAGACGCTGACACGCCATGTTTGGACGCTGACAGAAGTCTACGGCGCTGATGGAATTTCTATTTACGGAATATATTGGATATATTCTAAATAATATATTCAATATATATCTATAGAAATAGAATATTTAGATGTTTATTTGATATTATCTCTTGTAGATTCTGTTCCTTCCACTATAAAAGGAACAAGAGTCTTAGGTTTTATTCATATAACTCATTCACAATGTAAACCTAAAGTGTGTGTCGCACTAGACGTGGGATTCAATGTATACACGTCTAGTGGTTGTTTGTTATTAATATAATGAGCAACCCAATTGTTTTAATTCATGTGTTCTTGTGCCTAAACACCTTGTTATGATCATTGTTCTATTCCGCTATGTTATCATATGAACGATGATCAATGATACATGATTTTTATGTGGGTTCAAAATAATTCTCGATATCCTCTCGAATTGATCTCAGTTAAAAGTGGAATGATTTGTTCTTGGTGACAAAAAGTGGATTTTGTTTTCTATTCTACTAAACAGGTAAGTAAATAAAATGGTAATGAAGTAAACTTTAAAACAAGCAACAAATAATAATCTGAAAAATAACTCTTACTGAAGAAGACCCTATGCGGAATAAAACACCATTCGGAATGTTGGCATCTATGCGGAATATATGTCTTATTCGGAAAACTTGCCTCATGCGGAAAACTAATGCTATTCGGAATATAAAACTCTATGCGGAAAGAAGGCTATTCGGAAAATATTGTCTATGCGGAAAATACTCTCATTCGGAAAAACATGCCTATTCGGAAAGATTACTCTACTCGGAAAAATGATGCTATTCGGAAAGTACTGATCTGTGCGGAAAATAAGCTTACTCGGAAAAAATGGTCTATTCGGAAAAACATTCCGAATAAGGAAATGAAGGAACCATCATGCGGAATATTGAAAATATTCCGAGTAAAAGAAAAATGAGAAACTTTATTCGGAATAAAGGCTCAATTCGGAAAGTTTATGAAATTCCGAATAAGGGAGAAAAACAACCTCTACTCGGAATAATTGAGATATTCCGAATAGAGGTAAACCCAAAATTCCTATTCGGAATCTGAGGAACTCAGGTCTGATGAACAGCGAAGAACAAGGAGGTCGTTTGATTCACAATCAACTCCGAAACTTACAAAGGTCTTACCAAATCAAGAACAAACAATTTAAATACCATAAGAAACAAATCCCACCAATAAAAACACTAAATCAACAACTTTTTAAGATCAAACTAAAATCAAATAAAAGCTTAAGAACTTGCAATAAAAATGATGAAGAACAAGATGAATAGAAAGATGGAATAGATTGATTAATGAAAAAGTAACAAGGTTAATGATTAAAGATTACAAGATGAAAAGAAAAAGATGAAAATCACCAAACTCCCTAATGGAGTTTGTGATGGAACGAACTACAAAGAAACTGGGAAAGAAAAAATGAAGCTCCCCCTAATTGTGTGAAGGGAGTGTCTATTTATACTCCTAGTGGTTGGTTGGTGAGTGGGCTTTCTCCCTTTCTTCTTGTCTTCTCGTCTTTTCAGAGAAGTTGACGTTTTTGATTCTGATTCGGGATTTGTTGTCGATTAAATCCAACTCGTCTTTTAATTTCTTCGTTAAATAGACTTGAGTTTCTTCGACTTATGAAAATCTTCCGTCTTTAGTCCTTTTCTTCGATAAATATTCGAATAGGCCTAGTGACTTCAAATCTTTTGCACGTCTTGGACAATAGACTTTATCTTGAGTCTTTTTCCTTGATAAAACCCGTGCAATCCCATGTTTTCTTTAATATTCATCCGGTTAGCTCTGAAATCACAATAAACACAAAAACCACGCATAATTCCAAACAAATGATATTAATTACGTGTTTTGGTCTTGTTTTAGCCAGAATTAAGTGGTAAAAGGATGGGTGTTTACACACCTATCAAATCCCCTACACTTAACCATTGCCATACCCTCATGCAATGCTTAGTGATAAAGCAATTTTACATTTTTCTCATAATCAACCTTGGCCTTATTCAAATACTACAAAATAACAATTAAATTACTACGAGAACTTTAAAACTTTATAATAAACAAAAGGATGGAAATAACTTGTAAAGAAATCAAGGACTTACATTAGGGCTTTGGTGTTGCGAAGATTTATCACCCTCAAGTTTCACGTTCCCCAAACTAAGCTTAAAAACGAGATCATTGTTATTATAAGTTAGTAAATCAAACACTTACACACATGGCTTAATTAAATGCTTAAACTCCCTAATTCCTAGGTGTATCTCTTATATTTTATTTTTGTCTTAGAATGATCATGAAGATGCATTTTTGGACTTATTTCGATAGTTTATTAAGGCTGAAAGCAAAGTAGGACGATTTGATCAATAGTTAGCTAAAGGACAAAATCTCTTAAAATTGCTTCTCGGGATATCAAAAAGTTCATATCTTGGCATAACTTGGTTCACGATTTGAGACCTTTCTCGGGCCGATATTTGGCATGTACTTCATACTTCATATCTTCGAGAGACGTTCTTGAGATAATGGTCTTCTCATCATAATAGAGTTTCTTCACTTGGAGACTTTTGAGGGGTACTCCAACTTTGTTGACCACGACTTCATGATTATTTCTTCAATCTCTAATTGGGATTTTGAGATACAACGATCCGCCTCCTTTTCGGACTTGGATCTATTTATCCTCATACCTTGTTAGGGTCTTTTCGGATAGACTTCTCCATGATCTTTATGGGAGTTGATTGCTTTTCGTCGTGAGTCTTGATCCTTCATATTGACTTTAGGAATAATGCTTTTCACATCACTTTGGATCTTCAGCAATAAAATTGAATCCTCATGCCTTGTTAGGGCCTTTTCGGACTCGCCAATCTTCGCGCCCCGCTTCATAAGTTATGCCTTGGCTATGAACTCTTATCATTACCGAGCAACTTTTAAACGATCTTGGGCTAGAAGCTAAGTAACTTTTCAAATCGTAAGACCTTACTTATTGCAGATAAATTATTAGCAAGTGATGGGAGAATAGGCAAATAATTACACCAAGTGAGCTTGCGCAAGAATACCGACTTATAATTGACTCTATCATTTCTCGTCCTCCACAATTTAAAATCTCAAATAATGAGACTCGTGGATACTTAGCCTAATAAACCAATTAAGGTCTACATGGTTAAGGATACTAGCTAGAATATACTTGGATAAGTCTATTCGGGTTGAGTCAAAATAAACGCAACGGGCCTAATATGTCAAAGACTTTTAAACTAGCTACACCATTTTATTAATATTTTTGACTTTATTGCGGGGTATATACATATGAAAGCAACGATAAAAATTTAAAAATTACGACTAAATGGCCAAAGTTAATAAAAAATTTGAAAAATGTTGAAAAATAGGATTTTCCGGTTAAATGAAGGCATTTTCATGGAAAAGTCCACTTAAAACTTCGATAGAAGTCTCCCCTACACTTAAGATAAACATTGTCCTCAATGTTTAAACATGTGGGAAAAGTCTCCCCTACACTTATGACATTGTGCACGTTGGTTAACTCAAGTTAAGGAAAAGACGACTAAAGTGATCAATTTCAAATGTGAGTATGAAGAAAATTGAATCACGATAGTTGAGAGATAGAACCGGATTTCGGATAACACGGGAGCACGGTTCTTCAAAGATGTCCAAGATTGCAGTAATCCCTGTAAGCACATCACCACACAAACACAAATGACCAAAATAGGTCCTCCCCTACACTTAGGGGGTTAAAGGGATAGATACTCGGGCTGCCTCCCGAGGAGCGCTTGTTTTTGATAACCGAGTCACGAGCCTGACTCGACCCAAATTCAGTTCATGGGGAACGTGGTGAGGGATGGAATCACCTCCTGAGAGGTGTCCTCACCAAAGTACAACTTCACTCGTTGGCCATTCACCTTAAAATTTGGTCCATTAGGTTGAGCGAGCTCGAGAGTACCATATGGAAAAATTTGGGCGATGGTGAATGGGCCGGACCAACGAGATTTGAGCTTGCCCGAAAAGATTTTCAACCGAGAGTTAAAAAGTAAGACTTTGTCTCCAACATGGAACTCTCGGTTTTTGATCTTGGAGTCGTGAATGAGCTTAGTTCGTTCCTTATAGATCAAAGAATTTTCATAAGCCTCATTACGGAGTTCATTCAGCTCATTGAGTTGGATCTTGCGTAGGTCACCGGCTTTGTTTATATCAAAATTAGCCCACTTCAAGGCCCAATAAGCCTTGTGCTCCAACTCAATGGGAAGGTGGCACGCTTTCCCGTACACAAGACGATAAGGCGTACAGCCGATCGGGGTCTTGTAAGCAGTACGGAAGGCCCACAAAGCATCATCTAGTTTATCAGCCCATGCGGCACGATGCTCTCCTATGGTCCTTTCAAGAATTCGCTTAAGACCTCGGTTGGATATTTCGGCCTGGCCATTAGTTTGTGGGTGGTAGGCTGTGGAAAGACGATGGTTTACACCGTACTTAGCCATGACTCGAGCAAATTGGTCATTGCAGAAATGAGTCCCACGATCACTAATAATGGCGCGAGGCACACCGAATCTAGCGAATAAAGCTTTCAAAAAGTTACAAACCACCCTTGCGTCATTAGTGGGCAAAGCTTTGGCTTCAACCCACTTGGAAACGTAGTTAACGGCTACAAGGATGTATTTGTTTCCTTTAGAAGAAGGGAATGGCCCCATAAAGTCGATACCCCAAACATCAAAAATTTCACACTCTTGAATGAAATTCTGAGGCATCTCATCTTTATGTGTGATTTTGCCTTGCTTTTGGCAAACATCACATCGCTTAACCATATTGTGAGCATCACGATATATGGAGGGCCAATAAAATCCCGAATCAAACACTTTCTTTGCGGTGTAGTTGGGACCAAAGTGACCACCGGTGGGTCCTTTGTGGCAAGCATCAAGGATGTCCGACGCTGCCGGTCCATCAACACATCGGCGAATTATCAGATCAGCACATTGTTTGAATAGGTAAGGGTCGTCCCAAAAGTAAGTCTTGATGTCGGTGAAAAACTTCTTCTTTTGCTGGGACGTCAACCCTTCCTTGAGAATTCCACCCGCCAAATAGTTTGCAAAGTCCGCAAACCACGGGGTTTCATTCGGCTTCGAGTTTATAGACATTAAGGTCTCCAAGGGAAAAGAATCATTGATTTCTTTGGACGGATGATCCCCTTGGTATGGATCCTCAAGTCTGCTGAGATGATCCGCGGCTAAGTTTTCTGCTCCTTTTTTATCGCGGATGTCGATTTTAAATTCCTGGAGCAGCAAAACCCAGCGAAGAAGTCTTGGTTTGGAATCTTGCTTTGTCAACAAGTACTTCAGCGTGGAATGATCGGTGTACACAATGGTGGTGGAAAGGACAAGATAGGGGCGGAATTTTTCAAAAGCATAGACAACAGCTAAAAGCTCTTTTTCGGTTGTCGTATAATGCAATTGTGCCCCTGTCATTGTCTTGCTAGCGTAATGGATCGGTTGGAAGTGTTTGTTCACTCTTTGTCCAAGAACCGCTCCAATAGCAAAATCGCTAGCATCGCACATCAACTCAAAGGGCAGCTCCCAATTAGGGGTAACCAAGACGGGTGCCTTAGTTAGCTTATCCTTAAGTGAGTTAAAGGCTTCAAGGCACTCTTTGGAAAAGATAAAAGGAGTATCTTTTTCCAAGAGGTGGGTCATCGGGCGAGCGATTTGAGAAAAATCTTTGATGAATCGACGATAGAAGCCCGCATGACCCAGAAAACTTCTCACACCCTTCACAGTTGAAGGTGGAGGCAACTTAGCGATTAGATCGACTTTAGCACGGTCAACTTCAAGACCGGCTTTCGAGATCTTATGTCCAAGCACGACGCCTTCTTTTACCATAAAATGGCATTTTTCCCAATTTAGAACTAGGCGAGTGTCTTCGCACCGCTTTAGCATACGTTCTAAATTGGCAAGGCAAGATGAGAAGGAATCCCCGAAGACCGAGAAATCATCCATGAAGACTTCCATGGTTTGTTCAACCATGTCATGGAAGATAGCTAACATACACCTTTGGAACGTCCCTGGCGCATTACATAAGCCAAAAGGCATTCTTTTGTAAGCGAAAGTGCCATAGGGACAAGTGAATGTAGTCTTCTCTTGATCTTGGGGATCGATGGGTATTTGAAAATAACCCGAGAAACCATCGAGAAAGCAGTAATATTCATTACCGGCTAATCGTTCAAGCATTTGGTCCATGAAAGGTAGAGGGAAATGATCCTTTCTCGTGGCATCATTGAGTTTGCGGTAGTCTATACAAACTCTCCACCCAGTAACGAGACGAGTGGGAATTAACTCGTTGTGTTCATTGGGAACAACGGTTATTCCGCCCTTCTTGGGCACACAATGGATTGGACTAACCCACGGTGAATCCGAAATAGGGTAAATCATACCCGCATCAAGAAGTTTGATAACCTCAGTTTTGATAACTTCATGTATTTTTGGATTCACCCTTCGTTGGCTTTGAATAGTAGGCTTGAAGTCGTCCTCCATGAGAATTTTGTGCGTGCAGAAGTGAGGATCAATTCCACGAATATCCGAGATTTTCCAAGCAATAGCCTTCTTATGATCTTTCAACACAGCAACGAGGCGAGTCTTCTCTTCATCTTTCAAATCCTTTGCAATAATGACGGGCGACTTCTTGTTGTCGTCAAGGAACACGTACTCGAGATGTGGCGGCAACTCCTTAAGTTCCAAATTCGGAGGATTTTCGACGGGAGGCGTTTTCAAAGTGGTGGCATCGATAGCAATAACCGTGGGAGATGGAGGCGAAGGATTGTCTTCGGTGAGAAGATTGTCAAAGAAACTCATATCTTCATCCCCCTCGCTGGGAGAATCATTAGTAGCTAAATTCGCATTTCCCATGGTAGCTTCAAGATTGTTCCAGAATAAATCACTATCTCCAAATAGAGACAATGATGAATCAATAGAGGACACGGTCTCAACAGTGGGAAGAAAGGTAGGAATACTTTTGCAAGCATCATTAAAGTGTTTTTCACAGGCCTCATCAAGAACGTCAATACAATTAACGCTCTCATATGAATAAGGCTGTTTAGACAACTTTCCCATGTTGAAGACTACTTTGTCGTCGCCCACTCTCATGATAAGCTCTCCGGCTTCAACATCAATAAGAGTGCGACCGGTCCTAAGGAATGGACGACCAACAATCAGTGGTACACGAGGGTCCATCTCGTAGTCGACGACAACAAAATCAGCAGGGAAGGTGAATTTGTCGACTCCTACAATGACATCTTCGGCTATCCCCACTGGATAAGCAACCGTACGGTTAGCTAATTCCAAAGTCATCTTGGTGGGGACTAGCTCTGGGAGAGATAATTGCTTCCAAACACTTAGAGGCATAAGATTAATACTGGCACCTAGATCGGCTAGGGCCATGCAATTCTCTACTCCCGGGAAATTGCAAGGGATAAGAAAACGACCCGGATCACCAAGCTTGGTTGGCAATTTCCTTAAGAGCACTGCAGAGCAGTTCTCATTAAGTTGGGTGTTGGCAATGTCGAGGAGCTTTTCCTTGTCGCTCAAAAGATCTTTAAACATTTTAGCATACTTGGGCATGTGAGCGAGAGCCTCAGCGAAGGAGATATTGAAATTCAGTTGTTTAAACATTTTAAGAAAGTTAGAAACCTGAATATCATCCTTGCTCTTTTGCTTCTCTTTCCTCAACCTTGAAGGATAAGGTATATTGGAAGAAGATGAAGGCTTTAGAGGAATAGGGTCACTCACAACCACGGGTGGAGGAGGGGTAGAAAGAAGAGGTGGAGAAATTGGGGAAGGAGAAGGAGGAGGAATAGGAGCAGGCGACTCGTTCTCCTTAGTCACAACCACCGGTGGGGGTATAGGAAGCTCGGGTTCCTTTGTACCTTTACCACTTCGAGTGGTGATTGCTTTCATCTCCCCTCTTGGGTTCGCAACGGTGTTACTCGGAAGAGTACCCGAAGAAGAGGGTTGACTACTTTGGAAGAAACTAGCCATCATGTTCCTCAAGTCATTCGTCTGACTATCCAACGTGTTTCGCATATCGGCTCTCAAATCATTTCCTTGCTTTACCAAATCTGCCTTCAAATTGCGCACTTCCTCTTGAAGATTGCCCACTATCACATCATTGGTTCTCATGTAAGTTGCGACCTCTTGGTGTAAAGCAGTGGTGGTTTGGTTGGGAGGAGCATTGTATGCAGGTGGTTGGTAAGCAGGTTGTTGGTAGACTTGATTGTTACGTTGAGGCGGTTGTTGCTGCTTGTGAGGTGGAATGTATGGTTGACGAGGTTGTTGTTGTTGTTGAGGAGAGCGGTTAAGGTTTTGTTGTTGGTTTGGGTTGGTAGGAGGGAAACCAGGTGGTGAAAGATAGTTGTTGTTGCGGTAGCTAAGCAAGTTACGGTCACCTTGGGGTTTTGCTTGATAAGCAGGTTGTTGGTAGGTGCCATATGCCGCATTCACAGTCTCAGCAGGGTAATCTTGGGTAGCGGTACAAGTTGTGTAAGAGTGGGGACCACCGCATATCTCACAAGGTTGGCTGACAGCGTTCACTTGTGCATTTTTGGCGTTGTTGCTGTTGTTGTTGCTGACGGTGTGGGTGACAAGCGTTTCAAGAAGCGTAGTGAGTTTGTCCAATCGCTTGTCGCTATCATTAGTGCTAGCACTAGCAACATTGGTCCTAACGCTCTTGGTTTGCACACGAGACTTGTTCTCAATGATATCCCAAGCAGCATTAGAAGTCTTAGCCAATAAATTACCCCCTGAGGCACTATTCAGTGAATCTTGATCATTCATGCTTAAACCATTGTAAAAAGTATTAATTTGATGTACTTTGGTAAAACCATGTTGTGGGCATTTTCTTAAAAGATCTTTGAAACGATCCCAAGATTCACTGAATGACTCATCGTACTTTTGTTCAAAGTTTATAATCTCATTCCGCAATGCGGTAGTACGAGAGGGTGGAAAAAAGTAATTGATAAACTTTGTTTCCAAATCCGTCCACGAGAGAATACTCTGTGGCGGTTCCTTAGCAAGCCAATGCCGGGCTTGTCCCTCTAAAGAAAAGGGAAAAAGTTGTAACCTTATAACCTCCTGTGGAACCCCATTGAACTTGACCGTGTTGGTGAGTTGTAGAAATCTCTTGATATGGTCGTGTGGGTCATCAATGGTGCGTCCCAAGAACGGTTGAGCTGAGACCATCTGGATAAAGCCTGACTTGAGCTCGAAATTGTTGGCGGCAATTGGTGGTATAACAATTGGATCCGTGTTGCCATCGACATGACCTTGCAGCAATTCAATCATCGGGCGATTATCCGGAAGGTGCTCATTGTTGTTATTATTCATGTTGTTGAAAGGCGGGTTGTTATTGTTATTATTGTTGTTCGGAGGTGGTATGTTATTGTTGTTTTGTACACCAGCCATGTCTAAGTTATCGAGAGGCTCGGGCTCTTGATAGGACGTGGATCGAGTGCGCATACACCTGCAAAAGAACGAACAAAGAGAAACAAAGCAAAAATATTTTTGGTTTTTATTGTTTTTTTACTTTTTAGGATTTTTGAAAATTTTATATTTTTTAGAGTTTTTGAAAATTTTTAGGAAAAAGTAACGTTCACGGGGAACGGATCCCAAAATCCAAATTCTCACAAAAAACTTTTGATCTTAACGAGAGGAGCCGGCAGCGGCGCCATTTGATACATGATTTTTATGTGGGTTCAAAATAATTCTCGATATCCTCTCGAATTGATCTCAGTTAAAAGTGGAATGATTTGTTCTTGGTGACAAAAAGTGGATTTTGTTTTCTATTCTACTAAACAGGTAAGTAAATAAAATGGTAATGAAGTAAACTTTAAAACAAGCAACAAATAATAATCTGAAAAATAACTCTTACTGAAGAAGACCCTATGCGGAATAAAACACCATTCGGAATGTTGGCATCTATGCGGAATATATGTCTTATTCGGAAAACTTGCCTCATGCGGAAAACTAATGCTATTCGGAATATAAAACTCTATGCGGAAAGAAGGCTATTCGGAAAATATTGTCTATGCGGAAAATACTCTCATTCGGAAAAACATGCCTATTCGGAAAGATTACTCTACTCGGAAAAATGATGCTATTCGGAAAGTACTGCTCTGTGCGGAAAATAAGCTTACTCGGAAAAAATGGTCTATTCGGAAAAACATTCCGAATAAGGAAATGAAGGAACCATCATGCGGAATATTGAAAATATTCCGAGTAAAAGAAAAATGAGAAACTTTATTCGGAATAAAGGCTCAATTCGGAAAGTTTATGAAATTCCGAATAAGGGAGAAAAACAACCTCTACTCGGAATAATTGAGATATTCCGAATAGAGGTAAACCCAAAATTCCTATTCGGAATCTGAGGAACACGGGTCTGATGAACAGCGAAGAACAAGGAGGTCGTTTGATTCACAATCAACTCCGAAACTTACAAAGGTCTTACCAAATCAAGCACAAACAATTTAAATACCATAAGAAACAAATCCCACCAATAAAAACACTAAATCAACAACTTTTTAAGATCAAACTAAAATCAAATAAAAGCTTAAGAACTTGCAATAAAAATGATGAAGAACAAGATGAATAGAAAGATGGAATAGATTGATTAATGAAAAAGTAACAAGGTTAATGATTAAAGATTACAAGATGAAAAGAAAAAGATGAAAATCACCAAACTCCCTAATGGAGTTTGTGATG
Organism: Glebionis coronaria; assembly: GCA_025667525.1. Lineage (NCBI taxonomy): Eukaryota > Viridiplantae > Streptophyta > Magnoliopsida > Asterales > Asteraceae > Glebionis > Glebionis coronaria. Next base: position 190,817,429 of record CM046880.1, read on the forward strand.
GAACGAACTACAAAGAAACTGGGAAAGAAAAAATGAAGCTCCCCCTAATTGTGTGAAGGGAGTGTCTATTTATACTCCTAGTGGTTGGTTGGTGAGTGGGCTTTCTCCCTTTCTTCTTGTCTTCTCGTCTTTTCAGAGAAGTTGACGTTTTTGATTCTGATTCGGGATTTGTTGTCGATTAAATCCAACTCGTCTTTTAATTTCTTCGTTAAATAGACTTGAGTTTCTTCGAATTATGAAAATCTTCCGTCTTTAGTCCTTTTCTTCGATAAATCTTCGAATAGGCCTAGTGACTTCAAATCTTTTGCACGTCTTGGACAATAGACTTTATCTTGAGTCTTTTTCCTTGATAAAACTCGTGCAATCCCATGTTTTCTTTAATATTCATCCGGTTAGCTCTGAAATCACAATAAACACAAAAACCACGCATAATTCCAAACAAATGATATTAATTACGTGTTTTGGTCTTGTTTTAGCCAGAATTAAGTGGTAAAAGGATGGGTGTTTACACACCTATCAATCAACCTAGATATAATGGTTCATAACCATTGAGTCTAACGATCAATGGACTCTACAATTTCAAGCCTCAAATCCTTCTTCCCTGATGTGATTAACTATGATTTAGCACTTGTTAGCCCTAGCCTAAGCTTAGATCTAGGTGTCCTCAAAATCCTAGCCAATTTTACCAAGTTTTAAAGATTTTATAGACAAATAATGAATCTATGTGATCAAACCCACAAAACCTGCAAACAGATGAACATATGCACCTAACAAGCAGATACCAACACTTTCTTACACAAAACAAGCACTTAGCAAACCACAATCCCAATTCAAGCAGTAGACCCAAACACTCCTTAATCTACCACTTAACAAAGAGACTTGTGATTTTAACTAATAACCTACTGATTTTAATGATCAAAACACTTAAACAATAGCAACTAACACAATCAAACTCAAAAATCACCAGCACAAACACAAATACTCAAAATCAAAGCACCAAATTCAAAACAGCCATAAACATGAAATTTTTAGGGGAATCTTAACCAAGAGATTATACCTGCCTTCCACAACATCCTAGGAAGGCCAGCTATGCTCCTTGGACCTTGTTCAACAACTAGAACAAGACCAAGGTACTTCAACAAAGATGATCAAAGCATGCTGATGTTCAAAGCAGAACAAGGCTTTGATTATGATATGTCTTCAACACAAGCAACAAACAAACTCAACCAAAGGCTTATAATCCTTCTCAGGCTTGGTGTCAACAAGCTTGAAAGAACTCAAGGCTTAAGGCTAAGGGTTAGTACACAAATATAAGCCAAATCAGAACCTAGGATTTCAAGGTATTCAAACCTTAAAAACCTAATGAAACAAGACGTGCCTTAACCACAAGATTAAGGTAGGCCTTAACAATCAAATGGAACTCAGAATTAGGCTACTCAAACACCAACTTTTAATCAAATCAAAAAGAGAATTCAATATTTTCAGAAATTCAAATTTTATTAAACTTAAAAAGGAATTACAAAGATTGATAGCCTAAAACTGGAACAAAGGGACTCTCACATGTTGAGATCTCCTTTTATAGGCAAATGCCTGGCTAAACACTATTCACAAACCCTAGAAGTGAAATTTCCTAAATGCCCTAAGTCCTTCTAGACGTTTTCTTGGTGTGAGCTGTCCAAATGTATCTAAACCGTTTATAGTAGCTTTGATATGAAGCAAATGATGTGGGCTGTTGATCTTGACACGTGGCAAGCCTTGGCGAGGAAGTTGTCACATGATGGTGAAACGGTTTTGGTGGTGGGGTCTCTTGGTGAGTGGGAGTGAGTGTTTTACGGTTGGGATGAGATTATAGGCGTGTGAATCAAGTGTGGGAAAGGGTAATTTCATTTTACCCTTTGTTTTAATGAAGATAGTTACTGGGTTCTTGGGGTGAACCGTAGTAACTTTTGATCCGATTTTGGGGGATTGGTTTTGTTTGGCGCGTGTTTGTGTGTTTGAAAGTTTCAGTGCACACCTTTAGTCCTTATACTTCCTTTCTTTTTGCATTTGTGTTCAAAAGTCCATCAGCGCCCATTTATACTTGTAACAACTTTCACATCTTGTCATTTTTTGCACAAAACTTTCCAAAAGGTGTATCAAGGGTTATTTTTGGAACTTTTGCATATTTGAAGGACTGATCTTGGACATTTTTGACCTTCAAAGGTCTTCAATGTATCTTTGGCTTGATGAGGGACCATAATTGACAATTTGGAATTGTTGAGGGACTAATCTTGCCATTTCTTCAAAGTTGAAGGACCTTTTGTGTAATTTTGACAAACTTAAGGGACCAAACTTGTAATTATCAATATACAAGGGTTTTAAGTGTCATTTCTTCAATAAATGAGGATCAATCTTGTTTGTCTTCAAGTCTTCAAGGGTATTTGTTGAATTTTCCATGATTAGGGCCCGGTTCTTTGTACGGCTTCGTTTCTCGTGTCCGTTTTTCCTTGTATCTTGTGATCTTTTGTCTTTTTCACGATATCCATACACAAGTAAACAAACACAAGCATATATATGGTATATTATGACATTTTTATGCATTTAAAGCCCGAAAAGAACGATGAGATCATGTATAAATGCCATCTCATCAATATATTAGTGTTTGGCTTATTTTTAATTAAGTTGATTTGATAGATTAATAGTTTTAATTAAAAGTTGATTTTAAATATTTTGATTATTTTGTGTTTTTATAGTTTTTAATTTGTGGCTTATTTAGTTTTTCTCAAAATCAATTTGGTGTTAGTTTTGGTTAAGTGCTTATTCGATTTGCTTAATTTTGGCTTAATTTGTTTGATCTTTACTGTTTCTGTTACTGTTCGTATTAGCTATCTTCGGATTAGGGTTTATAAATCCGAAGATTACCCAGTATTCCGAAGATATAGTTCTCATCCGAAAACCCATATTCCAAAAAAGCTATTAATCCGAATATCCTTATTCCGAAGATTTCATATTTTTTCAAACTTAGTTTTTTTTAATTCTCCTTTATCCGAAATTATTCATATTCCGAAAAACACTTTTATTCCGAAGATCTTGTTTATTCCGAGAATATTACATTTTTCCGAAAAAGCTGTCATATTCCGAAAAATTGCTCTATTCCGAAGATAGGCAGTTTTTCCGAAAATATCTTTTTATCCGAATATTTCATTGATTCTGAAATAGTGGTTTTATCCGAAAAAGCTTCCTTTTCCGAAATCACCCATTTATTCCGAAGATCCACCTTTTCCGAAAATCAATCCTTTATCCGAATTACATTCACTTTTCCGAAAAAGCTTGTTTTTACGAATATCTACATTTTGCCGAAAAATCCTGTTTATCCGAAAACAATGAGTTATTCCGAACTTAGTCCAGTGTTCCGAAGAAAGTAGTTATTCCGAAATTTCCAGTTATTTCGAACTTGTAAATTTTTCCAGAGATTCAGAGATCAGTTTACACAGATAATCAAGGTCAGATTCCTCGGTTATTTTTATATATTTAGCTTTTATGTTTACAAGTAGATTAGACAACCAAAAGTTCCCCCTTTTAGTGACCAACACCAATAATTCCACTTTTAACCGTGATCAATTCGATTAGATACTGAGAACGATTGAGTACACATATGCAAAAATCTCCATATCATTTTACGTTAGAAGAATTTGATGTTCCTCGTACTTGTAACGAAGACCGCGACAACAATGAGGACTTCTTGATTATCAAGGATTTTCTTAATGATTTCCCATTTCCTCCGCCGGTGGAGGTTATGAGTATCGAACCCAAATCTTCAATCGAGGAACCACCAATCCTCGAGTTGAAAGATCTTCCTCCTCATCATGAATACGTATTCTTGGAAGGAGACGATAAGTTGCCGGTTATTATTGCGAAAGATCTTTCTAATGATGAAAAAACAGCACTTATCGATGTTCTAAAAGACCACAAAGGGGCAATTACGTGGAAATTATCTGACATTAAGGGGATCGACCCTAAATTTTGTACCCACAAAATCTTAATGGAGGAAGAATACAAGCCCGTAATTCAATGCCAAAGGAGGGTGAACCCGAAAATTTACGACGTCATCAAAAAGGAGGTCCTTAAACTCCTTAACGCGGGAATGGTTTACCCTATTCCGATAGCCCTTGGGTGAGTCCCATTCATTGTGTCCCTAAAAAGGGAGGAATGACCGTTGTGCCAAACGATGACAACAAGTTAATTCTAACTCGGCTCGTGACCGGTTGGAGGGTGTGTATCGACTATCGTAAGTTGAATGACGCCACTCGTAAAGACCATTTTCCTTTGCAGGAAAATGTTAGAGCGTCTTGCAGGAAACGATTTCTATTGCTTTTTAGATGGTTTTTCCGGTTACTTCCAAATCCCCATCGATCCTCGTGATCAAGGAAAAACTACGTTTATGTGTCCATATGGAACGGTTTCCTATCATAGAATGCCATTCGGACTTTGCAATGCACCGGGAATCTTTCAACGGTGTATGATGGCTATTTTTCATGACATAATCGATAAGACGATGGAAGTCTTTATGGATGATTTTTCCGTGTTTGGTAGTTCGTTCACTTCGTGTCTAGGAAATTTGAAACATATGTTGAAACATTGTGGGGAAACCAACCTTGTTCTCAATTGGGAAAAATGTCATTTTATGGTTAAAGAAGGAATCGTCTTAGGGCACAAGGTTTCGAAAGCGGGGATTGAGGTAGACAAAGTTAAGGTAGACGTCATCGCCAAATTACCTCATCCCAAAACTGTTAAGGGAGTTAGGAGTTTCCTAGGCCACGCGGGATTTTATCGTCGATTCATCAAGGGTTTTTCAAAGATTTCTCGACCCATTACACACCTTCTCGAAAAAGATTCTCCTTTTGTCTTTAGCGAAGATTATGTACGAGCCTTTGAAATCCTTAAGAGGAAACTTATCGAAGCTCCCATTCTTGTTGCTCCCAATTGGAACCTTCCCTTTGAACTAATGTGTGATGCAAGTGATTACGCCATAGGGGCCGTTTTGGGGCAACGTCATGAAAAGCACTTCTTGCCTATTCACTATGCTAGCAAGACGATGACTGAGGCTCAACTTAAGTATACCACAACGGAAAAGGAATTCCTTTCCGTGGTGTATGCATTTGAGAAATTCCGACCTTACCTCGTCTTGACTAAATGCATAGTGTATACGGATCATTCGGCAACCAAGTATCTCATGGCTAAACAAGATGCAAAGCCGAGATTGCTTCGTTGGATGCTCCTCCTACAAGAATTTGATGTCACAATCCTTGACAAAAAAGGATCCGAGAATCTAGCGGCCGATCATCTTTCTCGCTTGGAAGATCCTCACCAAAGTGTGTACGAGAACAAGGAAATCACCGAAACATTTCCTCTCGAGACACTTGGTGTAGTGAATTCTAAGATTGACTCATCCACCCCATGGTTTGCGGACATCGCAAATTACCATGCGGGCAACTTCATCATTAAGGGTATGACGACTCAACAAAAACGAAAATTCTTTCGTGATGTCAAGTTATACTTTTGGAACGAGCCTTACCTATTTCGGACTTGTGCAGATCAAATTATTCGACGTTGTGTGTTTGGCACCAAAGCTTCTAATATCCTTAGAGCTTGTCACGAGGGACCAACGGGTGGTCACCATGGTGCTAATCTCACGGCGAAGAAGGTCTTTGATGCTGGTTTCTTTTGGCCTACTATTTACCGAGATGCACACACACTTGTCAAGTCGTGTGACTCATGCCAACGACAAGGAAAAGCCTCACAAAACGATGAAATGCCACAAAACATCATCCAAGTGTGTGAGATCTTTGACGCTTGGGAAATTGGTTTTATGGGGCCGTTCCCATCATCTCGGGGTAATAAGTACATCCTTGTCGCCGTTGACTACCTATCAAAGTGGGTGGAAGCTAAGGCTTTGCCCACGAATGATGCTCGTGTGGTAGTCAAGTTTTTTAAGCAATTGTTTTATCGGTTTGGAACCCCTCGTGCTATCATAAGCGATCGTGGAACCCATTTTTGTAATGACCAATTCGAAAGGGTTTTAAAGAAATATTGGGTTACACATCGGCTTTCTACGGTTTATCACCCATAAACGAGTGGGCAAGTCGAGATTTTAAACCGAGCGTTTAAGAGGATCTTGGAGAGATCGATAGGAGAGAACCGAAAATCATCGGATAAGTTAGATGATACTTTATGGGCCTTTCGTACCGCTCATAAGACGCCCATTGGGTGCACTCCTTACAAGCTCGTGTATGGGAATAATTGTCACTTGCCAATTGAACTCAAACACAAAGCTTATTGGGCCCTAAAGCATTGTAATGATGACATTGAGACCGCGGGAAAGCACCAGAAAATGCAACTTAATGAATTGGATTAATTGAGAGACATTGCTTATGAAAATTCATTGATTTATAAAGAGAAAACTAAAAGGTTTCATGATTCCAAAATTAAAAACCGGGTTTTTAACAATGGGGATCAAGTGTTGCTTTTTAACTCAAGATTGAAAATCTTTTTCGGCAAGTTGAAATCCCGTTAGTCCGGTCCATTCACCATTACCGAAGTTTTTCCTTATGGGACCATCGAGCTAGCTCAAAATGATGGTCCTAACTTCAAGGTGAATGGCCATGGGTTGAAGCACTACTTTGGTGGGGAAGTTCCTTCTTTGAACGACCTCGACCAAGTCACCTTCCCCAATGATAATTAGTATTGAGGGGATCGAGTCGAGCTCATGACTCGGTAATAAAAAACGAGGTGCCTCGTGGGGGAGTCCCATGCTTATCCATGTACATATTATCGCTTTCTAATGTAGCTTACGTGAGGGGATTTGTGCCCTTCCAACATTTGTTCCATGGTTATTTGTGTATTATGGTTTTTAGATGATCATTATCTTCACGATTGGAGCCTCTCGTGTTCGTTTTACGTGAGCACTCGATCGTTTGCTTTGAAGAATTTCTCGATATCCACATGATATATCCTTGATTGTTCTAACCTTAGGTTTTTAGCACACTTCATAAACGGCTATTGATTTAAAGGTTCCACCCTTTCCATGCTAGATTATGCATTCAACTACGTCTCTAGTATGGGGGTATCCTACCCTTAGACTCGAAACATTAAGGACAATGTTTAACTTTGGTATGGGGGGTGAATAGATACTTGCCTTGCCAAACCTTCACGCTTTCCAAAGTTTATCTTTTTGTTTATCATTTTGTTGCAAAATACGGCTAAAATGGCCAAATTTTAAAATATTTCTCATGTTTCATAAGTGTTTGAAGACACGAATGTAGATTTTCTGATGGCGAGAATAAGAGTAATTTTTTACTCGACCGTGCGTGTTGAGCACTTAACTTTGATTCCTTAACTTTATATTAGGCTAAGTCTCTTAAATGGGGACGAGAAATGATAGAGTTAATTATAAGTTACTATGCTAAACGTAGAGTACTCGTATTCTTTCAAAAACTCATGTGTTCTCGTTGTTTGCTTATTCTCCCTTCGCTTGTATATATATTTTGCTAATAAGTATTGGCTTAGCTGTTTAGTCTTGATTGTTGGTTTCTAGTCTTTTCTAGTAGCTTCCATGTAATTAAATTGGGAAGACATTAAGGTATCGCCAGCGTCACGGTTTTGAAGTATTGGCAACCCGAATAATCGAAAGCTTCACCTAATATAAGATTTCAAGTGCTCACCTAAATCAAGCAAACAATATGAAGCTCACAAGGCCGAAAAATCTATTCGAAATTGAAAGTGAATTATGGCTTAATCTTTGAAGCTTTAAAGATCCAAAATTCGCTTTTAGCGTGAGGATATACGTCTTTGGCCATAATAAACACCTCATGGCGAGGTTAAATAAAAGGCAAGGCAAGACCAAAGTCATAATAAAAGCTTCATGGTGAAGTTGAATAAAAGATGGAGGTAAACCTATGATAATAAGGCCCATTCGTTAGGGGTCGTATAAAAGTCTTGGTAATAAGTCTCATGTTCAAAACCGTTATAAAATCGTTTTTATCGATCCTTCCTGTTGACTTAATTTTTTGACATCGTTGTCTATTAGGGGGGTTATTAACTCGATGGTCTTGGTTACACGGTTATGACTCTATTTTTAGACCTAAATCTCTATCATCGCATAAGTCAAAAAATATATCCTCGTGAACATTCAAGACAAAAATAAAATATAAGAGATATCAAATAGGATTAAGGGAGTCTAGGTACGTGATTAGGGCACATGAGTGGTGTTATCATTACTAACTTATAATGACAATGATCTCCTTACACGATTGGTATGGAATTTGGTGAAAATCAAGGACGAAGAAATTATTTCTAACGAAGCATTCACGTGTTCTTGTTCTATGAACCTAAACGTCCCATTTTGCGATGAAAATCCTACATTATGTCTAAAACACAAGTAGTAGTAAGCAGTGGTAGTGTATTAAGTTATGATTCAATAAAAGTGCATAAAAATGAATTTTGGAGGTGCTACGATACTTTATTCTAGCATTGCGTGAGGGCACGGCAATGGTTTAGTATGGGGGAGTGATGAGACTGCTTTTATACACAGTCTCATCGTCCAAAATGGGCTTAAAATGGTTAAAATATCATAAAATTTTCCAAATATATGCTTGTGTTTGTTCAATGTGTATTTTAGGTACAGATATTGAGAAAATGGCAAAAGATCACAAGAAACAAGCAAAAACGAAGTCGCACAATGAACCGGGCCCTAGAGTTGATTTTCTAAGAAAAGTCCTTGAAGAATTAAAGATTGTACAAGAAAGGTCCTTCATTATTGATTAGTTGACACTTTAAACCCTTGTATATTCATAATTACAAGTTTGGTCCCTAAAGTTTGTCAAATTTACAAAAAGGACCCTTAACTTTGAAGAATTGGCAAGAATGGTCCCTCAAAAATGAAGACTTGTCACTTTTAGTCCTCCACAAAGTCAATCCTACAAGTCAAGACCTTGAAGATTGAAGACATTTAATGAAGAGATTTTCCTCGGTTCAATTGTTCGTTTCTCGGTATCTTAGCGAATTGATTTCCGGTTCAAAGTACGACTCAGTTGATTTTGGTTAAACAAATATTTTTGGTTGTTTTTAAAATAAATGTGCAAAACAATTAAAGTAAAATGACGTTAAAGTAAATCTACTCTAATTTAAAGTAAAGTGCAAGTATTTAAAAGTGTGACGAAAATTAAAAGGCACTAAAAGTAAATAACACAAACTTAAATCTAACTAAGGCAAACTTAAAACGCAACTATAACTTAAACTAAGGCAAGGCTAAAATAAATCTAAGGCAATTAAACTAAAAGTGCGACTAAGTAAAAAGGCGGGAAAAGTAAAGCTTGAAAATTAAAAGCAGAAAATTAAAAACAGAAACTAGAAATAACCTGAACACAGCTTATCCGGAATAAACCTTCGTTCGGAATAATCACTCATCCTGAATGTAGCCTTCGTTCGGAATGATTCTTCTTCACTCGGAATATTTACCCAAAACTTTGATCCGGAATAAAATGCTTACTCGGAATATGTCACCTAACCGGAATAAACTTCTTTATTCGGAATGTAGCTTTGATCCGGAATGTTGCCCTTGATCCGGAATATCTCCCTTGATCCGGAATAACTTCCTTGATCCGGAATAAAAGCTTGATCTGGAATGTTGTAGCTGATCCGGAATAACTTCCTTGATCTGGAATATTGGATATTCCGGATGAAACACCTTGGCTAAACCTTGATCCGGAATGTTAAAATATTCCGAATAAAGCACTTTGATCCGGAATAATAGATTATTCCGGATGAACTTGCTGATCCGGAATATTTATCTGATTCGGAATGTGTGGTTGATCCGGAATAGGGACTTGATCCGGAATATGTCACTTATTCCGGATGGAGGCCTTTGACTCGGAACTTTTTCAACAACACTTTGATTCAGACAAACTTTCTTGATCCGGAATAAACCTGGGAAAGATCAGTAACAGACAAACCGAAGAACAAGGAACCAAGATATACACGAATCTAATAAAAACTAAACAAAATCAACCACAAGATTAAATCAAACTAAACAAATAACATCTATCAATCATAAACAAACAATCCAAATCAATCAAACTAACAAATATAACCAAAATAATCAAAACCCACTTAAATCAAATCAATAAAATAAGAACATGAACATGAACAAACAAACATAAAGATTAAAGAAAGGAAGATAGGAGATCAAACAATAAAGTAAAGATTGACAATAATTAAAAGGAAACTTACTTGAAATTAAAGGAATTTAAGGTGCAAGACAAGTATTTAAATTTGACAATAAAGTAAATGACAAGGTAAGTAAAATGGAAGAAATAGTTTGTCAAGCTATCCAACAAAACTAATGAAATGAAATCCTAAGCTATTTATAGGGGAGGATTAGAAAGTGCTTAGGAAGCTTCCTCCCCTCTTTCATTTTTCCTTAATTGCACACTTAAGTCCTTAAGCCTTTTAATCTTCTTAAATCTTGGAATTTAATGACTTGGTCTCGGGATTTCTTTGAACTTGTCTTTTAATTCTTCAATAAATAAGACTTGAGTTCTTCGGCTTTAAGTAAACTTCCGTCTTTTGACTTTTTCTTCGATAAATCTTCAGAATTGGTCTTGGACTTCCGTTTTTTTTGCACTCTTGACTTCTTGACTTCGTCTTTCGTCTTTTTCTTCGATAAAAGCCTGTGAATGCCCGTGTTTTCACCACTTTTCACCTTTTCGTCCTAAATCACAACAAAAACACAAACCACGCATAATTCCGACATAAATGACATAAAACACACGTTTTGGTCCGGTTATTATTGTAATTAAGTGGTAAAAAGGATGGGTGTTTACACACCTATCAAAACCCTTACACTTGACCATTGCAATGTCCTCATGCAATGCATTAGTTACAAAGCACGTTTACACTTTCCATCATAATCAATCCACGTTGGCCTTTATTAAAGAGATAGAAAATTATAAACATTCAAAGTAAAGAAATCAAAAACATACCTTGGGTTTTGGAAATGTCATGAATGATCATCATCCTCAAGTTTTCACTTTCTCAAATCCAAGCTTAAAAACGAGATCATTGTTATTATAAGTTAGCAGACTAACACGAACTCATGTGTGCCAATTATTCACTTACTCTCCCTTATTCTTAGGTGTATCTCTTATATTTTATTGTTGTCTTGAATGATCACGAGGATGCATTGTTTGACTTATTTCGATAGTTTATTAGGCTGAAAACAAAGTGGGACAATTTAATCAATAGTTAGCTAAAGGACAAAATCTTTTAAAACTGCTTCTCGGGACGTCATAAAGTTCATATCTTGGCATAACTCGCTTCGCGATTTGAGACCTTTCTCGGACCGATATTTGGCAGCGACTTCATACTTCAAACCTTGAGAGACGTTCATGAAATAATGGCCTTCTCTTCATAATAGGAATTTCTTCACTTGAAGTTTTGAGAGATTCTTCATATTTGGACCACGAATTCTTCATTTTTCTCCAATCTTTATTTTGGATTTTGATATACAACGATCCGCCTCCTTTTTGGACTTGGATCTATTTATCCTCATACCTTGCTATGGCCTTTTTGGATAGACTTCTCCATGACTTTTGGGGAGTTTTTGCTTTTCGTCGTGTGTCTCGATCCTTCATATTGATTTTCGATAATTGATTCTTCACATCACTTGGGATCTTTAGCAACAAAATGTAGCCCTCATGCCTTGTTAGGGCCTTTTCGGACTCGCCAATCTTCGCATCCCGCTTCAATAAGTTATGCCTTGGCTATGAACTCTAATCCATACCGAGCAACTTTTAAACGATCTTGGGCTAGAAGCTAAGTAACTTTTCAAATCGTACAACCTTATTTATTGCAGATAAATTTATTAGCAAGCGATGGGAGAATAGGCTTATAATTAACTCACAAAAATTCACGAAAGAATACCGAACTTATAATTGACTCTATCATCTCTCGTCCTCCACAGTTTAAAATCTCAAGGAATGAGACTCGTGGATGCTTAGCCTATTAAATCAAAGTTTTGGGTTTTCGAGTCGTCGATAGGATCTTGCAAATTCTTAGACTCTTTCAAGTTTAGAAATCGCGTTTTAAAGTTTCCTTGATAAACGACTCTCTAGGATCAATTATAAGAACTTGCGAAAAGTTCTTGTTCTTAACCCGTGAGAGTTAAGACTTTCGCGTTTTATAGCTCCCTAAATAAAAGCCTAGCAAAACTTGACTTAAACACGTTAAGGATACTAGCTAGAGTAAACTTAGATAAGTAAACTCGGGTTGAGTCAAAAGATTCACAACGTTTGAAAATTAAAACCACTTTATTAAAGATTTATTCTAATAAGGAAAGAAAATAACTATACAAAGGGAAAAACTAATAGGCCAAAATAGATCAAAAATTTTGAAAAATGTCGAAAAATTGATTTTCCGGTTAAAATGAGGACAAATACAAGGAAACGGCCACTTAACTTCGATAGAATTCCCCCTACACTTAATATAAACATTGTCCTCAATGTTTAAGCATGTGGGAGTAAACTCCCCTACACTTAGGACATTGTGCACTTTGTTTAAATCTCGCTAAGGAAGAGACAACTAAAGAGATTCCTATTTTAATATTGAGAAAATATAAAATAGTGAATCAAAAAGAGTTTAGGATAGAACCGGGAAGAAGGGAACAACAGAATCACGGGTCGTCAATAATCATCAAGAGTGGATCATTGAGCGCTCGAATCCCTGAATATAAGAAGAGAGGAAATAGCAAACACCAACGGGTCTCCCCTACACTTAGGATAAAGAAAGCGAAAAGATAGATACATGGGTTGCCTCCCAAGAAGCGCTTGGTTTTTGTTCACCGAGTCGTGAGCCTGACTCGACCTTGATTACCATAGGAAGAAGCATGAAACATATCCACCGGGATCAAAGACATAGTTTTCATCCATCAAATAGCACAAGCTTAAGGCGAACAAGGCAAGCCAAAGAAGAGTAGGCAAGGTTCCCTTAAGCAAAGATGGAGCACGGTGGAAGCAAAGGTGAAGTGGTGCAAGCATATCTTCAAAAGTTCCAAAGATGTTTCCTTTTATTTCATCATGTGGATACTGAGATGGCTGCAGAATATCGATACCAGGGTCGAACACCTTTTCCTTTAGGGGAAAATAGCACTCAGGCTCAGCAGAATGTGAAGAAGATCCGCGAAGAAGATGCACAACCTCGTCCTCAGAAGGTGGACAAAGGGGTGTTAAATCATATGTGATGCGGATGTTGGTGTCGACCGGTTTCTTCTCCTTTGAAAGAATTTTCTTCAAATCCAAAGTAGGATCAAGACGATAATCTTCAAAGTCCAAAGGAGGTGCATCACTCTCATGAGGGAAGTAAGTATTGAGAAAAGTTGAAAAATCTTCCTCAAATGAGTAATCATCCAAAGTAGCATCAAGTGATGGCGGAGGATCTTCATCATGAGAAGAATCACTCGAGAGAGTATCAGCCTCATCAAAATCATCGTAAATGGGCATGTCGGGATACTCGGAAGTAATATAATCATAATCATCCGAATCTGAGCTAGAATTATCATCATAAGCATCAAAGATCGGTGGAGAATCATAAATGGGTGAATGGTCCAAATTGGAGAGAGAATCATCCACATCATCTTGAAAAGTGGATTATCAATGCAAGACTCGAATAGAGGATTGTTGTAGACGACAAAATCATCAAGCACATTAATCATATTCGCTGATTCTCATCCATAGGATTTGCTTGTAAGCTTACCCATTTTGAAAACTTGGGCATCATCCCCGACTCTTAAGATTAACTCGCCTTCGGCAACATCAACTAGAGCTCTTCCGGTTCTTAAGAATGGCCGACCAAGTATTAAAGGAATACGAGGGTCCATTTCATAATCAACAACGACAAAGTCGACCGGGAAAGTAAATGTGCCAACTTTAATGAATACGTCTTCGGCAATACCAACGGGGTAAGCGAGAGTGCGATTGGCAAATTCAAGAGTCATCTTTGTTGGAGTAAGGTCGGGTAATGATAGTGTTTTCCAAACACTTAATGGCATCAAATTAATACTGGCCCCGAGATCAGCTAGGGCAGTAAACTCTTTAGTTTTGTTGAAAATGCAAGGCAACACAAAACGACCGGGATCTCCAAGTTTTTCTGGAAGTTCTTTAAGAATAACTGCAGAACAGTTTTCATTTAAGTGTGTGTTGGCGAGCTCAATCAACTACTCCTTCTTGTTAAGCAATTCCTTGAATGCTTTGACAAATTTCGGCATGTGGACAAGTGCTTCAACAAGGCTAATGTTGAAAGTCATTTGAGAGATCATCTTCAAATAATTCGACACTTGAATGTCATCCTTTGTGTGCATTTTGGTCTTGCCTAAGCGAGATGGATAAGGAATATTAGGGTTGGGTGGTGAAGGCGTAGGTGTAGAAGGTAAAGGTTGAGATGGTGAAGGGTTCTTCTTGGGTACATCGTCATGACGAGGCGGAGACGGTAATGGTGTACTACTACTAGGTGTAGGAGGAGTAGGTATAAATGGTGGTGGAGGAGGTGTAGATGATGGGGGCGGGATAGGTGGTCCTACTATGGTTACTCCACTACGGGTAGTAATAGCACTCACATTCGCTCGCGGATTGGTGACGGTGTTTGAAGGTAGAGAACTCGAGGTAGAGGGTTGAGTTGTGGGCAAGAAACTAGCAAGCATATTCTTCAAATCATTTTTTTGATTGCTGAAGGAGGATTGAATATTATCTCGAAGCTCGGATCTGATGTCATTCCCTTGCTTGGTAATATCCCCTTTCAAATTTATAATTTGGCTCTGCAGATTCTTGATTTGCTCACCTTGGGTTATCATCAAGGCTTCAACATCTTGATTCATGGGTGGGGCTTGTTGAGTGGGTGGGTGATAAGGATTAGAAGCTCTCGGTGGGATTTGGTTGCTTCTATTGTAGTTGTTGGCGGGGTTTTGGTTTTGAGGAGAAAAACCGAGTGAAAGGTAGTTGTTGGACCGGTAACTCAGCAAATTTCTATCCCCTTGAGGTCGAGCTTTGTAATTTTCCGGTGAATAATTACCATAAGCTGCATACACGTTTTTCGGATTTCCTTGAGTAGAAGGACAATCAGTGTATGGGTGAGGACCGCCGCATGTTTCACAAGAAGGTGCAACCGCTTTAACTTGTTGTTGTTGGTTTGTAGCGAGAAGCAAAATATTTTTGTTCATTTCAGTCATCATGCGGGTGAATTCGGTCATGTCGGGGCTTGCTGAGGTAGAAGAAACATTGACTCTCGTGTTGTTCCTTGAAGAAGCGGAGGAATCCCAGTTTTTGTGGTGAGTAGTCATGTTTTCAATAAGATCTCTACACTCCTCGGGTCTCCTTTTCATAAATGTGCCACCGGCGGCTGCATTAATCGTATCACGATCACGAAAAGTCAAACCGTTGTAGAAAGTATCTATTAAGGTCACAGGGAGCATGTTGTGGTTTGGGAAACGATCGATCAAAACATTATATCTTTCCCAAGCATCAAAGAGAGATTCATCGGGATCTTGCATGAAACCGCTGATTTGATTGCGAAGGCTCGTGACCATGGATGGTGGAAAGTAGCGCGACAAAAAGCGTTGAGTCATGTCATCCCAAGTATGAATTGAATTCTTCGGGAGACGATCAAACCATTTCTCGACGTGATGTGATAAAGTATGTGGGAAGAGTTGTAGGCGAAGAACATCCATTGTGGCACCAGGCAACTTCATGCTTTGGGTGATTGTAATGAATTTGTCGAGGTGTTTGTTGGCATCATCATCAGGCATTCCGGCAAATGGATTAGTTTGCACTTGCTGAATCATGTGGTGCTCCAACGAAAACTCCGGGGCCGTGATTTGCATCGGCGCAATCGGTCCTCCTCGTCCAAGCATGGTAGGTTGACAAAGCTCCTCCATTGTCCGAAGATCGGGCTGTGGATGAACATTGTTGTTGTTGTTGAGGTGCGGTGGATTATTGTTGTTGTTAACACCTGCCATACTTAAATCTTCTCGAGTCTCGGGCTCTTGATAATTAGAAGATCTAGTACGCATACACCTACAAAGGCAAAAGAAAACAATACCAAACGCAAAGATAATATATATACACAATAAAAATAAAATCTTTTTGGATTTTTGAAATTTTTAATTTTTATGTGTTTTTTAACATTTTTTTAATTTTTATGGTTTTTTGAATTTTTTTTTAAGCAAGAAAATAACGCTCACAAGTGAAAGGATCCCAAAAAGCAACGCGTCTCTCACAGAAAACCGTTAATCTTTACGAAAAGAGCCGGCAGCGGCGCCATTTTAATGAAGAGATTTTGCTAGGTTCAATTGTTCATTTCTAGGTATCTTAGCGAATTGATTTCTGGTTCAAAGTACGACTCAGTTGATTTTGGTGAAACAAATATTTTTGGTTGTTTTTAAAATTAATGTGCAAAACAATTAAAGTAAAATGACGTTAAAGTAAATCTACTCTAATTTAAAGTAAAGTGCAAGTATTTAAAAGTGTGACGAAAATTAAAAGGCACTAAAAGTAAATAACACAAACTTAAATCTAACTAAGGCAAACTTAAAACGCAACTAAAACTTAAACTAAGGCAAGGCTAAAATAAATCTAAGGCAATTAAACTAAAAGTGCGACTAAGTAAAAAGGCGGGAAAAGTAAAGCTTGAAAATTAAATGCAGAAAATTAAAAACAGAAATTAGAAATAACCTGAACACAGCTTATTCGGAATAAACCTTCGTTCGGAATAATCACTCATCCGGAATGTCACCTTCGTTCGGAATGATTCTTCTTCACTCGGAATATTTACCCAAAACTTTGATCCGGAATAAAATGCTTACTCGGAATATCCACCTATCCGGAATAAACTTCTTTATTCGGAATGTAGCTTTGATCCGGAATGTTGCCCTTGATCCGGAATATCTCTCTTGATCCGGAATAACTTCCTTGATCCGGAATAAAAGCTTGATTCGGAATGTTGTAGCTGATCCGGAATAACTTCCTTGATCCGGAATATTGGATATTCTGGATGAAACACCTTGGCTAAACCTTGATCCGGAATGTTTAAATATTCCGAATAAAGCACTTTGATCCGGAATAATAGATTATTCCGGATGAACTTGCTGATCCGGAATATTTATCTGATTCGGAATGTGTGGTTGATCTGGAATAGGGACTTGATCCGGAATATGTCACTTATTCCGGATGGAGGCCTTTGACTCGGAACTTTTTCAACAACACTTTGATTCAGACAAACTTTCTTGATCCGGAATAAACCTGGGAAAGATCAATAACAGACAAACCAAAGAACAAGGAACCAAGATATACACGAATCTAATAAAAACTAAACAAAATCAACCACAAGATTAAATCAAACTAAACAAATAACATCTATCAATCATAAACAAACAATCCAAATCAATCAAACTAACAAATATAACCAAAATAATCAAAACCCACTTAAATCAAATCAATAAAATAAGAACATGAACATGAACAAACAAACATAAAGATTAAAGAAAGGAAGATAGGAGATCAAACAATAAAGTAAAAATTGACAATAATTAAAAGGAAACTTACTTGAAATTAAAGGAATTTAAGGTGCAAGACAAGTATTTAAATTTGACAATAAAGTAAATGACAAGGTAAGTAAAATGGAAGAAATAGTTTATCAAGCTATCCAACAAAACTAATGAAATGAAATCCTAAGCTATTTATAGGGGAGGATTAGGAAGTGCTTAGGAAGCTTCCTCCCCTCTTTCATTTTTCCTTAATTGCACACTTAAGTCCTTAAGCCTTTTAATCTTCTTAAATCTTGGACTTTAATGACTTGGTCTCGGGATTTCTTTGAACTTGTCTTTTAACTCTTCAATAAATAAGACTTGAGTTCTTCGGCTTTAAGTAAACTTCCGTCTTTTGACTTTTTCTTCGATAAATCTTCAGAATTGGTCTTGGACTTCCGTTCTTTTTGCACTCTTGACTTCTTGACTTCGTCTTTCATCTTTTTCTTCGATAAAAGCCCGTGAATGCCCGTGTTTTCACCACTTTTCACCATTTCGTCCTAAATCACAACAAAAACACAACCCACGCATAATTCCGACATAAATGACATAAAATACACGTTTTGGTCCGGTTATTATTGTAATTAAGTGGTAAAAATGATGGGTGTTTACACACCTATCAAAATTATAATCATCAAATGACAAAACAAGTCCTTGAAATCCCTTTGCAAAAGTTTTTGTGGCCAAAGTGTGAAAAACAAAACTTTGATAATAAAGGAAATCTGTTTTGGCTATTTAAAACATCAAATGAAAGAAAGAAAGAAGGTGAGGGACCAAAGATGGACGACAAGGAAGTTACCTAGACCAACCAGTGATGGAGACGTGCCCCACTATCTCTTTTCCTCCAATCACAACACACCAATTTGCCAACTCACCATCCACTAATACCAAACTTTTTAAACTTAATATTAATTAAGTTTTAGGCACCTAACACATGAATTAAACACAAAACAAGATCAAATACATGTTCTTCATGTTCATAATCCGATTTGGGTTTTTCTTAATCCCTATAAATTAAGTGTTAATACCTTCCAGAATTATGATTAACCTCATACTAATCATAACCCAACTCACAAAACCCTTGCCACATCACCACAAATGTCACATGTACACTCCCTTGCTACATGCTTTTGAGAAGATGCCAGAACCTGCCAGGGAATCAACGAACCCAAAACCTGCTTCAATCCTAAGCTTATTGGGAGCCCTTGATCAAATTGCCACCTACTTTACAGCTCTACAAACAGCCAAGAATCAACACATGTTAAAGAATTTTCAAACTTCAAAGGGCAAATTTGGAAGACCATGTACTAGGGTTTCATGTTTTATGTTCAGCATTTTAGTATCCATGTAGCCTATATAAAGGCATAGGACTCACACATTAGTCTTTGTTCTTGGATTCCTAGGTCAAAGTTTTGTAAAGCTTATTTTCTAAGTGAATGAAAAAAGTTTGAATCTTGTGACGAATTCCAAGTTTCCATTTACTTTTCTGTTATTGATATTGATCTAAGTTTGTGATTTCTAAGTTTGAAAGTTTGATTTTAGGAATTGTGCAAGTGTTGCAAAAGTTTTAAAATCTGATTATTTTCCAAAGTCTTAGTTCAAACACTTCAACTTTTTGGACCTTGGATTGATCATAGCACCCTGATAAGAAGATTATCAAGGTGTAGTGAGATCTAGGTTTGGGAAGAATCAAGAAATGGGGAACAAGGTTGGAAGAGATCAGTTTCATTTTTCATTTTTTGTGTTATAAATTGTTGTTTTAACTTTGTGGATCTTAGCAGGTGTTATTGGAAGCTTGTGCCTTGTTTAGCTAGGCACATAAGCTCAAACAAACGTGAGTGTGGATGTACATTCATGAGGTTTGAGCCTTTCTTTCCCAAAATCTGTTAAAAAAGTGATTCTAAGTGTTTTTAGTGTCTGCTGGTATTTGATGCTAATTGATGCATGCAAATGTGTTCTAAGTTCATAATGATGTTGTATTGATGCTTGTTTAAGCTTGAGTAAACCTGTAAAACACTTTTGCTTGTTTAAAATTGGATTTGAAAAGTGAAAGGGGTGTTTGGGATTACTGCTTGTTTGAAGTTTGCATAAGATTGAGTAGGTGTTAGGATTTGTTTGTGTGTTTTATCTATTATTGAGGTATTTGTGTGCTTTTATCTGCAAGTCTTGTGTTCTTAAACATCAAATCTGAGATTGTGCTATAACTACTTTGATTTTGCCTGTTTTGGTCTAAAATTTTGGGAACACTTAGTGTGTATACTTATTTAGGATTAACAAGTGTAAACCAAGTTTGTGTAAGCTGATAAGTAGATTTGAGGGTTTAAAATTGGATTTGTGGTCAAGTATATCAGCAAAAGGAAATTTGTGTTCTTAATTGTTCATCAGTAATATTCATAAGCTTGTAATCAGCTCAAATCTTTAAAGCAGTGCATGAAACTAGTTTACTTGTGCTTTATTAAGTTTATTAAAGCTTGTGTATGCTTTTGGTTAAGATTGGTTGGCTTATTCTTGCTTAATCTGCTTATTTCTTCATAACTGCTTATGTTCCATGTCTGTGCAATGTCTGAGCACTGTTTGAATTAACTGCACTAATTGGCTAAGTGTTTTTGTGATTTGTTGCTTGTTATTGACACCTTATAACCCACTGGTTATAAGGGTGCCTTGATTGTCCACTAATTCCAACAAAAGTCCACTAAAAACAAAATGTCAAGAAAGTCAAGAAGTGGGAACCCTTTCCCACTGTTTCTAGCCACTGCTAGTGTTAATTTGTGAACAGCTTATCAATAAGCTATAATAGCTTATTTTATTATGCAACAACTTTGTTTTTGTAATCAATCTTCCTTATTTGACCCATTTGACTATTCTGGAGCATTTTAGCCTTTGACTTTTAAGTTTGACTAGAAAGCGAATTGACTTTTCTATTTCAAAACAGCTTATTGCTTATTCAGTGTGCTTATTTGAAATCTTTTTGATTATTAAGCTTAGTTAAGTGATTTGAAACATTTTGCAAAAAGAATTAGCCTTTGAAGTGGTCTAGAACTCGAAAACGACTATTTTGTCGTTTTGTGTAGAGAGCTTGTGCCTATTTCAGGCTTATTTCGTCGGCTTATTTAAAAAATCTTTTTACAAACATCTTTATAAGGTCAAGAGAAGGATGTGTGTCAAATTTCAGCTTATGATTAGCTTATGGCTTAATGGGCCAAAAAGCCCATTAAGAATAAGCTGTTTGCTTATTAAGCTGTGATAAGGTCACTTTCAGCTTTTGGGCCTTTAGAGTTTTGTGTTTAAAATTGAATTTTAAGCTAGACTGGAACTTTTCAGCTTGTTTGGATAACTTTTTTCTTATTGGGCTAAAAAGCCCATTAAACTTGGACTGTTTTAAGTTTTAGCCCATTTGGAGGCCCATTAGGGGTAATTTGGATATTTCACTTTCATTTTCTGTTTATTTAAGTTAAAATAAACTAGTTTGCAAGTTTTTAAATTTTTTATAAATTTTGGATTTTTATTAATATTTTATTAATATTTTATTAATAAAAATTATTTTTAATATTTTTGCAACTTTTTCATTTTTCTTAGGTTAAATACATTAAGTTAGGATTTTTAAAATTTTTAGATTAACTTTCTTGTCATTTAATTAATTTTTAGGATTATTTTAATATTTTTATAGTTTCTAATCATTTTTAAATAGTTTTAATTAATTTTAAATTTTTCAAAAATTTTTTTTAGTTTAATTAAGTTATTTTAGAGCTTTACAAATTGAAAAATCTCATTTTGGGCTTTTTGTTAATTAATTTGATTTTTTGGGCTTTAATTAGTATTAAAAAATTATTATTTAATTAAATAAAAGGTTTGAGTGATTTTTGATTTTTTGTAAACTCTAATTGCATTTTTAGGATTTATTGCAATTTTCTAGGAATTTTTAGGGTAATTTTTATATTTTGTCACGTTTTACGGTTTTACGACTTTCGTCTTAGTGTAATTTTAATCGTAACCGTCATCCTTTTCTCTTTTCTTTCTTTATAATCATAATCACAAACATTTAATCATCTCTTAACACACACACTAGCCTCCTTGAGAACGAACTCACCTTTGGGTCATTTGTGCACGGTTTTCCTAAACTGTCGTACTTACCCCTCATTTACGCTCTTTTTCCTAAAAGACGTATTTTACAACTATCAATCACTAAAAATCCAAAGTGCACGATCGAGTCTAGAGCCATTTGAGATCATCGAAAATCTCATTAGGACACACTTCCATATTTCCTTGCTTCTTCACACACTGTGAAAAGTAAGTAAGATATTAAAAATCCTACGCAAAATCTTCATGATCTTGCCTGAACATCAAAGTAATACGCAAGTATTTACAATTAAGATGGAAATCCTTCTTGAGTGAACATCAAAAAGCTCATGGTAGGTGACTTGTGCGATTCTTTATGAATCAAACTTGTGATAACTGGAAAGCAACAATGGTTTAATTCTTAACTAAATTTAAACACGTTCTAGGCCTCTACGCAATATCTTAGTGATTTTTCTAGAACACTCAGAGTGACACTCTTTAGTGTTCACAATGATGAGTGGAAATCCTTCTCGTGTTAACCTCAAACAGCACTTGGTAGGTAACTTGCAAGATTCTATACGAATCGAGATAGTGACAACTAGAAAGCAACAATGGTGCGATTCTTTCGTGAATCAAACTTGTTCCAGGAACATGAACTGACGGCTTCAATCATGCGGATAATTTTATCCAAATGATTCACTCTTTAAGTTCGCAGTCAACTTTGGATGGTCGAGTAAAGAGAACGGGTTTACCCGCGAAATCTTGTCAAGGAGGTTCTTAATTGAAACTACCTGTCACAAGTACGATATTTCATATCGTGCAACGGTCTTCACCGACCGGAGGTAAAATGCTACCAAATTAGAACGAAATGTTCAAAGCCATTTCGTTCGTGTCTACTTATGTTGCGGCATTTGAAGACAGTGGCGTTGCAGTGTCCGAGAAGAAGTCGTCCCCACATGCTTATATTTTCTGCATTGCATACGTTTACTAATTCAAGAAAGCCTAAAAGTCAAGTCTTCCGCTCTATCAAACTCTGAAGCTTTCAAGAATTTCAAAGGTATAAGTATGTGGGACATGAAGTCACAAGGAGGCGAATATCACAAGTGATGATGTCACAAGATCAAGGCAAGAGATACATGTTCAAGATTGATATCATAGATCACATTAACATATTCACCAAGGAAAAGAAAAGAAAAGAAAGATGAAGACTACGAGCTCAAGACAAGCATAGTATGCTAGGTTTATTTTATTATTGTAACTCGAGTAATGCCCTTGTTTGAAGTGACCTCCCTTAGGGGGGATTGTTGGAAATACGTTTTACGTATTTAGAAAGGATCGGTCACTCCGACAATATAGTAGTTAAGTAGCTCGTAGTCTAGCATTAAACAAAGCCAAATCCCGGTCCATGCATGTATGGTCGGCGGCCCAACATTGTAAGCCCAAGCCCATCTCATGGGCTTGGTATATAAACCCTCTCTTTAGTTGGAGAGGGTGTGGTTCACTCTTATTTTACACATAGTAAAAGGTGTTTTCTTTACACTTTCTCTCTCTAATTGTGTGTGTGTTCTCACCATCTCTCTCTCTCGCTCTCTCTATCACCTCTCTAGTATAAGCAAGATCTACATAATCCTACATGTATTAAACGAAGAAAACGATGGACTCCTAGAAATGCCCGAGAGCATTGACTCTTTGCATTGGGAATGGAAAAAATGTCTGATGGTGTGTGTGTGTGTGGGGGGGGGGGGGGGGACCACACAACCTGATAATAAATTCTCAACTCTGAACCTTGAAGTCATTACGTTACATGATTTGTAGATTTGACATGCGGTTTTTTGTATTGCGGTGGAAATAACGACCTTAATATTCTCAATGGTTTATCATTATTTAATGACCTTCTTGTTGATATTGGTCCAAAATCTCCATTTGTAGCAAATGAGAAAACACAAGGAAAAGGTTACCATTTAACAAAAGAAGTTTATCTTCAATGGTGTACGTTTGTCAAAACATTTTCCATTGCAAAGGATGAAAAACGATGAATTTTAATAGATCTCAAGAAAGTGCAAGAAGATATTGAATGAGCTTTCGAAGTCCTAAAAGGTCGTTCGAGAATTTTACAACATCCTACATCCTACAAGTACTTATCAAGTCAACACGTTACGAAGAATCATGTATTGTTGCATCATATTACATAACATGATATTGAAAGACCAAGAATTTGCATTTAATGAATTTAAAAGTTTCTCCACTACCGCGTATCATACGTTACTCCTCAACAAAAATACCTTAATTATATTGGATCCTTTCATCCATTTCCTTTCGTAACTTGTTTTTCATTTTCGTTTGCGTGTTACTTTTTGTGTGCACTGATGTGATTCTTCGGTATTTTTTAAAGGCATGTCGAAATACGTTTCTTTACAAACAATGTTTTCAATAACTAAAATATCACGAGTAAATGTGGGAATCGGATCGGGCTAATCGGTTTTGAATCATTCAGGTCGGGTCCAATTCGGATCAAGGGTAAAAATAATTTATCCGAACCCGACTCTATTTTAATTCGGGTTAGTTGAGTTCGGGTCTGCACGGGTCGGGTCAATTCAGGTCTACTCGAATCCGGTCAATTCAGATTCAAAAGTTTATTTAAAAAGAAATTTATTCGAGTTAATCAGATTAAGTCAAATCCAAGTGAACAAAATCGATTTTTAGTTCGGATTAATCGCGTTGACTCGATTAAGTCGAGTTAAAATTTAAACCCAAATTAGAGGTGGCAAAACGGGCGGGCACGGGCACCGGGCAAAATGGGCACGGGATAAAACGGGCACGGGCTAAACAGACGATTTTTAAATTCTATGCTAAAAGGGCACGGGCTAAACGGACGCGGGCCAAACGGGCGTGGGACAAACGGGCATAGGGCAAACGGGCAAAATAAAGGATATTGCAATTTGAGACCAATTATTAAAACTTAGTTTTCATCAGTATTTTATACGTTTCGTCAGTAAACACACTTTTGTGTCAGTGAACTTACGTTTTCGTCAGTAAATTTACGTTTTCGTCAACAAATTTACATTTTCGTCATTAAATTTACTTTTTCGTCCGTAAACTTACGTTTTCGTCAGTAAACTTACGTTTTCGTAAGTAAACGCAAGTTTTCGTCATTATTTTTACGTTTTCATCAGTATTTTTACGTTTTCGTCCGTAAATTTACGTTTAAATCAGTAAACTTACGTTTTCGTCAGTAAACTTACGTTTTCGACTCTAAATTTACATTTTCATGAAATTTACGTTTGCCTCAGTAAATTTACATTTTCGTCAGTAAATTTACGTTTTCGTCAGTAAATTTACGTTTTTGTCAATAAATTTACATTTTCGTAAGTAAATTTAGGTTTTCGTCAGTAATTTACGTTTTAATCAGTAAATTTACGTTTTAATCAGTAAACTTACGTTTTCGTCAGTAAACTTACTTTTTCATCTGTAAATTTACGTTTTTGTCAGTAAATTTACGTTTTCGTCAGTCAATTTACGTTTTCCTCAGTAAATTTACGTTTTCGTCAGTAAATTTATGTTTTCCTCACTAAATTTACGTTTTCGTTAGTAAATTTACGTTTTTGTTAGTAAATTTACGTTTTTGTCAGTAAATTTACGTTTTCGTCAGTAAATTTACGTTTTCGTCAGTAAACTTACGTTTTACTCAGTAAACTTACGTTTTCGTCGGTAAACATACGTTTTCGTAGATAAATTTACGTTTTTGTCAGTAAATTTACGTTTTCGTCAGTAAATTTACGTTTTTGTCAGTAAACTTACATTTTCGTCATTATTTTTACGTTTTCGTTAGTAAATTTACGTTTTTGCAGTAAATTTACGTTTTAAATAGTAAATTTACGTTTTAATCAGTAAACTTACGTTTTCTTCAGTAAACTTACGTTTTTGTCAGTAGACTTACGTTTTCGTCAGTAAACTTATGTTCTTGTCAGTAAATATACGTTTTCATCAGTAAATTCACGTTTTCGTCCGTAAACTAACGTTTTCGTCAGTAAATTTATGTTTTCGTCAAGAAATTTACGTTTTTGTCAGTAAATTTACGTTTTCGTCAGTAAATTTACGTTTTCGGCAGTATTTTTATGTTTTCGGCAGTATTTTTACGTTTTCGGCAATAAATTTAGGTTTTCGTCAGTAAATTTACGTTTTCGTCAATAAATGTACGTTTTAATGAGTAAACATACGTTCTCGTCAGTAAACTTACGGTTTTGTCTGTAAACTTACGTTTTGTTCAGTAAATTTATGTTTTCGTCAGTAAATTAATGTTTTCGTCAGTAAACTAACGTTTTCGTCTGTAAATTTACGTTTTCGTCTGTATTTTTACGTTTTCTTCAGTAAATTTACGTTTTCGTCAGTAAATTTACGTTTTTGTATGTAAATTTACGTTTTATTCAGTATTTTTACGTTTTTGGTAGTAAATTTACATTTTCATCACTAAACTTACTTTTTCGCCAGTAGTAAATTTACTGCCGAAAATGTAAAAATACTGACGGAAACGATAAATTTACTGACGAAAATGTTAGTTTACTGACGAAAACGTTAGTTTACTAACGAAAACGTAAATTTACTGCCGAAAACGTAAAAATACTGAAGAAAACGTAAATTTACTGAAGACGTAAATTTCTTGACGAGCACGTAAATTTACTGACGAAAACGTAAGTTTACAGACGAAAACGTAAGTTTACTGAGGAAAACGTAAATTTACTGATGAAAACGTAAATTTACTGACGAAAACGTAAGTTTACTGAGGAAAACGTAACTTTACTGACGCAAACGTAAGTTTATAGACAAAAACGTAAGTTTACTGACGAAAACGTAAGTTTACTGATTAAAAAGTAAATTTACTGACGAAAACGTAAATTTACTAAAGAAAAAGAAAACATAATGACGAAAACTTAAGTTAACCTATGAAAACGTAAATTTACTAACGAAAACGTAAGTTTACAGACGAAAACGTAAGTAAACTGACGAAAAAGTAAATTTTGGTGACCAAAACGTAAATTTACTGACGAGAACGTAAGTTTATTGACGAAAACGTAAGTTTACTGACAAAACCGTAACTTTACTGACGAAAACGTAAGTTTACTGATTAAAACGTAAATTTACTGACGAAAACGTATATTTACTGAGAAAACGTAAAAATAATGACGATAACGTAAATGTACTGACAAAAACGTAATGAAAACGTAAATTTACTAACGAAAACGTAAATTTACTGGCGAAAACGTATGTTTACTGACGAAAACGTAAGTTTATTGACGAAAACGTAAGTTTACTGACGACAACGTAAATTTACTGACGAAAACATAAGTTTACAGACCAAAACGTAAGCTTACTGACAAAAACGTAAGTTTAGGACGAAAACGTAAGTTTACTGATTAAAACGTAAATTTACTGACGAAAACGTAAATGTACTGAGAAAACGTAAAAATAATGACGAAAACGTAAGTTTACTGACGAAAACGTAAGTTTACTGGCGAAAACGTAAATTACTGACAAAACGTAACGAAAACGTAAATTTACTAACGAAAACGTAAACTTACTAGCGAAAACGTATGTTTACTGGCGAAAATGTAAGTTTACTGACGAAAACGTAAGTTTACTGACGAAAACGTAAGTTTACTGACGAAAACATAAATTTACTGACGAAAACATAAAATTATTAACAAAAACGTAAAAATACTGACGAAAACGTAAATTTACTAACGAAAACGTAAATTTCTAACGAAAACGTAAAATTACTGAAAAAACGTAAATTTAATTATGGATGGGTAAAAAGTTTAACTTAACAACTTAGTGCCAAAAAGTGTTTATTAGTTTACGACTAATGTCAAAAAGTACCCATTAATTTACAACTACTTGACTTTTTCGAACGAAGTTTGAAGTTTGACTCCAAAAAAGAAAGGCCAAAGGTTGCTTGCTAGTGCCGAAAAGTGCCAATTTGTTTACAACTAGTGACAAAAAAAAGTTGCCCATTAGATTAAAATTTTTTTAACCCAAATATACTCGGATCTGTTGGATTGATGCGAGTATAATTTTTTTTTACAGCAGAATGATGCGAGTATAATTGTTTAAAATCTGGCCGAGTATCGCCTAGTATTAATTAGCACGTGCTTAAACAAAGGAGCGACCCATTAAGGTCGAGTAAAATAGCAAGCAGAGAGATAAGTTACCATTTAGCAACAGATAAGTTTGACTATAATCTGCAGAAATGACAAGAAGAAGAAGAAGTTTGGTGGTGTTTGTTTTGATGATTAATGTTTGTATTTGTAATGGCTTATTAACTATTCATCGTATGAGTGGCAGCAGTAATTATATAACCAAGGAACCACTTTGGTTTAATCAGACTCTTGATCACTTCTCTCCTTATGTATGTCTTCTTCTTTTTTTTATTGTTTACTAAAAACATGAAATTGTTTGTTTTGTTTTGTTTTGTTTTGCCTTGAATTAGTTTTATTAAATTTTCTTTTTTTTTTCTTGGTTTTCGCATTTATAGGATCATCGGAAATTTGGACAGAGGTACTACCAATACTTGGACAATTTCAGGATTCCTGATGGACCAATCTTCCTAGTAATATGTGGTGAATCTACATGTGGTGGAATATCCAATGACTATATAAATGTATGTGCCAAATATAATTTATGATGACTTAAGGTTATATCCAATGACTATATTATACAAATTCTATACTTGGTTCAGGTTTTGGCCAAGAAATTTGGAGCTGCTATGGTTACCCTCGAGCATCGTTACTATGGAAAGAGTAACCCTTTCGATTCTTATAGTACAGAAAATCTCAAGTTTCTTTCATCTAAGCAGGCACTTTATGACTTGGCTACTTTCCGTCAGTTTTATCAGGTATGCTGTGGTTATTTGGTTTGCAATATAAGTTCTTTGATATACTAATAGACTACAATTTGCGTTTTCACCTAAGTAGGTCTATAGGAGTACTTGTATTTATACAAGTAGGAGGGTTATTCTCTTACTCAATTCCCTAATTGTTAAGCTCTAAATATTCAATATTTTAGGCTGCTCTGCCCAACATGCTATAGTTTCAAATTTAATCAATATGTGTGCCATTTACATCTTTTGTGAACATGACTCATAACTAACTTTCGTTCGAACATGTCATGTATCCTTGCATTATCATGCTTTCTCTTTTTTTGGGCTCTTCCTCTCTCTTTCTTTCTCTTAGCTACCAGGAAGCAGTCTCCTTATGCTCAGGCGGGATTGGGTATCGTTGTTGTAAACTTGTCAAACAAAGTTGCATTCAATTGAGATATGTTAATTTCGTATATTAAAAAAACATTAGAAGCAATTTGAAGATCACCCATAATCACACCATAGCTTTGATAGATAAGAAAGTGCACTTACCAATCTTCTTGAATAATTGATGCATCTGAACTGATACACCTAGTCAGCCATGGCTCGATATTTGTTTTAGAGTATAGAGTGAGAGTTTATTGGATGATTAGGTTTTGTTAGAATTAATTCTATCTACTTAATATTATAAATAGGTGTTCATTGTACTAGTAACTTTGCCCCCCCACAAACACGCAACATCCTGAAGTAGGTCTTCAGTCATCCTTGCATCTGTTTTATTATAACTTGTATCCGCGTAGGCTTAAACTGAACCTGCAAAGCATGACGCGTAAGCATGACCACCCCACCCATTAAACAATGTGTGTCCTGGAGCTCTTTATAGATAGCAAAGAATAAGTTCAGGATGAGCCGATGCTTAGCTGTTGTTGAGGATATGAATCGCCTTGACACTACAAACGGTGATCTTAGGACGTGTCACTGTAAGGTAATTCATTAGTCTAACGTATCGCTTATCTTATCGGGATTAATAACATGTTCCTTCTAAGACGGAAGATCCTATTTTCTGTTTATTGATAGGAAGCTTTGTTTTTTATTTCTGATTATCCCGACTCCTGGGCAATATCTCAGTGGTCCTAAGTCCTTGATTTGACAGTGAAAAGTGTCTTAAGTTCTTATATGGTTAGATTGTCTTAAGTTCTTAAGTAGGATCACACCTCTTTTCATATATCCTGCAGAACAATTTTTTATCCAACATACCCTTATACATACCATATTCTAAATGTGTATTGCTAATATTTACCAAACCATGATCAAGGACTTTGGTTCAGGTTGTACAAAGATTCTAAAGAATATAATACTTCTCATAATCGTGCATGAACAATTCTTGCTACGTAAGTCCATAAACACTTCCTCCCAAAAGATCCATGGAGGAAATCATCAGGCAATCATAACCGTAGGAGAAGAAGTATCTTAGCAGTCTACCCCATATTGTAGAGCATAACCTTTGTTACAAGAAAATCTTTCAGCCGAGCCACAAAACCATCTGGACTAGCCTTAACCATGAATACTTATTTGAACGCAGTTTCCCTTTCGTTAGTAGGTAGTCCTACCATTAATGTCCAAAGTATAATTATGATCATTGGCATTCATTCACTAAATGATGGCAGCACATCATGAATAATGGACCATCACTAACAGTTTTAGAAAATACATCGAGTATTATGGCAATTGAAGTAGAAGCATGCAACTTAAGAAACAAAGGAACCAATAGGATACGTACAGGTACATTTACCCTTCCATATGGCAATGGCTGGTTCGAGTTTTGGTAGTTGTGTAGCTGGAGATCATTAGGTCT
Organism: Glebionis coronaria; assembly: GCA_025667525.1. Taxonomy (NCBI): domain Eukaryota; kingdom Viridiplantae; phylum Streptophyta; class Magnoliopsida; order Asterales; family Asteraceae; genus Glebionis; species Glebionis coronaria. The sequence continues at coordinate 190,847,798 of CM046880.1, forward strand.
CACTTTAAGAAACATTAGGAGGTTCATTAATCCCTAATAATGCGATTAAGTAAGTCTATAGTCACAGTATCTGACATTGTTATCTTATATGAACTTGTAGAAATCCTTGAACATGAAGCTCAACAGAGAAAATGTTGAGAACCCATGGTTTGTTTTTGGTATCTCATATGCTGGAGCTCTTAGTGCATGGTTTCGTCTCAAATTCCCTCATTTAACTTGTGGAAGCGTTGCAAGTTCTGGTGTCGTTCATGCTATTCTCAACTTTGAGCAATATGATCAACAGGTGCAATAAAACACATTTTTCTTCAAAGTTTCACAAAACATATTGAATTCTATTTTAATATTGACTCCCTGGCCTCATGGTTACGTTCATTGTCTCAGATTGGTGAGTCTGTTGGGCCAGAATGTAAAGCCATATTACAAGAAGTTACTCAGCTTGTTGAAAAGCAGCTCGATTCAGATGGTGAATCCATTAAAACAAAATTTGGTGCTTCTGAGGTATAGCTTTGCGATTATGATGTGATGTAACTTCAAATTTATTAGGATCTGTGAAGTTTTTAAATTTGATTGAACATACAGTTAAAATTCGATGGGGATTTCATGTATTTGTTGGCGGATGGTGCAGCTGAAGCCGTAAGATTACTTATACTTTTTCTAGTAAGCTGGTTTTGGTTTTTTATGAAGCATATTTTATCGAATCTTACGCTTACGAGTTCTTTGCAGATTCAATACGGAAATCCAGATAAACTTTGCATTCCGATGATTGAGGCTAAGAAGGCTGGAGAGGATGTAGTGGTAATTAACCATTTACTTTTGTGTCATGCATTTTGACTTGTACAAAAATTTACATTTAAAAAAATTACTTGTAGGATGCGTATGCAAAATTTGTTGCTAGTCTTGGATTTGACATTAAATCATATACTGAAGAATACCTGAAGAATACGAGTTCCCCATCCCGGTTGTGGTGGTTCCAAGTGTGTACTGAAGTTGCGTTTTTCCAAGTTGCAGCAGCTAATGATAGTATCCGCTCTTCAAAGATTGACTTAAGGCATGTGCATACAACTTATACCTATTCAAAATTTGATTTGATATCGTTTATAAACAATTGCATTTAATATGTAACAGGTATCATTTGGATTTATGCAAAAATGTGTTTGGAGAAGGCATTTATCCCCTTGTTAATTCCACAAATTTATACTATGGGGGCACAGATATTGCTGGTATAAACATTAATTTGTTTATGGATTTTAGTCCCTGATGGATATTTGCATAAAATATGAGCTTACTTTTAATTTGTCCCCTTTTACACGCATTGTACATTTTTGGTACAATTGAGCCATTAAAAGATGGCTATATGAGTGTGGGTCATTTTCTATAAATTCTGTGATTATAAATAAACATAACTATTAGTGAGGAAAAAGTATCTTTTTTGTAAAACAATGTCTTAAACGGGACAACTGTAAAAGAAGCTATTCAAATTATCCAAGAAATCACTAAAACAATGTGCCGATTCAGGTTCGAAAATTGTCTTCACAAATGGATCACAAGATCCATGGCGACATGCATCCAAACAGGTCTCATCACCAGATAGTAAGTTCCCATAATCCTTTTATCTGTTCTTCATATTTTTTCTACCATAGTTGAATATATGAAAACAATTTTTTCTGATTTTTAGTGCCGGCATACGTTGTCACTTGTCATAATTGTGGGCATGGAACTGATCTAAGAGGATGCCCTCAGTCTCCTTTAGTTCCGGAAGGTTAGTTTGGACTTCATTAATCACATTGATGATTGTATCTAAACGGCATATTAAATTGTAGTGATCCTGATGCGGTTAAAATACATATTAAATTGCAGGAAGTTCTAAAAATTGTAGTGATCCTGATGCGGTTAACAAAGTACGTCAAAAGATGATACAACATATAGACTTGTGGCTGTCTGAGTGTCACAGTGAGGGCAAGAGTTCAATGTAAATGTGAACTATTGAATGCTGGTTAACTAATTATCAGCAATCTCCCACGAGGGTAACGTATGTATAGTAGCTATCATTTGATATGATAGCTGTAAAGTTGCATCATGTGCCATAGTTACATGGAGACCTTCATTTTGTAAGTTTTAAACTTTCAATAAAGAGTGTTACCGTCCATGTGTTGTACTTTTTTTTTGTTCTATATGATCTCTGTGACTTGTGTAGTATGAATCTTTTATATAATAAAAGAATTAGATTTTTTGAGAATTTTAGTGAAAAGTGGAGGTTGTAGGAAAAACAATTTGACCAATCAAATTGCTTGATTTTGACACATAAGCAAAATCGAGCGATGTGATTGGTGGAAAAAAGTCAACAATTGAATTCAATTTAATCAAAATTAAAAATTTTGATTGAGGAATTTGATGAAAACATACAAAGATATATGTGTCAAATTTGTGAAAATAAAAACTTAAAAAAATAGGAGGGGATTGATAAAACTTTATTAGTTTAATTTTAAATAAATTAAATGGACTTAAAAATAAACTTATAATTTTTCATATTTTTTAGTAACTTTATAAAATAAACAAAATACTCCCTTAAACTTTATATCTTATATATTTTTATTTTAAAATACAACATCTATGTTATATTATAGAGTCAAAAAATTCCTTTGTGCAACAAATATTTATACAAAATATCAATTAATATTATCACATAATGCAAAATCATGTAAAACTTGTGGTTCATGGGCATCGTAACTATTTAAGTATTAAAAATTTAATGTTGTTTTATAAAGTAATATTAAGCATTACAAAATCATAAATTTATAAATCGTGTAGGTGTAAGTAGGGGTGGGAATCGGGTCGGGTTGGTCGGGTTCGGGTTATTCGGGTCGGGTTGAATTCGGGTTGAGGGTAAAAATATTTTACCCGAACCCGACCCGAGTTGAACTCGGGTTAGTCGGGTTCGGGTCTATTCGGGTCGGGTCTACTCGGGTCGGGTCTATTCGGGTTCGGGTCAACCCGACTATGGGTAAAATATAAAAAAAAAACTTTTTTTTTAATTTTTTTAATAGAATTTATATTTAATTTACATTTTAAAAATAAAAAAAATAAAAAAAGTTCTTATTCGGGTCAATCGGGTTGACCCGAACCCGAATTAGGCATAAATATTTTACCCGATGTCCGACCCGATTTCGAATTCGGGTTAGTCGGGTTGACCCGACTAACCCGAATTGAAATTCGAGTAACCCGACCCGAATAGGCTCGGGTCGGGTCGGGTCGGAAATATTGACACCCCTAGGTGTAAGTGTAAGGTTGATGGGTAAATAGTTTTTTGATAAATAATTAAAATATAACTATTTAGAATAAAAATATCAAAAGTAAAAAGAATATGATATTCGAAAAATAAAAATTGAAGTGAGTTTATATTCATTTACACGGTGCACAGTAAAAGAATATCATAATCAATCATATAAACATAATCAACATATAAACATTAGATGTTTTAAAAAATATATAAAACATACATAAAATCGCAATAATAAAATAATTACTTAATTTATCCTTTATATTCAAGTCCCATGCGTATACGAGCATTAAAACTAGTAGTAAAGGTGGCAATTGTAACCCAATTACTTATGGTAGGTAGGTTTGGGGTTGTGTTCTATCTCAAATTGGTCAAATATAGGTAAAAGGGGATGGTTTCAATGGGTTGAAAATCCACTAAACTCTATTTTAAAATACTAGAATTATGTTCAAATGAGGTCATATAGTTTCATGTTTCTTATTTTAAAATCTATGCTTTTTGAATATCAAAAAATAAAAAAATCTATGCTTTTTAAAGATAACCAAAATGTTAAGAAAAAACTCATCCATTTGTAAACATATTGTGTGGTTAGTTTTTTTTTTGTATTTCATTGTTTTTGTGTTTACGTTAATTATGTCGTTTGTTTTAAAATGTTTTTATGTCCGTTATAGACCACATTAACCATGTTAAAGGCATGCTCGTAAAGTTTAGCTTGGTTTCCAATTTTATCGTCTTTTTGACTAACAAAAAATTTATCAAATCAAAAGCAATTTATCATTGTTGTATAATATCAAAGTGTATCTTGCCTCATAGATACTATGAAATGTAATATGTGAAAAGACTAATGACATAAACACACTTTAATGTTGCTGCTACAACAGGAGCACAATATTACCTTTGTATGATTATAAAAAAACATGAAAAGAATGAGCAAACAGGAGGACATCAGAAATTAAGTGGCGGATACTTGCAAAGCTAATATATATGGAGTTGCAAAAACCTTATTGTTTGTTGAATTGAAATTATCAACTAATAAATAGTTGCGTCTGCACGAAAAAATAACAAAACACGTCAGTTGCTTCATCAAATCCAAATTTGTTCATCAGGAAAATCAACCGTGGGCGATAAAGCAGACATAAAAACATTTCAGTACGGAAGAAAACGATAATTCAAAAGTTTGAAACTTCGGACGAAATACTTAGGTGCCTGATATCAAAAGCACATCCATATATAAACGAAAATGGCTCGTCCTATTCAATATCACATAATTACTTTCAAAATGAACATTAAAATATAACGTGAACAGGAAAAATACTTTTTGCTTTTTTGGGGTGTTTGGCATTCATTTTTAGGTTTGTCAAAACTGATGATGATGATGATTATTAAAGGGTCAAATAATGAGGGTAGGAGTTGCTACAACTGCACCTTTAGTTCCTCTGCGTATCTGTAGAACAAATGACGTACCAGTTCAGCAGCCTTGAGTATCTCTCTATACTCTACCACTGGATGTTCCACCTATGAAACACACACATATTTAACATTATTAATAGACCATGGAAAGAAGCTTTATCCAAAGTAACTCAGTTACCTGATATGGCTGTAGAAAATGACATAAACTGATAAACACTCTTTGTCAGCTTACTCTTTCAAAGGGTTGAAACTCAATGCCTTTGATATGAGCAAAATCTCATATCAATAAATCAACAAATCACCCTAAAACACATAGCAAATACCTAACTTTTATACAATAAAGTAGTATTATGTGGTATGTTTTGTGTTTGTGCTTGTTTAGGTAACAAGGATACAAATTTGAAGCAAACAAGTGAAATCAAGCCAAAAGATAAAGAAAAGACAAGAGAAGGATCAATAATGACAAGCCATGTGAAGACAAATGACCTATCTTGACAACATTCAAAAGATGAAGGACTAAAGTGTAATTTTGGAAAAGTCAAGATCATAGTCGAATTTGGTCAACATTCAAGTCAAACAAGTCAAAGGGCTTCAAATGTTCAAGATGAAAGTTGAAGGATTAAATATGTCAAAGAAATGAAGTTTGGGGACTAATTTCTACTCTGCCTAAACTACAAGGGCTGAAGTTGACAAATTTCATACAAGTTTGGGGTTAATCCGTGTGAAGAGGAAATAAGTCAATGAGGTATGAGTAAAAGAGTGACAAGGATCACTAATAACTAGGTTTTCACTTAGTTATGAAAGTTCGTCGAATCCGATCTTTTCGAATTGATTACTAGTAGAAAGTGCGACTCAGTCGTTCTTGGTGGAAAATAAAATGGTTTGGTTATCTATTTTAAACTAAAAGCAAATATGAAAATGTCGTCGAGTAAAATAAAAGCTTTAAAAAATTAAACTAAAAATTACTAGAAAAACACTTGGTAAAAACAGAGATTTCAGGAAGCGTGCAAATTTTTTGAAATTAAAACGTAACGAATTTAAAACTTAAAACTTTGTAAAAATAAACTAAGACAAAACTCGTTTAAAATAATACTAAGTAAAAATGCGGGAAAAGTTAAATTTGAAAACTAAGATAAATAAAACAAAAACGAAAGTTAGATCGCAAGATGGATCGTACTCAAATCGCAGTGGTAGATCGCACTATTGGATCGTGACCACCGATCGCAACCTAGATCGTAGCCTACGATCGTAGCACTCGATCGCATCCTAGATCGTAGTATAAGGGATTGCACTCAATGCGATGGAAACACGTGATCGCACCCAAGGCAATCATAGCCACGGATCGCACTCAAGGATCGCACCCACGATCGCAACAAGTGATCGTGGTGTGGATTATGGAGTGTGATCGTAGTGACGATCGTACTGGGTGATCGAAGTAATGGATCGCAAGTAGAAACCCTAGGGGTTTATGCGATCATACTCACTTGATCGGACTGGGTAAAACATCAAAGTAGTTACGATGGAAATCAAAGAGCAAATAAGCAAAAATAAATAAGCTCAAATAAGTAAGACGAATAAGCACTTATTCAAATCTTACCCAAATGAAGACAAGCATAAATTTAAAAACTTTTGAGATACGAAATAAGCAAACTTTATAAAACAAACTTTAAAAAGACTAAATTTTTAAGAAAACTTAAAAGACAATAAGCTATATATACGAAATAAGCCAATAAGCACAACAAGCTTAAAGCTTAAACCGTATACAAACTTAGTAAGGAATACAAAGATAAACCTATTAGTCACAAAAACATCAAAATCAAACACGAATCAAGAACATTTCAGATCAAAGATAAACCAAAATCAAGAAAGGTAGAAGAAGATTAAAGATTAAAAGCTTAAACTTGAACTTTTGATTAATGAATTCCAAATACAAGGATGAAATAAAGCTTAAACTTGAAAGAAAAGATGAAGAAAAGATGAAAACTTAGTGAGAGAAAGTTAAACACTTTCTCTCTCTAAAATGAAAACTACAAAAAAGAAATAAACTAGCTAACACCCTCCTAATGTGTCATTAGGAGGGTATTTATAAGAGACGAGGAGGTGCATGTGCTTCCTTCTTTCTTTCTTTCTTTCTTCTCGACTCGATTTAAATTCTTTGTTTTTTTCGACGTCGTCTCGGGATTTGTCGATGTAAATTGAAATTGTCTTGTAATTTTCTTCTTCTATTAGACTTGAGTTCTTCGACTTCATTAAACTTTCGTCTTTAGACTTTTTCTTCGATAAATCTTCAGAATAGGCCTCAGACTTCCGTTCTTTTTGCATTCTTGATCTTTTGACTTCGTCTTTTCTCGTTTTCTTCGATAAAAGCCCGTGATAGCCCATGTTTTCTTCCTTTTTCATCTTTTGGTCCTAAAACACAATAAAAACACAAACCACGCATAATTCCGACTTTTATGACATAAAATACACGTTTTGGTCTTGTTATTATTGGAAATAAGTGGTAAAAGGATAAGTGTTTTCACACTTATTAAATCCCCTACACTTGACCATTGCAATGCCCTCATGCAATTCATTAATTTCAAAGCATAGTTTACATTTCTCATCGTAAATAACCCACCTTGGCCTTTATTAAATACTAAACTTTAAGGAAAGTAAAAAGATAGAAGTATGTACAAAACAAGTAAAACAATCAAAGACTTACATTGGGGTTTCGACCGTCATGAATGTTTATCATCCTCAAGTTTCACGTTCCCCAAATCAAGCTTAAAAACGAGATCATTGTTATTATAAGTTAGCAAATTAACATGAACTCATGTGGCCCAAATATTCACTTAGACTCCCTTATTCCTAGGTGTATCTCTTATATTTTAATTTTGTCTTGAATGATCACGAGGATACATTGTTTGACTTATTTCGATAGTTATTTAGGCTGAAAATAAAGTGGCACGATTTAATCAATAGTTAGCTAAAGGACAAAATCTTGTAAAACTGCTTCTCGGGACCTCTTAAAGTTCATATCTTGGCATAACTCGCTTCACGATTTGAGACCTTTCTCGGACCGATATTTGGCAGCGACTTCATACTTCGAATCTTGAGAGACGTTCTTGAAATTATGGTCTTCTCTTCATAATAGGAATTTCTTCACTTGAAGTTGTTGAGAGATTCTTCATATTTGGACCACGACTTCTTCATTTTTCTCCAATATTTATTTTGGACTTTGATATACAACGATCCGCCTCCTTTTAGGACTTGGATCTATTTATCCTCATACCTTGTTAGGGCCTTTTTGGATAGAATTCTCCATGATATTTTGGGGAGTATTTGCTTTTCGTCGTGTGTCTCGATCCTTCATATTGATTTTCGATAAATGATTCTTCACATCACTTTTGGATCTTTAACAACAAAATGTATCCCTCATGCCTTGTTAGGGCCTTTTCGGACTCGCCAATCTTCGCATCCCGCTTCAATAAGTTATGCCTTGGCTATGGACTCTAATTAATACAGAGCAACTTTTAAACAATCTTGTGCTAGAAGCTAAGTAACTTTTCAAATCGTACAACCTTATTTATTGCAGTTAAATTTATTAGCAAGCGATGGGAGAAAAAGCTTATAACCAACTCACATAAATTCACGAAATAGTACCAAACTTATAATTGAATCTATCATCTCTCGTTCTCCACAGTTTAAAATCTCAAATGAAACTCGTGGATGCTTAGCCAATTAAATCAAAGTTTTGGGTTTTCGAGTCATATATAGGATCTTGCAAACTCTTAGACTTTTTCAAGTTTAGAAATCGCAATTTAAAGTTCCCTTGATAAACGACTCTATAGGATCAATTATAGGAACTTGAGAAAAGTTCTTGTTCTTAACCCGTGAGAGTTAAGACTTTCGCGTTTTAAAGTTCCCTATATAAAAGCCTAGCAAAACTTGACTTAAACACGTTAAGGATACTAGCTAGAGTAAACTTAGATAAGTAAACTCGGGTTGAGTCAAAATATTCACGACTTTGAAAAATTTAAAACCACTTTATTAAACTTTTATTTTAGCATGGAAAGTAAATAACGATAACAAAGGAAAATACTAATATACTACTAGGCCAAAATAGATTAAAAATTTTGAAAAATGTCGAAAAATTAGATTTTCCGGTTAAAATGAAGACAAATTCATGGAAAAGACCACTTACTTCGTTAGAAGTCCCCCTAAACTTGATATAAACATTGTCCTCAATGTTTAAGCATGTGGGAGTAAACTCTCCTACACTTATGACATTGTGCACTTTGTTTAAATCTTGCTAAGGAAAGGACAACTATAGTGATTTCAATGTGAACATATAAGATATGAAATATTGAATCACGAGAGTTTAGGATAGAACCTGGAAGACGGGTACACAGGATCACGGTTCGTCAAAAAGTCATCGAGAATGGATCTTTGAAGCTTTTAATCCCTGCATATCAAAAGAAACAAGACAACAAAAACATACGGGGCTCCCCCTACACTTATTATGAAAACGGTAAAGGATAGATCAACGGGTTTCCTCCCGAGAAGCGCTTGTTTTTGTTAACCGTCACGAACCTAACTCGACCCAGAACTAATTCAAGGGAAACATGGTGAGGGATGGAATCATCTCATCAGAGATGTCCTCACCAAAGTATAGCTTCACGCGCTGGCCATTCACTTTAAAATTTGGCCCATTTGGCTGAGAAAGCTCAATGGTGCCATATGGGAAGACTTTGGCGACGGTGAATGGACCAGACCAACGGCTCTTCAGCTTGCCCGAGAAGACCTTCAATCGAGAGTTAAAAAGTAAGACTTGATCACCGACGTGGAACTCTCGGTTCTTAATCCTAGCATCATGAATGATCTTAGTCTTCTCCTTGTAGATCAATGAATTCTCATAAGCTGCATTCCTCAGTTCATTGAGCTCGTTGAGTTGAATCTTCCGAAGATCGCCGGCTTTATTGATGTCGAAGTTAGCCCACTTCAAGGCCCAGTACGCCTTATGTTCCAGCTCAATAGGGAGGTGTCATGCTTTACCATACACAAGACGATAAGGTGTACAACCAATCGGGGTCTTATAAGCGGTACAAAAAGCCCACAAAGCATCATCTAACTTATCGGCCCACGAGGCACGATGCTCTCCCACAGTTCGCTCTAGAATTTTCTTCAGTCCACGGTTAGATATATCGGCTTGACCATTTGTTTAAGGATGATAAGCGGTGGAAAGACGGTGATTGACACCATAATTAGCCATGACTCAAGCAAATTGATCATTGCAAAAATGAGTCCCGCGGTCACTGATGATAGAACGAGGAACACCGAATCGAGCAAAAAGCTGCTTTAGAAAGTTCACAACCACCCTCGCATCGTTCGTAGGGAGAGCCTTTGCTTCAACCCATTTAGATACGTAGTCAACGGCTACGAGGATGTACTTGTTCCCTTTAGATGATGGAAATGGCCCCATAAAGTCGATACCCCATACATCAAAGATTTCACATTCTTGTATGAAATTTTGAGGCATCTCATCTTTATGTGTGATCTTGCCTTGGCGTTGGCATGCATCACAATGTTTAACCATTTCATGAGCGTCATGATAAATGGTGGGCCAATAAAATCCAGAGTCGAATACTTTCTTCACGGTGTAGTTGGGACCAAAGTGACCACCGGTGGGTCCTTTATGGCAAGCTTCGAGAATGTCTAAAGCTGCGGGACCATCAACACACCGACGAATAATCAGATAAGCACATTGTTTGAAGAGATTAGGGTCATCCCAAAAGTAAGTCTTAACATCTTCAAAAAACTTCTTCTTTTGATGGGATGTTAACCCTTCAATGAGAATACCACTCGCTAAGTAGTTTGCAATGTCCGCAAACCACGGGGTGTCATCAAGATTGGAATTGATAGACATTAAGGCCTCAAGGGGAAAAGAGTCATTGATCTCTTTATTCGGATGATCCCCTTGATAAGGATCCTCAAGTCTACTTAGATGATCCGCGACTAGGTTTTCGGCTCCCTTCTTGTCACGAATTTCAGTTTTAAATTCTTGAAGGAGCAAAACCCAACAAAGAAGTCTTGGCTTGGAATCATGTTTAGTTAACAAGTACTTCAACGCGGAATGGTCGGTATAGACAATGGTGGTGGAAAGGACAAGATAGGGGCGGAACTTCTCAAAAGCATACACTACAACTAAAAGCTCTTTTTCGGTAGTGGTATAATGCAATTGAGCCCCCGTCATTTTCTTGCTAGCATAATGGATTGGTTGGAAGTGTTTGTTCACTCTTTGGCCCAAAACCGCTCCAATAGCAAAGTCGCTAGCATCACACATCAATTCAAAAGGTAGCTCCCAATTGGGGGTAACCAAGACCGGTGCCTTAGTTAGCTTATCCTTAAGAAGATTGAAGGATTCAAGACACTCTTTAGAAAAGATAAAAGGAGTATCTTTTTCCAAGAGAGGTGGGTCATCGGGCGAGCGATTTTAGAAAAATCTTGAATGAATCGACGATAGAAGCCCGCATGACCAAGGAAACTTCTCACACCCTTCACGGTTGAAGGTGGAGGTAATTTAGCAATAACATCGAATTTAGCATGGTCCACTTCAAGACCGACTTTGGAGATTTTGTGTCCAAGAACAATGCCCTCTTTTACCATGAAATGGCATTTTTCCCAATTTAGAACAAGGCGAGTGTCTTCACACCGTTTAAGCATACGTTCTAAATTGGCAAGGCAATGAGAGAAAGAATCACCATAGACCAATAAATCATCCATGAAGACTTCCATAGTTTCTTCAACCATGTCATGGAAGATAGCCATCATACACCTTTGGAAAGTCCCAGGAGCATTGCATAAGCCGAAAGGCATTCGTTTGTAAGCAAATGTTCCGTAAGGACAAGTGAATGTGGCTTTCTCTTGGTCTTTAGGATCGATGGGAATTTGAAAATACCCGGAGAAACCGTCTAAGAAGCAGTAATAGTCATTACCCGCTAGACGTTCAAGCATTTGGTCCATAAAAGAAGGGGAAAATGATCCTTTCTCGTAGCATCATTGAGTTTGCGATAGTCTATACAAACTCTCCACCCTGTAACGAGACGAGTAGGAATCAACTCGTTGTTTTCATTGGGCACAACGGTGATTCCGCCTTTCTTAGGCACACAATGGACCGGACTAACCCATGGTGAATCCGAGATAGGGTAGATCATTCCCGCATCAAGAAGTTTGATAACCTCTTTTTTTATAACGTCACGGATCTTGGGATTCACCCTTCTTTGGTTTTGAATAGTGGGTTTAAAGTCGTCCTCCATGAGAATTTTATGTGTGCAAAAGTGAGGATCAATTCCACGAATATCGGAGATTTTCCACGTAATCGATTTCTTATGATTGTTCAGCACGGCGATAAGTTGGGATTTCTCGTCTTCTTTCAAATCCTTTGCGATGATGACGGGTGACTTGTTATTGTCTTCAAGGAAAACGTACTCGAGATGAGACGGCAGATCCTTAAGCTCTAAATCCGGAGGATTTTTGATGGGAGGCATAGTCAAATTCGGATCATCGATAGAAGTTTCTCAATGGTACGAATGTCTTCATCCTAATTGAAGGGAGAATCGTCATATTGTAAATCCACATCCCCCAAAGTTGCTTCGAATTCGTTTAAAAGGAAATCACTTTCTCCAAATGGAGTTAGTGATGGAGCAACAGAGGCAACGGTCTCAACAATGGGTAGAGAAGAAGAACCACTTTTACAAGCGTCTTTGAAATGTTCTTCACAAGCCTCATAAAGAACGTCAATGAAATTAACTCTCTCGTTTTCAGAAGGTTGCTTAGAAAGTTTACCCATGTTGAAGACAATTTTATCGTCACCAACTCTCATGATTAATTCGCCCGCGACTACATCAATGAGAGTGTGACCGGTCCTCAAGAATAGACGTCCAACGATTAATGGAACACGGGGGTCCATCTCGTAGTCAACGACAACAAAATCCGCCGGAAAGGTGAATTTGTCGACACCGACGAAGACATCTTCGGCTATCCCCACCGGATAAGCAACCGTACGGTTAGCTAATTCCAATGTCTTTCGTGTGGGGACTAGCTCGGGTAGAGATAATTGTTTCCAAACGCTTAGAGGCATTAAGTTGATACTAGCACCTAGATCGGCTAGGGCCATACAATTCTCTACCCCGGGGAAGTTGCAAGGAATAAGAAAGCGACCCGGATCACCAAGTTTGGTGGGTAATTTCCTTAAGAGCACTGCAAAGCAATTCTCATTAAGTTGGGTCTGAGCAATATCAAGAAGTTTCTCCTTATCACTGAGAAGATCTTTAAACATTTTAGCATATTTTGGCATGTGAGCGAGAGCCTCAACAAAGGAGATATTGAAATTCAGTTGTTTAAACATTTTAAGAAAGTTAGAAACCTGAATATCATCCATGTTCTTCAATTTCTCTTTCCTCAACCTTGAAGGATAAGGTATATTGGGTTGAGATGAAGGCTTTGGAATGGTATTCTCACTCACATCCGTGGGTGGTGGAGGGGTGGAAGTAGAAGGCGGTGGAATTAGAGAAGGGGACTCGTTTTCCTTTGTCACAATCACCAGTGTAGGTGTAGGAAGCTCGGGTTCCTTTAAACCTTTTCCACTTCGAGTGGTGATTGCTTTCATCTCCCCTCTTGGATTAGCAACGGTGTTACTCGGAAGAGAACCCGAACCAGAGGTTTGATTACTTTGGAAGAAACTAGCCATCATGTCCCTTAAGTCATTCGTTTGACTGCTCAAAGAGTTTCGCATATCGGTTCCAAGATCATTCCCTTGTTTCACCATATCTCCTTTCAAGTTGGCCATTTGCCACTGAAGATTCTGCACTATCGCATCATTAGTCCTCATGTAAGTTTCAACCTCTTGATTAAATGCGGTGGGTTGGTTGGGAGGAAGAGCATGGTAGGCAGGTGGTTGATTAGCGGGTTGTTGGTAAACTTGGTTGTTTCCTTGAGGTGGATATGGGTTTCTTTGGGTTTGATATTGATGTGGAGCTTGTGGTTGATTTTGATGGTTGCGATTTAGGTTGTTTGGGTTTTGAGGTGGAAAACCGGGTGGTGAAAGGAAGTTGTTTGAACGATAACTGAGCAAATTGCGGTCACCTTGAGGACGTGCTTGATAGCCTCCCAAGAAAAGTTACCGTTGGCGGCATACACATTTTCCGGATTGTCATGAGTCGAAGGACAATCGGTGTATGAATGAGTACTCTCGCATATTTCACATGACTGACTCATAGCATTTACTTGCGCATTGATGGCTTTGGTATTGTTAGCGGTTTGTAGAGCAAGTGTTTCAACAAGCGAAGTAAGCTTATCAATTCTCTTATCGCTCTCACCAGTACTAGCACTAGCCACATTAGTCCGAACACTCTTGGTTTGCACTCTAGACTTATTCTCAATAATATCCCAAGCGGCATTAGAAGACTTAACCAAAATATTACCCCCCGAGGCACTATTTAGTGAATCTTGGTCATTCATGCTTAACCCATTGTAAAAAGTATTAATTTGATGTACTTTTGTGAAACCATGTTGTGGACACTTTCTTAAAAGTTCCTTAAAACGGTCCCAATATTCATTAAATGTCTCACCGTACTTTTGTTCAAAAGTAATGATTTCATTCCGTAAAGCGGTAGTACGTGAGGGTGGGAAAAAATAGTTGATAAATTTAGTCTCTAAATCCGTCCACGTAAGAATAATTTGTGGCGGTTCCTTATCAAGCTAATGCCGGGCTTGTCCCTCTAAGGAGAAAGGAAAAAGTTGCAAGCGAATTACCTCTTGTGAAACCCCATTATACTTGACCGTATTAGTGAGTTGAAGAAACCTTTTGATATGGTCGTGAGGATCATCAAGTGTACGCCCCAAGAATGGTTGAGCAGAGACCATTTGAATGAAACCGGATTTGAGCTCAAAGTTGTTGGCTCCAATCTCGGGTATAACAATAGCATCGGTGTTGCCCTCTACTTGCGATTGCAAAAGCTCGATCATTGGTTGATTGTCCATGGTGACAATAGGTGGAGTAATGACTTCGGCTTGAGCTACTTTCTTCTTACGAGCACGAGTACGCATACACACCTACAAAAGGAAGAGAAAAATAGACAAGAAATATTTTTGGTTTTTTATGTTTTTCTATTTTTTTGGATTTTTGAAAATTTTTAATTTTTATGGATTTTTGAAAATTTTAAGCAAGAAAAATAACGTTCAAAGGTGAACGGATCCCAAAATCCAACGCGTCTCTCACTAAAATCCGCTAATCTTAACGAAAAGAGCCGACAGCGGCGTCATTTAATAACTAGGTTTTCACTTAGTTATGAAAGTTCGTTGAATCCGATCTTTTCGAATTGATTACTAGTAGAAAGTGCGACTCAGCCATTCTTGGTGGAAAATAAAATGGTTTGGTTATCTATTTTAAACTAAAAGCAAATATGAAAATGTCGTTGAGTAAAATAAAAGCTTTAAAAAATTAAACTAAAAATTACTAGAAAAACACTTGGTAAAAACAGAGATTTCGGGAAGCGTGCAAATTTTTTAAAATTAAAACGTAATGAATTTAAAACTTAAAACTTTGTAAAAATAAACTAAGACAAAACTCGTTTAAAATAATACTAAGTAAAAATGCGGGAAAAGTTAAATTTGAAAACTAAGATAAATAAAACAAAAACGGAAGTTAGATCGCAAGATGGATCGTACTCAGATCACAGTGGTAGATCGCACTATTGGATCGTGACCACCGATCGCAACCTAGATAGTAGCCTACGATCGTAGCACTCGATCGCAGCCTAGATCGTAGTATAAGGGATCGCACTCAATGCGATGGAAACACGTGATCGCACCCAAGGCAATCGTAGCCACGGATCGCACTCAAGGATCGCACCCACGATCGCAACAAGTGATCGTGGTGTGGATTATGGAGTGTGATTGTAGTGAAGATCGTACTGGGTGATCGAAGTAATGGATCGCAAGTAGAAACCCTAGGGGTTTATGCGATCACACTCACTTGATCGGAATGGGTAAAACATCAAAGTAGTTATGATGGAAATCAAAGAGCAATTAAGCAAAAATAAATAAGCTCAAATAAGTAAGACGAATAAGCACTTATTCAAATCTTACCAAAATGAAGACAAGCATAAATTTAAAAACTTTTTAGATACGAAATAAGCAAACTTTATAAAACACACTTTAAAAAGACTAAATTTTTAAGAAAACTTAAAAGACTATATGAAATAAGCCAATAAACACAACAAGCTTAAAGCTTAAACCGTATACAAACTTAGTAAGGAATAAAAAGATAAACCTATTAGCCACAAAAACATCAAAATCAAACACGAATCAAGAACATTTCGGATCAAAGATAAACCAAAATCAAGAAAGGTAGAAGAAGATTAAAGATTAAAAGCTTAAACTTGAACTTTTGATTAATGAATTCCAAATACAAGGATGAAATAAAGCTTAAACTTGAAAGAAAAGATGAAGAAAAGATGAAAACTTAGTGAGAGAAAGTTAAACACTTTCTCTCTCTAAAATGAAAACTACAAAAAAGAAATAAACTAGCTAACACCCTCCTAATGTGTCATTAGGAGGGTATTTATAGGAGATGAGGAGGTGCATGTGCTTCCTTCTTTCTTTCTTTCTTCTTGACTCTATTTAAATTCTTTGTTTTTTTCGACCTCGTCTCGGGATTTGTCGATGTAAATTGAACTTGTCTTGTAATTTTCTTCTTCTATTAGACTTGAGTTCTTCGACTTCATTAAACTTTCGTCTTTAGAATTTTTCTTCGATAAATCTTCAGAATAGGCCTCAAACTTCCGTTCTTTTTGCACTCTTGATCTTTTGACTTCGTCTTTTCTCGTTTTCTTCGATAAAAGCCCGTGATAGCCCATGTTTTCTTCCTTTTTCATCTTTTGGTCCTAAAACACAATAAAAACACAAACCACGCATAATTCCGACTTTTACGACATAAAATACATGTTTTGGTCTTGTTATTATTGGAAATAAGTGGTAAAAGGATAAGTGTTTTCACACTTATTAATCACCAAGTCACCCCACTAACGCCGCCAGCATTAATAACCAAATGTTCAACAGTGAAAACCCACTTGACTTATTTCAGCCAATGAAAACATGACATGCAATGTTTATTTTATCCAAAGTGGATAGTGATCCGCAACTCACACTTTCATCCAATCATACATTGCCACGTATCACTTTCAAGTTCATATGAGCCTAGGAACGGGAATCTGCTACACTTCATATCAAGTAAAGTTATAAACATGAAAAGTGCTTCATTTCAAGAGAAGAATTCATTCATAACATCCAATTAAGCTGAAATTAATTCAATCAAAAACCCCCAAATGTGTTCTTGAGCTGGATTTTGCAATTAAGAGATTGAAGACACGTGGAGCTCAGTGATTAGCTACAACACGTCATCCTCCCCAACAAAATCTCATCTTCATTCTATAAATAGGACATAGATAGCTCATTTGTACTTGTAGCTTGTAGGTGTGAAAAACACACACTTTACTTTTCTCTCATTTCCAGTTCTTCAAAGTAGATAGCAACTACTCTTAGGTGTTTGACAACCACCTAAGAGTCAGTTAGTTAGTTAGTAACAGAATTGTAACCAATTTTCCCTCCATTAATAAAATTCAACATTCAGTTTTACTCAATTCTCATTCTCCTACCTTCATTACTATAATCCTGTTGATATTGTGTTGTTCTATTGATCATCCATGATCAATGGAAGATATTTGATGATTTGAAGACTTGTAGCTGTTCAGAATTCCATTTGTAGTTCATTTTTAGTCATTTGAAGCAGTGTAGCAGGGTGATGATTGTAGCAGGTTTTGGTGATGATATGATGGTGATTAGTGGATGATTAATGGTGGTTTAGTTGTACTTAGAAGGCTCAGCGCCTCTATACTCCTTCAGTGGTGGCACATTGCTAAAAGGAACATACTCTCTTGTTTTAAATTTCCCTAAACTGTCAATGCATGATAAATTCTTAGTGTAAAACTTAAATGTTGAATTGAGGATGTGATTAGTTTACTTGTAGTTTAATTGTGTTGATTTGATAGCATGTTTGTATATTTACAGCTTTTCCTTTAGTTTTACTTGATTACATTTAGAATTTTCATCAGTCATTGATCATTAGTAGTCACTTTGAGTTTTAACCAGTTAACTAGCTTGTTTTTGGCTCAAAACCATTCCATTTCTTCATTTAAACAAAGTTTGATAAGTCTCTTAATCAGTCATTAACTTGTGCTCAAAAAGCTGTTGAAAAAGTTCTTATTCAGCTTTTTAAGTGGTGTTTGGTTTTAGATCAAGTTTGGTGTAAGAGTTTGTTAAACTTGTTGAAAAGTGTTCATTTACACTAAGTCCATTAGTGTAAGCATATTTGTCAAGTTTTGAGGTCAAACTTGCTTTCAAACAGGCAAATGGTAGTATAAATCTTTGGGTCAAGACTTTTATCAAGTTCATCAGCAAAACTAGTCAACTTTGAATCCATGGCATTTCCTTATTTCTTGATGAATTTAGCTGAAATCTGTTTCAGTTTGTAGCTTAACATACATACTTTCAGTGCTTAATTGGAAATTCTATAGTATCAAGTATTGAGTGAGTTCTTGGCTTATTAGTTAGCTTAATAGCAAACTTCAGTTTCTGTGATAAAGTGCTTACTGTTTTCATAGATCTCTCAATCCACTTCACAACTCTCCCAGTTTTCTTTCACAAAATCATTTGCAAACTTGTCTTGAGTAAATTCTGAAAATTTGAGCTTATTGGATTTTTGGTCAACTTTGGTCAAAATAAGCTGATTTTGGCTTATTCAAGATTCTAGCTTATTCTGTTGCTTAATTTCGAAACAAAAATACACTCCAAGCTTTGTGATACTTGATAAATCCGTTTTTTGCAATAAAATCGTTTTGTGGATGATTAGATTTCAAATGGGCTTATTGTTGGCTTATTGAGATAAGCTAAGTAGAGATTGAACAGCTTTTAAGCAAAATCCTTTTACCTGCCTAGCTTATTTTGAGTTTTAAGCAGTTTAGAAAAAACCAGATTGATTTTGGTTGAGTAATAAGCTCATTCGAGCTTATTCAAGTCAACTTGCCCGTTTTTGAAAAAGTCTTGTTTTAATTGCAATTTCGTCCTTTGTTTTTGCTAAACTTTGTAATCAGTGCTAAACTTCATACTTTCTAGGTTTTGCAAAAGTTAGTCCCTGAAATTTCATTTGTTACAATTTTAGTTAGACAGTTTTCAAATTTGTTAAGTTTGTTACAATTTACATAATTGGTCCCTATTGTTTCTGATTTTACACTTGTAGTCCCTATATTTTCATTTTGTTTATATTTCAAGCATTTTTACTTTTTTGCATTAGAAACTTGTACTTTGTGAATATTATTTGGTACTTGCACTTTGTTTTACGGATACGTAGCTTTAATATTTTCATTTTTCTACGTGTTTGATTGAATTAGACCTAGAATCCAAATAACCTTTAACAACCAATAACAATTTAAAGCTTGATATTAGTAGGCCTTTCAATTTGTCTTGAGTCGAGAATAAACGAACATGCAAATACTCAATATCAAATGGCGCCGCTGCCGGTTCATGACATTACGAGAGACTATTGATTGACGATTTCGATTGGATTTTGGGATCCGTTCCCCGAGTGGACGTTATTTTTACGTATCATAAATCCAAAACATAAAAAAAATCAAATATATAAAAATATAAAAACTAAAAAATAAAAAAATCAATTCTTTTCCTAAAGAATTGAACCAAAAAAATAAAAATCCAAAAAGCAATCTTTTTCCTAAGAGATTGCACCCAAAAATATATATTATTGGTTTTCATCGGTTTTTACGTACATATAGTATTTTCTTTTAAAAACACAGTAAATACAAAAATATTTTTGATATATTATTATATGTAGATACGTATATGATTGTTGTAAAATAAGTCTTTTAGGAAAAAGAGCATAATAGGGGTAAGTATTAAACGAGTGATTTAGGAAAACAACAGAAAATGACCCAAAGAAGTTGTGAGTTCGTTCTCAAGGAGGCAAGTGTGTTGTGTAAGAAATGATTAAGTGTTTGTGATTTTAATTATGAGAAAAGAAAAGAGAAAGGATGACGGTTACGATTATGAATTAAACTAAGACGAAAAGTCGTACACGTAAAACCGTAAAAAGTGACGAAATTTAAAAATTAACCTAAAAATTCCTAGAAAATTGAAATAAATCCTAAAAAATGTAATTAGAGTTTACAAAAAATCCAAAATCACTCAAACCATTTATTTAATTAAATATTAATTTTTTTAATGCTAATTAAAGCTCAAAAAATTAATTTAATTAACAAAAAGCCCAAAATGAGATTTTTCACTTTGTAAACCTCTAAAATGACTTAACTAAATTAACAACTATTTTTGAAAAATTTAAAATTAATTAAAACTATTTAAAAATGATTAAAAACTATAAAATCTTAAAATAATTCTAAAAATTAATTGAAAGACAATAAAATTAATCTAAAAGTTTCAAAATTTCCAACTTAATGTATTTAAGCTATGAAAAATGAAAAAGTTGCAAAAATCTAAAATTTAATTTTTAATAATAAAATAATAATAAAAAAATATTAAAAATCCAAAATTTATAAAATATTCTAAAAAGTTGCAAAATAGTTTATTTTAACCTAATAAACACATAAATGAACTTGAAATTACCAAAATACTCCTAATGGGCCTCCAAATGGGTTGAAATGAAAAACAGTCCACTAAATTGGGCTTTTTGGCCCAATAAGCAAAAAGTTGTCCAAATAAGCCCAAAATCACCTACTTGACTCAAAATTCAATTTTAAACACAAAAGTCTGAAGGCCCAAAAGCTGAAAATGAGCTTATCATAGCTTAATAGTCAATAGCTTATTCTTAATGGGCTTTTTGGCCCATTAAGACATAAGCTAATGCCATAAGCTCTAATTTGACACACAAGCTTCTTTTGGGATACTTAAGAGATCTGTGAAAAGAAATTTTGAAAAAGCCCAAGAAATAAGCCTGAAATAAGCAAAAGCTCTCTACAGAAAACGACAAAATAGTCGTTTTTGAGTTCTAGGCCACCTCAAGTGCTGATTCAACTTGTAAAAGATTTTAAATGACAAAACTAAGATTAATAATAAAAAATATTTCAAATAAGCACAATGAATAAGCTGGAAAAAGCAATAAGCACTTAATGTAAAAGTCAACTTGTTTGGTTTTCTAGCCAAACCTAAAAGTCAAACCCTAATTTGCTCCAGATTAGTACAATGGGTCAAATAAGGAAGATTGATTACAAAAACAAAGTTGTTGCAAGTCTGAATAAGCTAAAATAGCTTATGAATAAGCTGATTAAGAACTAACACTAGCAGTGGCTAGTTTTGGGTGTCCATCAGTGGGAAAAGTTTCCACTGCTTGACTTCTTTGACTTTTTGTCTTATGTGGATTTTTGTTGGATTCAAGGCACAAAAAGGCACCCTTATAACCAGTAGGTTATAAGGAGTCAATAACAATCACAAAAACACAAATCATAACAGCCAAATGATACAGTTAATTCAAAAGATCACCAGATATCACACAGACATGAACAATAAGCAGTTTTCAACTATTAAGCAGTTTTAGCAGGAATAAGCCAACCAAATTAAACCTAATGCACACAACAGCTATAATAAATTCAAATGAACATAAATCAACTTGTTTCATGCAATGATTCAAAGTTTAGAACAAGATTCAAGATTAAAAAGTTACTGATGAACAAAGAACAAGCAGATTATGAAGTTTGTTGATATACTTGACCACGAATCCCATTTCAAACACTCAAATCTCTTTAACAGGTTATACAAACTTTATTTAAACACTTGTTAGCCCTAAGCATGCATACAATCTATGTGTTTCCAAAATCTTAGGTCAAAACATGCACAATCAAACAAGTTATAGCACAATCAAGAAATTGATGTTTATAGGCTCAAGACTTGCATATATCATCACAATATCACTTGTATAGCAGATAACAACACTTAACAAACAAAAATACTAACTCAAAATCAAACAAGCACCTTAAATCAGTAAACCTAAACACCCCCTTTCATTTTTTAAATCCAATTTTAACAAAGCAAATGTGTGTTTCAATTTTACCCAAGCCTAATCTAGCATCATAAGTTTAATATCATGCAATATCAAACAGATTTAAGCCACAAGAACACCTCTTATAACAGCAGAACACAAAAATCACAAAATCAAGTATTTTTAACAGATTTTAGGAAATGAGACTCAAACCTCATGAATGTACATCCACACTCACGAATTTTTGAGCTGATGTGTCTAGCTAAACAAGACACAAGCTTCCAATAACACCTGCTAAGATTCAACAAGGTTAAAGGCACAGTTTATATGAAACAGAAAAATGAAAAATAAAAGCTTGATTAATGCAACCTTGTTCCCACTCCTTGTTTATCCCCAAACCACAAGCTTACAACACCTTGATAATCTTCTTATCAGGGTGCTATAATCACTTGTAATCCAAAAATTCCAAGGGATTGAACCAAGAACTTAGCAAAATATCAAGTTTTGGAAAGTTATGCAATTTCTTGCAAAATGTTTAAAAACAAGTTTTAGAACTTAACAATCATCAACATATAACAATAACAAGTAAAGATTAAAGTTGGCACTGTGATTTCTTCAACAATATCAAACACTTTTTCATAAACTGAAAGAAGGATTTACAGATTTGTGAATAAAGGAAAAACCAAGAGCAAATGTAAATGAAGGACCCTATACCCTTTATATAGAGTACATGGCCTTTGTAACCTAAAAATCTGAAAACCCTAAGCATTGATCTCCCCAAAATGTCCTTGTGAAGTTTGAATTTTGCTAAGCATGTGTAGGATTGTTGGCGTCTTGTGGAGCTGGAAAGTGATGGAATTGTGATCAAGGGCTCCAATGAAGCTTAAAATGTAAGCTTCATTTTGGTATGTAGATTCTCTACATGGTTTTGGACTTTTCCCCAAAAACGTGTACATGGTGAATATCATGTGAACATTAAGTTGATGATGTGGCAAGTTTGAGGTTTGGGATATGATTAACACCATCCTAATCATAATTCTAGATAATATGGTGGGTTAATTTTTGCTTAAACACAAATACGCAATTTGTGTTCTTGAGTGAATAGTGGGTGAGTTTGATTCGGATTAATGTTTGAATTTGTGTTAACCGCCCAATTAATAAACTAATAAAGATTAGTTAAAAATCAGTTGTGAGTGGGGAGTGACATGGCACAAGGGTGTGTTTTTATTGGTGGAAAATGTGAGTGGGACACTTGGCAGCCCACCACTGGTCTAGGTTTGTTTAGATGTTTGACAACTTCAGTCCCTTGGCTTCTTTCTTCTTTCCATTCATGTTTTAAACATAACAAAATACGAATCCCTTTGTAATGAAGTTTTATTTTTCATACTTTTGCCCCAAAAAGTTTCCAAAAGTATTTTCAAGGGTATTTCTTGCCAATTCATGATATTTGAAGGGTTGTTTTGGCATTTTCTTCATTATTCAAGGTGTTAACTTGTATTGTTGACTTCTTGGATGACTAATAATGACAAGTCTTCATAAATGAGGGACCATTCTTGCCAATTCTTCAAAGTGGAGGGCCCTTCTTGTAAATTTGACAAACTTTAAGGACCAATCTTATAATTATGAGTATACAAGGGTTTAAAGTGTTAATTATTCAATATTGGAGGACCCTTCTTGTACAATCTTCAATTCTTCAAGGGTTATTCTTGGAAAATCCACATTAGGGCTTGGTTCATTGTGCGACTTCATTTCCCGTGTTCGTTTTTGCTTGTTTCTTGTGATCTTTTGTCATTTTATCAATATCCGTACCTAAGATACACATGTAACAAACACAAGCATATATTTGGTATATTTCATGATTTTTAATGCATTTTAAGCCCATTTTGGATGATGAGACTATGTATAAAAGCAGTCTCATCACTCCCCCACACTAAACCATTGCCGTGCACTCACGAAATGCTAGAATAAACTATCATAGCACCTCCAAAATTCATTTTTATGCACTTTTATTGAATGATAAACTTGCTACACTACTACTACTTGTGTTTTAGACATAATGCATGATTTTTATCGCAAAATGGGATGCTTAGGTTCATAGAACAAGAACACGTGAATGCTTCGTTAGAAATAATTTCGTCGTCCTCGATTTTCACCCCAATTCTATGCCAAGCGTGCAACGAGATCATTTTCATTATAATTTAGTAATGCTAACACTACTCATATGCCCTTATCACGTAATTAGACACCCATTTTCCTAAGTGGTATCTCTTATATTTTATGTTTGTCTTGAATGTTCACGAGGATACATTTGACTTATGCGATGATAGAGATTTAGATCTAAAAATAGAGTCATAACGGTGTAACCAAGACCATCGAATTAATAACCCCCACTAATAGACAACGATGTCAAAAAGTTAAGTCAACAAGAAGGATCAATAAACACGGTTTTATAATGGTTTTGAACATGAGACTTATTACCAAGACTTTTATACGCCCCTAACGGATGGGCCTTATTATCATAGGTTTACCTCCATCTTTTATTCAACCTCTCCATGAAGCTTTTATTATGACTTCGGTCTTGCCTTGCCTTTTATTTAACCTCGCCATGAGGTATTTATTATGGCCAAAGACGTATATCCTCACGCTAAAAGCGAATTTTGGATCTTTAAAGCTTCAAAGATTAAGGCATAATTCACTTTCAATTTCGCATAGATTTTTCGGCTTTATGAGCTTCAAATTGTTTGCTTGATTTAGGTGAGCACTTGAAATCTTATTATTAGGTGAAGCTTTCGATTATTCAGGTTGCCAATACTTCAAAACCATGACGCTGGCGATACCTTAATGTCTTCCCAATTTAATTACATGGAAGCTACTAGAAAAGACTAGAAACCAACCATCAAGACTAAACCGCTAAGCCAATACTTATTAAGCAAAATATATATATATATATATATATATATATATATATATATATATATATATATATATATATATATATATATATATATATATATATATATATATATATATATATATATATATATATATATATATATATATATATATATATACAAGCGAAGGGAGAATAAGCAAACAACGAGAACACATGATTTTTGGAAAGAATACGAGTACTCTACGTTTAGCATAGTAACTTATAATTAACTCTATCATTTCTCGTCCTCATTTAAGAGACTTAGCCTAATGTGAAGTTAAGGAATCGAAGCTAAGTGCTCAACACGCACGGTCGAGTAAAAAATTACTCTTATTCTCGCCATCAGAAAATCTACATTCGTGTCTTCAAACACTTATAAAACATGAGAAATTTTTTAAAATATGGCCATTTTTTAGCCTTATTTTGCAACAAAACGATAAACAAAAATATAAACTTTGGAAAGCGTGAAGGTTTGGCAAGGCAAGTATCTATTCACCCCCCAATACTAAAGTTAAACATTGTCCTCAATGTTTCGAGTCTAAGGGTAGGATACCCCCATACTAGAGACGTAGTCGAATGCTTAATCTAGCATGGAAAGGGTGTGACCGTTAAATTTAAAGCCGTTTATGAAGTGTGCTGTAAACCTAAGGTTAGAACATCAAATGATATATCGTGGATATTGAGAAATTCTTAAAAGCAAACGATCGAGTACTCCCATAAAACGAACACGAGAGGCTCCAATCATGAAGATCATGATCATCAAAAAACCACAATGCACAAACAACCACGGAACAAAGGTTGGAAGGGCACAAATCCCCTCATGTTACTACATTAGAAAGCGATAATATGTACATGGATAAGCATGGGACTCCCCCATGAGGCACCTCAAAGTACTGGATCCCCTCAATATTAATTATCATTGGGGAAGGTGACTTGGTCGAGGTAGTTCAAAGAGGGAACTTCCCCGCCAAAGTAGTGCTTCAACCTATGTCCATTCACCTTGAAATTGGGTCCATCATTTTGAGCTAGCTCGATGGTCCCAGAAGGAAAAACTTGGGTAACGGTGAATGGACCGGACCAACCGGATTTCAACTTGCCAGAAAAGATTTTCAAACGTGAGTTAAAAAGAAACACTTGATCTCCAATGTTAGAAACCCGGTTTTTAATTTTAGAATCATGAAACTTTTTAGTTTTCTCTTTGTAAATCAATGAATTTTCATAAGAAATGTCTCTCAATTCATCCAATTCATTTAATTTCATTTTCCGGTGTTTTCCTGCGGTCTCAATATCATCATTGCAATGCTTAAGGGCCCAATAAGCTTTGTGTTCGAGTTCAATTGGCAAGTGACAATTCTTCCCATACACGAGCTTATAAGGAGTGCACCCAATGGGCGTCTTATGAGCGGTACGAAAGGCCCATAAAGCATCGTCTAACTTATCCGACCACTATTGTCGGTTCTCTCCAATCGATCTGTCCAAGATCCTCTTCAACGCTCGGTTTGAAACCTTGACTTGCCCACTCGTTTGTGGGTGATAAGCCATAGAAAGACGATGTGTAACCCCATATTTCCTTAGGACCCTTTCGAATTGGTCATTACAAAAATGGGTTCCACGATCGCTTATGATCGCACGAGGGGTTCCAAACCGAGAAAACAAACTCTTCAAGAACTTGACTACCACACGAGAATTGTTCGTGGGCAAAGCCTTAGCTTCCACCCACTTAGATAGGTAGTCAACGACAACAAGGATGTACTTATTACCACGAGATGATGGGAACGACCCCATAAAATCAATTCCCTAAACGTCAAAGATATCACACACTTGGATGATGTTTTGTGGCATTTCATCGTTTTGTGAGGCTTTGCCTTGACGTTGGCATGAGTCACACGAATTCACAAGTGCGTGTGCATCTCGGTAAATAGTTGGCCAAAAGAATCCGGCATCAAAGACCTTCTTAGTCGTGAGATTAGCACAATGGTGACCACCCGTGGGTCCCTCGTGACAAGTTCTAAGGATATTTAGAAGCTTTGGTGTCAAATACACAACGTCGAATAATTTGATCCGCACAAGTCCGAATGAGGTAAGGGTCATTCCAAAAGTAGAACTTGACGTTACGAAAAATTTTCGTTTTTGTTGAGTCGTCATACCCTTAATGATGAAGTTGCCTGCATGGTAATTTATGATGTCCGCAAACCATGGGGTGGACAAATCAAGCTTAGAATTCACTAAACCAAGTGTCTCGAGAGGAAATGTTTCGGTGATTTCCTTTGGCTCGTAAACACTTTGGTGAGGATCTTCCAAACGAGAGAGATGATCGACCGCTAGATTCTCGGCTCCTTTTTTGTCAAGGATTTTGACATCAAATTCTTGTAGGAGGAGAATCCAACGAAGTAATCTCGGCTTTGCATCTTGTTTAGGCATGAGATACTTGATTGCCGAGTGATCCGTATACACTATGCATTGAGTCAAGACGAGGTAAGGTCGGAATTTCTCAAAAGCATACACCACGACAAGGAATTCCTTTTCCGTTGTAGTGTATTTAAGTTGAGCCTCGGTCATCGTCTTGCTAGCATAGTGAATAGGCAAGAAGTGATTTTCATGACGTTGCCCCAAAACGACCCAAATAGCGTAGTCACTAGCATCACACATGAGCTCAAAGGGGAGGTTCCAATTAGGAGTAACAAGAATGGGAGCTTCGGTAAGTTTCCTCTTAAGGATTTCAAAGGCTCGTACACAATCTTTGTTAAAGATAAAAGGAGCATCTTTTTCGAGGAGATGTGTAATAGGTTGACAAATATTTGAAAAATATTTGATGAATCGACGATAAAAGCCCGCTTGGCCTAGGAAACTCCTAACTCCCTAAACGGTTTTGGGATGAGGTAATTTGGCGATGACGTATACCTTAGCTTTTTCTACCTCAATCCCCGCTTTCGAAACCTTGTGCCCTGAGACGATTCCTTCCTTAACCATGAAATGACATTTTTTCCAATTGAGCACAAGGTTTATTTTCTCACAACGTTTCAACATTCTCTCAAGATTCGACAAATACGAAGTGAACGAACAACCAAACACGGAAAAATCATCCATAAAGACTTCCATCGTCTTCTCGATCATATCATGAAAAATAGCCATCATGCACCTTTGAAAGGTTCCCGGTTGTTAGGACCATTGGACTAGTTCTTTGTAATAGGTAGACTAGGAGGTATGTAGTTCCTCCTGGTCATAGTAGTAGTAGGAGCAAGTCGTGCTCCTGGTCTTATAGAAAGTCAAACTTTATTATTTAGTTATTATTCTATTAGGATATGCATGAGATATGTTAGGAAAGGATATGGATATCAGTTTGACACGTTTTGATTAATGATATATTAGGGTTTCCTTGTAGTATAAAAGGAACCTTAGGCAGAAGGGTTACACACACGTTCATCATATATAATTCTAGTTCTTATTAATATTAGAAATCCTTAGAAAAGGATCAAGTTGTTATAGTTATTCTGTTCTTCTTTATAGTATTTATATTCCGCACTTATACTGTGTATAGAGTCTCTCTGTGAATAGACTTGTGATTACAGAAGTCGTTCACCGTTCCTGACAGGCTGCAAGATCCACATCTAGTGGACCCAACAAGTGGTATCAGAGCCTGGGAGGGTCTCTGTACAAGAAGAATCAATTTTTCTCATTACTAACATCTTTGTTTAATCATGTCTGCCTCAAGTTCTACTCAAACAGGAGAAGATAGTACTCCTAGAACTCAGCAACCTCAGCAGATCATTGCTACGGTTTCTAACACAAATGGTAAGTTTCCTCTTCTGAAAAAGGACGAGTATGATAGCTGGGCAATGAAGATGGAATGTTGGATCACCAACACTGATCAAGACCTTTGGAAGATCATTCTGAATGGAAACAACAGGAAGTTGACTGGAAGAGACAAGAATGGTAATATTACTCTTCTTGACCCTAAAACTCATGAAGAAATCACAACTGTTCAGAAGGAGATCAAAGCAAAAACTATTTTGCTTCAGTCTCTTCCTGATGATCACATGGGTGACTTCTATCATCTGGATGATGCTAGAGAGATCTGGAATGGAATAAAAGCAAGGTTTGGTGGGAATGAGGAGTCAAAGAAAATGCGAAGATCCATGCTGAGAGATGAATTCACAGACTTCAAGATCTCAGAAACTGAAGGTATCCATCAAGGATACGACAGGTTCCAAAAGATATTGAGCCAGTTGAATCAACTTCGGTCGAAATCTGACGATGGTGATATCAATGCAAGGTTTCTTAGAGCCTTACCCTACTCATGGAATCAGGTGGTTATCTCTCTCAAAGCAAAAGGTGGGCTTGACTATCTTAATTTTGATGATTTGTTTCATAAGCTCAAAACCTTTGAGCCTCATGTGAGGGGATACTCATGTGATTCTTTTCCTACTCCTGCTAACTCTGCCTTTGTGAGTTCTATGGGATCCAGTCCCATGTCTTATGCTAGTAGCCCAAGAAATACTATGTCTTCTCAACATACTTATCAGCATACTTCTACTCCTGAACCAAAAGCCAAGTCTGGTAGCATGGTAGAAGCTGTTCTTCACTCTTTTGTTATTGACGTTGATGCTCAACAGCAACTTGCTTTTGATGACTTCAAACAGGTTGATAAACTTGATCTGGATGAAATGGATCTCAAATGGCAGATGGCCATGCTCACTCTTAGGGTTCACAAGTTTGAAAAGAAAGTCGGTCGAAAATTTAATTATAACCCAAGAGAGCCAGCAAGGTTTGACAGAAGCAAGGTTCGATGCTATAACTGCCAGCAACAAGGTCACTTTGCAAGGTAATGCCCTAACAAGCATGACAAGGAGAAGAGAAGATATTCAGCTTTTAAGATTCAGGAGGTGAAGGATGACAAGAAGGCATTGGTGTCTGTTGACTCTATGGTCAACTGGAATGATCATCAGACTGCTACCCTGGAAACAGCTGAGCCCTCTATTGACGTGTTTGCAATGTTTGCTGGGAATCTGTCTGATGCCGAGGAAGCAGAAGAGTTTGCTCTTTTGGGCATCTCACCTCAGGTACAACATTGTCCTCTTGGTTGTCATGATAAATATTCAGAATTGTTGTCTCAATATAATGACTTGAATGATCAGAATGACAAGTACTTTTTAGAGGTACAAGCATATAAGGCTTCTTTAAAAACATTGGAACAACAAAAGAGGTGGCTTCAAGATACTCAACGAGAGTACGAGGATAAAATTAGGATACTGAATATTGATTTAGAAAATACAACAAATATGCTTAAATACACCGAAAAGGTAAAAGATGACAGTATCAAAGAAAAACAATAAATGAAGGAAAAATTAGATGCTACACTTCTGAGATTTGAAAAATAGCAAAAGGCACCTAAGAATCTTTCAAAATTAATTGATAGTAGCATGTCTGGTAGGACTAAAAGCGGGTTAGGATTTGATAAATATATTGATTCAGAAGATGTGTTTGATTTATCTTTTTCAAGTGTCTTTGATCCTGACAAGGAGGAAGAGGGAACACCTAGCTACAATAGGTTTAAACCAACATCAGAAATGCATGATGTCCCTCCACCTCTTACAGGAACTTTCATGCCCACTACTAGGCATACTGACTTGGATGGATCACAGATGCATGAGTCCCCAAAAAGTTCTACTAATACTAATGACTTTGTCTCGTGTACTTTCAGTGACAAAGCCAGTGACTCTACATCATGTGGTTCAAGTGAAGAGTCGAGACTTGCAAGTTCCAAGTCAAATGACCATGCTGCTACTAGTGCTAGGAAGTGTGAAGAGAGAGTTGCTTTTACTTTAATAGTGTCTAGTCCTGGTTTATTGAGTCCTAGGAAGAATGTTTCTCCTAGAATTGTGTGTAATAAAGTTAGCAGTATGAAACAATGTCATTCTAATAAAAGGTCGTTTAAAACATGTTTTGTTTGTGGGAGTGAATTTCATTTGATTAAAGATTGTGATTTTTATGACAAACATTCTTCTGTACATCAAGCATTTCCTACTCCTAGTCCACCAGGAGTTGTTCCATATTCTTCTAGAAGACTAAACCCAAGTGCACAATCTTTTTCCTCTTCTAGAAGGACCTCTCCATTAGCTTCTGATCATTGGAGAAACAATGGATTAATATCAAATAGACCAACCAGTAACTATTTTCAGAATTTTAATCCAAATTATGCATATAATTTTGACCACATTTATTTTGGGTTGGGAAATCTAGGAATTGCTGTTAAGCCCTCAGCAAGTTGTTCTTGGTCAAACAATAACACCTATATCATGAATAGGCAACCAAAGAACAACGGTGGATCTCATCAATCTTCTTGGCTATCCTCTATAGATCCACAAGGCAGGCTCAAACCTGAAAAGGTTTGGGTCCCCTTAAGACACTAACTTTTGAATCTTTTTTATCTTGTTGTTGTAGGTTACTCCATACCAAGATCCTTGATGTGTCGTGGATTAACACATATACGTTATAGGACAAATTTAGGTAATTACCTTTAGGAAAAAGTAATTAACCAAAAATAAGTCAAAGACGGATACGATAAAACACGTGAGTGAGTCGAGTTCGTTGTACACAAAGATCTTATGAATTGGAGACGTTTCGTCTTGATTTGGACAATCGATTTGAACGTGTCGTTGGTTTTTAAAACTAAAATTGACTCTACGAATTTTAAGCTATTTAAAGTTACCTAAAGTGCATGAATCGTTAAAACCCGCCTAATTTAAAACCTACAAACAAATACTTACTCTATTTAGAAATTACACTATTTTAATCTTCTATAAAAATTAAACTTTTTTTTTTAAAATGACTTTTAAACTATTTTATGAAATCTATTTAACACTTTTAAAACTAATTATCTATATTTAAATACACTAAAACAATTCTATTTAAAAAAAACTATTTTATTTAATTCTAAATTTATAAAAATCTAATAATTGAAATATGAACTAATTAAACTTTTTAAATAAAAACATTTTTTTTTCAATTTTATAAACTTAACTTTAATTAAAATTTTAAAAGTAATAAAACGTGACTAGAAATGAATAAGCTAAAACAAATACTGCTACTACGAAACAAACTATATTAACGAAATAGCTGGTAGTAAAATTAAAAAGGTGTGCAGCCCAGATGGTTATCGCACATGACTGGTAAAGGGGAGGTCTCGAGTTCGAGACCCCCAAGAGACATATTTTTTTTGATTTTCAACTTTTTAACAGATACTAAAGAAATTAGTCACAGGAGTGACTTTATGAAGCTTATTAGCTCTAAGCTTGTGAGGACAAAGCTTTAGTGTGCTTATCAGATAAGTTGAATTTGATAAGCAGTTTGTAGACAAATTAAATCAATCAAATCTGATTCTAAGTAAAGAAAACAAATCAAAGGAGCAACAATATTGGATCAATCAACTTAACAATATCACACCGCAAAGATTAACTCCAATCAGAAATCAACTTTATCAGAATAAGCAAATTAATCAGCTATCAAACCCAAGTAAAAACATCGAATCAACAGAACATAATAAACCTCCTGAATCAGCAGGTTTCAAGACTTAAAACGCAGCAGCAACGAAAAGTAAAGTGCTAAATCAATTCACAATAAGCAACGTAACGATTATGAAAGCATGATTACAAGCCTCAGATTCTAACGGTTATCACGAATAACAAACATTAACATCAGCAAACAATGATACAGGAATGACACACAATAGTAAAGACTGCTAGAAACTTAGAGTAGCAGCAAAGTAGTAACGCTACAGTCAGTTATGGTAAACAACCGAAGCCAAGTGATCTAATAAAGCGTAACGTTGATTAAATCAGACACATTATAAAAGCCATGAACTAACACACAGCGACTGAATACCACAGATAATGGCTGCTAATGTTGATATATAGTAACCATAATGCTAGAACAAAGCAATTTAAGCAAAATGCTATAACAGTCTTGCAAATAAACTATACCAATGCATATACTTCTAACAAAGCAGTTAACTAATAAAGGCAACCAAAACCCAATAGCAGATTCATTCTAAAAAAAATTAACAAGCAAATAAGTTCTAAACACTAGTTAATCAAACGAAAGTCATACAAAAATCATTCATAACAACATAAGATCCAATCATCAAATCAACGTCACGTAAAAGAAATCGACAAGCAGATTGAATAAACAAAAATAAACTAAAAGGGGCTAGTACCTTTTGATGGATCCGTTGAGAAGAAAGCTAGCGCTGAGCTGCCTTTTCTAAATCGACACCAGAACCAATCGAACCACCATTATCACAACATCGAGCACCATCAAAGTTTCATCAGCAAACATGAAACACCAATCTGACTCGTACCATTCTCCTAACACCATTAGACCCCAACAAGCTGAACGATACTAACACCTTATATCTCGAACCAAGCAAAACATTCGATCCGTAACAAAATCACGAAACACAGTACTATATATCTAACCAGTGGGGTAAGATTGTTCCCTTATTCTAACTTCAATCATTCACACAAGCTATTGATCCAGCTTATATAAACAACACTTGATTATAATGATATTCTTAGATTTAAATTGCAAGAACTATTTATAAAAACAACCAAACGTAAAACGTAAATTATATAAAAGATTAAACTGAGAATCGAATTTTTATTAAATCACTAAAAACATTACAACTTTTGAAAAGGAAAATTACAAAGTTTAATCTAAACTAGCATTATAACTTTAAAGAAAGAAAAAGGGATGATATTACACAAGAAAATGGGTATTTATAGCCCCCCATAAGGCATCCTTCTGCGAATATCCGAATATCCAAGGGGATATTCCTTTTGATTTTGTAGCCCTTGATCTTGACTCTTCTCTCTCTTTATTGGATCGGATGGTGGAGGATTCACAAGTTCACGCGGATTGCCAGAGTGGCACTAATTTGTGCTACTTGTGCTTCTTTTGAGGCCTGTGATTGGTGGGATAGACTAATTGAGGTGTTGAAGCCAATAATCTTGTGCCACGTATCACTTTTCTTCCAACCATTCTCTTCCTATAACTATGGGGGTTTTATTTTCTTTTACTTGAATTAGCTGATTAATTAAAAAGCCCTGAATAAATCGGATTTTTTTACCAAACTAGGGTTTGGAACAGTGGGATATTTTTACTGGTTAATGGTGGGTTGGGGAAGAAAGGGCATAGAAAACATCGAAAAAGAAATAATGTGTGTGTGGGAATAATGGGATAAAAACGAGTGAAGTCAAATAAGTGGGTGAAAGGGACGGTTTTATTTATTTAATTTGATGGAGTGACGTGTAAAAAAAACGAATGGAGAGGGTTAAATGACAGAATGAATTAATCATTCACACAATAACGTGTTTAATACACGTATGTCAAGCTGAAAACCCTAAAGCCCATTATAAATCCCTTAGTTACTTTCAAGTTGGGCTTTTGGCCCAAATAATTTTCCATCCGAATAAATTCATCATTTTGGGCCTATTGGATCAAAACTTTAACTTCAAATGGACTATTTAACCCATTATCCCAAATGTGGGTCCCACTTAGCCGTAAACTTGAGTCCATAAATAGAATCGACTTGACAAATGATAAAATCCGCTAAAGTCGAACTCATCTTTGGCTTCCTCGATCTTTTTCATTAAACTCATGCTGGTTTTGCCAGTTTTCGTGAACTTGGTACCTACACACATCAAACACCAAAACAAACATATACAAGGCATATTTGATAGATAATGTGCAATATTTCATTGTTTTTAGCTACAAATGATATGAGTAAAAACACTCATATCAAATTCCCCCATGCTAAGCAATTGCCGTATCCTCACGCAATGATAAAATTAAACTATGACTACACCATTATTCAACTTTTTGACAATTTATTTTGCAAAGACATAATGTATTGCTTTCATTATTTGAAAAATAACTTTTAGGATCATAAAACTCAAATAGATTCATCGTCCCCGACTTTTCACTTTTCCATGCCAAGTGCAAAAACAAGATTATTGTTATTATAAGTTGGTAGACTAACACGAACTTATGTGGGCCAATTAATCACTTAGACTCCCTTATTCCTAGGTGTATCTCTTATATTTTATTATTGTCTTAAATGATCACGAGGATACATTGTTGACTTATTTCGATAATTTTATTAGGCCGAAAATAAAGTGAACGATTTAATCAATAGTTAGCTAAAGGACAAAATCTTTTAAAACTGCTTCTCGGGACTTCATAAAGTTCATATCTTGGCATAACTTGTTTCGCGATTTGAGACCTTTCTCGGATCGATATTTGGCAATGACTTTATACCTCCAACTTTGAGAGACGTTCACGAAATAATGGTCTTCTCTTCATAATATTTTCTTCACTTGAAGTTTTGAGAGATTCATACTTGGACCACGACTTCTTCATTTTTCTCCAATCTTTACTTGGGATTTTGATTTACAACGATCCGCCTCCTTTTTGGACTTGGCTTCATTTATCCTCATACCTTATTTTTGGTATTTTTGGATAGACTTCTCCATGACTTTTTGGGAGTATTTTGCTTTTCGTCGTGTGTCTCGATCCTTCATATTGATTTTTGATAAATGAGTCTTCACATCACTTGAGATCTTTAGCAATAAAACATAGCCCTCATGTCTTGTTAGGACCTTTTTGGACTCGCCAATCTTCGCATCCCGCTTCAATAAGTTATGCCTTGGCTATGAACTCTAATCCATACCGAGCAACTTCTAAACGATCTTGGGCTAGAAGCTAAGTAACTTTTCAAATCGTTCAACCTTATTTATTGCAAATAAATTTATTAACAAGTGATGGGAGAATAGGCTCATAATTAACTCACATAAATTCCCGAAAGAATACCACACTTATGATTGGCTCTATCATCTCTTGTTCTCCATAAATGAATACTTAGCCTATTAAATCAAAGTTTTGGGTTTTCAAGTCATCTATAGGATCTTGCAACTTCTTATACTTTTGCAAGTTTTAGAATTTGCGTTTTAAAGTTCCCTTGATAGACAACTTTCTAGGATCAATTATAGGAACTTGCGAAAAGTTCTTGTCCTTAACTCGTATGAATTAAGACCTTCGCGTTTTAAAGCTCCCTATATAATAGCCTAGCAAAACTTAATTCAAATACGTTAAGGAAAAGCTAAGGTTAAAAACCGAGTCGAGTCAAAAACTATTCTTATTTAAAAGCTTACATTCGTGTCAAAAACACTTATTTTATTTATTAAAACTTAAAAATAACACTAAAAATTTAAAATTTTATTGAAAAATGAGAAAAACAAAACGTTTGGACACGACAAAAGCAATTGCAAGCGATTATATCGATTGACTCCCCCATGCTAAAACCAAACATTGTCCTCAATGTTTCTTAGCTCAAGAGTAACACCCCCTTGCTAAGACACGAAGAGTCTAATGCAAATTCCTAGCATGGAAAGAGCACGCAAATCTATAAGCCGTTTATTAATTATGCCTCAAGAAAAACGTTAGTCGATAAAAATCAAGGGTAGAAAGTGTGCCCCTTTTTGGCATTCAAAGAATGGAAGATCAAGTGGACCGGCAAAAACCGAACACGAGAGTCTTCAAATATTAGGGTCGTACCTAAGATCACAACACAACAAATCACGAGCACGAGCTTGAAAGATCAAGCCTTATTAGTTATTA
The DNA here is from genome assembly GCA_025667525.1 of Glebionis coronaria. Lineage (NCBI taxonomy): Eukaryota > Viridiplantae > Streptophyta > Magnoliopsida > Asterales > Asteraceae > Glebionis > Glebionis coronaria. The sequence continues at coordinate 190,884,188 of CM046880.1, forward strand.
GAAAATAGAAAGAAGATAGAAAAGTACTCGTTTTTGTTCACCGAGTCATGAGCTCGACTCGATCCCCGCATTCATTGGTCCTTAGGGAAAGTGGTGAAAAACCGGCATTTTAGGATAAAATCCAACATAAAGCGCGATGCCGGGGTCAAAGATCTCATCCTCGTTGTCAGATGACAAACGAAAGGATAAAACTCCAACTCGAATCTCTAACAAGAGACGGTAGTCACAAACAATAGTATGGATAAAGCATGCTCCACGAGATAAACTCGCACCAATATGATCAAAAAAACTTTCAATTATTACATCGGTGAAAGGCCGAGATTTCCCTAAATAAACGATTCCGGGATCGAATACCTCGTCCTCGGTGGAGAAAGGAAAGGACAACAAGGTGTCGTCCCCCCATGCTAATCCTAAGTCATATGAAGCACATGGTAATGGTGGTACAAAAGTCTCAACCATAGTGGTTTCAACTTGCATGACTTTGTCGACTTTTTCACTCTTAGGAACGTGAACAAAGGGGTCATGGTACTCAATATGAGTCACATGAAAAACCCGCACATTAAGATCAACGCGAGTGGGAGGGAGATTGGGAATAATGTAAATTTCTCCATCCGAGTCGACATACTCATCACAAAAGGTGTGATCATCATCACAAACCTCATCAACCTCCTTCATAAGAAGATCATCATCACAAAGGTTGTGAGATGTAGGAGGTATGATGCTCTCAAAATCCTCTTGAAACAATGGATTATTGTTCAATGAAGCTTCAAATAGAGGATTTGAGTAAGTCACAAAAGCGTCGTCATCCTTGTCATCACAAGAAATTTCCGACAAAGTATCGAGTGTGTCACACTCGGATACTAGATCATCATTCTCATTCGAAGGCAATTCATCGGCGAGTTCCTCGAGAATGGTAGGTAAAACACAAGAATCACGTTCGATCTCGAGATCGGAAACGTCTTCACTTCCCCGTGGAAGTGGATCAAGGATAGCAAAAAGTTCATCGATGAACTTATCCAACGAATAGTCACTAACCTCACTCGGTGTGAAGTTAGGAATCAAAGGCTCTTCAATTGAAGATTGTGCCTTAGGAACATCAACATGATCCTTAGAAGAGAGTGAAAATGAGTCCATTTTCAAAGATTGTTCAATTAAAGCAATGTCACTCTCGGGATCAAAATTCTCATTATCAAACTCACTAGCATCGAATGGCTCACTCAAGTAATCATCTATTTGTTTTTCAATCTTATCATCCTCGTGTGGAGTGAGTATAGATGAGGTAACATTACAACATGATTCAACAAAATTAGGTTTTTCACTTTCCAATTTCTTAGGAACCAATCTTGAAATTTTTTCAGGTTTAAAAATCATATGTTTATCCCCATGAAACAATTTAAGCTCCACTTCTTTCATATCAACTAAAACACCGGCCGTACACAAAAATGGTCGTCCTAAATTTATAGGCGCACGAGGATTCGGCTCATAATCAATGATAGCAAAATCGGCTAGGTAAACGAACTCCCCCACTTTAACAATGACATTTTCCGCTATACCAACCGGTCGAGTGGTGGTTCCATTAGCAAGCTCAATGATCATTCGAGTGGGAATAAGTCGCAAATAGTCAAGAGTTTTCCAAATGGACAAGGGCATAACGTTAATACTAGCTCCTAGATCGGCTAGAGCTTTGTATTCCCCAAGCTCATCGAAAACACAAGGTATCAAGAAGTGACCCGGATCATTATATTTCTTAGGAAAGAGATCAATGAAATCCGAGGTACTAATCACATTTAAAGTAGCCTTGGTGACATTCCAAAAGGTTTCTTTAGGTGGCACAATAAGCTCAAGCTTCCTTTCTAAATTATCATAAGCGGTGATAGCCTTAAGCTCTCCCCTCGGGTTTGGAATGGTATTACTAGGTAAGCTACCCGAAGAAGATGACGGTTTAGACATGAATCCCTCAAACATCGAAAGCAATTTATTTTGATTTTGTTCCACACTTTGTTGCAAACGATTTTAACCTTGCTCAAACATTTGTTCAAATCTTTGTTCCATTCTTTGTTGATTAAGCTCAATCTTGTTATTTTGCCCCTTTAGTGTATTTTGAAACTCATTTTTCAAAGTTGCCATTTGTCCTTGAATATTATTTTGCAAAGCTTTCATATTCGCCTCATTTGACTTTATGTAACTTGACAAATCATTTTGATTATTCCCTTGAAAACCTTGATTATTTTGATTAGCATTAAACCCATTTCCTTGATTGAAATTCCCTTGGTTACCACGGTTAAAATTATTCCCATTATTACCATTGTTGTACCTATTTTGAACCGGTGGAAAACCCGGTGGAGCAACATGATTTTGACGAGGAACTTGACCGTTGGAGCCATAAGTTCCCGTCGCGGCAAAAGCACTAGCTTGATCAAACCCCGCGTTTAAACAAGCATAATTAGGATGTGCTCCACCACATGATACACAAACATTCCCAATCATATTAATCGATCCATGAGGATTCTTCCTAATCTCACTCAACAAAGTCGCAAACCCACTATCAATCTTAGAGTCCAATCTAGCAATCTCGTGATTAGATGAATTCACATTGGAAACACCCGGTGTGTTTCGTGAATATTGTGCTCTAGACTTATCCTCAATTATTCTCCACGCGTCTCTCGGTGTTTTTCTTAAAAGATTACCACCCGCGGCGGCATTTAAAGAATCTTGTTCAATCATATTAAGCCCATTATAGAAAGTATTTATTTGATGCAATTCCGAGAAACCATGGTGTGGACATTGTCTTAACAAATCTTTCAATCTTTCCCAAGCAACCCCAAACGATTCATGCACTTTTTGTTCAAATCTAGTGATCTCATTTTTAAAGTGTGTTGTCTTGGAAGGTGGAAAGAAATAATTCATAAACTTTGACACTAAATCATCCCAAGTCAAAATCGAACCCGGTGGTTCTTTCTCATACCAAAGCTTAGCATTACCCTCGAGCGAGTACGGAAAAAGCATAAGCTTAATCACGTCATTCGGCACATCTCTAAACTTGAGAGTCGAGGTAATTCGATTAAAATTCCAAATGTGAGAATGCGGACTATCGGTCTCATTGCCACGAAATTGGTCGGCACGAATGAGCGATAGAAGACCCGTCTTAATCTCAAAATGATCCGCCAAAATAGCCGGCACAACGATTGCTTCCCCATACCCTTCGGTGGGTGCACGGAGCAATTCCTCCATTGTTCGGTTATCAGCCATCTCTACAACAATAGGTGGAAGCTCGGGTTCCACTATTCGTTGTTGACGATTTCTATTTCTACGAGGAATATTTTCAAGCCTATTAAAATCAATCACAAGACGAGAAGAACGTAATTGCATACACTACAAAGACGAGAATTTAGAGGATTGAAGAAAAGAAATTAGACAAGAAAGAAGATTTTTTTTTGGTATTTTATTTGGTATTGCTCAATAAAAAATGATCGATAAAAACAAGGAATAAGGATAACTACTATGGAAGTAAATTACCCTCGGTCGACTTTGAAACGATAGGTGAAAACCTAAACGTCTCGAGGTTCAATAAGTAAACAACAAAAAATAAGATTTATTACTACTTGAGTCGTCAAACCAATAATAGGTTGTCCCTCTCAATATACGCACAAGCAAGCGGGGAAACGAGGTGGCACAAAGCACTTAAAAACCTTTTTCCTTAGACGGCCTTTTATAGCACGTCGCCTTATACCCACCTTATAGTTTGTATAAATCGAGTTCAAACTTCTTATTAGTATTTATCTATTTTGCCTTTATTTTTGTTTTGGGTTCGAATACAATAGCTAGGTGATGAAATCCCAACTAAGGCTTATTTGAGAAGTATTTAAAATTATTGTTCTACGTAATACAATATATTATTCACAAAAAACGAGAAAAACGATACATACTACTTAATAGAAAAATAACAAAACTTTCCGAGGACGGAAAGGGTCTTCAAATCCACGATCAACAAATCTCCACAAAAGCGAATCGTACACAAGATCCCCGGCAGCGGCGCCAAAATTTTTGATGTGTCGTGGATTAACACATATACGTTATAGGACAAATTTAGGTAATTACCTTTAGGAAAAAGTAATTAACCAAAAATAAGTCAAAGACGGATACGATAAAACACGTGAGTGAGTCGAGTTCGTTGTACACAAAGATCTTATGAATTTGAGACGTTTCATCTTGATTTGGACAATCGATTTGAACGTGTCGTTGGTTTTTAAAACTAAAATTGACTCTACGAATTTTAAGCTATTTAAAGTTACCTAAAGTGCATGAATCGTTAAAACCCGCCTAATTTAAAACCTACAAACAAATACTTACTCTATTTAGAAATTACACTATTTTAATCTTCTATAAAAATTAAACTTTTTTTTTAAAATGACTTTTAAACTATTTTATGAAATCTATTTAACACTTTTAAAACTAATTATCTATATTTAAATACACTAAAACAATTCTATTTAAAAAAAAACTATTTTATTTAATTCTAAATTTATAAAAATCTAATAATTGAAATATGAACTAATTAAACTTTTTAAATAAAAACATTTTTTTTTCAATTTTATAAACTTAACTTTAATTAAAATTTTAAAAGTAATAAAACGTGACTAGAAATGAATAAGCTAAAACAAATACTGCTACTACGAAACAAACTATATTAACGAAATAGCTGGTAGTAAAATTAAAAAGGTGTGCAGCCCAGATGGTTATCGCACATGACTGGTAAAGGGGAGGTCTCGAGTTCGAGACCCCCAAGAGACATATTTTTTTTGATTTTCAACTTTTTAACAGATACTAAAGAAATTAGTCACAGGAGTGACTTTATGAAGCTTATTAGCTCAAAGCTTGTGAGGACAAAGCTTTAGTGTGCTTATCAGATAAGTTGAATTTGATAAGCAGTTTGCAGACAAATTAAATCAATCAAATCTGATTCTAAGTAAAGAAAACAAATCAAAGGAGCAACAATATTGGATCAATCAACTTAACAATATCACACCGCAAAGATTAACTCCAATCAGAAATCAACTTTATCAGAATAAGCAAATTAATCAGCTATCAAACCCAAGTAAAAACATCGAATCAACAGAACATAATAAACCTCCTGAATCAGCAGGTTTCAAGACTTAAAACGCAGCAGCAACGAAAAGTAAAGTGCTAAATCAATTCACAATAAGCAACGTAACGATTATGAAAGCATGATTACAAGCCTCAGATTCTAACGGTTATCACGAATAACAAACATTAACATCAGCAAACAATGATACGGGAATGACACACAATAGTAAAGACTGCTAGAAACTTAGAGTAGCAGCAAAGTAGTAACGCTACAGTCAGTTATGGTAAACAACCGAAGCCAAGTGATCTAATAAAGCGTAACGTTGATTAAATCAGACACATTATAAAAGCCATGAACTAACACACAGCGACTGAATACCACAGATAATGGCTGCTAATGTTGATATATAGTAACCATAATGCTAGAACAAAGCAATTTAAGCAAAATGCTATAACAGTCTTGCAAATAAACTATACCAATGCATATACTTCTAACAAAGCAGTTAACTAATAAAGGCAACCAAAACCCAATAGCAGATTCATTCTAAAAAAAATTAACAAGCAAATAAGTTCTAAACACTAGTTAATCAAACGAAAGTCATACAAAAATCATTCATAACAACATAAGATCCAATCATCAAATCAACGTCACGTAAAAGAAATCGACAAGCAGATTGAATAAACAAAAATAAACTAAAAGGGGCTAGTACCTTTTGATGGATCCGTTGAGAAGAAAGCTAGCGCTGAGCTGCCTTTTCTAAATCGACACCAGAACCAATCGAACCACCATGATCACAACATCGAGCACCATCAAAGTTTCATCAGCAAACATGAAACACCAATCTGACTCGTACCATTCTCCTAACACCATTAGACCCCAACAAGCTGAACGATACTAACACCTTATATCTCCAACCAAGCGAAACATTCGATCCGCAACAAAATCACGAAACACAGTACTATATATCTAACCAGTGGGGTAAGACTGTTCCCTTATTCTAACTTCAATCATTCACACAAGCTATTGATCCAGCTTATATAAACAACACTTCATTATAATGATATTCTTAGATTTAAATTGCAAGACTATTTATAAAAACAACCAAACGTAAAACGTAAATTATATAAAAGATTAAACTGAGAATCGAATTTTTATTAAATCACTAAAAACATTACAACTTTTGAAAAGGAAAATTACAAAGTTTAATCTAAACTAGCATTATAACTTTAAAGAAAGAAAAAGGGATGATATTACACAAGAAAATGGGGGTATTTATAGCCCCCCCCCATAAGGCATCCTTCTGCGAATATCCGAATATCCAAGGGGATATTCCTTTTGATTTTGTAGCCCTTGATCTTGACTCTTCTCTCTCTTTATTGGATCGGATGGTGGAGGATTCACAAGTTCACGCGGATTGCCAGAGTGGCACTAATTTGTGCTACTTGTGCTTCTTTTGAGGCCTGTGATTGGTGGGATAGACTAATTGAGGTGTTGAAGCCAATAATCTTGTGCCACGTATCACTTTTCTTCCAGCCATTCTCTTCCTATAACTATGGGGGTTTTATTTTCTTTTACTTGAATTAGCTGATTAATTAAAAAGCCCTGAATAAATCGGATTTTTTTACCAAACTAGGGTTTGGAACAGTGGGATATTTTTACTGGTTAATGGTGGGTTGGGGAAGAAAGGGCATAGAAAACATCGAAAAAGAAATAATGTGTGTGTGGGAATAATGGGATAAAAACGAGTGAAGTCAAATAAGTGGGTGAAAGGGACGGTTTTATTTATTTACTTTGATGGAGTGACGTGTAAAAAAAACGAATGGAGAGGGTTAAATGACAGAATGAATTAATCATTCACACAATAACGTGTTTAATACACGTATGTCAAGCTGAAAACCCTAAAGCCCATTATAAATCCCTTAGTTACTTTCAAGTTGGGCTTTTGGCCCAAATAATTTTCCATCCGAATAAATTCATCATTTTGGGCCTATTGGATCAAAACTTTAACTTCAAATGGACTATTTAACCCATTATCCCAAATGTGGGTCCCACTTAGCCGTAAACTTGAGTCCATAAATAGAATCGACTTGACAAATGATAAAATCCGCTAAAGTCGAACTCATCTTTGGCTTCCTCGATCTTTTTCATTAAACTCGTGCTGGTTTTGCCGGTTTTCGTGAACTTGGTACCTACACACATCAAACACCAAAACAAACATATACAAGGACTATTTGATAGATAATGTGCAATATTTCATTGTTTTTAGCTACAATTAATATGAGTAAAAACACTCATATCAAATTCCCCCATGCTAAGCAATTGCCGTGTCCTCACGCAATGATAAAATTAAACTATGACTACACCATGATATTTGGTATTTTATTTGGTATTTTATTTGGTATTGCTCAATCAAAAATGATCGATAAAAACAAGGAATAAGGATAACTACTATGGAAGTAAATTACCCTCGGTCGACTTTGAAACGATAGGTGAAAACCTAAACGTCTCGAGGTTCAATAAGTAAACAACAAAAAATAAGATTTATTACTACTTGAGTCGGCAAACCAATAATAGGTTGTCCCTCTCAATATACGCACAAGCAAGCGGGGAAACGAGGTGGCACAAAGCACTTAAAAACCTTTTTCCTTAGACGGCCTTTTATAGCACGTCGCCTTATACCCACCTTATAGTTTGTATAAATCGAGTTCAAACTTCTTATTAGTATTTATCTATTTTGCCTTTATTTTTGTTTTGGGTTCGAATACAATAGCTAGGTGATGAAATCCCAACTAAGGCTTATTTGAGAAGTATTTAAAATTATTGTTCTACTTAATACAATATATTATTCACAAAAAACGAGAAAAACGATACATACTACTTAATAGAAAAATAACAAAACTTTCCGAGGACGGAAAGGGTCTTCAAATCCACGATCAACAAATCTCCACAAAAGCGAATCGTACACAAGATCCCCGGCAGCGGCGCCAAAATTTTTGATGTGTCGTGGATTAACACATATACGTTATAGGACAAATTTAGGTAATTACCTTTAGGAAAAAGTAATTAACCAAAAATAAGTCAAAGACGGATACGATAAAACACATGAGTGAGTCGAGTTCGTTGTACACAAAGATCTTATGAATTTGAGACGTTTCGTCTTGATTTGGACAATCGATTTGAACGTGTCGTTGGTTTTTAAAACTAAAATTGACTCTACGAATTTTAAGCTATTTAAAGTTACCTAAAGTGCATGAATCGTTAAAACCCGCCTAATTTAAAACCTACAAACAAATACTTACTCTATTTAGAAATTACACTATTTTAATCTTCTATAAAAATTAAACTTTTTTTTTAAAATGACTTTTAAACTATTTTATGAAATCTATTTAACACTTTTAAAACTAATTATCTATATTTAAATACACTAAAACAATTCTATTTAAAAAAAACTATTTTATTTAATTCTAAATTTATAAAAATCTAATAATTGAAATATGAACTAATTAAACTTTTTAAATAAAAACATTTTTTTTTCAATTTTATAAACTTAACTTTAATTAAAATTTTAAAAGTAATAAAACGTGACTAGAAATGAATAAGCTAAAACAAATACTGCTACTACGAAACAAACTATATTAACGAAATAGCTGGTAGTAAAATTAAAAAGGTGTGCAGCCCAGATGGTTATCGCACATGACTGGTAAAGGGGAGGTCTCGAGTTCGAGACCCCCAAGAGACATATTTTTTTTGATTTTCAACTTTTTAACAGATACTAAAGAAATTAGTCACAGGAGTGACTTTATGAAGCTTATTAGCTCTAAGCTTGTGAGGACAAAGCTTTAGTGTGCTTATCAGATAAGTTGAATTTGATAAGCAGTTTGCAGACAAATTAAATCAATCAAATCTGATTCTAAGTAAAGAAAACAAATCAAAGGAGCAACAATAATGGATCAATCAACTTAACAATATCACACCGCAAAGATTAACTCCAATCAGAAATCAACTTTATCAGAATAAGCAAATTAATCAGCTATCAAACCCAAGTAAAAACATCGAATCAATAGAACATAATAAACCTCCTGAATCAGCAGGTTTCAAGACTTAAAACGCAGCAGCAACGAAAAGTAAAGTGCTAAATCAATTCACAATAAGCAACGTAACGATTATGAAAGCATGATTACAAGCCTCAGATTCTAACGGTTATCACGAATAACAAACATTAACATCAGCAAACAATGATACGGGAATGACACACAATAGTAAAGACTGCTAGAAACTTAGAGTAGCAGCAAAGTAGTAACGCTACAGTCAGTTATGTTAAACAACCGAAGCCAAGTGATCTAATAAAGCGTAACGTTGATTAAATCAGACACATTATAAAAGCCATGAACTAACACACAGCGACTGAATACCACAGATAATGGCTGCTAATGTTGATATATAGTAACCATAATGCTAGAACAAAACAATTTAAGCAAAATGCTATAACAGTCTTGCAAATAAACTATACCAATGCATATACTTCTAACAAAGCAGTTAACTAATAAAGGCAACCAAAACCCAATAGCAGATTCATTCTAAAAAAAATTAACAAGCAAATAAGTTCTAAACACTAGTTAATCAAACGAAAGTCATACAAAAATCATTCATAACAACATAAGATCCAATCATCAAATCAACGTCACGTAAAAGAAATCGACAAGCAGATTGAATAAACAAAAATAAACTAAAAGGGGCTAGTACCTTTTGATGGATCCGTTGAGAAGAAAGCTAGCGCTGAGCTGCCTTTTCTAAATCGACACCAGAACCAATCGGACCACCATTATCACAACATCGAGCACCATCAAAGTTTCATCAGCAAACATGAAACACCAATCTGACTCGTACCATTCTCCTAACACCATTAGACCCCAACAAGCTGAACGATACTAACACCTTATATCTCGAACCAAGCGAAACATTCGATCCGCAACAAAATCACGAAACACAGTACTATATATCTAACCAGTGGGGTAAGATTGTTCCCTTATTCTAACTTCAATCATTCACACAAGCTATTGATCCAGCTTATATAAACAACACTTGATTATAATGATATTCTTAGATTTAAATTGCAAGAACTATTTATAAAAACAACCAAACGTAAAACGTAAATTATATAAAAGATTAAACTGAGAATCGAATTTTTATTAAATCACTAAAAACATTACAACTTTTGAAAAGGAAAATTACAAAGTTTAATCTAAACTAGCATTATAACTTTAAAGAAAGAAAAAGGGATGATATTAAACAAGAAAATGGGGGTATTTATAGCCCCCCCCATAAGGCATCCTTCTGCGAATATCCGAATATCCAAGGGGATATTCCTTTTGATTTTGTAGCCCTTGATCTTGACTCTTCTCTCTCTTTATTGGATCGGATGGTGGAGGATTCACAAGTTCACGCGGATTGCCAGAGTGGCACTAATTTGTGCTACTTGTGCTTCTTTTGAGGCCTGTGATTGGTGGGATAGAATAATTGAGGTGTTGAAGCCAATAATCTTGTGCCACGTATCACTTTTCTTCCAGCCATTCTCTTCCTATAACTATGGGGGTTTTATTTTCTTTTACTTGAATTAGCTGATTAATTAAAAAGCCCTGAATAAATCGGATTTTTTTACCAAACTAGGGTTTGGAACAGTGGGATATTTTTACTGGTTAATGGTGGGTTGGGGAAGAAAGGGCATAGAAAACATCGAAAAAAGAAATAATGTGTGTGTGGGAATAATGGGATAAAAACGAGTGAAGTCAAATAAGTGGGTGAAAGGGACGGTTTTATTTATTTACTTTGATGGAGTGACGTGTAAAAAAACGAATGGAGAGGGTTAAATGACAGAATGAATTAATCATTCACACAATAACGTGTTTAATACACGTATGTCAAGCTGAAAACCCTAAAGCCCATTATAAATCCCTTAGTTACTTTCAAGTTGGGCTTTTGGCCCAAATAATTTTCCATCCGAATAAATTCATCATTTTGGGCCTATTGGATCAAAACTTTAACTTCAAATGGACTATTTAACCCATTATCCCAAATGTGGGTCCCACTTAGCCGTAAACTTGAGTCCATAAATAGAATCGACTTGACAAATGATAAAATCCGCTAAAGTCGAACTCATCTTTGGCTTCCTCGATCTTTTTCATTAAACTCGTGCTGGTTTTGCCGGTTTTTGTGAACTTGGTACCTACACACATCAAACACCAAAACAAACATATACAAGGCATATTTGATAGATAATGTTCAATATTTCATTGTTTTTAGCTACAAATGATATGAGTAAAAACACTCAACTACTCTAGGAATTGTTGATAGTGGATGCTCTAGGAGCATGACAGGTGAAAGTCCCTAATCAATGCAAGAAACCCTAATCTTAACTTAATCAACACAAGGTATTACTTTTCAAACGTAATCTTATTATTGTATAATAAAGAATTACAAGTGTTATGGATAACACAGTTTGATGACAATGTGTTGTGCACACTTTGAACAACTATAAACCCTAACTTATGAATACAGTCGTAGCTGTTTGATTCACTAAGTTATATGCAATAATGTTATGAATATGACAAAGTGTTAACATTAATGCATGGATACACATCCTATTTATAGTGTTACGAGTTTGACCTAAATAGTACTTGATGGTGACTACACAAGCTTTTACAAGTTCCCACATCAGTCACATGATGTCCTTCTATTCTTGGTAGTCTTCCATTATGCTTTAAGGAAATAGTTGTCAAAACAGTTTCCTTTTTCTTCATAGTCTCGAACATACAAATGGCATGTCCAAAGTGTGCTGAGAGTTATCAGGGTATTGCCACCCCTGTTAGCTCTCAACCCCTCAGAGTCCCTGATACATCTTGGCTGTTATCCATCACAGCCATTGAGTATGTCTTCAGGTAATCTTCGACTTCCCTGACAATGTCTCTGACATGGACTCCTTTGAGGTTGCTCACAGAGACTTGGATCTCTGTGAGTCTTGTGAAACTTGCCTGCCTCCTAGGCACAGGCAAGGGACTATCTAACAGCCTAATTATGTTTAAATCAATGATCAGGGAATCTAACAAGTTTAGATTCCCAACAATCTCCCCCTATTTAAACATAAATAATGCTAGATCTAACTAAGTTAAGGTAAGTGAGTTAATAGCTTCTTCTTACACATAACAGATCTAAACAAACATACCTCATGATTTTATTAAGACTTAAAGAAAATTACAAGTGCATTACATAAGCAAAATAAAAGATGAAGGTAAAAAGGGCTGTGAATATCTTCAATAGTCATTATTTTTAATTCTTTCTTCAACTTCAGCCAAGTCCAATCTGTTATCAATTTCATCCTGCAAAGTCTTTGCAAACTTTTTGGAATACTCTGAGTTGATCTTGAGTGACTTCTTATGACAGAGCAGTTGAATTGTTGATGCTAAGCATAGCTCATCTTCCCTTTGAAAAGCATACTGGCAAGCCCTGTTCATGAATGCCATTCCTCTTTCAGGCTCTGTGTATGTCTGACCATCAACAGGGCCAACAATACCATTGGGGAGGATCAAATCCCTGTGCATGCCATCTACTTGAACATCTTCAGTAACAAAAGTTTCATTAACAATTTGTGAAATCCTTCTCCTTTTGTTGCCAGTCTTTGGGGGTTCTTGTTCAAAAAGCTGTGGTGGGGGATCAATCTTAAGTTTGGCAGCTGTTTCCTTGATCCAGGTAAACTTGGCCTTAAGAGTCTTAAGCAGAAGAAAATTATCCTGTCCAGTCTTTTTGGAAGCTAAGGCTTCAAGTTCGAACCATTCTGATAACCCAAGTGTCTTTAGCCTGAAGTTGTCAAACACATCCATATTTCCCTGTTGGTTTTCCCTTCATAAGATCATCTGTGGGGTGTTTGTGGATTTATGAATGGTATATTTGAACTTGGTTATCTTGCCAAGAGCATATCTTTGGTTCACGTAGGCATCATAGTCAGCTTTAACTTTCATTAATGCCTCAGTGCGTTTTGTTTCCATTTCCCTCAACCTTTGTTTTTGTTTTTCTCTTTCAGGTGGTGTCATCTTCCTTAGAGTAGCTTCATTCAATTCTTTGGCTGTCTTGAGTTCATTTAATCTTTTGAATTCCTCAACCTGTTTCTCTATTTCTTCAAGGGTCAAAGGAATCTCATCAGAAGGTGTAAAGGTTGAGAATTGGGAAAGGTCTGTGGTGGATCCTCCTATCTCTAGCATCGCAGCTATCTTCTTAAGTTTGGTGTCTGTGTCAACCAAAACTATCTCCTTTCCTTTCTTCGAGACAGAGGACTCCACACTTATGTTTTTCAAAACATCAGCTCTTTTGATAAATGCTGTCTGAGCCTGAGTTTGAATAGCTTTGGGGAGGGAGCTAACAGTGAATTTTAATTTCTTGGCAGCTGGTTCATCATCATCCTCAGGCTTGCTGGTGTTAACCAAAACCAGAGACTTCGATGAGTCAGCTCCATCTTGAGTTTGTTGCTCCCCCTGAGTATTATCCTCATCATCAGGTATTACAATAGGTGTGATGACTTGGAGAGGAACAGGTGTAATGGAGGGGTTAGCTGATGATGAGCCTTGATTAGCAGATGCAAGGCTGAGTGATTTATCTTTCTCCCCCTCACGTTCATCCTGGCTTCGAAGAAGTTTGGATGAACGTGCTTGAAAATGCCTTGCAATCTGTTCGACAGAGGCAGCCATAGAGCGTTGTCTTTTCCTTGAAGCCCTGGAAATCTTCAGCAGGAGGTTGGCATTTGCATTAGTATTTGCCTGAACACGACTGACAATAAAATTTGCATGTCGGTATTACCTGTTGCGAACCGCATCAAATTGCCTGTACACGGTTAGCTCATGTTCATGAAACATGGCAGGGACTGCTGAGTCAATGGCATCTTTTATCCTTGTGGAAAGGTGACTGAGTCCTTGGGCTACACCTCTTCTTGCACCATCCTGAATAGGCTCAGTAACCGCCTCAGTCACAGCCTTTTTTATGATGCCTGGAAATGTCACAGTGAAGTTGTGCATTTCAGACTTGATCACATCCAGCTTTCTTGATAAACGCTCAATATTTGAGTGATGATGGACAGGCTGAAGATTCTTGATATTGAGGCTTTGCTGAGCATAGTCATCCCCCCTTGGTAATAAATCAAAGTTGGTCTGGGCAGGATGATCAAACAAGAGAAATTCTGCTGTTGGATCATAAGTTGGTCTTTGGAATACTGTTGTTGCTGAGGTAGCAGAGTTTGGATTATCAACAGCATCCTTGGGAGGAGAAGTCTTATTTTCAGCTGGTGTGGACACAGCTATTTCTTTGGAAGGAGAGACAGACAGCTGGTCTTCCTCATCTTCTTCATCCTCTTCATCGAACATCCCTTCAGGGAATTCATCGTCAGGCATGGACTCAATATCAGAGACATAATATTCCAAGGATAGCATATCTTCATCAGCATTTGACAGAGGCTCTTCATCATTGGGTTTGTCTTGAGTCATTGTATCAGCCTCCTTTTCTTGTTGTACCTGAGATTCGATGACTGGCTGTACAATTTCAGCCTGCAAATTGTTTCAATTAGTAACAGGGAAAAAGATAAGGGGAATGGTCGCCATTTCGCTGTCCCAGAGAGGCTGAGGGTGATTACTCAGCCACTCCAAAGGATAAATCCTTGGGATTCTTTTTAGTGTGAAAAAAATATGGTTAATGATCGCCATTCGCTGCCCCTAGGAAAGCTGAGTGTGATTATTCAGCCCCCCCAAAAGGTTAAAACCTTTGGGACTCTTTTAATTATGAGACATATGTTGTTTATGGATCGCCATTCGCTGCCCCTAGGAAAGCTGAGTGTGATTATTCAGCCCCCCCAAAAGGTTAAGAACCTTTGGGACTCTTTTAAGAGTGAAACATATGTGGTTAAAGGTCGCCTGTTACGCTGCCCCTAGGAAAGCTGAGGGTGATGACTCAGCTCCCCCTGAAAGGATAAATCCTTTGGGACTCTTTTAAGGAGGGAACCAAGAGGCTGTGTGAAGTACAACTGATCAAGGTTGAGATATTAGTGTATTCAGGTTGTTGTTAGCCTGAATACTATCTAGAGGGTGCAGGGTCATCGGGGTGCTTTATAAACACAAATGAATCATTCCCTGGTGCAAAGACAGGGTGTACAGAAGTCTTAAAGGATTCTAAGTGCATTGACAGACTTCTATGGGTCGAGGATTACCCTAACTTCACCACTCTCTCCTACAGACAAATGAGAGTGGCTGCTTGTGAACCTCTAAAAATGTACACTGATTACCTGTGAGATAACAGATGGATCAGGCTGGTTTCCTGTCGTCTCAGCTGACTTTGAGACACTAGACTCCTGTTGTTTGTCAGCAGATAAATCTGAATCCATATGAGCATCTGGACCAGAGGAGGTGTCAGTCTTCTTTCCCTTGGCCTTAGAAACAGCTTTGGAGTGGGAAGAATAGGGGATTTTCTTCTTCTTAGGCTGTTGGCCAGACGAAGCCTTGGACTTAGTAGTGTGCTGCCCAGAGGTCAAAGACTTAGACTTGCCAGCAACACTAGAAGTATTCACCTTCTCAGAAGAAGGGAGCAAGGGCTTCTCAGCATTTGGTACCTGGTTGGCCACATTCATCATATGGGCGGTGACAGGGACATCTTCAGCTCCTATTTCTTTGTAGATGGCACCTGTGATGCGGTAGGGCTTAAGAGCAGTCAAGGCCTTGTTGTGGTAGTTGTCTCCCAGCAGGCTTTCGAAGATCAGAGACAGGAAGCGCACATAGCAGATATTCTTTTCCCTGACCTGATTCCTTCCCTTCAGCTGTTCTACAAGGTTGGAGAAGAGAATGCTTCCAATGTCAACATTAGCTCCCCAGATTAATCCATAAGCAATAGCCTGATGGTTGAAAGACATCTGATCCTGTGATCCCTGCATTCCTCCCAGGGATTTAACAATGTGGGTGAAGAGGACACGCCACATGGGAGTGAAATACTTAATCTTCAGAGGAGATTTGGAGAGGACTTCAGCTGGTGTAAGGGCAGGGTTTACGTCATGGCAAGGGTTGAGTATGGCCAGGGCTTCTTTGACAGCCTTTTTATCAACAACCTTCAGGCATTCATCTCCATGCTTCAACCCGGCCACACTTGAGAAATCTTTAAGGGAGAAGGCGAAAGGGTGTTCATTGCAAGAAAGGCTAAATGTTATGGTGTCATCAACCACCTCTGCAGAGTACCAGAATTCCCTAAGGTATTCTTGGTAAAAGGTGGAAGGGGATTTGGTAAAGGCTTCACTTAGGTCACAATTCTGCATGAAACTGACCAGATCTGAATAGGTGCTATTTGGGGCCTTAATCCATCCAATGGCGTTGTTGGAGGCGAGGATGCTTTCGGTGATCTCGAAGTTAACATTTGCTGCTTTGGGAACTGAAAACGCCATGGATTCGAGGTTGAAGGTGAAAGAAAATGGCGGATAGGTTAAGAGAGATAAGAACTTAGAGAGAGAAGTAGATTTGAGAAATGAGAGTGGTGGTGGGTGAGAAGAGAAAAAAGACAATATATATTCAAACTAAGTGAACAGTTATTCAACAGTATTAAATGCAAGGAGCAAAAATGACTGTTCAAGTGGGTCCCCTTGACCTTTCAAAATAGTTTGTCTCCTCGTTATCCGAAAAATAAATGATTAAATATTTGAGAATGTTTTTTGCATTTACTTGGAAAGTAACTACCTAGTTTTAGGTGAAAAACATTTAATATAGAATCAATCATTTAATGAACACATTTAATATCAAGCCACAGGCTTTGAGATATTGAGCATCCCTAGCTCAGCAACTAGCCTGTTGAACGAAGGTTCAGCCAAAGGCTTTGTAAAGATATCAGCTAGTTGCAGCTCTGTGGGAACGAAATGCAGCTCAATATCTCCCTTCATTATATGATCCCTGATAAAATGATACCTGATATCAATGTGTTTGGTACGAGAGTGAAGAACAGGGTTGTTGGATATGGCAATGGCGATGGTGTTGTCACAAAAGATTGGCACTTTGTCATACAAGATTTCATAGTCAGCCAATTGACTTTTCATCCAGAGCACCTGAGCACAACAGCTGGCTGCAACGACATATTCTGCTTCAGCTGAAGACATAGCCACAGAGTTTTGCTTCTTAGCACTCCATCCAACCAATTTTCCTCCTAGGATTTGACAGCTGCCTGAAGTGCTTTTCCTGTCAATACAGCATCCAGCATAGTCTGAATCTGAATAGGCCTTGAGATTAAAGCCTGATTCCTTTGGATACCATAGGCCTAGGGATGGTGTTCCTTTGAGATACCTGAAAATTCTCTTAACAGCCACTAGATGGGATTCTTTTGGGTTAGCTTGGTACCTTGCACAGAGACATGTGGAGAATTGGATATCTGGATGACTAGCTGTTAGATACATGAGTGACCCGATCATGCCTCTATATAAAGTCTCATTGACAGAGACCCCTGACTCATCAGGGCCCAAGTTGTTGGGTGGAAGCATGGGGCATTTCACATGCTCTTGGTGCTTGTTTCATACCATACATTGCCTTGTGAAGTCTGTACACATGGTTGGGAAACTCGCTGTTCTCAAATCCTTCAGGTTGTGCAACATACACTTCCTCAGCCAAATCACCATTGAGGAAAGCACTCTTAACATCCATCTGATACACAGTGATGTTCATATAGGCATCATAAGCAAGGAAGATTCTGATGGCTTCAAGTCTAGCAACAGGTGCAAAAGTTTCATCATAATCAATTCCTTCAGTCTGAGAGAACCCTTGTGCTACCAGTCTGGCCTTGTTCCTGATGATGTTCCCAATTTCATCCATCTTATTTCTATAGATCCATATAGTGCCCGTGATATTCTTTCCAGGTGGAGCTGGCACTAGTGTCCATACTTTGTTCCTTTTGAACTGATTGATTTCTTCTTGCATAGCAGCTACCCATCCTTCTTCTACCAGAGCCTCAGCTACTCTTTTAGGTTCAATTTGTGATAGAAATTCAGCAAAGAGACATTCATTGGCTGAGGCTGACTCTGAGTCTTGGATTCTCTGTCTAGTTGTGACCCCTGCATTTGGTTCCCCAATAATATTGACAAGAAGAATGTGTTGATCTCTTGACCACTTATTTTGAGGAGCTGGGGACTCAAGGACAGGAGCACTTGTGGGCACAGCTGGTACAATTTGAGTTTCATCCTGCTGACTATGAGGGCTTTCTTCAAAGACTACTTCAGTATCAGAGTCTTCTTCAGCCATATCAAGAGGTGCTACTTCATTATCAGCAGGAGTGTCTTCAGGGATTTGAAGAATTGGTGAGTCATCAATAGTCTGAGAAGGACCATCAGAGATTTGAGGTTCTTCTTCATCAAGTTCCTGATAGGTAGAAACTTCTATGTTGTGAGTGGACAGAGGGTCAAAGGCAGGGACATAAGGGGTGAGAGTGTTGGAGTGATGATGACTGGTAGGTCTGGGTTCTGTGAACTCATCACTTGGGAAAGATATATTTTCATTAAAATCAATTTCATCACCCTCTGTTCCTGTTCTCTGTATGACTTCATCATCTTCATTGAATCTAACATGGAATGTTTCTTCTACTTCCTGTCTTCTGATGTTGAATACTCTGAAGGCTTTGGCTGTTGGAGAGTATCCCAAAAAGAAACCATCATCAGCTTTTTCATCAAACTTTCCAAGTTTATCCCTGTAGTTATAAATAAACACAGGGCACCCAAACACATGAAAATAGCTGACGTCTGGTGATCTTTTTCTGAAAACTTCATAGGAAGTTTTACCATGTCTTTTGACAATGATTGATCTGTTTTGTGTGTAGCAGGCAGTGTGAACAGCTTCTCCCCAAAATTGCTTTGGTAAGGCTGCACCATTTAACATTGTTCTTGCTGCTTCAATCAAAGTCCTGTTTCTTCTTTCAGCCACACCATTTTGTTCAGGGGTGCCAGCTGAAGAGAAGTTATGTGAAATCCCTTTTTCATCACAAAAAGATTCAAGTTGATGATTCTTGAATTCAGTACCATTATCACTTCTTAGAGCTTTGACTCTAACATCATTCATATTTTCAACCTGTCTGATGAAGGACATGATGGTTTCAGCTACATCACTTTTCCTTCTGAGGAAGAACACCCATGTGTATCTTGAAAATTCATCGACTATGACCAAGGTGTATTTGTTGTGATTAATGGTCTGAGGTTTGACAGGTCCAAACAAATCCATGTGAAGGAGATGTAAGCACTTGTCAATAGAGAATGATTGCCTAGTCTTGAATGAAGACCTGTGATGCTTTCCTTTGACACAGGCAGAACAAGTCTTGTCTTTGGAAAACATTACTGAAGGTAGACCAGCAACCAAGTTTTGAGTGGCTATCTTGTTGATGTTCTTGAAGTTGAGATGAGACAGTCTTTTGCGCCACAGCCAATTGACACTTTCAGAGGCTTTAGCAAGAAAACAATTTAAGCTGTCTTCAGAACATACAGCCATGTTGATGACTGATGTGTCGTGGATAGTATATGTGATAATTAATTAGATACGTTATAGGGTAAATTAGAAATTTACCTTTAGGAAAAAGTAATAGTCTAATAATACCAATGACGAATTCAATTAAACACGTGAGTGAGTCGAGTTCGTTGTACACAAAGATCTTATAAATTTGAGACGTTTTGCTTTGATTTGGACAATCGATTTGAATTGGTCTGTGGTTTTTAAACTAGAATTAAAATCTACGAATTTTAAGCTATTTAAGATTATCCTAAAGTGCATGAATCGTAAACCCCGCCTATTTTTTATCTAAAGACGATAATTTAAATTTAAACTTTTAAAAATTTAATTCATTTAAAAATTTACTTACATTTTTAATTAACGAAATCTCTTCTAAAACTATTTTTATTTAAAAGCTAAATTAATTAAAATTTATATTATTTAAAAACTAATTTATTTAAAAACTAATTTTAAATTCCTAAATTAATAAAATATATTTTTTATCTAAAACTTTATAACAGTAATTTATAAAACTAATAATTAAAATTAACTAAATTAAAACTTGTTATTTAAAACTGTCAGCCCCACTATCAAGCTATATTAATTAAAGAGGCAGTGTTAAAACACAAATGAGAGCTAGACCAGTTGGTTATCAAGCTGAACTTGTGAGGGGCAGGTCTCGAGTTCGAGACCTGCAGACAACTTTTTTTATTCGAAATTTAACTTTTCCTATTTTTGGTAAATTAAATGACAGATGCGAAAATAACAGACAATACAAATGCAGAAATCAAATAAAACGCAGCAGACAGCAGCTAAATTTCAGTTAAGTAACAAAATATATCTTAAAAGAACAAGAAATAACCACATCAAAAGTTTAAATGCAAAATATTAATCAGTCATGAACCAAATTGAATTACAAACACCAAACTTTCTATCACAGCTATATTAAAAGTCAGCAGTCACATAACAAGGACTAACTGAACGATAATCAAAGTGGACGTCACAGATCTCGGGTAGTACTCTACTGAAACCAAAACAGTCCCAATCATTCAATTCAAATATACCAATTACCAAAACACAGAAATAAAATTAAACTTAAAATCCAAATATCAGCTAAAAAAAACAGCATTCAAACTCAAAATTAGCAGCCTAAACTTCCAAAAGCTAAAACGCAGGCATCAAGATAAAAACATCCTAACAATTTGGATAATATCAGCAACATGAAGACCATTCAGACCAGTATAAAACATGAACTAATGCTAATACCAAATTAGTAAAATCAAAACAACAAGCCTACGATGACATCCTAGAATGCATACAGTAAAGTTAATAGACATTCAGAAACTTAGCGTATGACGAACTCAACAAATATCAAATTCAACAAACAACAACCTCAACTCTAAAATTAATAATTAACAGGTTCAAAAACCCTATTAACAACTCGGTTCAGTCTTAAATCAGTAAGAATCCAAATCGCACAGCAACAATCTGTGACTCAACACAAATCTGAACAAAACCACATCTTAAAACTAGACAGACAGTATACTAGCAGAATCGTACTAACAGATGAACACGAAACAACTACATCGGCAGATTAACCAATACATCAGCAGCTTTAAGACAGATAACACGTAACGAAGGTACAAGGCGGCAGCAAATTAAATAATATGACAAACTCTAAATAATCACCAGACAACAAACCTAAAACGAAATCATGAAGTAAATCATGATTCTAACACCAATTAGCATAACATCACAGAAATCAGCAATCACAGACAGATAAATAAGAAAAACAGTCAAACGTAGTCAATCATGATGAATCAACACCATATCATTATAAATGTATAGAAACAAGTTCAAAGTGACGAAATTCGCAAAATGCTTAAACTGCCAGATTAATCGAACGTAAAGATCAGTAACATCTCAACAGATTAATAAGTCTAATTCAGTTATTCTAAATCCAAATCCAAACTCAGATTAAACTCCTAAATTAAACAAATCAGTATATTAAACTATATCAAAACCCGTAAAACATAACATCTTACACACATTTAACATTCAAACAAAAAACAATAAAAGTTTAATTTAACTAAGTGCTTGACCATTTTTTGTAGATAACCGTTGGGCAGAAATCGCGCGCTGAGCGGATTTGACTAAATCGACACCAAAATTCCGCCAATAAACACCATCATTCATCGACTCAAAAACATTAACTCAAATACTATTCTCGAATCAACAGCAGTGAAATCGAACCAATAATGTAATTTGAAGTTCAATCAATGAGATTAAACTTTTCCCTTATTCAAACTCATTAATCATATAAGCTATATTTTAAGCAGATATGATTAATTTATCACTTTATAATATTGACAAGATTTAACTGAAATCAATTTCGACAGAGTATAAATGTAAATACGCAAGATGAAATCAAATTAAACACTTTTATTAATCTCAAATAAAATCATATTACACTAATTTAAAAACAGAAATTACAAAATCTATAATCTAAATCTAATATTATAAAAGCTAAAAGAAATAAAAAGGGATCCTAATTTACAAGTAAATGAGGGTTTATATAGGCGAGATGATGGGTGATAGGTAGTTGCTGAAGAATGATTTCAGCCCTTCAATTGGTATCTTTCTTTTCTCTCACTGATTTGTTATAATCCAAGGGTCGAAAAATACCACCTTCACACGGATTGCCAGGGTGGCAAATCCTGTGCTTCTTCTTCGCTGACTTGTCTCTCTTCTATTGGTGGAGTGGGAATGGATGATGTGTGCTATCCAATAACAGGCTGCCACGTTACTAAATGCTTCCATCTTCAAGCTCCGGAATATATGGGAATTAATTTCCAACGCGTGTGTTTACACGCGCTTGGAATCAAAAAGCCCCAATTATGGTTTTGTGCATCTAGGGTTTGAAGGTTATCTGTTTATTTTGTTTGGGTGAGAGAGAAGAGAGGCATGGAAAATATCGAATAATAATAATGTGTCGTGTGTGATAGTTTGACCAACAGAATAAGTGAGAAAATAAAATGGTTATAAATTTTAAACCGTCCCAAACAAAGTGTTGGGCTTCAGACTCAATTCCATTCGTCCATTAACTTATAAATGGGCCTTTTGGGATCCACTTTCATCCGATTATAAAAGATTTGGGCCGATTAGGCTTTTAATCCTTTTAATAACTTCTTCAATAATTTATTAAGCCCAAATATCCACATATGGGACCCACTTGGCCCAAAATCCATCATAGACTTAAATCCGTGAACAAAATCGAACTCGACTTTTAGCTTCTTAAAATTATCTTCAAAATCGTGTCAGTTTTGCTGGTTTTTCATGAATTTGGTACCTACACACATCAAACAAGAAACAAACGAATACAAGGCATATTTGATACATTATGTGCAATATTTCATTGTTTTAAGCTACTATTGATATGAGTAATTAAGCTCATATCAAATTCCCCCATGCTAAGCAATTGCCGTGTCCTCGCGCAATGATAAAATAAAACTATAACTACACCATTATTCAACATTATTTTGCAAAGACATAAAATAACTTTAAGGATCATAAAAGCACAAATAGATTCATCGTCCTCGACTTTTCACTTTTCCATGCCAAGTGCAAAAACAAGATCATTGTTATTATAAGTTGGTAGACTAACACGAACTCATGTGGGCCAATCAATCACTTAGACTCCCTTATTCCTAATTGTTTCTCTTATATTTTATTGTTGTCTTGAATGATCATGAGGATGCATTGTTGACTTATTTCGATAGTTTATTAGGCTGAAAATAAAGTGAACGATTTAATCAATAGTTAGCTAAAGGACAAAATCTTTTAAAACTGCTTCTCGGGCTCTCATAAAGTTCATATCTTGGCATAACTTGTTTCGTGATTTGAGACCTTTCTCGGATCGATATTTGGCAGTGACTTTATACTTCCAACCTTGAGAGACGTTCACGAAATAATGGTCTTCTCTTCATATAGGATTTTCTTCACTTGAAGTTTTGAGAGATTCATACTTGGACCACGACTTCTTCATTTTTCTCCAATCTTTATTTGGGATTTTGATTTACAACGATCCGCCTCATTTTTGGACTTGGCTTCATTTATCCTCATACCTTATTTTTGGTCTTTTTGGATAGACTTCTCCATGACTTTTTGGGAGTATTTTGCTTTTCGTCGTGTGTCTCGATCCTTCATATTGATTTTTGATAAATGATTCTTCACATCACTTGAGATCTTTAGCAATAAAACATAGCCCTCATGTCTTGTTAGGACCTTTTTGGACTCGCCAATCTTCGCATCCCGCTTCAATAAGTTATGCCTTGATATGAACTCTAATCCGTACCGAGCAACTTTTAAACGATCTTGGGCTAGAAGCTAAGTAACTTTTTAAATCGTTCAACATTATTTATTGCAACTAAAATTTATTAACAAGCGATGGGAGAATAAGCTTATAATTAACTCACATAAATTCCCGAAAGAATACCAAACTTATAATTGGCTCTATCATCTCTTGTTCTCCATATCGAAAAATTTCAAAAATGTGAAATCAATGGATACTTAGCCTATTAAATCAAAGTTTTGGGTTTTCAAGTCATCTATAGGATCTTGCATCTTCTTAAACTCTTTCAAGTTTTAGAATTTGCGTTTTAAAGTTCCCTTGATAAACGACTTTCTAGGATCAATTATAGGAGCTTGCGAAAAGTTCTTGTTCTTAACTCGTATGAATTAAGACTTTCGCGTTTTAAAGCTCCCTATATAATAGCCTAGCAAAACTTAATTCAAATACGTTAAGGAAAAGCTAAGGTTAAAAACCGAGTCGAGTCGAAAACTATTCTTATTGAAAGCTTACATTCGTGTCAAAAGCACTTATTTCCTTTATTAAAACTTAAAAATAACACAAAAAAAATTTAAAATTTTATTGAAAAATGAGAAAAACAACACGTTAGGACACGACAAAAGCAATTGCAAGCGATTATATCGATTGACTCCCCCATGCTAAAACCAAACATTGTCCTCAATGTTTCTTAGCTCAAGAGTAACACCCCCTTGCTAAAACACGAAGAGTCTAATGCAAATTCCTAGCATGGAAAGAGCACGCAAATCTATAAGCCGTTTATTAATTATGCCTCAAGATAAAACGTTAGTCGATAAAAATCAAGGGTAAAAAGTGTGCCCCTTTTTGGCATTCAAAGAAAGGAAGATCAAGTGGACCGGCAAAAACCGAACACGAGAGTCTTCAAATATAAGGGTCATACCTAAGATCATAACAACACAACAAAACACGAGCACGAGCTTGAAAGATCAAGCCTTATTAGTGTTAGAAAATAGAAAGAAGATAGAATGTATGGGACTCCCCCACAAGGCACCTCGTTTTTGTTCACCGAGTCATGAGCTCGACTCGATCCCCGCATTCATTGGTCCTTAGGGAAAATGGTGAAAACCGGCATAGTAGGATAAAATCCAACATGAATCACGATGCCGGGGTCAAAGATTTCATCCTCGTTGTCGGATGACAAACGAAAGGATGAAACTCCAACACGAATCTCTAAAAAGAGATAGTGGTCACAACGAATGGTATGGATATAGCATGCTCCACGAGATAAACTCGCACCATGATGATAGAAAAATCTTTCAATTATTGCATCAGTGAAAGGCCGAGATTTCCCTAAATAAACGATTCTGGGATCGAATACCTCGTCCTCGGTGGAGAAAGGAAAGGATAACACGATGTCGTCCCCCTATGCTAATCCAAGATCATATGAAGCACATGGTTGTTAAACATAAGATTCAAGCTAACAAGAGGTGATCCGGAGGTCGGGGAGGATAAAAGAGATGTTTAGACATTTTTAGAGAGAGAAAGATAAAGCTTGAATGTAGTGTGTGTATTTAGAGAGAGAAAATGAAATACACAAAGAATGAAAAGCCTCACCCCTCCATGGAAGTATGGAGGGGTATATATAGGCTAGACAAGAGGTCACTTTGACAACATGTCAATAGTAGTCCCTCCACGTTTTGCCTATATGAATAAAATGTAATTCCGTAAATGGCGCTCACATTTTAGGGCCAACAATCTTCCCCCAATGTGGAGACATACAGAATTACTTACAATGTTCCTAACAAGTAAAAATACAACAAAATAAAGTCTTCCAAGGCGCTTCCAATGCTGAGGATGTCTTTTAATTCTTCTTGTCTTCATAACTTGTACCTCAGCTTGAATCCTCTTTGTCTTTGCTTGTTGTGGAACAATTGTAATATGCATGATTTGGATTAACTTCCCCCCAATTCATGCAGCATGTATTAAAAAACTTTCTTCATAGACTTCTTTTTGACGAAGTTTCTGAATCAGCTTCCCCCCAAACCAATATCTGTATCTTAAGCAGATTCTGACACTTTGATGTAGTTTAAACAACCTTCTAGCTCATCGGTTTAAGTGCACAGCGGAAATTTGTAGAAGAACCACACCAGATAATACTTCTTATATACTGTCTCATGTCGTTTAGGTTTTTGGTGATAATCCGTTTGGGGTAACATGCAGGAAATCAACAACAATTCTTCTCACGCCTGCAGAATACTTCATAAAAATCATATAAAGTAAGTAGATACCATTCCATGTACATTACTTCCCCCTAGAAGTTGATCTGATTACTTCAAAGTACACGATCTTCCCCCATGATGATTTCGAACTCTCGGAAGCATCATTATCGTGGACGTCCATATACTCGAGAAGTTCTTAGTCTTAAGCAAATGTCTTGAAAAGTTTTGAAAGTCATTGAGAAACTTTGAAAATTTTTGCTTAGACTATGAAGTACCATTATCGTTATGAGGCTCATGAATATCCCGTGAGAATTGATTGCTGATTCCATCTCTCTCTGTCTAACTTACCAACCTCGAATTCATTCGGCTATTTGTTGTGACCACATGTGAAGTAAACCCGATATTCCAAACTTGAAACTAAAGTACAATCCCCCAAATTTGTTACTTAAGCTTGCACTTATATCGATTGAAGAACGGTGCAGAAACAAGTCTCTTATACCTCTTGAAGTTATCCACACGAGCAACTGCGTGTGACACCCAAAAATGATAGTTATCCATGTCGTCGACCATCCACCCCTTGACAGTGGAAACTAGATAATTCAAGTCTCAGTCATAAATTTTATCGCCCAAGCAAGTCATCAATCGATAGACTGGGTTTGAAGAAAAGGGGTAGAAAAATAGAAGGAAGGCTCGATGATGAAATAAGTAGACGCCTTCATGAAATCCCACTTCAAATTTAAATAAGGAATACCAAATCCACTTCGTGATCACTTGTCTTTGTAGAATCAAAACTAGCCGTTGTCGTTAAAGTGAATCTTATATCAGATCGTTTTAGCGTTAAGTGTTTTGTTTGCTTTTGGTGTGTGTGTTTGTGAATGTCGTTATATAGAACAAATTATGAAATGAATTGTCATTAAGGGACAAAACTTGTCTAGACAACTTGTCATTTAAGCCCAACGTCAATCACATGCCCAACTGATGCGCGGATCGACCTAGAATTTTCTTTGTCGTTTAAGCACTTTCGATCGAAACATATCCAATATCCGAGATCAATGATAATGTTATCATAGTCCAATTAATAAATCCCAATTATTAAACTTCACCACAATGCTCGGCCAACCCAATAAATTAAAGATACATGGCTCAATCCATAACCTCAACCATAGTATTACTTGGCAATTCGAAATTTGTACCAATGTCTTAGAAACATACTGCTACTCCATTCACTATGTGGCCCATCAAAAGGATTAAAAAAAACCAATGTAGGCCCAATTCATTACTTATCCCTTGCGTCTTAAAAGAAAAACGTCACCAAGCCCAATCAAAATAACCAACGAGTGACCACTATGGGATGGGATATAAAAGTTAGCATAACCTAATCTCACTCACAGTTAACCCCAATCGTATCACTTCTCAACCGCCTCCATCTTAACAACTCCTTGATATCTCCGTCCCCATCTTCATCAACACAGACATCATCTTAATCTCATCTAAAAACTTTTTTTCCATATCTCAAACCTTTTTTCCAATGCAACCACAGAAATAAAACATTGATCTCAAACTGAAACACAAATCATCCATCTTTCTGCTTATGTGAATAAACAACCATCTCTCATTTCCAATTTTGGCTTCAAGATCTTTGTATAAGGTCTCGGGTAGGCGTTTTTATTGCATGTTGGTTTGATTTTCGTTATGATTACTAACACGAAACAAAGATTCGAATATAACAAAGTTGTTATAATTCAATCTTAGATTTTCGAATATTGATGAGAAGTTAAAGACTTCCAATAGAGATCAGTGATGATATCAAATTCGTGGGTTTTGATCTTAACAGATCTTGGCATGCATGTCAAACACGAATGGGATTCTGAGATCTTTGATTTATTTTGTTTGAGTCAAGAGAGTTGAATATGGAGATGGAGTTTGTTTTGTTTTATGAGATGATGGGAAATAAGATAGAGTCGGGTTTGTTGGTTTTGAGTCTAAAATGGTGAGATGGGTCTTAGTTAACGATGGGAATAAGATAGATAGAGTCGGTCTTTTTTTTTAATTGATGGTTAATAGTTGAATGATTGATGGTCACGGTATTCTTTTTTTTTTTTTTTTTTTGGTTTGGTCAAGATCTTGCAATGTTTTATAAAAAAATGAGTCATCGGAATATGTTTTCACCATCGTAATGTTCTCACAATCGGAATGATCTCACCATCGGAATGATCTCACCATCGGAATAATCACCATCGGAATCACCATCGGAAAAGGCATCGGAAAAAGCATCTGAATGAGCATCAGAATAAGCTTCATCGGAATCACTATAGGAATCCCCATCAGAATCACCATCAGAAAAGGGTTTTGACTTTTTTATTTGTTATATATTTTTTTTCTTTGGTGGTTCCGAAAATACTGGATCTGTTCCATCATTTTTTCTTCATATCATCTTTTACCCACAAATAAAAAAACCAGATCTTATGCATTGGGAAAAGAGAATAACAATAGTATATCTGAAAAAATGAATACAACATAAACCAGTGACCAATCTTACAGCTTTTCAGAAAAGCTGATATAAAAAATAGATCACAAGGAAGAAAAGAGAGAGAAAAGTGGGACTTTGACTGAATTTATGACAAACAAGCAGAATGGGACAGAATATGTGACTGATAATCAAGAACAAGATCTACGTGACTAAACAGCTTAAAGAATAAGCATAAATGAGCTGCTAAAAGCCACGAACACCAAGAAATAAGCAAACACAAACACAAAACACCCCCGGTTAGCTCTGATACCAATTGTTAAACATAAGATTCAAGCTAACAAGAGGTGATCCGGAGGTCGGGGAGGATAAAAGAGATGTTTAGACATTTTTAGAGAGAGAAAGATAAAGCTTGAATGTAGTGTGTGTATTTAGAGAGAGAAAATGAAATACACAAAGAATGAAAAGCCTCACCCCTCCATGGAAGTATGGAGGGGTATATATAGGCTAGACAAGAGGTCACTTTGACAACATGTCAATAGTAGTCCCTCCACGTTTTGCCTATTTGAATAAAATGTAATTCCGTAAATGGCGCTCACATTTTAGGGCTAACAATGGTAATGGTGGGAAAAAATCTCAACCATAGTGGAATCAACAATCTTAGCTTTAACGACCATTTCACCCTTAGGAATGTGATCAATGGGGTCATGGCACTCAATATGAGACACATGAAAAACCCGCACATTAAGGTCAAAGTGGGTGGGAGGAGGACTTGGGACAAAATCATCATCAAGTAAATTCTCTAAAAAGAGAGCGTCCCCCTCCGGGTCGATATCATCAACACCCGGTGGTATCGAATCATGAGAAGCAAGAAAAGTGTCAATCTCCTCCATAAGCGGATCACTATCCTCAACGGGAATAGGAGATGGAGAGAAAGACTTGGGATTAGGCTTAGAATTTAAAGCCTCGATCTTAGATATGAGAAGATAAACATTTGATGACTTCTCACGAAGAATCACGTCTTCCACATCTAAATGAGTAAGTTCATCGGAGAACTTCTCAAGGATCGGAATAGTCAAATCAACCTCATTTCCTGGTGGAAATGGGTCTAAAGGAGCAAGTTCAAAAGTGAACCTCTCATAAAACGGATCACTATCATCCTCATTTCCCGGTGGAAATGGGTGAAGAAGAGTAGGTTCATCGGTAAACCCCTCAAAATCCGAGTCGTGAATGTCATCTTTATAAGAAAGTTCATCGGAGAACTCCTCATTAGAAAATTTACTAGAAGTAGAATCATCCTCAAAATCTTCATTTCCATCACAATTTTCATCATTAGAATTAAAGAGAATATCAAAGTGAATGGAAGAAATCGAGTCATCACAATGTGGAAAATCACACATCTCATTGGAAATACCGTCAAACTCTCTTGGGTTTTGAACAAGAATAGTGCTAATATGCTCGTCCCCCTTGCTTAGAGAATTTTCAAGTTCCACGATGGAAGAATCAAGAATAGGAGTGGTGATGTCATGAGATATTTCCTCATCATCTAGGATGGGAGAATCCTCGGCCTCCAAGATACGAATAGGAAACACGATAGCACTAGACGGAGGATGAAGAGCCATAAGATCTCGCAAAGAAAGAGTACTATCCTCATCATCATCCAAAAGAAGAGAACGATTGATTTCACGATTAGCAACATATCTTTCTTCCTCTTGAGCTCGTTCTTTCTCACGAATTTCAATGCTTAAACCATTATAATCTTGCGAAAGTTGTCGAATCTTAAGTTCACAATCTCGTCTAAATCCCTCATCAATTATTTCACCATGAAATCGCCGACTTCCTAATTCATTTGTAATGTCATTAATCTCTTGATTGATTTGTCTTTTTTCAAGCAACAAGTCTTCAATACTTTTTTCAACAACTTCAACATTTCTTTGATTCATCGTCTCAAATCGTTCAATATCGAAAGAATATTGTGGAGATTGGTCAAAACCGGAAGGAAACGAATTATTGCAAGGATCAGGCTCATAAAAATTTTGATCTCTCGGTCGACAACAAAAACTCTCGTGAGGACCTCCACAATACTCACAACAAAGATATTGTCGTGATAAACTCGGTAAATCTTGTGGATAACAATTATCATTAAAGTTTTGATTGTAGCTCGGTTCTTGCTCGTAATTAAGCGAGAATCGATGCGAACAATCATCACTAAAATGAGAATCGTTTCCACAAAACTCACACGAGCGTGTCTCGTATGTAGGGTGTGGAGGTGGATTGAAATCGAGAGAATTACTAGAAAAATTCGGATTTCCAAATGAAGTAATCTCATTACAATAAGGACAAAATCCAACACGTATATCGTGACGTAAGTCATTTCCACAACGCTCACACGTGCACCACCGACATGGTGAAAAACCATATAACGGTTCTCCACACCCTTCACAATTGACGAAAGAAGAATTAAAATTTAGAGGGTGAGGAGAAAAAGAATTAAACATGATAGAGGATTAAGAAGATTATTTTTGGTATTTTTCATAAAAACGATACATACTATATAATAAGAAAATAACAAAACTTTCCGAGGACGGAAAGGGTCTTCAAATCAACGATCAACAAATCTCCACAAAGACGAATCGTACACAAGATCCCCGGCAGCGGCGCCAAAATTTTTGATGTGTCGTGGATAGTATATGTGATAATTAATTAGATACGTTATAGGGTAAATTAGAAAATTACCTTTAGGAAAAAGTAATAGTCTAATAATACCAATGACGAATTCAATTAAACACGTGAGTGAGTCGAGTTCGTTGTACACGAAGATCTTATGAATTTGAGACGTTTTGCTTTGATTTGGACAATCGATTTGAATTGGTCTGTGGTTTTTAAACTACAATTAAAATCTACGAATTTTAAGCTATTTAAGATTATCCTAAAGTGCATGAATCGTAAACCCCGCCTATTTTTTTATCTAAAGACGATAATTTAAATTTAAACTTTTAAAAATTTAATTCATTTAAAAATTTACTTACATTTTTAATTAACGAAATCTATTCTAAAACTATTTTTATTTAAAAGCTAAATTAATTAAAATTTATATTATTTAAAAACTAATTTATTTAAAAACTAATTTTAAATTCCTAAATTAATAAAATATATTTTTTATCTAAAACTTTATAACAGTAATTTATAAAACTAATAATTAAAATTAACTAAATTAAAACTTGTTATTTAAAACTGTCAGCCCCACTATCAAGCTATATTAATTAAAGAGGCAGTGTTAAAACACAAATGAGAGCTAGACCAGTTGGTTATCAAGCTGAACTTGTGAGGGGCAGGTCTCGAGTTCGAGACCTGCAGACAACATTTTTTTATTCGAAATTTAACTTTTCCTATTTTTGGTAAATTAAATGACAGATGCGAAAATAACAGACAATACAAATGCAGAAATCAAATAAAACGCAGCAGACAGCAGCTAAATTTCAGTTAAGTAACAAAATATATCTTAAAAGAACAAGAAATAACCACATCAAAAGTTTAAATGCAAAATATTAATCAGTCATGAACCAAATTGAATTACAAACACCAAACTTTCTATCAAAGCTATATTAAAAGTCAGCAGTCACATAACAAGGACTAACTGAACGATAATCAAAGTGGACGTCACAGATCTCGGCTAGTACTCTACTGAAACCAAAACAGTCCCAATCATTCAATTCAAATATACCAATTACCAAAACACAGAAATAAAATTAAACTTAAAATCCAAATATCAGCTAAAAAAACAGCATTCAAACTCAAAATTAGCAGCCTAAACTTCCAAAAGCTAAAATGCAGGCATCAAGATAAAAACATCCTAACAATTTGGATAATATCAGCAACATGAAGACCATTCAGACCAGTATAAAACATGAACTAATGCTAATACTAAATTAGTAAAATCAAAACAACAAGCCTACGATGACATCCTAGAATGCATACAGTAAAGTTAATAGACATTCAGAAACTTAGCGTATGACGAACTCAACAAATATCAAATTCAACAAACAACAACCTCAACTCTAAAATTAATAATTAACAGGTTCAAAAACCCTATTAACAACTCGGTTCAGTCTTAAATCAGTAAGAATCCAAATCGCACAGCAACAATCTGTGACTCAACGCAAATCTGAACAAAACCACATCCTAAAACTAGACAGACAGTATACTAGCAGAATCGTGCTAACAGATGAACACGAAACAACTACATCGGCAGATTAACCAATACATCAGCAGCTTTAAGACAGATAACACGTAATGAAGGTACAAGGCGGCAGCAAATTAAATAATATGACAAACTCTAAATAATCAGCAGACAACAAACCTAAAACGAAATCATGAAGTAAATCATGATTCTAACACCAATTAGCATAACATCACAGAAATCAGCAATCACAGACAGATAAATAAGAAAAACAGTCAAACGTAGTCAATCATGATGAATCAACACCATATCATTATAAATGTATAGAAACAAGTTCAAAGTGACAAAATTCGCAAAATGCTTAAACTGCCAGATTAATCGAACGTAAAGATCAGTAACATCTCAACAGATTAATAAGTCTAATTCAGTTATTCTAAATCCAAATCCAAACTCAGATTAAACTCCTAAATTAAACAAATCAGTATATTAAACTATATCAAAACCCGTAAAACATAACATCTTACACACATTTAACATTCAAACAAAAAACAATAAAAGTTTAATTTAACTAAGTGCTTGACCATTTTTTGTAGATAACCGTTGGGCAGAAATCGCGCGCTGAGCGGATTTGACTAAATCGACACCAAAATTCCGCCAATAAACACCATCATTCATCGACTCAAAAACATTAACTCAAATACTATTCTCGAATCAACAGCAGTGAAATCGAACAAATAATGTAATTTGAAGTTCAATCAATGAGATTAAACTTTTCCCTTATTCAAACTCATTAATCATATAAGCTATATTTTAAGCAGATATGATTAATTTATCACTTTATAATATTGACAAGATTTAACTGAAATCAATTTCGACAGAGTATAAATGTAAATACGCAAGATGAAATCAAATTAAACACTTTTATTAATCTCAAATAAAATCATATTACACTAATTTAAAAACAGAAATTACAAAATCTATAATCTAAATCTAATATTATAAAAGCTAAAAGAAAGAAAAAGGGATCCTAATTTACAAGTAAATGAGGGTTTATATAGGCGAGATGATGGGTGATAGGTAGTTGCTAAAGAATGATTTCAGCCCTTCGATTGGTATCTTTCTTTTCTCTCACTGATTTGTTATAATCCAAGGGTCGAAAAATACCACCTTCACACGGATTGCCAGGGTGGCAAATCCTGTGCTTCTTCTTCGCTGACTTGTCTCTCTTCTATTGGTGGAGTGGGAATGGATGATGTGTGCTATCCAATAACAGGCTGCCACGTTACTAAATGCTTCCATCTTCAAGCTCCAGAATATATGGGAATTAATTTCCAACGCGTGTGTTTACACGCGCTTGGAATCAAAAAGCCCCAATTATGGTTTTGTGCATCTAGGGTTTGAAGGTTATCTGTTTATTTTGTTTGGGTGAGAGAGAAGAGAGGCATGGAAAATATCGAATAATAATAATGTGTCGTGTGTGATAGTTTGACCAACAGAATAAGTGAGAAAATAAAATGGTTATAAATTTTAAACCGTCCCAAACAAAGTGGTTGGGCTTCAGACTCAATTCCATTCGTCCATTAACTTGTAAATGGGCCTTTTGGGATCCACTTTCATCCGATTATAAAAGATTTGGGCCTATTAGGCTTTTAATCCTTTTAATAACTTCTTCAATAATTTATTAAGCCCAAATATCCACATATGGGACCCACTTGGCCCAAAATCCATCATAGACTTAAATCCATGAACAAAATCGAACTCGACTTTTGGCTTCTTAAAATTATCTTCAAAATCGTGTCAGTTTTGCTGGTTTTTCATGAATTTGGTACCTACACACATCAAACAAGAAACAAACGAATACAAGGCATATTTGATACATTATGTGCAATATTTCATTGTTTTAAGCTACTATTGATATGAGTAATTAAGCTCATATCAATGACATAAACATCTCTCCTTCTAGGTGCAATCAGCACAACATCATTGTTTTTGTTGAATATGGTTCCCTGAGTCTTAGTAAACAAAACCTTATAGTCAGCATCACACAATTGACTGATGCTAATAAGATTGTGTTTAAGACCATTCACATATGCAACCCTGGTGAATGTAATCCTATTGCAGTTCACTGAGCCATATCCTTCTGTGTCACCTGAAGAGTTATCTCCAAACACCACTTTAGGACCTGGCTCCTTTGAGTATCTGTGCAGGTATTGTTGAATCCCTGTCATGTGTCTAGAACAACCACTATCTAGATACCATACCGATTCCTTGACATATTTCTGCACAAATACATAGAAACAGATTAGTTCCTATGGTGAACCCACTTTCCAGTGGGTTCCCTGAATTGCTTATTAGCAACTCTAGTGTTCCTGAAAAACTTTTGGCGTTGAGAGGGACAATTCATTGTTTCATGGTTATAACTTCCACAGATATCACACCCAGGGAAGTCACCACACTCGTTTGAGTGATGGTCTGTGAACCCACAGAATTTACAGGGAGGATAAGTTTTGTAATTTCCCTGTTGTCTTTTGGAACTCTGTGGTCTGTCCCTAGAGGGTGTCTGAGCTCTTTTAGCTGCCATGTCTGTCATGATCTAAGGTCGAATGGTGAGAGTTTTTACATACATTGCAATAAGGTTTGATTAACCTTTCCCCTTTGGGTTCACCTAGGACTGACTTAGGTTCATGAGAAGTAGAGCATTCAGCGGAAGGCTTAATGTGTTGTTTCAAGAGTTCTACTTCTTTCATAAGAGACAACAGGCGATCTTCAGTGGTAGGTTCAACCTTATTCACAGCTTTAGTAGTAACAGGCTTAAAAGCAACTTGTTTCCCAGTTTGTTTAGCAGGCACATGAAAAACTTTAGCTGGAGGATTCTCAATATCTGTCCCAAGTTCATCCTTAGCAGATCTAGAAGAACTGCTGGGTTCAACTCCAGAGAGTTTGGGCAAGGGTGGTAGCTCAGCCACATCTTCAGAGACAGGGTCATTAGTCAAAGTGGTATCTGACATATGAATAGTCTCTGTAGATTTAAAGACAATGTCTTTAGGTTTGGTGAGAATTCTCAGCTTATTTTTCTTAGCAGATATATCCCTTTTTAAGTCAGCAAGCACTTCATCCCTAAGCAATTGATCAATAGTAAACCTAACACACAGCCATTTTTCAATAACCTTGTTCAATTCAGAGACTTGATCATTTAAAGCAATGTTTTTCAAGGTTAATCTAGCTACTTCATTTTGCAAGGATATTTTCTCTAAATTGACCCGCCTGAGAGTTTCACATTCAGCTTTAGCATTTAGCATTTCAGATTTAACAGAGTGAAACTTATCAAGTAGGTTCTTTCTTTGTTCCTCAACAAAGTGTAAATCAACAATGGTGTAATCAAGGACATGCTTACGTTCATCACTATAAGACATGGATAAAAGCATGTGTACCTTTTTCATTGTGATGTGATGTAGTGTTTTTGTACCCTTTAGGAAAAGGATGACAAATAGTGGTGGTATTAAGTGTCGGTTTAGGAAAACCGAGCACTAATGACCAAGCAAATTCGTTTCCCAAGGAGGCAAGTGCGTTGTGTTGAGAGTTGATTTTGTTTTTGATTATATTGATTGAGAAAGAAATGGGATTAGAAGAGAAAGACGGTTACGAAAATGAATTAAACTACGACGAAAAAGGCGTAAACGTAAAACCGTAAATAGTGCCAAAATTAAAATTTTAACCTAAAAATTCCTAAAAATTACTAAAAAATCCCAAATAATATTCTAAGAGTTTACAAAAAATCCAAACTTGCTAAAACCTTTTAATTAAGTAAATAATGACTTTTTAATGCTAATTAAAGCCCTAAAAATCACTTTTAATTATTAAAAAGCCCTAAACAAGATTTTATAGTTTGTAAACCTCAAAAATATCCTAATAAAGCTAAAAAATATGTTTAAAAATTTAAAAGCCAAATTAAACTATTTTTAAACACTTAAAAACTATTAAAATGTATTAAATCTTAAATTAATTCTAGAAATTAATTGAAAAGTCTAAAAATTAATTGGAAGGTAACAAAGTTCCTATTTTAATGTCTAGAATCTAGGAAAAATGAAAAAAAGTTAAAAATAAAACTTTGAATTTTTTCTAATAAAATATTATTAAAATAATCAAAAAAAAAAAAGTTCTCAAATAAATTCTAAAAAATTCTCAAAAATCCTAAATATTCTAACTAAGACAAAAATGCAAATTAAAGTTCCTAAAACCTTTTAGTTAATTTTATATTAATTTTTAAAGTTTAATAAAAAACCTAAAATCAAATAAAATTAAAAATAAGATTTTTTGAAAATCTAACTAGATGTAAACCTCAAGTTAATAAATTAAAACTTAAAAATTATTTTTACTAAAATTAAAATTACTTTTAACTATTTTTAAACTATTTATTAAAAACCGGGTAAAGAAAAATGCATAAAAAATAAATAAATAAAAGGAAAAATACAAACTTTGTTTATAAAAATCCTAAACTGAATAATTTTCCTAGGAAAACTAAATTGGGGCAAAAAGGCTTAAAGAATAAGCCACAAATGGCTTAAAAGGCCACGGCTTATTTAAATAAGCCCAATTTAAAATGTCCTTAAGTATCCTTTGTTTCCTTCCTTGTTCAGTAAAAGACCCAAGGGCAGGATGATAGTGTGTGTGTGCTTTGGCAGTGGTGGCGCAGGTTCGAGTCCTGGCCACGCCAAAATTTTTTATATATATTTTTTTTTTTTTACTTTCTCTTTTAAAACACTTGTACTCAGAAACTCCCACTCACCAAAACACAAACACACGTCTCTGAATTAGGCTAGAATTATCCCAAATTAATCAAATAAATCACAGACCTGGGATCTCTTTTTCTTTCTTGTTTTCAGACAAACACTACTACCCAAACACTAACACAAACACTACCCAAAAACACAAACACTAGTCAAATTTAAGCCTAAATTACACCTGAAGTAATCAAAAAGGTCTCAGACCTGAACTTTCTTACCTTTTATCTGTTCTTGTTTGTGTTCTTTTTTTGGACAGTCAAAACCCCTCACCAGCAGTTGGCGTGTGGGGGGTGTTTTAAGCAAGTAGAAAGCACAAGAAGTAAAATCGACACACAAAAAAAAACTAAAGCACGAGTGATTACTCAGGTAGCAAGTACTTATCCAAATACAAACCAAATCGAAACTTATCACTGAATCATGCCATAATATTCAAATACGCAGTCCTAATGCCTAGGTCTGATGAACAATAGCAATAAGCGCAACAGGGTAGTCAA
The DNA here is from genome assembly GCA_025667525.1 of Glebionis coronaria. Lineage (NCBI taxonomy): Eukaryota > Viridiplantae > Streptophyta > Magnoliopsida > Asterales > Asteraceae > Glebionis > Glebionis coronaria. The sequence goes on from CM046880.1 coordinate 190,922,267, forward strand.
GTCGATTGTAACTCTAACCTATTGCTAGGCAGTAAGCATTAACAATGACGGTAAACAAATAATCAGGACAAATTTGCGACAGTGAAAACAAACCTAGTCAATAGCCTAATCACGCAAGAACATGTCCATATACAGGAATCAAGTGACAAAGAAACCTAGAACGCAAGCAATCAAATCAGACCCAAATCCTATACTAGCAGGAAAATGAGACTGTTTAAAGCATGCAGGCGCGATGAATAACAAGTCTAAACCCAGTTATCGCAACAAACCTAAGATGAAGTATCTAATCACCTAATCAGTTTAAACAGACTAAATGAGAAGAACAAAACCTATTAAATCTTACTGACTATACTCAAGAACTTACCAACCCACATTACCCTATAATCGATCTACTTTCAAGAAATAAACACGAAAGAGGCGCAAACAAACAAAATCAGTTCTACTGTCTATACTCACTATTGGTTTCTGTAATTTTGTGCAAACACCATGAACACATGAACTTCTGATTTCATACCAATACAACAAATCTTTTTCTTTTTTTTGGTTATATGGGATTTGTGATGAAACATGGGGCACACAAGCACAATATGCACAAATAACAACCAATAGCTCACAGGGTAACAAGATTAAGCCAGAAGTTGAGCAAAATAACTAAACCAAAGAGACCTAATTATCAGTGGGCTAAAGCTAAGCAATCAGATACAAAATACAAATTAACTAACCAATGAGACCTAACTAAGCAACTCAGAGTAAGTAGTAGATAACATTCGAACAATTAATCAGATTAAACAAACAAGCTAAAACAATTAAACATGATAACACTTTTAAAGAAGAAAAAGAGAGAAAACCCGAACCTACCCCCGACAACGTCCTAAGGGGGTCAGCTAAGCTCCCCTGACCTCGACCAACAACTAGGTGAGGCAGGGGTGTCTTGGACGATAAAATATTGAGGGGGTGTTCGTTGGGGTTCAACAACTGAACCGAAGACCCAGAATGAAAAAGGAAGCTGCTAAGAGTAACAAATGAATCCAAGAACTGAGTTCTTGGATGGTTAGCTCAACAAATAAATAATATACTCGCTCTCATTTCAAATACCCCTTTTTTTCTCTTCAAAACTTGAACTTGAAAACGTATGATTTTCTGAAAAATAAGGAAAGGAAACAATGGAAGAGAGTTGCCAATCTCATAAGAGTTTTGCCCTTACCAAGATACCTACTAAGGCTTGATATAAATTCTATATCAAGTCTTTGTGGTCATATCCCAATATTGGCCTGAAAACCTACTTGTGACCTTTCCAAAACTCAACTCAAGCAAAATTCAGGTCCAACTTTTAGTAAACTTAAACAAATAAAACCAAACTTAGCTTGTAACTTATGTTGATTCTCAGTTAGAAGATCAACATATATTATCCAAACTCAAGTTAAGGTGCACTTTTCCTTGAAACAGATTTATATCAAACTTAAAAGCTAAAAACTTGTGACAACTTAAACCATAACATAACATAAAGGAACTGAAAGTAAATTGGGAACTTGTTTTTTCTTCACCAAACACTTAACTCATTTTCATTCATCAGAAAAAGGGTTTACAAGGTTGTGAACACAGGAAAAAAGCAAGAACAGAAAAACTAGCTAATGCCTAGTACCCTTTATATAGGGTTTACAAGAGATTCTAGAAAGTAAAAAAATGCTAACCCTAAATGACTGAAAATCCAGAAATACCCTCATGAAGATTCGCATCAATTTAAGCATATCCTTATTTTTGAATTCGTCCAACATCTTCATGTGATTGCTGAGCTGTGATGGATTGATCTTGTGCGTTGGATTTGTTGTGGGAAGTAAGCAATCTTCCTTCACCCTTGATCTTCTGCATCCATTTGTTTTCTTGTGTTCTTGTGGGCCAGGGGAGGTGGGGATTGTCACATGGGTTGATGGTAAAAGGGGGGTTTTGGTGGGATTATGTTTAAGAGACGTGTAATCTCTTTTCTGGAAATTATGGGGCTTAATTACCAAGCAATTAGGGTTTGTGAGATTAGGGTTCTTGGGTTAATCTGGCAAGTTTTTGGGAATGGTTAATCTGAGCAGTGTATGATTCCCGCCCCAAAAAATGATTTATTAAGTGTGTTTAAACATTTTAATATTATGATTAAGATGTGAGTGGAAGTGGTGACGTGTCAAGCTAGGATAGGATGGTATATCTTGCATTTTTTTACAGTAATTCCCCCTCATCTTCTGAAAATTGTTCACAGAATTCACAAGTCATTCTCCTTCCATTCTCTTTGTAAATAACTTTGGCCAATTGTCAAAAATGGCACAAACATTTTTCAAAGTTTATCACAAGGACTTGAAATGTAATTTTTGGATTCTTCAAGGACTGATCTTGTAATGTCTTCAAACTTTAAGGCTTTGACTTGTTTGTTGACTTCTTGGGGGACCATTATTGAGAATTTAGTTTTGATGAGGGACTAAAATTGCCAATTCTTCAAAGTTAAGGGTCCTTTTTGTAATTTTGACAAACTTTAGGGACCAAACTTGTAATTATGAAGATACAAGGGTATAAAGTGTCAATTCTTAAAACTTGGAGGACCAATCTTCAATATTCTTCAAATCTTCTAGGGTTTTCTTTGGAAAATTCTTCATTAGGGCTTGGTTCATCGTGCGGCTTCATTTCCCGTGTTCGTTTTTGCGTGATTCTTGTGATCTTTTGTCATTTTCTCAATATCCGTACCTAAAATACACAAGCAACAAACACAAGCATATATTTGGGTATTTTGATGATATTTAATGAATTTTAAGCCTAATTTGGACGATGAGACTATGTATAAAAGCAGTCTCATCACTCCCCCATACTAAACCATTGCCGTTCCCTCACGCAATGCTAGAATAAAGTATCGTAGCATCTCCAAAATTCATTTTTATTCACTTTATTGGAATGATAAACTAGCTACACTTACTACTATTACTACTACTTGTGTTATAGACATAATGTATGATTTTCATCGCAAAATGGGACGTTTAGGTTCATAGAATAAGAACACGTGAATGCTTCGTTAGAAATAATTTCATCGTCCTCGATTTTCACTTCAATTCCATGCCAAGCGTGCAACGAGATCATTGTCATAATAAGTTAGTAATGCTAACACTACTCATATGCCCTAATCACGTACTTATTCTCCCATTATTCCTAAGTTGTATCTCTTATATTTTATTATGTCTTGAATGTTTCACGAGGATACATTTTTGAGTTATGCGATAATAGAGATTTAGGTCTAAAAATAGAGTCCTAACGGTGTAACTAAGACCATCAAATCAATAACCCCTCCTAATAGACAACGATGTTAAAAAATTATGTTGACAAGAAGAATCGATAAACACGGTTTTATAACGGTTTTGAACATGAGACTTATTACCAAGACTTTTATACGCCCCCTAACGGAAGGACCTTATTATCTTTGGTTTACCTCCATCTTTTATTCAACTTCGCCATGAAGCTTTTATTATGACTTCGGTCTTGCCTTGCCTTTTATTATCCGCCTCATCGGTGGTTTTATTAGCCAAAGACGTATATCCTCACGCTAAAGCGAATTTTGGATCTTTAAAGCTTCGAAGATTAAGGCTTGATTCACTTTCAATTTTGCATAGATTTTAGGCCTTGTGGGGCTTCAAATTGTTTGCTAGATTTTGGTGAGCACTTGAAATCTTATTATTGGGTGAAGCTTTCGATTATTGGGGTGCCAATACTTCAAAACCGTGACGCTGGCGATACCTTAATGTCTTCCCAATTTAATTACACGGAAGCTACTAGAAAAGACTAGAAACCCAACAATCCTAACTAAACCGCTAAGTCAATATTTATTAAGCAAAAAATATTTACATGCGAAGGGAGAATAAGCAAACAACGAGAACACATGAGTTTTTGAAAGAATACGAGTACTCTACGTTTAGCATAGTAACTTATAATTAACTCTATCATTTCTCGTCCTCATTTACGAGACTTAGCCTAATGTGTAGTTAAGGAATCAAAGCTAAGTGCTCAACACGCACGGTCGAGTCAAAAATTACTCTTATTCTCGCCATCGGAAAACCTACATTCATGTCTTCAAACACTTATAAAATATGAGAAAATTTTTAAAATTTGGCCATTTTTAGCCTTATTTTGCAACAAAACGATAAACTTTGGAAAGCGTGAAGATTTGGCAAGGAAAGTATCTATTCACCCCCCATACTAAAGTTAAACATTGTCCTCAATGTTTCGAGTCTAGGGGTGCAAACACCCCCATACTAGAGACGTAGTCGAATGTCTAATCTAGCATGGAAAGGGTGTAACCAATAAATTAATAGCCGTTTATGAAGTATGCTAATAACCTATGGTTAGAACATCAAAAGGATATATCATGGATATTGAGAAATGTCTCCAAATCAAACGATCGAGTGCTCCCATAAAACGAACACGAGAGGCTCCAATCGTGAAGATCATGATCTAAAAACCACATATCACAAACAACCACGGAACAAAGGTTGGCAGGGCACGAATCCCCACACGTAAGCTACATTAGACTAAGAAAGCGATAATATGTACATAGGATAAGCATGGGACTCCCCCACGAGGCACCTCGTTTTTGATTACCGAGTCATGAGCTCGACTCGATCCCCTCAACACTAATTATCATTGGGGAAGGTGACTTGGTCGAGGTAGTTCAAGGATGGAACTTCCCCGCCAAAGTAGTGCTTCAACCTATGTCCATTCACCTTGAAGTTAGGACCATCATCTTGAGCTAGCTCGATGGTCCCATACGGAAATACTTGAGTCACGGTGAATGGACCGGACCAACGGGATTTCAATTTACCGGAAAATATTTTCAATCTTGAATTAAAAAGTAAAACTTGATCCACAATGTTAAAAACCCGGTTTTTAATTTTAGAATCATGCAACTTTTTAGTTTTCTCTTTATAAATCAATGAATTTTCATAAGCAATATCCCTTAATTCATCCAATTCATTTAATTGCATTTTCCGGTGTTTTCTCGCGGTCTCCATATCATCATTACAATGCTTTAGGGCCCAATAAGCCTTGTGTTCTAACTCGATAGGTAAATGACAATTCTTTACACAAGCTTATAGGGAGTGCACCCAATGGGCGTCTTATGAGCGGTCCTAAAGGCCCATAAAGCATCGTCTAACTTATCCGACCAAGATTGTCGGTTTTCCCCCACGGATCTCTCCAAGATCCTCTTCAACGCTCGGTTTGAAACCTCGACTTGCCCACTCGTTTGTGGGTGATAAGCCGTAGAAAGACGATGTGTAACCCCATATTTCCTTAAGACTCTTTCGAATTGGTCATTACAAAAATTGGTTCCACGATCGCTTATGATAGCACGAGGGGTTCCAAACCTAGCAAACAAACTTTTCAAGAACTTAACTACCACACGAGCATCATTGGTGGGCAAGGCCTTAGCCTCCGCCCACTTAGAAAGGTAGTCAACCGCAACGATAATGTACTTATTACCACGAGATGATGGGAACGGCCCCATAAAGTCTATGCCCCAAACGTCAAAGATCTCACATACTTGAATGATATTTTGTGGCATTTCATCTTTTTGTGAGGCTTTTCCTTGTCGTTGGCATGCATCACACGACTTCACAAGATCTTGTGCATCTCGGTAAATAGTAGGCCAAAAGAAGCCGGCATCAAACACCTTTTTAGCCGTGAGATTAGCACCGTGGTGACCACCCGTGGGTCCCTCATGGCAAGCTCTAAGGATGTTAGAAGCTTCGGTGCCAAATACACAACGGCGGATGATTTGATCCGCACAAGTTCGAAACAAGTAAGGGTCGTTCCAAAAGTAGAACTTGACATCACGAAAGAATTTTCGTTTTTCTTGAGTTGTCATACCCTTAATGATGAAGTTACCCGCATGGTAATTTGCAAAATCCGCAAACCATGGGGTAGAAGAATCAAGTTTGGAATTCACTACACCAAGTGTCTCGAGCGGAAATGTTTCGGTGATTTCCTTGGGCTCGTAAACACTTTGGTGAGGATCTTCCAAACGAGAGAGATGATCGGCCGCTAGATTCTCGGCTCCTTTTTTGTCAACGATTTTGTGATCAAATTCTTGAAGGAGGAGAATCCAACGAAGTAATCTCGGCTTAGCATCTTGTTTAGCCATGAGATACTTGATAGCCGAATGGTCCGTATACACTATGCATTTCGTCAAGACGAGATAAGGTCGGAATTTCTCAAATGCATACACCACGGCAAGGAACTCCTTTTCCGTTGTAGTGTATTTAAGTTGAGCCTCGGTCATCGTCTTGCTAGCATAGTGAATAGGCAAGAAGTGCTTATCATGACGTTGCCCCAAAACGGCCCCAATAGCGTAATCACTTGCATCACACATAAGCTCAAAGGGGAGGTTCCAATTGGGAGCAACAAGAATGGGAGCTTCGGTAAGTTTCCTCTTAAGGATCTCAAAGGCTCGTACACAATCTTCGTCAAAGACAAAACGTGCTTCTTTTTCAAGAAGATGTGTAATGGGTCGAGAAATCTTCGAGAAATCCTTGATGAATCGTCGATAAAAGCCCGCGTGGCCTAGGAAACTCCTAACTCCCTTGACGGTTTTGGGATGAGGTAATTTGGCGATGACGTCTACCTTAGCTTGATCTACCTCAATCCCCGCTTTCGAGACCTTGTGCCCTAAGACGATTCCACTCTTAACCATAAAATGACACTTTTCCCAATTGAGCACAAGGTTGGTTTCCTCACAACGTTTTAACATTCTCTCTAGGTTCGACAAACACGAAGTAAAGGAATCACCAAACACGGAAAAGTCATCCATGAAGACTTCCATCGTCTTCTCGATCATATCATGAAAAATAGCCATCATGCATCGTTGAAAAGTTCCCGGTGCATTGCAAAGTCCGAATGGCATTCTACGATAGGCAAACGTTCCATATGGACACGTAAACGTAGTTTTTTCTTGATCACGAGGATCGATGGGAATTTGGAAGTAACCGGAAAAACAATCTAAAAAGCAATAGAAATCGTTTCCCGCAAGACGCTCCAACATTTGATCCATGAAGGGCAAGGGAAAATGGTCTTTTCGAGTGGCTTCATTCAATTTACGATAGTCAATACACACTCTCCATCCGGTCACGAGTCTAGTGGGAATCAACTCGTTGGCATCGTTTGGCACAACGGTCATCCCTCCCTTTTTAGGGACACAATGAATAGGACTCACCCAAGGGCTATCGGAAATAGGGTAAATCATTCCCGCGTCAAGGAGTTTAAGGACCTCCTTTTTGATGACGTCGTGAATTTTGGGGTTCACCCTCCTTTGACTTTGGATTGTTGCCTTGAAATCCTCCTCCATTAAGATTTTGTGTGTACAAAACTTGGGATCGATTCCCTTAATGTCGGATAACTTCCACGCAATCGCCCCTTTGTGATCCTTAAGAACATCGACAAGTGCGGTTTTTTCATCATTCGAAAGTTCCTTCGCAATAATAACCGGCAACTTTTCTTCCTCCTCCAAATAGACATATTCGAGGTGAGGAGGTAAATCTTTCAACTCGAGAATAGGTGGTTCCTCAAGTGAAGATTTAGGCTCGATACTCATAACCTCCTCGGGTGGAGGCAATGGGAAATCGTTGAGAAAATCCTTGATAATCGAGAAGTCCTCATCGTTGTCGAGGTCTTCGTCACAAGTACGTGGAACATCGAATTCTTCCAACGTAAAACCACCACCTTCAAATGGAGTGAAGGTTGGTGTCGAATTATCAAGAATTGGATCTAACATAGTGGGATTGCCACTAGTTTCTTCATCACCAAACCCTAAAACTTCTTGTGAAAATTCCTCGCAAACCACGTCGATCATATCAACGAGATTTATGGTAGCAACGGAATAAACATGAGAAAGTTGAGAATTTTGAGTTGCGTTTTTAACAAGTTCCTCGTCGTTGAAACGTAAGGTGATCTTTCTAGCATGAACATCAATTAAAGCCATAGACGTATCTAAAAACGAACGACCTAAGATAAGAGGAACTTGAGGATCCGTGGGGATGTCAACAACAATAAAGTCTACGGGATAGTAGAACTTCCCCACTTTCACAAAAACGTCTTCCGCCAAACCACATGCAAGAATCGTGGAATGGTCGGCCAACTCAATAGACATTCGTGAAGGAGTAAGATTAGGAAGATTGAGCGACTTGAAGATTGCAAGTGGCATCAAGTTAATGCTAGCACCAAGATCGGCCAAGGCATAGCATTCTTCCATATCTTGAATGGCACAAGGGATCAAAAATTTACCGGGATCACCGACTTTTTGAGGTATGCGATTAAGATAAACCGACGAACAACTAGACATTTGGTGTAATTTCTCCTTGTTGTTCAACATACTCTTAAAGTTAGCGGCAAATCGAGGCATCATGACCAAAGCATCGGCGAAACTCACATTAAAGTGCAAATCACGAAACATTTTCATTAAAAGCTCGAATTGGTAGTTGTCGCGCTCTTGTCGTTTCTCCTTCCTAAGTCTTGATGGGTAAGGCAAGGGTGGTGTGGGTTGGGGCATAGGCATAGCCTTTGGAATCTCGGGTTCCAAAATGGGTGATGGGTCAACCGTAGGTGTGGCATGAGCGGTACTTTGTGGGATTGAAATATGCTCCTTTTCGACCACCACCTCGGGTTCTTCCTCAATTTCCTCCACCGTTGGAGTAATTGGTTGAGGAGTCGGTTCTTTAAGTGTCTTACCACTTCGTGTGGTAATCACTTTCATCTCTCCCTTCGGGTTTGAAACGGTGGTACTAGGCAAACTACCCGAAGTAGAGGCTTTGTTCCCCATGACGGCTTCTAAAATGGCATTATGCTTAACATCAAAACTATTAAACTTCACATCTTGACTAGCGGCTTTTTGGTCAATTCTTTGTTCAAGCCTAGCATGACTTTGTTCTATCTTGTTGTTTTGACCTCGAATTTGGTTAGCAAAATCATTTTTCAATTCATTTCTCATGGCTAGATTTTCCTTAACAAAATTAGCTAACTCCTTTGCGTTTTTAGCCGTGTCCCTAGCTTGACTAGCCAATTGCTCTTGAATGTTTTCCAAAATCTTATCATTTGAAGTAGCGTAATTCAAAAAGTCCATTGGAAGTTCTTTAGTGTGAGCATTTTGAAGACCTTGACTCGTGTTTTGAAAATTACGGTTTTGATTTTGATTTTGCAATTGGCTACTACTACTCCCTTGATTCCCATAGTTGTTATTACCCTTATAATTGTTCCTTTGATTGCTTTGGTAACCAACTTGATTGTTTCGATAATTGTTAGCATTTTGATTTGGTGAAAAACCCGGTGGAGTCAATTGATTAGTGCGAGGAACTTGACCGTTTTGGTTATAAGTTCCCGCGGCCGCGAAGGCACTCGAAGTGTTACCACCGTTGGTAATGCACTCGGAATAATCGTGAGCTCCACCACAATACATACAAGAAACCTCAACCGCTTTAATCGTAGCGGGAGCGGGTTGTTCACCAACTTTAAACTCAACTAACAAGCCTTTCACTATATCAAAAATTTTGTTCTCCAAATTAGCCTCGACTTGGCAAGCATCAACGGTGTGTGACAAACTAGGTGAAGATGAAGACGAAGCCTTACGAACACTCGACGTGCTACGAGGACTATACACCTTAGACCTATTCTCAATAATTAACAATGCTTCCTCGACCGTCTTACACAAGAAATTACCACCCGCGGCGGCATTAAGATAATCACGCTCATGATCGTTCAAGCCATTGTAAAACGTGTCTATTTGATGCAAGTCGGAAAAACCATGATGAGGACATTCGTGCAACATTTCCTTAAACCTATTCCAAGCTGTTGAAAAACTCTCATTATACTCTTGCGAAAACTTTGAAATCTCGTTTTTCAAGTGCGTAGTCTTAGAGGGCGGAAAAAATTGGTTCACGAATTTTGAAACGAGATCCTTCCACGTCAATATAGAATTGGGTGGCTCTTTCTCTAACCAAATTTTTGCGGGCCCCGCTAAGGAATACGGAAAAAGCATCATCTTAATCGAGTCGTTTGAGACGTCCTTAAACTTGCATGTGGCGGTGAGACGATTAAATTGGCGAATGTGGTTATGAGGGTTGTCCTTTTCGTCCCCTCGAAACTTGTTGTTTTGAATCATGGACAACAAACCCGTCTTAACCTCAAAATTCTCCGCAAGGATAGCGAGAATCACAATCGCTTCTCCATAACCCTCGGTGGGTGCTTGAAGCAACTCCATCATAGTTCGATTAGCCATGGGTGCTTCTTTCACTACAATGGGTTCGTCAATAGGAGAGTCCTCACTAGTAGGAGTGAGTGATTTGTTTCTTCGTTTACGAACACGTCTTGCTTTAGAGCGAGTTTGCATAAACGTCCCGTACAACGAGAAGGCGAGCAAAGAAGATTCTTTTTGGTGTTTTTTACTTTTTCAATTTTTTTGTGGTTTTTGATTGTTTTTAACTTTTTTTGGATTTTTGGAATGTATTAAGTAGACCAAAATCTACAAATCTCCTCCTTAATCAAATCTCTCGATTAAAGAAGCCTCAAGGAATGAAAACGATCACGTGAAGTGAACGCCTTCGATGACTTTAGAACGATGGTGGAACACCAAATCGTTCAAGAGGGTTTAATCAAATGAAACCAAGAAAATATATATGATACTTAAGTAATACTTTGGGCGGCAAAACCCTCGATTCACTCTCAAAATCAAATACGCACAAGCAAGCGGGGAAACGAGGCGGCGCGAAGCACTTAAGAGCCTTTTTCCTTAGGATATATTTTATAATATCCGCCTTATACCCACCTTATAGTTTGTATTCTCAAAATCGAGCTTCACGAAAGTATTTATCTATTTTTTCCTTTTTTCTTTGGTTTGAGATTCGAATACAATGATCGAGTGATGAAATCCCGAATCAAGGTTGTGATTGCTCACGTATTTGGAGTACTTGTGAATTTATTGTTCTACGTATACAATATAGTAATAATATTCACAAAAAACCGAGAAAACAATAATACGTATTAATAGAGTGCTATTAATACAAATACTTTTATGGCTATATATAAAAACAACAATGGTTCAACCAAAACACAACACGCCTCCCCGGCAGCGGCGCCAAAATGATGTAGTGTTTTTGTACCCTTTAGGAAAAGGATGACAAATAGTGGTGGTATTAAGTGTCGGTTTAGGAAAACCGAGCACTAATGACCAAGCAAGTTCGTTTCCCAAGGAGGCAAGTGCGTTGTGTTGAGAGTTGATTTTGTTTGTGATTATATTGATTGAGAAAGAAATGGGATTAGAAGAGAAAGACGGTTACGAAAATGAATTAAACTACGACGAAAAAGGCGTAAACGTAAAACCGTAAATAGTGCCAAAATTAAAATTTTAACCTAAAAATTCCTAAAAATTACTAAAAAATCCCAAATAATATTCTAAGAGTTTACAAAAAATCCAAACTTGCTAAAACCTTTTAATTAATTAAATAATGACTTTTTAATGCTAATTAAAGCCCTAAAAATCACTTTTAATTATTAAAAAGCCCTAAAAAAGATTATATTGTTTGTAAACCTCAAAAATATCCTAATAAAGCTAAAAACTATTTTTAAAAATTTAAAAACCAAATTAAACTATTTTTAAACACTTAAAAACTATTAAAATGTATTAAATCTTAAATTAATTCTAGAAATTAATTGAAAAGTCTAAAAATTAATTGGAAGGTAACAAAGTTCCTATTTTAATGTCTAGAATCTAGGAAAAAGGAAAAAAAGTTAAAAATAAAACTTTGAATTTTTTCTAATAAAATATTATTAAAATAATAAAAAAAAATAAAAAGTTCTCAAATAAATTCTAAAAAATTCTCAAAAATCCTAAATATTCTAACTAAGATAAAAATGCAAATTAAAGTTCCTAAAACCTTTTAGTTAATTTTATATAATTTTTAAAGTTTAATAAAAAACCTAAAATCAAATAAAATTAAAAATAAGATTTTTTGAAAATCTAACTAGATGTAAACCTCAAGTTAATAAATTAAAACTTAAAAATTATTTTTACTAAAATTAAAATTACTTTTAACTATTTTTAAACTATTTATTAAAACCGGGTAAAGAAAAATGCATAAAAAATAAATAAATAAAAGGAAAAATACAAACTTAGTTTATAAAAATCCTAAACTGAATAATTTTCCTAGGAAAACTAAATTGGGGCAAAAAGGCTTAAAGAATAAGCCACAAATGGCTTAAAAGGCCACGGCTTATTTAAATAAGCCCAATTTAAAATGTCCTTAAGTATCCTTTGTTTCCTTCCTTGGTCAGTAAAAGACCCAAGGGCAGGATGGTAGTGTGTGTGTGCTTTGGCAGTGGTGGCGCAGGTTCGAGTCCTGGCCACGCCAAAATTTTATATATATATATTTTTTTTTACTTTCTCTTTTAAAACACTTGTACTCAGAAACTCCCACTCACCAAAACACAAACACACGTCTCTGAATTAGGATAGAATTATCCCAAATTAATCAAATAAATCACAGACCTGGGATCTCTTTTTCTTTCTTGTTTTCAGACAAACACTACTACCCAAACACTAACACAAACACTACCCAAAAACACAAACACTAGTCAAATTTAAGCCTAAATTACACCTGAAGTAATCAAAAAGGTCTCAGACCTGAACTTTCTTACCTTTTATCTTTTCTTGTTTGTGTTCTTTTTTTGGACAGTCAAAACCCCTCACCAGCAGTTGGCGTGTGGGGGGTGTTTTAAGCAAGTAGAAAGCACAAGAAGTAAAATCGACACAAAAAAAAAAAACTGAAGCACGAGTGATTACTCAGGTAGCAAGTACTTATCCAAATACAAACCAAATCGAAACTTATCACTGAATCATGCCATAATATTCAAATACGCAGTCCTAATGCCTAGGTCTGATGAACAATAGCAATAAGCGCAACAGGGTAGTCAAGTCGATTGTAACTCTAACCTATTGCTAGGCAGTAAGCATTAACAATGACGGTAAACAAATAATCAGGACAAATTTGCGACAGTGAAAACAAACCTAGTCAATAGCCTAATCACGCAAGAACATGTCCATATACAGGAATCAAGTGACAAAGAAACCTAGAACGCAAGCAATCAAATCAGACCCAAATCCTATACTAGCAGTCAAATGAGACTGTTTAAAGCATGCAGGCGCGATGAATAACAAGTCTAAACCCAGTTATCGCAACAAACCTAAGCTGAAGTATCTAATCACCTAATCAGTTTAAACAGACTAAATGAGAAGAACAAAACCTATTAAATCTTACTGACTATACTCAAGAACTTACCGACCCACATTACCCTATAATCGATCTACTTCCAAGAAATAAACACGAAAGAGGCACAAACAAACAAAATCAGTTCTACTGTCTATACTCACTATTGGTTTCTGTAATTTTGTGCAAACACCATGAACACATGAACTTCTGATTTCATACCAATACAACAAATCTTTTTCTTTTTTTGGTTATATGGGATTTGTGATGAAACATGGGGTACACAAGCACAACATGCACAAATAACAACCAATAGCTCACAGGGTAACAAGATTAAGCCAGAAGTTGAGCAAAATAACTAAACCAAAGAGACCTAATTATCAGTGGGCTAAAGCTAAGCAATCAGATACAAAATACAAATTAACTAACCAACGAGACCTAACTAAGCAACTCAGAGTAAGTAGTAGATAACATTCGAACAATTAATCAGATTAAACAAACAAGCTAAAACAATTAAACATGATAACACTTTTAATGAAGAAAAAGAGAGAAAACCCGAACCTACCCCCGACAACGTCCTACGGGGGTCAGCTAAGCTCCCCTGACCTCGACCAACAACTAGGTGAGGAAGGGGTGTCTTGGACGATAAAATATTGAGGGGGTGTTCGTTGGGGTTCAACAACTGAACCGAAGACCCGGAATGAAAAAGGAAGCTGCTAAGAGTAACAAATGAATCCAAGAACTGAGTTCTAGGATGGTTAGCTCAACAAATAATAATATACTCGCTCTCGTTTCAAAAACCCCTTTTTTTCTCTTCAAAACTTGAACTTGAAAACGTATGATTTTCTGAAAAATAAGGAAAGGAAACAATGGAAGAGAGTTGCCAATCTCACAAGAGTTTTGCCCTTACCAAGATACCTACTAAGGCTTGATATAAACTCTATATCAAGTCTTTGTGGTCATATCCCAATATTGGCCTGAAAACCTACTTGTGACCTTGCCAAAACTCAACTCAAGCAAAATTCAGGTCCAACTTTTAGTAAACTTAAACAAATAAAACCAAACTTAGCTTGTAACTTATGTTGATTCTCAGTTAGAAGATCAACATATATTATCCAAACTCAAGTTAAGGTGCACTTTTCCTTGAAACAGATTTATATCAAACTTAAAAGCTAAAAACTTGTGACAACTTAAACCATAACATAACATAAAGGAACTGAAAGTAAATTGGGAACTTGTTTTTTCTTCACCAAACACTTAACTCATTTTCATTCATCAGAAAAAGGGTTTACAAGGTTGTAAACACAGGAAAAAAGCAAGAACAGAAAAACTAGCTAATGCCTAGTACCCTTTATATAGGGTTTACAAGAGATTCTAGAAAGTAAAAAAATGCTAACCCTAAATGACTGAAAATCCAGAAATACCCTCATGAAGATTCGCATCAATTTAAGCATATCCTTATTTTTGAATTCGTCCAACATCTTCATGTGATTGCTGAGCTGTGATGGATTGATCTTGTGCGTTGGATTTGTTGTGGAAAGTAAGCAATCTTCCTTCACCCTTGATCTTCTGCATCCATTTGTTTTCTTGTGTTCTTGTGGGTCAGGGGAGGTGGGGATTGTCACATGGGTTGATGGTGAAAGGGGGGTTTTGGTGGGATTATGTTTAAGAGACGTGTAATCTCTTTTCTGGAAATTATGGGGCTTAATTACCAAGCAATTAGGGTTTGTGAGATTAGGGTTCTTGGGTTAATCTAGCAAGTTTTTGGGAATGGTTAATCTGAGTAGTGTATGATTCTCGCCCCAAAAAATGATTTATTAAGTGTGTTTAAACATTTTAATATTATGATTAAGATGTGAGTGGAAGTGGTGACGTGTCAAGCTAGGATAGGATGGTATATCTTGCATTTTTGACAGTAATTCCCCCTCATCTTCTGAAAATTGTTCACAGAATTCACAAGTCATTCTCCTTCCACTCTCTTTGTAAATAACTTTGGCCAATTGTCAAAAATGGCACAAACATTTTTCAAAGTTTATCACAAGGACTTGAAATGTAATTTTTGGATTCTTCAAGGACTGATCTTGTAATGTCTTCAAACTTTAAGGCTTTGACTTGTTTGTTGACTTCTTGGGGGACCATTATTGACAATTTAGTTTTGATGAAGGACTAAAATTGCTAATTCTTCAAAGTTAAGGGTCCTTTTTGTAATTTTGACAAACTTTAGGGACCAAACTTGTAATTATGAAGATACAAGGGTATAAAGTGTCAATTCTTCAAACTTGGAGGACCAATCTTCAATATTCTTCAAATCTTCTAGGGTTTTCTTTGGAAAATTCTTCATTAGGGCTTGGTTCATCGTGTGGCTTCGTTTCTCGTGTTCGTTTTTGCGTGATTCTTGTGATCTTTTGTCATTTTCTCAATATCCGTACCTAAAATACACAAGCAACAAACACAAGCATATATTTGGGTATTTTGATGATATTTAATGCATTTTAAGCCTAATTTGGACGATGAGACTATGTATAAAAGCAGTCTCATCATGATGTCAACCTATTGTCCTGATCTTGCATCACCTTTTCCAATAGCTGGTTCATCCTCAGCTATCGCCATGAAAGCCCTGACTCTGGTGGTGTCTTCTTCATCTGAAGTCAGTGGCTCATCATTCCAATCGTAAGTTTCAGCAACCAACCCTTTCTCTGTCTTTTTCTCACCACCCTTCTTCTTGGACAGAGCTTCAATCTTCAAGTTCATTTGTTCTAACTCAGCTTTAAGTGCCTTGTACTTATTTTTGTAATCTTTTTTCTCAGTGTCTGAAGAATTGGATTGAGATAAGTTGTTATGTTGTTTGAACTTGTAGGGTTTGGATGAAGATGATGGATAAGAGGGTGAGGATGTCTTGGTGGAAGGACAGTCTTTTTGAAAATGTCCAAGCTTTCCACAGACAAAGCAAGTTTCTTTTGACCTGTCAGTTGGTTTACTTGCTGATCCTACTCTTCCTAATCTTTTGAAGTATCTTCTTTGGTTGGCTAGCAAGGCTCTTTCATGAAACTCTGCATTAAGGTCTGTCAAGAACTCTTGGCTACTACGGGTATCTTCTTCAACATCAGAATCGCTGTCATGATGATGTGTTGCAGAGATCAAGGCTTTGGAAGAAGCTCCTTGGACCACAAATCTTTCAGTCTCTGACTTGTAAATAGTATCAATCAGCCCTTCTTCGTAATTATACTTTCCATGAAGCTGAGCAAGGGTGTCATTTTTGATTGAGTTATTAGCCCTCTGAGTCTGATTCATACTCAGCCATTTTCTTGGAAGGCTGTTGACAAAAGTGGCATTGATTTCAGCTTGACCAATAGTGACGTCATTCATTGCAAGATCATTGAGAAGAATCTTCAGCCTTGTATAGGTTTGCTGAACCTTTTCACCTTCAAGTGACTTGAAGGCATTGAATTGAAGTCTGAGTGCCTGAATCTTTGTCTCTCTTGTTTCAGAGGGTCCTTCATGGCCAAGAATGAGGTCTGTCCACATTTGTTTAGCTGTGGGACACTGAATGACAGACTTCATGATATGCTTGGGAAGACAGGATATCATGATGCTTTTGAGACGTTTGTCCTGATTTGCCAATTTTCTATCAGCTGGAGTCCATTGTTTGAGAGGTTTGGGGAGAGGGTTTTCTTCAGTGGATGTAAGCGCCATAGGAATATAAGGACCATTTTCTAAAATTTCTAGAAGAAAAGGTTCAAGCCCATCAAGATATACAAGAAATTGACTCTTCCAACTGGCAAAATCTTCTTCATCAAAGACTGGTACACTTGTGACGTGTGATCCACCTCTTGAGTCAAGAAGTTGGGGTAGATCATCGTCATTGGCAGGAGGGTTGAGTCTTGGTGAAGATGGGTTTGTGGAAGGTGATTGTGGTGGGTTAGAAGTTTTTGGCATGGTGGATTTTGATTATAAAACTGAGAACGATGTTTCTTGAAGGTTTTAATATCAAACACCACTCTGATACCAATTGAAAGTCCCTAATCAATGCAAGAAACCCTAATCTTAACTTAATCAACACAAGGTATTACTTTTCAAACGTAATCTTATTATTGTATAATAAAGAATTACAAGTGTTATGGATAATACAGTTTGATGACAATGTGTTCTGCACACTTTGAACAACTATAAACCCTAACTTATGAATACAGTCGTAGCTGTTTGATTCACTAAGTTATATGCAATAATGTTATGAATATGTCAAAGTGTTAAACATTAATGCATGGATACACATCCTATTTATAGTGTTATGAGTTTGACCTAAATAGTACTTGATGGCGACTACACAAGCTTTTACAAGTTCCCACATCAGTCACATGATGTCCTTCTATTCTTGGTAGTCTTCCATTATGCTTTAAGGAAACAGTTGTCAAAACAGTTTCCTTTTTCTTCATAGTCTCGAACACACAAATGGCATGTCCAAAGTGTGCTGAGAGTTATCAGGGTATTGCCACCCTTGTTAACTCTCAACCCCTCAGAGTCCCTGATACATCTTGGCTGTTATCCATCACAGCCAATGAGTATGTCTTCAGGTAATCTTCGACTTCCCTGACAATGTCTCTGACATGGACTCCTCTGAGGTTGCTCAAAGAGACTTGGATCTTTGTGAGTCTTGCGAAACTTGCCTGCCTCCTAGGCACAGGCAAGGGACTATCTAACAGCCTAATTATGTTTAAATCAATGATCAGGGAATCTAACAAGTTTAGATTCCCAACAACAGGAAATAAAAGTCTTCTATCTAACTTTGTACCATTTCAAGGCGGAAAGTTCTATTTTGGAGGAGGTGAAGGCAGGATCACTGGCAACAGAACGATTCAGACGCCTAATCTTAATTTTGAGCAGGTCTACTATGTGGAAGCACTTCAACACTTCAACTTGATATATGTCTCTCAGATTTGTGACAAGAAGCAATTTGTCCTCTTTACGTATACTGATGCACTAGTGTAATCCAAAGACTTTAAAGTTCCAGATGACTCACAGGTTCTACTCAGAATCCCTAGAAGACACAACCTCTATAGTATCAAGCTGAATGAAGTCAATCCTACTAGTCAACTAGCATGTTTGGTTGCTAAAGCCTCAGAAGATGAAGCCACTCAAAGGCACCGAAGGATGGGACATGTGAACTTCAAGACCATTCACAAACTAGCAAATCTGAATCTGGTCTCTGGTTTACCTCCCAAGTCATTCAGAAATGATATCAATTGTCTTGCATGCAGCAAAGGCAAACAACATAAAGCATCCTTCAAGGCCATTACTGCTCTCAGCCTTATAACTGAACCATTGCAGCTACTACACATGGATTTATTTGGTCCTACCTCTATTAGGAGCATTGACCACACACAATTCTGCCTTGTGGTAACTGATGGGTATAGCAGGTTTACGTGGGTTTTTGATAGGTGTGAAAACACCCATCTTTTTACCACTTAATTATAATAATAACCAAGCCAAAACGTGTATTTTATGTCGTAAATGTCGGAATTATGCGTGGTTTGTGTTTTTGTGGTGATTTAGGATCAAAATGTGAAAAGGGGAGAAAACACGGGCTTTCACGGGCTTTTATCGAAGAAAAAGACAAAAGACGAAGTCAAGAGATCAAGAGTGCAAAAAGAACGGAAGTCCAAGGCCTATTCTAAAGATTTATCGAAGAACAAGTCTAAAGACGGAAGTTTAATAAAGCCGAAGAACTCAAGTCTAATAAATGAAGAAATTATAAGACGAGTTCAAATAATCCCGAGACAAAGTCGAAAAAGTCAAAGAATTAAGAAGTCGAGAAAGACGAAGAATTAAAAGACGAAAAAGACGAGAAAGAAAGAAAGGATGAAGGAAGCAACCAACACATGCCTCCTTCCCTAATCCCATATAAATAGACGCCATTTCATTTCATTTGAACTTGTTAGCTAATTTTGACAAAATTAGTCTTTCCACCATTTTCATTCCTTGCACCATTTATTTTTCATGTCATTTTAATTTCATGTATTAGATTTCTTGCCTTTTAATTTCAAGTAAGTTCATTTTATTGTTGAATCTTTGTTTTCCTTTAATCAAGTTTTTTCTTTATCATTCTCATCCTACTTTTCTTGTTTTGGTTTGATTGTGGTTCGGATTAAGCATTGATTTTGCTTAATCATATTGCTTATTTGATTAAAAAGTTCATCTTTTTATTTCTATCTAAGCTTTCATACGAAATAAGCTATAAGTTTGACAACCTTATTGGCTTATTTTGTATTTAGCTTATTTACTTTTAAGTTTTCTAAAAAGTTTTTATCTTTTTAAAGTTTGCTTATTTTGTATGCTTATTTTGTGTCTTGACAGTTTTCTATTCGTAGCTTATTGAGTCTCCTTAATATTGGTCTTGTTGAGTTTTTGACAAGTGCTTATTAAGTGTGCTTATTGAGTTTTTAGCTTATCTCCATTTTCGGATTATTTTGTGTTCCATCGCAATATTGAGCTTTTACACATTCCGACGCCTCATTCCGATAGGTTGCTTGTTTGTATCACAATAACCCAAAGGGGGTTCTACTTTGCGATAGCTTGTGTTCTCATTCCCTTATTCAGATCGGGATTGCGATCGCTCATTGCGATCGCATATTCCGACGGAGTTTAAGGAATATTGCGACGAAGTACTGCCCAATTTTCAATAGCCACATTCCGATAGATTTTGATTTTATATTCCGATAGTTTTCTTATAATTAGCATTCCGATAGATTCTCTTTTTTCACATTCCGATAGTTAAAAAAAAAAACATTGCGATGCAACTTCAACATTCCGACACAAAAAAAATTAAAACATTCCGATGGCAATATGCATTGCGATGGAAATCACCAACATGCTTGCATGCTTACATTTTTTTCCCCGCCCAATTTGAGCTAGTAGGCTGCTAGCCTGAGCTAGCTGCCTGCTAGCTTGTTTATTTATTTATTTTGTTCCGTAATTGTTTAGTTTAATCTGAAAGTTGTTCCGATTTTAATTCTGAAAGTTACGTATTTTTAGTTGAATTTTTCGTCTAATTTTAAAATTAATTTTTTTCCGTAAAGTTCAAGTTTTATCTTTTATTTAGTACCCGCTTTAGGTTTAGCCTCGTTTAGCTTTAAAGTACCATCTTAGTTTAATTCTCTCCTTTTACATTTAGTAAATTTTATAATCGAGTCGATAGTTAATTTCATCTTTTAGTTTTATTTTTATTAATTGTTTCGCTTTAAATTTCGTTTTATTATTTGTTTTAATATTCGTTTTAATATCGTTTTAATTTTTAGTTTTTAATATTCACCTTGTTTTACTTTTATTATTTGTACTTGTCTTTAGTTTGTTTTAAATACTTTTCGCATTTACTTTTTAATTAGTTATAGATAATCAACTTCCTTTTTTCTTAACCAAAAACAATTGAGTCGCACTTTGAACCGGAAATCAATTCGTTAAGACACCGAGAAAACGAACTTTTTCAACTAGCAAAATCTTAATTTCAAAATGGCGCCGCTGCCGGCTCTTTTCGTTAAGATTAACGGTTTTTTGTGAGAGACGCGTTGGATTTTGGGATCCGTTCACTCGTGAACGTATTTTTCGTGTCAAAAATTTTCAAAAATCCCAAAAACATTTAAAAAAAATCATAAAAAGCATTTCTTTCTCAAAAGTTTTGCACGAAAATATTCTTCTTGCTTATCTATTGTATTCTATGGATTCGTTTGTTGACTGTGTAGGGTGTGGAAGACCATCTTCTGGTAGTCAATCCTGTCAATGGTGTTCATGCGAACGGTGTGGAATGGATATCCCTAATTACGAATTTGGCCGTTGTCTATCGTGCAATTCGATCAATTCATATTTCAATTCATTCTTCTCTTCTAATGACACTATTTCACCCTCTCCCATATATGACGATCCATATCAACAAAATGCACCGGGTTTCTCTCAATACCCGTGTTGCAACAATTGTGGGGGCCCTCACGATACTTCTTATTGTCAGCCAATAAATTATTATGAGCAAAATCCGTGTCCTCAGTTCTCTTCACCGATGGATTATTATGAACCAAATCCGTGTTCTAATTCTTCTCAACCGATGAATTACTATGAGCCACATCCATGCTATAATTCCGGTTTTCAAAATTTTTAGCCCCCACAATACTCCGTCGTTCATCAACCTTCTTTTGGAATGAGTGAGGAGCTACTCACTAGTTTGGCTGGAATTATAGAACAATTAAATCGCCTCCCAACTATCTTGGAGAAGGAAAGCCGACAAGAGCAAGTATCTAATATTCATGCTTATAATCCTCCTCTTGTGCGTCCATACTACTTTTATGATGATGATGACGAGGATGATATCTATGATCTCAACCCATCTTCTGAGATTACTACTCCTACTCTTGATATCCCTAATACGTCTAAGGATCGTGATTCATCGAGTGAGATTAGTGATTTTGGTCTCGATAAATTCTTTGATGAGGTTTGTGATGTACCGACTTTTGCGGAGCTTAAGGACGAGGTCGCTTTTAATAATGATTTCCAATTTGAGCCCGAGATTGCAGAAATTATCGAACGAGAGCTAGCTCTTTTACCTCCACTTCCTCCTACAAGTGAGGTCGATTTTTCCAACGTCGAGGCCGAACTTGATGAGTTGGAACGTCTTATTTTTCTTAATAATGACGAACCAACTCACGTGACCAATCATCCAATTCTCGAGGAGTTACCTAATCAACACTCCTCAAATGAGAATTACGTTTACCACATTCGTGCAGATTTAACTTATCGACAATCCCCACAAATGAATGATGGATTCGTACTTGATCGTGATCTTTTCGAGCGAGTTTATAATATCCTCAATGAGGGGAACGGCAAACCTTGGTTTGACGCGCCTATCTATGATGAAGAAATCGAAGAGATTAACGTTCATGAGGATGAGTGTTTTGACCCGGGAGGTGACATTGACCATTCTATGATTGACACCTTTACGGCTTTGCCGCCTAGTAACCATCAGCTGTCTGGGGGGGATTTAACTTTACTTCCTTTACCCACCCCACCTCCCGTGGATCAAGACTTCACATACTTTTCGTATGTTGAAAGGACCTTTCTACCCTTCAAGACTTATCCTCCGGCCTCTCCTTTATCATTTACCTCCGGGAACGAGGACAAGGTATTTGATCCCGGTATTACATTCGAGGCTTCGCCATGGACCATTTAATTTGGGGACGAGTCAGGCTCGTGACTCGGTGAACAAAAACAAGCGCTTTTTGGGAGGCAACCCAATTGTCTATACTTTTATTATGTTTTTCTAATAAGTGTAGGGGGAGACCCTAGTGTGTATTTGTTGTTTTCTTTCTTATCATGAGCAGGGATTCGAGCTTTCAATGATCCATTCTTGATGAATTTTGACGACCCGTGATTCCGTGTACCCGTCTTCCCGGTTCTATCCTATACTCTTTTGATTCTCTATTTTATATTTATTCAATATTAAAATAGGAATCACTTTAGTTGTCCTTTCCTTAGCAAGATTTAAACAAAGTGCACAATGTCCTAAGTGTAGGGGAGTTTACTCCCACATGCTTAAACATTGAGGACAATGTTTATATTAAGTGTAGGGGGGGACTTCTATCGAAGTTAAGTGGTCTTTTCCTTGCATTTGTCCTCATTTTAACCGGAAATTTGATTTTTCGACATTTTTCAAAATTTTTGATCTATTTTGGCCTTGTAGTTTTTCCTATTGTTAGCATTATTTACTTTCTTTGCTAAAATAAAGTTTAATAAAGTGGTTTTAAATTTTTCAAAGTCATGAATGTTTTGACTCAACCCGAGTTTACTTATCTAAGTTTACTCTAGCTAGTATCCTTAACGTGTTTAAGTCAAGTTTTGCTAGGCTTTTATATAGGGAACTTTAAAACGCGAAAGTCTTAACTCTCACGGGTTAAGAACAAGAACTTTTCGCAAGTTCCTATAATTGATCCTAGAGAGTAGTCTATCAAGGGAACTTTAAAATGCGAATTCTAAACTTGAAAAAGTCTAAGAGTTTGCAAGATCCTATAGATGACTCGAAAACCCAAAACTTTGATTTAATTGGCTAAGCATCCACGAGTCTCATTCCTTGAGATTTTAAACTGTGGAGAACGAGAGATGATAGAGTCAATTATAAGTTTGGTATTCTTTCATGAATTTATGTGAGTTGATTATAAGCCTATTCTCCCATCGCTTGCTAATAAATTTATCTGCAATAAATAAGGTTGTACGATTTGAGAAGTTACTTAGCTTCTAGCACAAGATCTTTTAAAAGTTGCTCGGTATTAATTAGAGTTCATAGCCAAGGAATAACTTATTGAAGCGGGATGCGAAGATTGGCGAGTCCGAAAAGGCCCTAATAAGGCATGAGGGCTACATTTTGTTGCTAAAGATCCAAAAGTGATGTGAAGAATCATTTATCGAAAATCAATATGAAGGATCGAGACACACGACGAAAAGCAAAAACTCCTCAAAAGATCATGGAGAAGTCTATCCATAAAGACCATAACAAGGTATGAGGATAAATAGATCCAAGTCCTAAAAGGAGGCGGATCGTTGTATATCAAAGTCCAAAATAAAGATTGGAGAAAAATGAAGAAGTCGTGGTCCAAATATGAAGAATCTCTCAAAAAGTTCAAGAGAAGAAATTCCTATTATGAAGAGAAGACCATAATTTCAAGAACGTCTCTCAAGATTTGAAGTATGAAGTCGCTGCCAAATATCGGTCCGAGAAAGGTCTCAAATCGTGAAGCGAGTTATGCCAAGATATGAACTTTATGAGGTCCCGAGAAGCAGTTTTAAAAGATTTTGTCCTTTAGCTAACTATTGACTAAATCGTCCCACTTTATTTTCAGCCTAAATAACTATCAAAATAAGTTGAACAATGCATCCTCGTGATCATTCAAGACAAAATTAAAATATAAGAGATACACCTAGGAATAAGGGAGTCTAAGTAAATAATTGGCCCACATGAATTCATGTTAGTCTGCTAACTTATAATAACAATGATCTCGTTTTTAAGCTTGGTTTGGGGAACGTGAAACTTGAGGATGATAGTCATTCATGACATCAAAACCCCAAGGTAAGTTTTTGACCTTTTTATTTGTTTTCTTCCTTTAAATAGTTTGTCTCTTTAATAAAGGCCAATGTGGATTGATTGTGATGGAAAATGTAAAACGTGCTTTGTAACTAATGCATTGCATGAGGACATTGCAATGGTCAAGTGTAGGGGATTTGATAGGTGTGAAAACACCCATCTTTTTACCACTTAATTATAATAATAACCAAGCCAAAACGTGTATTTTATGTCGTAAATGTCGGAATTATGCGTGGTTTGTGTTTTTGTTGTGATTTAGGATCAAAATGTGAAAAGGGGAGAAAACACAGGCTTTCACGGGCTTTTATCGAAGAAAAAGACAAAAGACGAAGTCAAGAGATCAAGAGTGCAAAAAGAACGGAAGTCCAAGGCCTATTCTGAAGATTTATCGAAGATCAAGTCTAAAGACAGAAGTTTAATAAAGCCGAAGAACTCTAGTCTAATAAATGAAGAAATTATTAGACGAGTACAAATAATCCCAAGACAAAGTCGAAAAAGTCAAAGAATTAAGAAGTCGAGAAAGACGAAGAATTAAAAGACGAAAAAGACGAGAAAGAAAGAAAGGATGAAGGAAGCAACCGACACATGCCTCCTTCCCTAATCCCATATAAATAGACGCCATTTCATTTCATTTTTCATTCCTTGCACCATTCATTTTTCATGTCATTTTAGTTTCATGTATTAGATTTCTTGCCTTTTAATTTCAAGTAAGTTCATTTTATTGTTGAATCTTTGTTTTCCTTTAATCAAGTTTTTTCTTTATTATTCTCATCCTACTTTTCTTGTTTTGGTTTGATTGGATTCAGATTAAGCATTGATTTTTCTTAATCATATTGCTTATTTGATTAAAAAGTTCATCTTTTTATTTCTATATAAGCTTTCATACGAAATAAGCTATACGTTTGACAACCTTATTGGCTTATTTTGTATTTAGCTTATTTATTTTTAAGTTTTCTAAAAAGTTTTTATCTTTTTAAAGTTTGCTTATTTTGTTTGCTTATTTTGTGTCTTGAAAGTTTTCCATTCGTAGCTTATTGAGTCTCCTTAATATTGGTCTTGTTTAGTTTTTGACAAGTGCTTATTAAGTGTGCTTATTGAGTTTTTAGCTTATCTCCATTTTCGGATTATTTTGTGTTCCATCGCAATATTGAGCTTTTACACATTCCGACGCCTCATTCCGATAGGTTGCTTGTTTGTATCGTAATAACCCAAAGGGGGTTCTACTTTGCGATAGCTTGTATTCTCATTCCCTTATTCCGATCGGGATTGCGATCGCTCATTGCGATCGCATATTCCGACGGAGTTTAAGGAATATTGCGACGAAGTGCTGCTCAATTTTCAATAGCCACATTCCGATAGATTTTGATTTTATATTTCGATACTTTTCTTATAATTAGCATTCCGATAGATTCTCTTTTTTTCACATTCCGATAGTTAAAAAAAAAAACATTGCGATGCAACTTCAACATTCCGACACAAAAACAAATAAAACATTCGGATGGCAATATACATTGCGATGGAAATCACCAGCATGCTTGCATGCTTATATTTTTTTCCCCGCCCAATTTGAGCTAGTAGGCTGCTAGCTTGAGCTAGCTGCCTGCTAGCTTGTTTATTTATTTATTTTGTTCCGTAATTGTTTAGTTTAATCTGAAAGTTGTTCCGATTTTAATTCTGAAAGTTACGTATTTTTAGTTGAATTTTTCGTCTAATTTTAAAATTAATTTTTCCGTAAAGTTCAAGTTTTATCTTTTATTTAGTACCCGCTTTAGGTTTAGCCTCGTTTAGCTTTAAAGTACCATCTTAGTTTTATTCTCTCTTTTTACATTTAGTAAACTTTATTTTCGAGTCGATAGTTATTTCGTCTTTTAGTTTTATTTTTATTAATTGTTTCGCTTTAAATTTCGTTTTATTATTTGTTTTAATATTCGTTTTAATATCGTTTTAATTTTTAGTTTTAAATATTCACATTGTTTTACTTTTATTATTTGTACTTGTCTTTAGTTTGTTTTTAAATACTTTTCGCATTTACTTTTTAATTAGTTATAGATAATCAACTTCCCTATTTCTTAACCAAAAACAATTGAGTCGCACTTTGAACCGGAAATCAATTCGTTAAGACATCGAGAAAACGAACTTTTTCAACTAGCAAAATCTTAATTTCAGTTTTCTTCATGGCTTCCAATAGTGAGACCTACTCAATTCTCAAGGACTTTATTACACTAATAGAGAATCAGTTGTCTAAGAAGGTTAAAGGTATTCGATGTGATAATGGAACAGAATTCAAAAATGCAGACCTCATAGCACTTTGTAATTCTAAAGGCATCAAAAGAGATTATAGTGCAGCAAGAACTCCTCAACAGAATGGCGTGGCAGAACGAAAGAACAGGACTCTAATAGAAGCTGCGAGAACAATGCTTGCCGATTCGAAGCTTCCAACCATGTTCTGGACAGAAGCTGTCAATACTGCAAGTTATGTTTTGAATAGAGTTTCTATTACAAATCCTCACAAGAAGACTCCATATGAGCTACTAACAGCCAAAGTACCAAACATTGCTCATTTGAAGCCATTTGGGTGTCCTGTAACCATTCTGAACACTAGTGACTATTTGGGGAAATTTGATGGCAAGGAAGATGAAGGATACATTGTGGGATATTCAGCTCACTCTCGGGCTTATCGTCTCTACAATCTCCAAGCCAAGCGAGTCATTGAAACTATAAATCTCAAGTATTTTGAGGAGAAGTCAAACATCCAAGGAAAGGGTCCTGAATGGTACTTTGATCTTGATTATCTTAGTGATTCATTAGGATATTTTCGTTTCAAAACTAACCATGATGCAAGTCCACAAGTGTTTGCAACTTCTAGTGCAGGTGCTCATTCTAGTCTTTCAGACTCAGATGATGAGGATGATATTTTTGTTGTTCCATCCTATTCCACCACAGTCTCTCCTACTACTCCTAGTGATGCAACTCCATCAGATATATTGGACTCACAAGGAGCTCTTGACACATTACTCAAGCAACAAGAAGAAGCTACCACAGCAGCTGCTCAAGGTGGCTTTGAGTTTCCTTTGAATACGTCTACTGACAAAGCTGCTCCTAGTACTCCAATTGTTACCCCTAGTGCTAGTTTAACACCTATTGGTAGTCCGGCTAGTGATTCCACTTCTACTACTAGATTCTCAAGTCCTTCTGACCTGGGAAACTATCAAAAGAAGTCTTCTACCAAGCTGGATGATATTCATAAGCAACCAATAGATGAAATTTTCAACTCTGCTTCATATGATGATGACTTTGTTGGGGATCTTAATAACTTGGCACCAGAAGTGGAAGTAGCTTCCAATCCAGTGTTGCATTCACACAAAGACCATCCTACTACTAAAATCATTGGAGATCCTGGTTCTACTGTCAAGACTCGCAGAATGCATAAGAAGGCCACGTCTGATCATCATGCTCTTGTGAGCTATATTGAGGATCAAAAGCGTAATAATCATACGGACTTTTAACATTGTTTGTTTGCTTGTTTTTTTTTCACAGGTAGAACCTAGATCAGTCTCTCATGCTCTTGAGGATCAAAGTTGGGTGGAGGCTATGCAAGAGGAGATGCAGCAGTTCTTGTTTCAGAATGTTTAGATCCTAGTTGACTTGCCGGATGGAAAGACAACAATTGGTACCAAATGGATTCTCAAAAACAAGAAAGATGCAAGGGGTATTGTGGTGAGAAATAAGGCGAGGTTGGTTGCACAGGGTCATACACAACTTGAAGGCATTGACTACACTGAAGTTTTTGCTCCTGTTGCCAGGATTGTGGCCATTCGTCTGTTTTTGGCTTTTGCTTCTTATATGGGCTTTATAGTTTTTCAGATGGATGTCAAGAGTGCATTTCTATATGGCAAGATTGGTGAGGAAGTTTATGTCACTCAACCTAAGGGCTTTGTAGATCCACTTCATCCCAAGAAATTTTACAAGGTGGTCAAAGCTCTATATGGACTTCATCAGGCTCCTAGAGCTTGGTATGAGCGTCTTTCAACTTTCTTGTTGTAACATGGCTATAGAAGAGGCACAATTGACAAAACACTATTTCTTAAGAGGAATACCAAGGACATTATCCTTGTTCAGGTTTATGTGGATGACATTATCTTTGTTTCTACTAAAAAGGAATGGTGTGATGAGTTTGAACAACTGATGAAGGGTGAATTTTAGATGAGTGCTATAGGAGAGCTTACGTTTTTCCTTGGTCTTCAAGTCAAGCAACAGTCGGATGGAATCTTCATAAGTCAAGATAAATATGTTCATGAGATTCTTCAGAAGTTTGATATGGATCCTCTTAGACCAGCAGCAACACCTTATGAAGTTGCTAAAGTCAAACTCAAGAATGAGCCAGATCCTCCGATAAATATTCACATGTACAGGTCCATGATTGGCTCACTCATGTATTTGACTGCATCACGTCCGGATATTATGTTTGCAGTAAGTGCTTGTTCTAGACATCAGGTGGCTCCAACGGTTTCTAACTTGAAGGCAGTCAAGAAGATTTTCAAGTACATCAAGGCTCAACCCAAGCTAGACTTGTGGTATCCTAGAGAATCACCTTTTGTTCTTGAAGCATATCGTGATAGTGACTATGCAGGTGCTAATAATGACAGAAAATCTACTACTGGTGGTTGTCAGTTTTTGGGTCGAAGACTTATCTCATGGCAATGCAACAAACAGACGATAGTAGCTACTTCTTCCACAGAAGCTGAATACGTAGCTGCTGCTAGTTGTTGTGGACAAGTTTTGTGGATCCAAAATCAGATGCTGGATTATGGGTTCAACTTTATGAACACCAAAATTTTCATTGACAACCAAAGCACTATCTGCATTGTGAATAATCCTGTTTTTCATCAACGTACAAAGAATATTGAAATTCGGCACCACTTTATCCGGGATGCCAATGAGAAGAAGTTGATACAGGTTCATAAGGTTCATACGGATGATAATGTTGCTGATCTGTTGACTAAAGCCTTTGATGGTCCTCGGTTCAACCACCTGGTGGTTCACATTGGAATGGTCAATCCTTGAGACCTAAGATTGAGGGGAGGCTAAGCCTAAGGGGAGGCTTAGTGTACATATTCACTTGCACAGACTAACATACTGGTAGTTTTTAACAACAGATTGTATGGGTTTTTGTGGTGTGTGCTACTTCTAGTGGAGGATTTTGCTCACTTCTGGTGGTAGTCTTCATTATTGGTTGGCTTCTAGTCATTAATGGCTAGCTTCTAGTGGATAAAAATCCTTCCTTATCAAGTAATGGTTGGCTTCTAGTCTTGGTTTGGGTCACTGTTCACTTTGTTGACTTCTGTTGACCACATTGTGCTTCTAGTGTTGACCCTTATGCGTTTTTACTTTTAGTCAACGCAAGCTAATTCTGGTATATATCATATTATTTAACTTTGGTAAACTAGGATTTGCAAATAATGTTATAAGGGGCAAGTGGTTACTTTGCATTAACTGCCTAATTTGAAAGGGCAACCCACATTATTAGGGGTCAATGAACAGTTACATGACCATTATTTATGGTCAATTACCCCTTGACTCATTCATCACAATCATAACACACACACACGCTCCTACTCTCTCAAACCCTAACAAATCAAATTCCATCACTTCTAATCAACATCAATGGCTGCTTTGGTCTACCAACCCGCTCACAATAAGGTCGCATATCTGGGAGATGGTCCTAAACGTGATGAATTCACAGACATCCTAGAGTTTATTGAGGCTTCTAACCTCAGTTATGCTTTTACTGTTTGCCCAATTGTTTATGATAGTGTGATTCGCCAGTTTTGGGATACTGCTGAACTTGTGGATGTTTTGGGTCGCCCACTTGAACTCCATGCTACCATAGATGGACGTCCTTATGTGGTTACTGAAGCTTCTATTAGGAGTTCCCTTCATCTTCAAGATGATTGTGGTGTTGTTTCCATCCCCAATGCTGAGGTTTTGGAGGGGATTGCTGCTATTGGGTATAACCATGGGGGGAAGTTTAACTTCCAAAAGAATAGGTTTTCCCCCCAGTGGAAGCTTCTAGTGCACTTTTTGATTCACTGCTTAAGCCCCAAGTCTGGGAGTTGGGATGCCTTTCCCATTCCTTTGGCTACTGGTTTGATCTGCATAGCACAGGGTAGGGTGTTTAATTTTTCTCGCTATTTGTTTGATGGGATGGTTAGTAATTTGACTAGTACTGGTTCTAGGAAGAAATTTTTAATGTATCCTAGGTTCTTGTAGCAGATACTTGTGTGTTTACCTCGTGATAGGGAGGAGTATGAGACCCCCAAGCATACTGCTAAAGTTTAGTACAATATGGCTCATGGGTTTAAAGGGGATTGGAGGTCCCTTACTGATGCAATGCTGGCCCTTGCCCAAGGTCCTCCTGATGTTGTTCCTCTGGCTGTCGAAGCCGAGGAGGAACTTCCATTAGAAGATGATCCTATGGAGGAGGAGCATCCTGCTGGTGGTGCACCTAATGTGGTGGTGGAAGAGCCAGTTGAGGAAGTGGTGGTTGAACCGACATCCACTTCCAAGGCTGCCCCCTCTTCTATGCCACATTCGTCTCTATTTGTGGACACTCCCCCTCCTAGTCCCGTCCCTTATTCTTCTGTTAAGCCCTCTGGTTATCGTGCTCATGATGATGACCCCTTTATTGCTTCTGGTTCCAATGAAGCCTTCCCAGATCCAAGTCCTCTTGGTGGGAAAGCGGAGGAGCCTACTACACTGACTTCTTTGCTTGATCTCATGCACAGGTACCATGAAAGGATTCTTTCTTTGGAGGCGGATTTGAATCAACATCGTAAGCTTACCAGGGAAATTGTTCTTCCAATGGCTGACCGAATTAAAGCTTTAGAAACACAGCAGATGAGGAGGAAGAAGCATGTGGTACAATCTGATTCTGATGAGGAGGCTGAGGATCTTGTGGAGGATGGCTTGAATTTACTGGCGAAGGCTGCTTTTGCTGATAAGCCATATGCTGATCTGCCGATTCCTCCTACTTCATCAAGCATCCCTCCTACTGCTACTACTCCTAGACCACAGGAAGATATTACTGGTACTACTGCTGGTCCAACTGCTGGACCATCTCATGATCTTAAGGGGAAAGCCCCTATGACTGATGCTCCCTCACCCCCTCGCAAGCATACTCGCAGACAACTTGAGGAGGACAGGTTAGGTGAGGAGGCTGCACAAAGACTGCAAGCGGATATTGACCAAGCTGCTAGGGCTAAGGAAGAAGCTCTTCAGAAGCAAAGACGTGAACAGTTGGAGCATGATGCTATGCATTGGGATGATAACGATTGGATGCGGGTGCTCACTATTCTTACATCTGATTATTCGCAGTTTACTGATCTCTTGGGTGCTGATGTGAATGAGCAGAATTGTATTCCGCGAGCTATGGCGTTAATGCGTAAGCAACAATTGTCGCTTGCTGCTCAACTGCGTGAGAAGCGTCAGAACAGGCCTTTGACAAGAACTGAGGAGCGAAAGTTAATGCAGAGGTATGTCAAATATCAGTCGGGTGCTTACTTTACTGTTGGATGGACATGGGAACGAGTTAGGGCATTTTCTTTTGACGAGATTAAGGATATATACGAAAGAATGATCAAGCGTCAGAACACACCGGTTCCGGAGCGTTTCATCTATCTCCTCCTCCACGAGTTCCTACTTCTCAACCTGCTGTTGCTCCTGGTTCTTCATCTGATGTTCCTCTTGGTTCTACTGGTATCCCATCTGTTGTTGATGTTTCTACTGCTGGTACCACACCTACACCTTCGGTTGCTCATTCTGTTTCATCTTCGGGTCCTACTATCACCACCACCTATGCTACCACTACCACCACCATTGCTACTCCTGCTATGGCACAACCCTCACCACCCGTGACTGGATCTAAACCTACTCCTCTCCTGGTGCAGCTATCGTTGATCCTTTGGTTGGACAAGGTGTTGATTCTACTTTTGCTGGTCCTATTCCTGCTGCGTAGGTAATGGTTGAAACCTCGTCTGGTGCTCCAACTCCTCGTCGTTCCATCCACAAGAAGATGGCTAGACGTGGCAAGTCTGTTCCTTATGAGAAGCGTGCTCCAGAGAACCTTATTGATGCAGCTTCCGACAGTGACTCAGAATTGCCAATGGGTACGGGGTTTATTACTGCTTGGACGGTTAAGCCATCCACCACCATTCCTGGTACTTTCACCCATAAGATTTCAATCAGTGATGGTTATGTTCGTTATGCTTCGGGTTTGCAAGGTATTTTGACTTGGGTAGATCGTAGGGATCTTATGTCGTTGTATGGGTTTGTGGATGCTGGTATGCCTACTCATGCTAGTGAGGTGCCCTCCTGGCCTGGTCTGACAATGTGGGCTGATTTGAAGATGATGCTTGATTCCCCTCCACATGCTCCACATTCTGGTGTCTTGAAGGACCAGCCACGCTGGTTAATCAAGAGATGGAAGCTGTATGCTGGCTGTGGAGTGCATGTCTTGGAATTGGAGTCTGGTGCCATGGTTATCCGTTAACTATTGCTAGTATGGAGGCCATGCTTGCTTGTCACTTGCAGATTTCCAATGCCCCTTCCGGGAATGAGAATTCTATGGCTACTACTCTGGTGGAAGGGATACAAGCTCGGTTGCAAGATGAGAAGGTGGCTGCGTCTGGTCTGTGATGGGTTTGTTTGTAAGTTTTTATGTTTTGTGTTTTATGTTCATATGTTTGTACTGCCATTCTTTTCACCAATATGTACAGTGATTGGTGACTTACATTCTAGATAGTTAAAAAAAAAATACTTTTTATATAATATCTGCTTATACTTTAAACAAATCATGGATTTTACACTTGTAAATAATATAATATCTGCTTATACATTTTCAAAACATTGGGTTCCTTTTGATGGTTTCACACTTGTGTTGGTTTTACGTTACATCTGGTGTTGGACCTGGTCCTCACAACAAATGGTGCTCAACTCACCATGTCTCACAGACAAGAAAGAGTTGATTCACCATGAGGGTACGACTCTGGTGTGATTCTCAATTCTGTTGATGGTTGCCAGGTTACCCAAAACTGGATGGTTTTCACTTGCCATGGTCCTAGACTGAAAAGTGGCTAATCCAAGGGGGTACGGCTCTTGGTAAAGGTTTTCTCAAATCCGTTGATAGCTATAATAGCTTGCTCAAAGATATAGGGTTTTCAACTCACCGATGCTTCATTGCTAAGAGTTGGCGAGTCCAGAAGGGTATGGCTTCTGGTAAAGACATATCAAATCCGTTGACGGCTGTGATGGTTTGCCTAAAATCATCAGGGTACCCCTACTCACCATTGATTCACATTCTAAGAGTTGGGTTGGGTTCTGGTCTCCCAGGGTGATGCTTATTCCACCATAATGACTGGCTAGCCCAAGAGCGAGCAACTACTTGGTAAAGGCTCATAAAATCTGCTCATGTTGCTGTGAAGATTCAACACGATGCAGATTTGTTTCAAGCTTTGAAGAAGCTTCTGGTGTTCATTGTTGCAGCGGTTCTTATGTTCCTTATATTGCTAATGCTGCTGTTTCTTTTGTTGTTCCAATCCTCAAGCTTTGTTGCACGATTTACCAGGAAACTTGAACTCAACAGGTCAAATTCAAGATTAGGGGATGATTGTTAGGACCATTGGACTAGTTCTTTGTAATAGGTAGACTAGGAGGTATGTAGTTCCTCCTGGTCATAGTAGTAGTAGGAGCAAGTCGTGCTCCTGGTCTTATAGAAAGTCAAACTTTATTATTTAGTTATTATTCAGTTAGGATATGCATGCGATATGTTAGGAAAGGATACGCATATCAGTTTTACACGTTTTGATTAATGATGTATTAGGGTTTCCTTGTAGTATAAAAGGAACCTTAGGAAGAAGGGTTACACACACCTTCATCAAATATAATTCTAGTTCTTATTAATTTAGAAATCCTTAGAAAAGGATCAAGTTGTTATAGTTATTCTGTTCTTCTTTATAGTATTTGTATTCCGCACTTATACTATGTATAGAGTCTCTCTATGAATAGACTTGTGATTACAGAAGTCGTTCACCGTTCCTGACAGGCTGCAAGATCCACATCTAGTGGACCCAACACCAGTGCATTGCAAAGTCCGAATGGCATTCTACGATAGGCAAACGTTCCATATGGACACGTAAACGTAGTTTTTTCGTGATCAGGAGGATCGATGGGGATTTGGAATTAACCGAAAAAACCATCTAAAAAGCAATAGAAATCGTTTCCCGCAAGACGCTCCAACATTTGGTCCATGAAGGGCAAGGGAAAATGGTCTTTATGAGTGGTGTCATTTAAATTACGATAGTCGATACACACCCTCCAACCGGTCACGAGTCTAGTTGGAATTAACTCGTTGGCATTGTTTGGCACAACGGTCATTCCTCCCTTCTTAGGGACACAATTAATAGGACTCACCCAAGGGCTATCGGAAATAGGGTAAATCATTCCCGCGTCAAGGAGTTTAAGGACTTCCTTTTTGATGACATCATGAATTTTGGGGTTCACCCTCCTTTGACATTGAATTTTGGGGTTCACCCTCCTTTGATTGTTTGGTAGGCTGTTTTTGAGGACGGGTCGAACTCTCATAGATGTGGCGGAGGGTGAACTTACAATGAGGGTAGGAGATGAAAGAGTTGTGTTTAATATGGGCAAGTTGTCAAAGAAGTATAATGAGCCCGAAACGATGAAGCATATTAATGTTGTTAATGAGGAAGAAACTCAAGATGATATCCTTGATGAAGTTTGTGATGAATATTTTTATGAAGCTTGTTCAAGTAGAGATTATGATCTACCCTATGTTGAGACCATTGCTTCCATTTCCTCATCCTTGGATTTTCATGAACCTCAAGAGCTTAACTTTGGTGATTTTGTGATTCATTCCAATACTCTCTTTGAAACCTCATATGATAACCCACTTTTCTACCATGATAAAAAAATATATAAGTCCCTTAATATGACAATTGTTGATAAACTATAACTCTTGTAACCACGAAACACAATGAAATAATTTTCAAACGCGTAATGCTTTATTAATTATTATAAAAAAAGTATTACAAATTGCTATGAATACACTCGTTGAATGACAACAAGGTATGAACCCTAGAAACTAGTAAACTAGATTCGAGATACAAGTTTACAAGGGAACCAATGAGAAGCTGGTAGACAGCTGAGGGCTCAACGGTTCCATGGTGAGAATTAACTTAGATAAATTATCCAAGCACAAGGGTTGAGTTAATTCTTCCTTCCCACTCCTATTTATAATGTACGAGGTTGCTTCCTTAGTGGGAGTAGTTGATACGTGTCACATTCTGAATGGAAGAGTGCAACGTATTAAATGCATGTCCAAATCGAGAAATACCTTTAACCAACTTTAGGTGAACAGTTCTGCCAACTGTTCACCTTTTGTCCCACTAGGTCGTACTAGGCTTTATCTTGAATCTCTTGTTTTGTCCCGCTCAAAACACTTGGTAGATTCTCCCGCCTAAACTATAAAGGA
This sequence comes from Glebionis coronaria, assembly GCA_025667525.1. Taxonomy (NCBI): domain Eukaryota; kingdom Viridiplantae; phylum Streptophyta; class Magnoliopsida; order Asterales; family Asteraceae; genus Glebionis; species Glebionis coronaria. The sequence goes on from CM046880.1 coordinate 190,958,196, forward strand.
TTGGATAAGCTTTGCTTATCCCAGACTTCTAGGGTTCTTAAGTGATCTCTGAGTGTTGTCAACTCAGAGATCCTTGAACACCAGTACATTCCTTCAACATCCTAGCTATCCATAATCGCTGGTGAGTCTAACTTCAGATTGTCTTCGACTTCTCTGACGTTGTCTTTGACTTGAATGTTCCTGGTGTGCCAGCTAAGGCTTTGCCTTCCACTGGTCTAGTCTCTGTCGCTGGTCCTCTCAGCGATCAGCAAACACTTAGTCTAATTAAACAAATCTAGACTGGGCCATAGTTAAAACTTTCATTGGCCCAACAATCTCCCCCTTTTTGTTTATAAATTATACTAAGTCTAAAATTATTGTAAGTGAGTACACAGCTTCTTCTTACACATAATTTAACAAACATACCTCAAAGTTTTATTAAACATAAACAACCTAGTCTATTACAAAAACACCCAGAGGTGTAAACATAAACAAAAGTAAAAGGTTCTTCAGCGATCGAGGCCTTGATCACAGATTCTCTGGGCTTCAACTTTGTCATTCCTAGAGTTGATGACAAGCTCAACTTCAAACTCAAAATCCTCAGCTGTTTTGCAATTCCTTAGGATGCCCTGTTTGAGTCTGATGAGCTGGATGGTTGATGCCAGATGTAGTTCATTCATCCGCTGAAAGCAATACTCATAATTACCATTCATAAAGACCATACATGTCTCTGGTTCTGAGTATACTTGGCCCCCTACTGGTTTGGTGATCTCTTTAGGCAGAACCAAGTTTCTGTGCATCCCATCAACAACAATGTTTTCGGTAACCAAATTCTCCACCAGAGGCCCTATTTGGGTTTTCCTTTTCCTTTGTCCTTGAGAAGGTTGTTGTTGTGAAAGTTGAGGAGGCAGGGGTACCTTCAGCTTCTTTGCCGTGTCTCTTACCCAATTCAGCTTTGCTTGAATGTTCTTCATCATTTGGGCAGCACCAGGCCTAGTCTTCTTTTGGGCAAGAGCCAGCATTTCTAACCATTCAAAGAGGCCCAGATCTCTGAGTTTAAAGTCACTGGAGACTTTGTAGTTGGTTAGTTGGTTCTCTCTGTAAAGGGTCATCACCACCTTTTTGTTCTTGTCACTGTAACATGCATACTTGGTGATTTGACCAGGTTCAGCTCTCTAGTTTACAAGTCTTTCATATTCCTTTAGAAGGTTGCTCCTTTTAACCTCCATTTCTTTGAGCTTAACCAGCTGAGCTTCCTTTACAGCAGGAGAGAGTTTGTTCAGAGCTTCTTTTCTTTTGAGTTCAGCCGCTCTGATGTTTGCCAACCTTTGGTGTTCCAAGATTTGAGCTTTTGCCTGCTCTGGGGTGAGTGGTGGTTCATCAGCGCTCTTAAATTTGTTTAGATCAAAGTCTTTGGAGAGCCTGGCTGTAGATCCACCTTCTTCTTAGAGGGAGTGCAGGGTTATTTCAGGCTGTTCAATAGCAATTCCTTTTCCCTTATCCTTTATTGCATCAGTGCTGGGGTTGAAGGATCTAAGAGGTTGTGGTGTAGGAATCACTGTTGAAGGTTTTGGTTGTTTGAGTGACTGCTCCCCCTTAGGTGAGGCAGTGTATTCTTCTTCTTCAGAGGTGGAGGTTGCTGAATTCTCCCCCTCAGGCATAGCGCCGGTAGTAGCTGTGCCTGAACCAGGCTTAAGGAACTTAATGAATTCTTGATGAACAAATAAGCATATCTCTTTAAGTTCCTCTTGTAACAGCTCTTGAAGAAGTTTTCTTGAAGGCTCAGACGCCTTAGCAATAGCTGCAACATTTGCTTTGACAGCTGATGTGAGGACAGATGGTATGTATTGCTGGAGGCTCTGGTCTAGAACAGCTGGGAGGTGAGCTTGCAAGGCACTTCCTAGTAGTTGTAGAAGTAAGGCAGTCATAGAGGACTCCACAGATGAAGTTAGTGAAGTCTCTAGTGTTGTGGTGAGCTCCTCAGCAGCATCGGTTAGTGTTTGTAATTCAGAGAGGATGACATCATTTGTGACTTTGGGATTGGTTATACTGATGTCACCCCTCTTAATCCATAGAGCCTCAGCAGCGAGTTCCTTAACATATTTCATTCGAGGAACATGGACAGGCTTGAGCTTTTGTAAATGTTCTAATGTTGCTTGGCCCCTAGTTCCATGACATTTGGTAAGGTTAAGAAGGGAACTGGGGTTGGTGCACAGAGCCTCTGGTCCAATAGCCGCTTAGCAGCTAGTTCTTGCACATTGGGCAATGATGGGAAGGAGATGGGTTTCAACTCTGATGTAACTTGGTCATCATCACCATCCATATCAGCATAATTTGAGATGGTCAAGTCCTCTTTAATAATGAAGACCTTATCCTCTGGCATGGAATCAATGCCTGACATGGCATCAAGATCTATGTGGGGCACTTAAGCAGTTTCATCACCAGCAATAGAATAGGCATCATCATTCTGCTGTTCTTCATGAAGATTATGAGCCTGTTCTGACATTTGTTAGTAACCAATTGTGAAAAAATATGAAGTTATATATCGCCATTCGCTGCCCCTAGGAAAGCTGGGTGTGATTATCTAGCCCCCCCTAAGGATTTCTCCGTGGGACTCTTTTAAGTGTGAAATAGTTGTGTTGAAGGGTCGCCATTCGCCACCCCTAGGATAGCTGGGTGTGATTATCCAGCTCCCCCATAAGGATTACTCCTTGGGACTCTTTTGAGTTGTGAAAATTATGTGGTAAATGGTCGCCGTTCGCTGCCCCTAGGATAGCTGGGTGTGATTATCCAGCTCCCCCTGAAGGATTGCTCCTTGGGACTCTTTTAGTTGTGAATTCATGGAAGTTAAAGGTCGCCATTTATCGCTGCCCCTAGGAAGACTGAGGGTGATTATTCAGTCCCCCCAAAAGAATAAAATCTTTGGGACTCTTTTAGTTGTGAATTATTTGAAGGTAATGGTCGCCTTTTATCGCTGCCCCTAGGAAGACTGAGGGTGATTATTCAGTCCCCCCAAAAGAATAAATTCTTTGGGACTCTTTTCCAATGAGGGGACCCAGAGACTGCGTGAAGTGTAGAGACTCTGGGTCGGGACTTATAGCATGCTCAAGTTGGTATGGACAAGAGCACAATCCATAGGGTGAAGGATCATCGGGGTGCGTTATGAGCACAAATGAATCATATCCTTGTGTTAAGACAGAGTGTACAGATAATCCTAAGTGTTCTAGGTGCTGACACAGACACTCTATGGGTTGAGGCAAACCCTAAGTCTTCATCACTCTCTCCTACATAATGTTGAGAGTGATTGTATGTGAGCCTCCAAGAGAACAAAATGGCAAACTAATACCTGAGAGATATCAGCGTTGAGAAGGTTCTTAGTCGTCTCTACTGACTGGGAGACGCTAGACTCAGGTTGTTTGTCAGCGGCAAGCTCTTCAACCACATCCACCAGAGAAGGGGATGGGTTCTTCTTGGTCTTCTTGGACTTGGAAGGATTAACAGAAGGGGTTTCAGAGGAAAGGGGGATGTCTTTCCTCTTCTTCTTCTTTTCCTTGGGAACCTTGGGCTGAGAAGAAGACTGCACATAGGTCTTTAACAGAGACTTGTTAGTTGCTCTTTCAGCATTCACCTCATTGTGAGGGATCAAGGGCTCTCCATCAGCAACCAGTAACCCAGCGACCTGCATCATGTGCCTGCTGAGAGGCACTTCGTCTTCCAAAGGGGTCTTTAGTGATGCAGCAGTGATGTGATAAGGAGAGAAGGAGAGAAGTTCATCATTTGTGTAGCCTTCACCCATCATATCTTCTAAGATAAGAGAGAGATATCTTGTGTAGCAGATGGTGGCCAGTCTGTTCTTCTTCCCTTTGTTTTCTAGCTTAGCAATGAGGTCAGAGTAAAGTATATGGGAGATCCCTATATCTTGTCCCAAATTAAGCTATAGGCAATAGCTTGTCGGGCTCCATTAAGTTGATCATGAGACCCTTGGTTTCCACCCAGATATTTCACAATGTATAACATCAGCGTCCTCCAAATAGGCGAGAAGTAGTTCACTTTGATCAGGGATTTGGTTTGGAAATCTTGTGTGGTTAAGGGTTTATCATTATCGTCATGAGGACGAAGGGTAGCCAGAGCCTTCTTCACCATGGCGTTGGCAGGCACAACGGACATGCCTTCATTGACTGGAAGTCCAATGAATTTGGCAAAGGTATGAAGATCAAAGGTGAGAGGTTGGGGATGTGTGGAAAGGTTGAAGGTGATGTGTGAAGAGGTTGGATCAACTTCCGCGCTATACCAGAACTCCTTCAAATATTGGTGGTAGCATGTGGAGGGTACTCTGGTTATGGCTTCAAAAATGGTGGAGTTTTTGAGGAAGGAGAACAAAGGTTGGTAGAGTGAATTGGTGTGTTCCAAGAGAGCTACACAATTGTTCAAGGCAATTTTGCCATCGTGTATCCCAAAATCAACGTTCGAGGCGGCCAGGACGGTGAAAGCGGTGTTAGATGATGAAGACGCCATTGTTGAAGCGTGGAAGAAATGAAGGTTTTTGAGAAGATGAATAGTATGTGTGTGTGAAAGTTATGAGTAATGTGAGTTTTGAAAAGTGAGTCAAGGGTTTTTGATAAAAGGGTTAGCCGTTTTACAATTAAAGCATTTAATGCAAAAAATTACCTTTTAGGAAAAGTGGGACCCCTTGACTCTTCATGTGATATTTCTGTCCCTTGGAAAACGAGAAAGTTGTTGACGATAAAGGTTAATCATTTGAATTAAATATGGGAATATATTAAGTCCTATTGGAATGTAACTACCTCGTTACATTCAATTCCCTTTAATGCCCAGAGACAGAGATCAGAGATCATTCATCAGATTTGTTTACCAATATTGAGCATACCCAGCAACAACCAACCTAGTAAAACTTGGCTCAGCCAGAGGTTTGGTGAATATATCAGCGAGCTGGTATTCAGTGGGTATAAAATGAAGCTCAATATCACCTTTTAAAATATGGTCTCTAATAAAGTGATACCTGATGTCAATATGCTTAGTTCTGGAATGAAGTACCGGATTATTTGAGATGGCTATAGCACTTGTGTTGTCACAAAATATGGGAAACTTTTCATAAATGATCCCATAATCAGCCAGCTGAATTTTCATCCAGAGAACTTGAGCACAACAACCAGCGGCCGCTACATATTCAGCTTCAGCTGATGACATGGCCACAGAGTTTAGTTTCTTGGCGCTCCAGCATACTAACTTTCCTCCAAGGATTTGACAACTCCTAGAGGTGCTCTTTCTATCAAGACAGCACCCAGCATAGTCAGAGTCTGAGTAGGCTTTGAGGTCGAAGCCTGATCCACTAGGATACCAGAGACCCAATGTGGGAGATCCTTTTAAGTACATGGAAATTCTTTTGAAAACTACAAGGTGGGATTCCTTGGGGTTAGCTTGGTACCTAGCACAGAGACATGTGGCAAATTGTATGTCTGGTCTGCTTGCTGTGAGGTACATCAGTGACCAAATCATGCCTCTATATAAGGTCTCATTAACAGAGACCCCTGAGTCATCAGCTCCCAAGTTTTTGGGAGGAAGCATGGGGCATTTCACTGATGCACAATCAGACAGATCATACTTCTTGAGCAAATCCTTAACATATTTTTCTAGACAAATGGAAATTCCTTTGGAATTTTGTTTAATTTGAAAACCCAAGAAAAAAGTTAATTCCCCCATCATGCTCATTTCATATTTTTGGTCATTAATTTGGCAAACTGTTTGCTCAATGTAATATTGGTTGAACCAAAAATTATATCATCCACATAAATCTGTACTAAAATGACATCACCCTTGGACCTATAAGTGAATAGGGTTTGGTCAATGGTACCTCTGAAAAATTTATTTTCAAGTAAGAATTTTGATAGGGTTTCATACCAGGCTCTAGGCGCTTGTTTTAGCCCATAGAGTGCTTTGTGAAGTCTGCAGACGTGATCAGGATACTCACTGCTTTCAAACCCTGGGGGTTGATAGACATATACTTCCTCTAGAAGCTTCCCATTGAGGAAAGCGACCTTCACATCCATCTGGTACACAATAAACCCCATATAAGCTGCAAAGGCTAGGAAGATTCTGATAGCTTCCAATCTTGCTACTGGTGTAAACGTTTCATCATAGTCAATCCCCTCAGATTGATTATATGCCAGCACCACAAGCCTAGCCTTGTTTTTGACAATCATGCCAGCTTCATCCCTCTTGTTTCTGTAGACCCATTTAGTTCCAACCACTTGCTTCCCAGCTGAGCTTTTACCAGAGTCCACACCGTGTTCCTCTTGATCTGATTCAACTCATCTTGCATGGCAACAACCCACCCTTCATCTAGAAGCGCAACAACCACATTCTTAGGTTCATCCTCAGAGAGAAAATCAGCGAAAAGGCATTCATTCGCTGAGGCGGTTTCCAGAGATCTCAATTTGCCTCTGGTGGTGACTCCCCCAGAGGGTTCACCAAGAATATTCACCAGAAGAATATCTTGGTTCCTACTCCATTTGGATTGAGGAGCAGGAGTCTCTGTGGGTTCAGGAGTCACAGCAGGTTCAATGAATGTTGAGGGTTCTTCACAAATTATTTCTTCATCCATAATCTATTCATCAAGAGGAGAGATTGGTTCGATGAGATCAGCATTCACAGTAGTGGGTGGAGTGATTTGTTCAGCATTTTCAACTTCTGGAGTGATGTCAGAGATTGAATGAGGATCAAATGCATGAACATAAGGGAAGTCCTTGTGACCGCCCTTGGATGATTCCTTGGGATGTGAGAAATCATCCACTGGATAAGATTTAACTTCATTGAAGTCAATGTCACATTCTTCTGAGTTGGTGTGGTTGATGACAGCATCTGCTTTAGTGAAGGTGACATGGATGGATTCTTCTAATTCTTTTCTGCGGATGTTGAACACTCTGTAAGTTCTGGAGGTGAGAGAGTAACCAACAAAGAATCCATCATCAGACTTTTCATCAAATTTTCCCAGGTGATCTCCGTAGTTGTGAATGAAAACAGGGCAACCAAAGACGTGGAAGTAGCTTACATCAGGGGCTCTCTTCCTATATACTTCATAAGAGGTCTTGCCATGTCTCTTCACAATAATGGATCTGTTTTGTGTATGACAAGCTGTGTTCACAGCTTCACCCCAAAATTGTTTAGGAAGTCTTGATTCGCTGAGCATTGTTCTAGCAGCCTCTATGAGGGTTCTGTTTCTTCTTTCAGCGACACCATTTTGCTCAGGGGTGCCTGGGTTAGAAAAGTTATGTGATATTCCGTTTTCATCACAAAAGGCTTCCATGGCATGATTCTTGAATTCAGTGCCATTGTCACTTCTGATAGCCTTAACTCTGCAGTCATTGAGATTCTCTATTTCTCTGATGAAGGACATTATTCTTTCAGCAACATCACTCTTTCTTTTGAGAAAGAATACCCAAGTGAATCTGGAGAATTCATCTACAATGACTAGTGTATACTTGTTGTGATTAAGGGATTGAGGTTTTACTGGTCCAAATAAGTCCATGTGAAGGAGATGGAGGCACTTATTTATGGAGAATGATTGTTTAGTCTTGAATGAGGCTCTGTGGTGCTTCCCTTTCTCGCACGCTAAGCATGGTCTGTCTTTGGTGAAGGTCAGAGAGGGAAGACCAGCTACTAAATCATTCTTGCCTATTTTGTTAATGTTTTTGAAGTTGAGATGGGAGAGTCTCTTATGCCATAGCCAATTTTCACTATCAGATGCTTTGGCATAGAGACAAGTGTTTGTCCCTTCTGGACAAGATGTCATGTTGATGACATACACATCCCTTCTCCTGGGTACAATAAGAACAACATCATCATTTTGATTGAAGATTGTTCCTTGGGTGTTGGTGAACAGAACTTTGAAGCCAGCATCACAGAGTTGACTAATGCTGATTAGGTTGTGCTTTAGTCCATTGACATACGCGACCCTTGTGAAGGTTATTCCATTACAATCCACTGAGCCATAACCCTTAGTAGCCCCTGAGGAATCATCTCCAAAGACTACTTTAGGACTAGACTCCTTTTTATATCTATGCAGATATTGTTTAACCCCTGTCATGTGTCTAGAGCACCTGCTATCCTGATACCAAACATATTTCTTTAGATATTCCTGCATAGATATAACAAATCAAGATTAGTTTCTATGATGAACCCACTTTCCAGTGGGTCCATGCTGTCGCTGACCAGCGACATTGGTCCTTCTCTGGTTACCTCCCCCTCTTTGGTTGCAATCCCTGGGTTCATGACGCATGCTTCCACAGATGTCACATCCAGGATAATGCTCGCACTCATCAGAGTGATGGTCGAAGAAACCACAGTACTTGCAGGGGGTTAGGTCTGTAACCCTGAGAGTTATCTCTGGGTTTAGGCTCAGCCTTTCTTGAGGGTCGATGAGGAGTTTTAGATCTCATTTGAGGTCTGGTTCTTTGAACCGTAATGACCTCCTCATGCTCTCTAGATGTGTGTTCAGTGGACTCGCATGTGATACATTTTGGTTTCTTAGAGCAATCCTCGGATGAGTGATTCTTGAAACCGCAATGCTTGCAGGGTCTAAACAAAGCTCTCCCCTTGGAGCTACTAGAGCCTTCACCAAGAAAGTTAACAGATGGACTATTAACTCTGGGGTTGATTTGTTCTTTCAACCCTTTTACCTCTTCCATCAAGGTGAGGAGAAGTTGCTTGGTGGGAGAAAGCTCTTCAAAGGGAGGAGTGGGTTTGTTGGAGTCCTTAGCCACAAAAACCTTTTTATTTGCTTTATCAACGACTTTGAGAATTGAATTACCAGGGTTTTGGTTGGATGTTTTGGGCCAGGCAAAGAATCAGATGGGTTAGCACCCGCGAGTCTAGGTGGGGCTGGTACCTCTGATTCTTTGTCAGAGTTCTTCTCATCCACAGAGGTGGAAGAAGGATAAGTAACATCTGAAGGGACAAATTTGACATTGGGAACAGGGATATGTTTTTTGAATCTACCCTTTCCCCCAATAGCCTGAACCACATCACCGGGTATGGATTCAGCGACTATTTCTTCCACTGTGGATTGAGCCAAATTCCATTTCTCAATGGTTTTTCTAAGTTCAGAATTTTCATCAGACAAAGACTCATTTTCAATGGATAATTTGCTCACTTCATTTTGAAGTTGATTAGCAAGATTCACAAATGGTTTTAGATTTGTTAATTCAGATTGGCAAAGATTTAACTCTGTTTTAAGACTATGAAATTTGTTTAACAGGTTTTTTCTTTGCTCTTCCACAAAGTGGAGGTCAAACAAGGTATAATCACTGACATGGTCTCTATCAGGACCTTCAGCCATAGATAACATTCTTTGTACCTTTTTCATGGTAATATCCACCCATTGACCAGATCTTGCTTCACTTTTACCCACAGCGGGTTCTTCATCAGGGACAGCCATAAAGGCTCTGACGGTGGTGGTACCTTCATCCTCAGAAGTGAGAGGTTCATCATCCCAGTCGAGTGAGGCAGCGATCAGAACTTTTTCAGTCTTATTAACATCCTTTTTCTTTGCTGCATCATCGGCTTTCTGATTGAGTTTTAGCAGCTCAGCTTTCAAGGCTTTGTATTTGACTTTATAGTCCTTCTTCCCTTCTGAGTCAGAGAGAGAGGTTTGCTTGAAAGGTGAGGTGGAAAACTTCTTCCTTTTGTTGTTGTTGCTGGATGAAGGGAAGCTTGGAGAGGAGGTTTTGTTTGACTAGCTAATACACGGATTTTTTACTAGTTGAAAAAGTTCGTTTTCTCGGTGTCTAATCGAATTGATTTCCGATTCAAAGTGCGACTCAATTGTTCTTGGTGGAAATGAAAATGGTTTGGTTATCTATTACTAAGTAAAATGAAAATGTAAATTGCGACAAGTAAAAGGAATGCTGAAAGGAATGCTAAAAGGAATGCTGATAGGAATGCTGATAGGAATGTTGATTGGAATGCTGATTGGAATGTTGATTGGAATGCTGATTGGAATGTTGATTGGAATGCTGACTGGAATGTTGATTGGAATGCTGATTGGAATGCTGATTGGAATGTTGATTGGAATGCTAATAGGAATGCTAATTGGAATGCTGATTGGAATGCTGATTGGAATGCTAATAGGAATGTAAAAGGAATGCGAAAGAAATGCTGATTGGAATGTTGATTGGAATGCTGATTGGAATGCTAATAGGAATGTAAAAGGAATGCGAAAGGAATGCTGATTGGAATGTTGATTGGAATGCTGATTGGAATGTTGATTGGAATGCTGATTGGAATGTTGATTGGAATGCTGATTGGAATGTAAAATCCTTTTCCAATCAATGTGATTGGAATACGTGATTGGAAAGGGGTTTACCCTTTCCGATCTAACTTTTTGATCCGAAAATTAAGCAAAAGCAATAAGCTATGGTTAATAAGCTCAAACTAAAACTTGCACGAATCTAAATCGAAATTGACTTAATAAGCATGAATAACAACTTATCAAACTTAAAAATAAGCAAACTTTCAAATCAAACTTTTAAAAAGATGAACTTTTTAAGAAAACTTTAGATCAAATAAGCATTAAGATGAAAACAAATCAAGGATGAACATGAATCAAAGAGAAGCAAAGTAAGAAAGGGAGAAGAAGATGATTAAAGATAAGAACTTGATTAAAAGAAAAGATTCCAAAATAAAAAGACTTACTTGAATTAAAGAAATTAAAAGTGCATAACATGAAATTAAATTGCAAGAAATTAAATGACAAGAAATGAAAATGGTGGAAGTGTGGCTTGTCAAGCCACCAACAACATGAAAATGAAGCTAGCCTAAACTATATATAGGGGTGATTAGGGAGGAGCTTAGGAAGCTTCCTCCCTCTTTCCTCTTTTCCTTATTTGCACACTTAAGCCCTTTTCTTCTTAATTGTTTGTTAATCTTGGACTTAATGATTTTGTCTTGGGATTTCTTTAAACTCGTCTTTGAATTTTCTTTGTAAATTAGACTCGAGTTCTTCGGCTTTTAGTAAACTTCCATCTTTTGACTTTTTCTTCGATAAATCTTCAAAATTGGTCTTGGACTTCCGTTCTTTTTCCACTCTTGATCTTTCGACTTCGTCTTTCGTCTTTTTCTTCGATGAAAGCCCGTGAATGCCGTGTTTTCTCCACTTTTCACTTTTTCGTCCTAAATCACAACAAAAACACAAACCACGCATAATTCCGACATAAATGACATAAAATACACGTTTTGGCTCGGTTATTATTGTAATTAAGTGGTAAAAAGGATGGGTGTTTTCACACCTATCAAATCCCCTACACTTAACCATTGCAATGTCCTCATGCAATGCATTAGTTACAAAGCACGTTTTACATTTTCCATCATAATCAACCTACCTTGGCCTTTATTAAACAACTAAGGAAAATAAAAAAGATAGAAAATTACAAGATGCAACAAGGAAGAAACTTGTAAAGAAATCTAAGACTTACATTAGGGCTTGTGTGTCATGAATGTTCATCACCCTCAAGTTTCACGTTCCCCATGCCAGGCTTAAAAACAAGATCATTGTTAGCACAAGTTAGCATAACAAACATTTACTCATGTGGTTCAATTAATCACTTAAACTCCCTTATTCCTACGAGTATCTCTTATATTTTATTGATGTCTTGAATGATCACGAGGATGCATTGTTGACTTATTTCGATAATTTATTTAGGCTGAAAGCAAAGTAGGACGATTTGATCAATAGTTAGCTAAAGGACAAAATCTATTAAAACTGCTTCTCGGGATATCAAAAAGTTCATATCTTGGCATAACTCGGTTCACGATTTGAGACCTTTCTCGGGCCGATATTTGGCATGTACTTCATACTTCATATCTTGAGAGACGTTATGGAGATAATGGTCTTCTCATCGTTAATAGAGTTTCTTCACTTGGAGACTTTTGAGGGGTATTCCAAATTTGTTGACCACGACTTCATGATTATTCTTCAATCTCTAATTGGGATTTTGAGATACAACGATCCGCCTCCTTTTTGGACTTGGATCTATTTATCCTCATACCTTGTTAGGGTCTTTTCGGATAGACTTCTCCATGATCTTTATGGGAGTTGATTGCTTTTCGTCGTGAGTCTTGATCCTTCATATTGATTTTGGGAATAATGCTCTTCACATCACTTTTGGATCTTCAGCAATAAAATGGAATCCTCATGCCTTGTTAGGGCCTTTTCGGACTCGCCAATCTTCGCGCCCCGCTTCATAAGTTATGCCTTGGCTATGAACTCTTATCATTACCGAGCAACTTTTAAACGATCTTGGGCTAGAAGCTAAGTAACTTTTCAAATCGTACGACCTTACTTATTGCATTTATTTATTTACAAGCGAGGGGAGAAAAAGATCATAACTAACTCAGATAAGTTAATGAAAGAATACCAAACTTGTAACCAACTCTATCATTTCTCGTTCTCCACAATTTAAAATCTCAAGGAATGAGACTCGTAGATGCTTAGCCTAATAAACCAATTAAGTTCTACATGGTTAAGGATACTAGCTAGAGTGAACTTGGATAAGTAAACTCGGGTTGAGTCAAAATATTCACAACGGGCCTAATATTTCTAAGATATCTAAACTTGCTAAAACCATTTTATTAAAATGCTAGAAAGTAACAAAAATAAAGGAGACTACAACTAGGCCAAAATAGATTAAAATTTTTGAAAAATGTCGAAAAATTGATTTTCCGGTTAAAATGAGGACAAATACAAGGAAAAGACCACTTAACTTCGATAGAATTCCCCCTACACTTAATATAAACATTGTCCTCAATGTTTAAGCATGTGAGAGTAAACTCCCCTACACATAGGACATTGTGCACTTTGTTTAGATCTCGTTAAGGAAAAGACCACTAAATAGATTCCTATTTTAATATTGAGAAATATAAAATAGTGAATAGAAAAGAGTTTAGGATAGAACCGGAAAGAAGGGAACACGGAATCACGGTTCGTCAAAAGTCATCAAGAGTGTGTCTTTGAAGCTCTAATCCCTGCACATGATAAGAAAGAGAACAAGAAACACCAACGGGGCTCCCCCATACACTTACGGTGAAAACAGGAAAGATAGATAGATAATTGGGTTGCCTCCCAAAAAGCGCTTGTTTATATTAACCGAGTCACGAGCCTGACTCGTCCCCGAATTAAATGATCCATGGGGAAGCCTCGTATGTAATACCGGGATCAAAGACCTTGTCCTCGTTCCCAGAGGACATCAATAAAGGAGAGGCAGAAGGATAAGTCTTGAATGGTAAAAAGGTCCTCTCAATACCAGAAAAGTAAGTGAAGTCCAGATTGACGAGAGGTGGGGTGGGTAAGGGAATCACATTTTCATCCTCCAAAGACAATGGAGGCAGACCAATTGGCAAAGCCATAGAAGTATCAATCATAGAATGGTCCATGTCACCTCCCGGGGCAAAGCATTTATCCTCATGATCGTAGAGAAGGAGTGTAGAAACTCGTTTGAGAAGACCACGATCAAGTACAAAACCATCAGTCATTTGTGGGGATTGTTGATAAGTTAAATCCTCACGAATGTGGTAAACGTAATTCTCATAAGAGGAGTGTTGATTAGGTAACTCCTCGAGAATAGGATGTTTGGGCATGTGAGTTGGTTCGTCATTATTATGAAAAATAAGACGTTCCAACTCATCAAGTTCGGCATCGATGTTGGAAAAGTCGACCTCGCTTGTAGGTGGAAGCGGAGGCAAAAGAGCTAGCTCTCGGTCGATAATTTCCGCAATCTCTGGCTCGAAGATGAAATCATCATACTCACCACATGTTGAACTCTCGTTGGGAGGATCAAATATCGGATGTGGAGTTGTGAGTATGTGATCATTGACTAGCGAAGCAAACTTGTCCGTAAGCTCCACAAAAGTCGGCACATCACACAAATTTTCCGGAACACCCGCGGGCTCACTTGGGATGACGACAAGTTCCTAGACACTAGAATTTAGGGATTTGTCCGATTCCATAGCCGAGATAATGTCAAGATGCTGATCCTCCATTATGAGAGAGCCAACGGGCTCCTCGGGTGTGATAGCAATAGACGAAGGAGGAAGGGGAAAAGTTTTGCTTTGCTTTAGAAATTCCTCCTCGTCGAAAATAACCTCAATATCATCATCGCTCTCCTCATTACCTAAAGGGCCAATAATAAGCTCAGGGATATGAGTACTCGTCTGATCTCGCTGCTGTAAAAATGACTCCATATAAGTTTGCAGCGTGTGTAAAAGCTCTTTGCTTTGTTCTTGAAAAGCTGCAGCAAGATCGTTTCTTTGTTCTTGAAAGGCTGTAGCAAGATCGTCAATTGGTTCTTGGTAACTCATCCCGTGACGAGGCTGATGATCAATTGGGTATTGCAGGGGTTGGTCAAAACTGGAAGGGGTATAATTATAGTAATTGTGATCCCCTGTAGGACAGTGAAAACTTTCGTGAGGACCCCCACAGTTGTTGCAAAACGGGTGAGGAAAAAGTCTGGGTGCGTCTTGTGGATAGCTATTTTCATTGTCATAATTGTAACCCGGTTCTTGCTCGTGACCATACGAGTATCGAACCGGGCACGAAACATGCCAATGAGAATCGCTTCCACAATAGATGCACGGGGGAACAGGATGCGGGTTCAAAAAGAATGAATTAGTCGAGTTGCACAAAGGACAAAATCCGAATTATGTGTTGTCGATATCGTTTCCGCACCGCTCACATGTACACCATTGACAAGAATAGTTCCCGTACAATCGTCTCCCACACCCGACGCAATAGACATAAAAATCCATAAAGAAAGATAGATAAGCAAGAAGAATATTTTTGGTGCAAAACTTTGAAAAAGAAATGATTTTTATGATTTTTCAAATGTTTTTGGATTTTTGAAAATTTTTGAATACGAAAAATAACGTTCACGAGTGAACGGATCCCAAAATCCAATGTCTCACAAAAAACCGTTAATCTTCACGAAAAGAGCCGGCAGCGGCGCCATTTAATACACGGATTTTTTACAAGTTGAAAAAGTTCGTTTTCTCGGTGTCTAATCGAATTGATTTCCGGTTCAAAGTGCGACTCAATTGTTCTTGGTGGAAATGAAAATGGTTTGGTTATCTATTACTAAGTAAAATGAAAATGTAAATTGCGATAAGTAAAAGGAATGCTGAAAGGAATGCTAAAAGGAATGCTGATAGGAATGCTGATAGGAATGTTGATTGGAATGCTGATTGGAATGTTGATTGGAATGCTGATTGGAATGTTAATTGGAATGCTGATTGGAATGTTGATTGGAATGCTAATTGGAATGCTGATTGGAATGCTGATTGGAATGCTGATTGGAATGTTGATTGGAATGCTAATAGGAATGCTAATTGGAATGCTGATTGGAATGCTGATTGGAATGCTAATAGGAATGTAAAAGGAATGCGAAAGGAATGCTGATTGGAATGTTGATTGGAATGCTGATTGGAATGCTAATAGGAATGTAAAAGGAATGCGAAAGGAATGCTGATTGGAATGTTGATTGTAATGCTGATTGGAATGTTGATTGGAATGTTGATTGGAATGTTGATTGGAATGCTGATTGGAATGTAAAACCCTTTTCCAATCAAGATGATTGGAATACGTGATTGGAAAGGGGTTTACCCTTTCCGATCTAACTTTTCGATCCGAAAATTAAGCAAAAGCAATAAGCTATGGTTAATAAGCTCAAACTAAAACTTGCACGAATCTAAATCGAAATTGACTTAATAAGCATGAATAACAACTTATCAAACTTAAAAATAAGCAAACTTTCAAATCAAACTTTTAAAAAGATGAACTTTTTAAGAAAACTTTAGATCAAATAAGCATTAAGATGAAAACAAATCAAGGATGAACATGAATCAAAGAGAAGCAAAGTAAGAAAGGGAGAAGAAGATGATTAAAGATAAGAACTTGATTAAAAAAAAAGATTCCAAAATAAAAAGACTTACTTGAATTGAAGAAATTAAAAGTGCATAACATGAAATTAAATTGCAAGAAATTAAATGACAAGAAATGAAAATGGTGGAAGTGTGGCTTGTCAAGCCACCAACAACATGAAAATGAAGCTAGCCTAAACTATATATAGGGGTGATTAGGGAGGAGCTTAGGAAGCTTCCTCCCTCTTTCCTCTTTTCCTTATTTGCACACTTAAGCCCTTTTCTTCTTAATTGTTTGTTAATCTTGGACTTAATGATTTTGTCTTGGGATTTCTTTAAACTCGTCTTTGAATTTTCTTCATAAATTAGACTCGAGTTCTTCGGCTTTTAGTAAACTTCCGTCTTTTGACTTTTTCTTCGATAAATCTTCAGAATTAGTCTTGGACTTCCGTTCTTTTTCCACTCTTGATCTTTCGACTTCGTCTTTCGTCTTTTTCTTCGATAAAAGCCCGTGAATGCCGTGTTTTCTCCACTTTTCACTTTTTCGTCCTAAATCACAACAAAAACACAAACCACGCATAATTCCGACATAAATGACATAAAATACACGTTTTGGCTCGGTTATTATTGTAATTAAGTGGTAAAAAGGATGGGTGTTTTCACACCTATCACCAGCAATTCTTTTGATTGTGACCAGTCTTTCCACAAGTGTAGCATGACACCTTGGATTTATCAACCTTTGCAGCTCCAACTCTACCAGATCTCTTGTAGTACCTCTTTTGATCAGCTAAAAGAGCTCTGTCATGGAACTCAGCATGTAATTCATCAAGAAGTTCTTGATTACTTCTGGTGTCCTCTTTAATGTCAGAGTCGCTGTCCTGAAAGGAATGGTTAGCAACAAGAGCCTTTGAACCAGTGATACTGGTGGTAAATCTGACAGTCTCTGATTTATAAATGGAGTCAGTTAGCCTTTCTTCATAGTTATATCTACCAAACAGTTGGGATAAAGTATCATTCTTTATAGCATTGTTAGCTCTTAAGGTCTGATTTAGGCTAAGCCATTTTCTAGGTAAGCTATTGATAAAAGTAGCATTAACCTCAGCCTTAGGTAGAACAAATCCATTGTTTCCTAAATCATTCAACAAAATCTTAAGCCTAGTGTAAGTTTGTGCAACAGTTTCTATTTCCAAAGCTTAAAAAGCATTAAACTTAAGTCTAAGGGCTTGTATTTTAGTTTCTTTTGTTTCCTCTGGACCTTCATACCCTAGAACTAATTCAGTCCACATCTCCTTAGCAGAGTTGCATTTAATGATGGACTTTATAATGTTCTTGGGTAGGCAAGAGACTATGATACTTTTGAGTCTCTTGTCCTGGTTAGCCAGACGTCTATCCGCTGGAGACCATTGCTTAACAGGTTTCTTAATGGGTCTCTCAGGGGTAGAGGAAACAGCCAGTGGTACATAGGGACCATTTTCTAAGATTTCTATCAAGAAGGGTTCTAAACCATCTAAATATATAAGAAATTCACTTTTCCAACTTGAGAAATCCTCTTCATCGAATGCTGGTACATTGGACACATGTGACCCCCCTCGAACATCAAGTAGTTGGGGAAGGTCAACATCATTATTACCAGTGCTTACAACTGGTGTAGGCATGGTAGTAGATGTGGTGGCCGGCATGGTGGTCGAGGTGGTACCTAAACTGGTTTGACCAAACGATGGAGGAGGTATAGTATCAGCCATATTAAGATCTTGATTTTAAAAACAAAAACGGTTTATGAAAAGTTTTATAAATCAAACCGCTCTGATACCAATTGAAAGTCCCTTAATATGACAATTGTTGATAAACTATAACTCTTGTAACCACGAAACACAATGAAATACTTTTCAAACGTGTAATGCTTTATTAAGTATTATAAACAAAGTATTACAAAGTGCTATGAATACACTCGTTGAATGACAAAAAGGTATGAACCCTAGAAACAAGTAAACTAGATTCGAGATACAAGTTTACAAGGGAACCAATGAGACGCTGGTAGACAGCTGAGGGCTCAGCGGTTCCAAGGTGAGAATTAACTTAGATAAATTATCCAAGCACAAGGGTTGAGTTAATTCTTCCTTCTCACTCCTATTTATAGTGTACGAGGTTGCTTCCTTAGTGGGAGTAGTTGATACGTGTCATCTTCTGAATGGAAGAGTACAACGTATTAAATGCATGTCTAAATCGAGACATACCTTTAACCAACTTTAGGTGAACAGTTCTGCCAACTGTTCACCTTTTGTCCCACTAGGTCGTACTAGGCTTTATCTTGAATCTCTTGTTTTGTCCCGCTCAAAACACTTGGTAGATTCTCCCGCCTAAACTATAAAGGGTTGGATGAGCTTTGCTTATCCCAGACTTCTAGGGTTCTTAAGTGATCTCTGAGTGTTGTCAACTCAGAGATCCTTGAACACCAGTATATTCCTTCAACATCCCAGCTATCCATAATCGCTGGTGAGTCTGACTTCAGATTGTCTTCGACTTCTCTGACGTTGTATTTGACTTGAATATTCCTGGTGTGCCAGCTGAGGCTTTGCCTTCCACTTGTATAGTCTCTGTCGCTGGTCCTCTCAGCGATCAGCAAACACTTAGTCTAATTAAACAAATCTAGACTGGGCCATAGTTAAAACTTTCATTGGCCCAACAACATCTATGAGGATCTTAGTGATGAAGAATCTCTTCTTTGTGATTCACCAATATATGATGCTTATAGTGATGATGAGCTATCTACTTGTGACTCTCCATTCTTTGATGATCACACTTCCTTGGGTTTTGAGGAATCACCAATCTTTGATAGACCAATATATGATGTTTATGGTGATGAGGAGGATTCTATCATGGACGAGAGTGATGAGTTTTTAGAGGTTAATATCCCTTTTGAATACACTCTTGGATATATTGATGAGGAGGGGGACATACTCTTTCTAGAATCTCTATTGCATGAAGATCCTTTACCTTCTTCTTTGCCCACCTCAACCTTTCAAAGTGATAAAGGAAAACAAGTCATGAATGTGCATTCAAAGAGTTTGTTGTTACCCATTACTCCACAACCTTTCTCTCACCATGTGACCTACAAGGGAGAATCTTCTAAGGCAACCAACACTTTTTGTTTTCCCATCAAGGAATGGATTTTTGATCCTGGTATAGAGCTTGCTAAACCATCTCAGTATCTGCCTGATGCAACAAAAGGAAAACTTGTGAGAGATTTGAGAGTATCACCTTATCACCTTTTGAAGAACATATGGGCAACCATTTTGGAGAACAAAACCTCACCCTTTTCACCATTGCTTGGGAAGTTAGTTGTTGAATTGTGTTATAAGTAGGATGGTAATTATGTATTTGATCCGGGGGGAATATTTATGGAGTTTTGATAATTGAAAACTTGCTTTACCTCATCATGAAGATTTTTCTTTCAAAAGGGCAAAACTTTTCTTCTCTATCATAGGTTTTAGACACTTTTAAGTGTGGGCTGAGTCGAGCTAGAGACTCCTTAAATCAAGCTTGAATAACTAGGTTTAGAGTTTTTTGACTTAGAGTGTTGTAGGTTAGAAATAAGGATATAGAGTTGATGAGAAGTGTAGGGGAGACCTTCCTTTTGTCTTCATGTTGTTTGTAGGGTTGCTCACTCATCACGTGCTTTGGAGCTTATGGAGGAGGCCCTTGTATCCGATTCACTTCGTTACTATTGTTATTTTTCATAGACACATTGTGCTTAAAAAATGAATTCACTATAGTTGATCTTTACTTAGCTTGGGTTAAGCAAAGTCTATTCATTGTCATAAGTGTAGGGGAAGTTTATACTCCCATGCTCTTAAACATTGAGGACAATGTTTAGCTTAAGTGTAGGGGGATCTTTTATCGAAGTGACCTTACCTAGACTTTGTCATTGACCTTCATGATAATATGGAAAATTAATTTTTCAAACATTTTTCAAATCTTTGATCTACTTTGGCCACCAAAAATATGCATTCATAATTTTTGCATCAATCATTGTTCATTTGCATAACAAAATTGCATTGTATATATTTCTTCTTTTAATTTTCATCAAAAATATATAAAAAGGAAAAAAAATATTATAAGGACATGGCTTAACAAATTTAGATTTCTTTGACATATTAGGCCCGCCATGGATACTTTGACTCAACTCGAGTTTGCTTATCCAAGCATTCTCTAGCTAGTATCCTTAACCATGTAGTCCTTCATTGGTTTATTAGGCTAAGCATCCACCACTCTCATTATTTGAGATTTTAAATTTGTGGAGAATGGGAAATGATAGAGTTGAAGCAAGTATAAAAGGGCTAGATAAACATTATGATAATTACTTGTGGCTAAACCCTTCTCTTTCTTTGCCTCTAATTTCTTCGCATGTATATATGTTAATAAATAATCAAGAACGGTTTTAATTGGTTTGTAGTCTCTTATGCATTTTTGACTAATCATTCATGGTTGGTATAAGTATGTCTTAAGATTCTAAGTTAGAACGTTTTATGTGTACTAGACTTATGTCATGCTTAATACTTAGCGGGTGTTTTTCCTTTTATTATTTTCAACTTTCTTTGTGAGGAATAAATAAGAGCGGCTTACAAAAAAATGAGTGGCTAGAAAAAAAAGAAAAAAATAATTATACAAGACTCCCAAGAGGGGCAGTGAAGTGTTAATTATAGTAACTATTAGATTCCAATATTACCTTGACAGGTTGTGGAGATTTAATAGTTGCTCCAATCCAGTATTACCTTGACGGGTTGCGGGGTTGAAGATCCAAAGTCCTAAAAAGGCGGCGGATGTAAATTATTGCGTGAGTTTTATTTTTCTTTCCTTAGCGAGTGTGTAGCTACTTATTAATGCATGACATGAGGATTTTACACATAAGGCGAATGACTTATTCCTCTTGAAACGGACTTATACTAATTGTGAGCGGTTTTTCAAGTAATGGATGAGAGGATTACTTAGGATTAAAACCGTGCTTCCTTATTTTTGGATTTTACATTTCTTATATTTCACGCTTCAAATAATGACAAATTTACCTTCAAGCAGTTTGCTCAAATAATAACCGGTTCCACATTTAATTGTCATGAATAAGTTGATGCACTTTTTACTTGTGAATGTAATGATCCTATTTTTAAGCTTGGTATGGGGAAAGTGAAACATGAGGGTGATAAGTGTTCATGGTACCAAAGACATAATTTAATTCATTGATTTCTTTATGAGTTTTTCCATCAAAACCATTTATGAAAAATCAAAAATACAAAAATAGAATTGCTTTCTTTGCATTGCACTATACAAAATCAAAATCATGCATCATATAGTATAGAGTAGTGTAAAAACATTCCATATTTGCCAAGGTGGGTTAATTATGAGAAAAATGTAAATTTTTGCTTTAAAATATAGCTTTGCATGAGGTCATGGCAATGTGCAAGTGTAGGGGATTTGATATGAGCAATATCTCATATCAATTAATCAACAAATCACCCTAAAACACATAGAAAATACCTAACTTGTGTGCTATAAAGTAGTATTATGTGGTATGTTTTGTGTTTGTGCTTAAATAGGTAACAAGGATACAATTTCAAGCAAACAAGAGGAAATCAAGCTCATTTATGATGAAAAGACAAGAGAAGGATCAAAGATGACAAGCCATTTGAAGATGAAGGACCTATCTTGACAACATTCAAAAGTTGAGGGACCTAAATGCAAACTTTGGAAAAGTCAAGATTAAAGTCAAAATTGGTCAAACTTCAAGTCAAACAAGTCAATGGGCTTAAAAAGTCAAGAATACAAGTCAAAGGACCTTAATTGCCAAAAGAATGAAGAAATGAGCTCAATTGAAGAATCTGCTAAAGTGAGGGACTGAGAATGTCAAATTTGCATATACTTTGGCCTTGATCCAAGTCATTACCATTTAAGCCAATCAAAATGCAAGAAATAAATGGTTCGGATTGCCAGCTAACTTGCCAGCTCACAACTTCATTTAATAACCGAATCTTCAACAGTGCAACGCACTATCATTTTATCAGCCAATCACGTTGCTGTACTCCATAATTAATTTATCCAAAATGGATAATGATCCGTGTGAGAGGCCATAATCCAATCAGAAAATGCCACGTGTCAACTTCAACAACAAATAACCCAGGATCGATTTGGAGCTACAAGGCATTTCCTGAAATACTTTCTACATGAAAAAGACGCGGAATGAGATGACGAATCCAACTACACAGCTTAATTAGACTGAAGATCAAAGGATTATAAAACCCCTTTTGTGTTCTTGATGAAGAATCTGCAATTCACCAGAAGAAGACACCTGGCATTCTCCTATTGGTCATGACACGTCGACTACCCCAACAACTCATCATCAGACCTCTATAAATAGTAGCTAGTCACTTCATTTTCATGGGTAGAAAAAGTGTGAAAAACACACACTTGTAGTTTTTTTCTCTCAATTATGTTTCTCTTTCCATTTAGTTAATGATAACGCCCAAATCCAACATGTTTTCTTGAGCGTTATCCGTATATTTTGCATGGTTTTTGGTTATACGAATGAGCTTTATAGCTCATATATGTGTAAAGTTGTGTTTTGCGTTGTTAGTTAGCTAAAAATAAGAAAAGTGAAGAAAAGAAAGAATAAATGACGATTCATGCATATACGAAGGAATCCCAACAAGTACAAACCTTTGAAGATCCATTTCAAGTGCAAGAACAAGTGTTTTCATGAAGTGTACAAGTTGATCAACATGCAAAGTGGCCACCTACTTTTGTGTAGGCAAAATTTTGTCTACATACAATGAACTTCTTCAAGCCTTCATGAATCTTCTATGGAGCATTCTAGAAGTACTTTGACTCCAAATTATTTTCTTTGGCTCTAAGACAAACATTGAATTCCAAGGCCTTAATTCATATATAAATAAGACCCTTGGGGTCATTGTAACATAACACTTACAACATCACCTTCATTATTCATCAAGGAAACTCTCTCCTTGGTGAAAATCCCGGATTTGGTCCAAGTGTGCCAAAAACTCATCCTTTTGAAGCTCCAATCATCAAAATAACATTGCCAAACTCTAAGGGATCGTTACCCTTATCATTGGTAGTGTTTCTTGATACCTAAATCACCACCAACCTTCACCAAACCTCTCCAAAACCTGCCTCAAATCTCGAATACGAATTTCATTTGCATAACCCGAAAGACCACAAAACTTGTAGTCAATTGGAGGCCTAAGGATTGCTCTAGTTCCTTCCATTTACTTATTGTATTCATACTTTGGGTAAATTCTTGTTATTTTTATTATGTTGAACTCTATGTCATATGTTTAATGTTTGTTCTTTATTAATATGATTATTGAGTAGTTTTCTTGTAGATTTGCTATTATAGATCCGGTGGTCTAGGTGGGTGGTGGAAGATGGTGGAAGCCATTGTTGAGAGAGAGAGAGAAGAGAGGTTGTGTGTAAAATAGAAAATGTATTAAACTTGAAAATGAAAACACAAGCCACACCCCTCCTTGGAAGCCTAGGAGGGGTATATATAGCCACACACCAACACTTAACTATACATTGAACCTAGTCTAGTCTAAGCGTGTGTGACTATGATAACTAATGGGAATTCTTAAATGTCGTCACATAAAGTGAATTTCCAACAATCTTCCCCCATGGGCCGACGTGTAGAATTCCTTACAATATTTTTCCTAACAAGTACATAATGATTAAGAACAAGAGCTTTCATGAAGCGTCCAATGCTGATGATGTCTTCTGAGGCCTTTGACTTCAAAACGACTCATCTTTAAATAACTTGTAGTAAAAATACTATAACGGCACGAGCTAAGTAATCCATATACTTCTGGTTAAGGAGAAGCTTCTGAATTAACTTCCCCCTAATTCATGCCACATAAACTTGATGTAGAGGCTTTTAAATAGCTTCCCCCTAATCCGACAATCCTCGTAAGCAACTTCAAAGCTTTCAATAAAGCTTAGAATGATTAAGCGCACAGCGGAATCTAACAAGCAAATCCCATCATATAACATGATAACGTTGCTAAGAGGGATTGAAAGTAAGGGGTACACCAAGTAGATCAACAACTTCTCTTCTCACGCTTGAATAATTCTTCTGAATTTTTGTTCCCCCTGAGAGTTCAAGTTATGCATATCAGAAAGAATCAAGAAACTTCTTCCCCCACATAGTTGAAGAAAATAAAACAATCCCATGTATGAAGCTCAAATACTGAAGTGGACACTTTATCCCAATCATGAAGTTGACATCGTAACACCATAGTCAATTTTAAGTCCCGAAAATGCACATATCTTCTTCCGGAGATGCACCAGAGTCAATTAAGTCCCGGGAATGCATATAGGATAATGATGATGAATAATTGCAACAACCAAACAATTAAACATCGAATCAGTAGTGTACCGTTTAGAGATTAATAACGCCACGAGTTAAAACACTGATTTTCTCTGCGGCTATGACAAATGTCATCCCGGAATATCTTCAAATCAAAAGAAGGTATGAAGTTCATCACGTGTACTCGTTGTACTCGTTGTGCGTTCAATGTGTCTTCTTCTTCCCCCTTGATGGTTTCGAAATTCGGAACCATCAATAAATCGTACGCACATGTACCTGAAAACTCGTGAGTATAATAAATAAGCTGAATTATATATTTTGTGAGAATCAGCTGTTGATCGAAAATCTCTTCTCATAAACTCTCCACGGCTATCTTTACCAACCCACTTGAAAGCAATTTGAAGTGACCACTGATAGAATGAACCAGATACATCAAACGTGAAACTGAATAAAAATCCTTCGATCTTGTGACTTAAGCTTGCACTATTGTTGAATGAGGAACGGTGGAGAAATCTCTAAGTACCCAATGCATCACTGAAGAAGTCTATAAGCACAACACCTCTTGAAATTATCCACGTCGACTAAGCGCGTGACACTGATTACAACAATGTAACCCCTTTAAGTGATAGTTATCCGAGTCATCAACCAACCACCCCGAACCCGGAAACTAGATAAACAAGTCTTCATTCTAAGATTAAGCACGAGCAAGTTATCTTTGAAAGATAAAATAAATACACGCCTTCGAAAAATCCGTCTTCAACTTCACATAATTAATACCGGATCCAAAAAAAATAAAATCCGTAGCCACTAAAAATATACCCATTTTTCGTGGTCTCTTCAAATAATTCTTGTCACTTTGTTTCGTCACTTTTATCACTTGGTCACATCATTTTATCAAAACTGAGTCTAACTATATCCAATATGACTTAATATTACAAAATTTTGATTAAAAAATTTTGCAATACTAAATTGTAAATAATAAGTGAGAAAACACTTATCCTTTTACTACTTATTTCCAATAATAACAAGACCAAAACGTGTGATTTATGTCGTAATAGTCGGAATTATGCGTGGTTTGTGTTTTTATTGTGTTTTAGGACCAAAATATGAAAAAGGAAGAAAACACGGGCTTTCACGGGCTTTTATTGAAGAAAACGGGAAAAGACGAAGTCAAAAGATCAAGAGTGCAAAAAGAACGGAAGTCCAAGGCCTATTCTGAAGATTTATCGAAGAAAAAGTCAAAAGACGGAAGTTTATCGAAGTCGAAGAACTTAAATCTAATAGAAGAAGAAAATTAAAAGACAAGTTCAAATCCCGAGACGATAAAGACGAAGAATTAAAGTCGAGTCGAGAAAACGTGAAGAAAGCAAGAAAGAAGATGCAACACATGCACTCCTTCCACCTTCCCTATAAATACCCTCCTAATAGTCATTAGGAGGGTAGTTAGAGTTTTTAGTTAATTTTCACTTTTTAGTTTTCTCTAGTTTTTAGAGAGAGAAAGTCTTAAACTTTCTCTCACTAGTTCATCTTTTTCTTTTAATCTTTCAAGATTAAACACTTTGTATTGCTTATTTTTATTAATCAAGTTCTATTTTAAGCTTTTATTTCTTAATCTCATTCTACTTTTCTTTGATTTAAGATTGATTTTGGTGCGATTATCATGTGATCCGTGTTGTTCTTATTGATTTCGTGCTTAAAAAGTTAATCTTTTAATCATTTTATAAGCTTTCATTTTGATTAAGCTTTAAGACTTTTGTGCTTATTGGCTTATTTTTATGATTAGCTTATTTTTCTTATTAAAAAGTTTTATTAAAAAGTTTATGTTTTTATTGTTTAATCTAAAAAGTTGTTTGATTTCGAGTTAGATAAGTTGATTAAAGTGCTTATTTGATTCGGTTTTGGAATTGATTCGGGTTGGTTTTGGTATTAGCTTATTAAAAGTAGCTTATTACCTAGCTTAACCTTCTTCCACAAATTTCGGAAAGGGTGGTAAAACCCCTTTCCGATTGGCAGTTTCCGACCGAATACACCATCTAACCGATTTCCACCAATTTAGGAAAGGGTTTAAAACCCCTTTCCGATTGGTCTTCATATTCCGACGGCAAGGCCTTTGCCCCGTATTCCGATTGGGTTGTCTGGCCAGTATTCCGACAGTACCACTTCAGCATTCCGATTGATCCAATCGGATTAGGGTTTTGATATTCAGATTGGTAATCTTTGCTTATTCCGATTAGCAGCCCTTGTTCATTTTCCGATTGGTTGTCTTGTCCCGTATTCCGATTGTAAGCAGGTAGGACATTCCGATTGGTTACCTTAGCACTTATTCCGATTGACCCTTTGTCCCTATATTCCGATTGTGCACTTCTCCCTGCATTCCGACCATCCGATCGGAATCCATTCCGATCGGGTACCCTTTTGGCTTATTTTGGTTTCTTTCGATGTTACTTTCTTATAGTACTTTTTATTTTCAGAATATTTTCCAAGTGTTAGTTTTATCTAGTGTGTTAGTACTTTTCCATTGTCACTTTTAAGTTTTATGCATTTATTTTTACTCGTCATTCAAATTAATCTTTTAACTTCCATTTTACTCAACGACACTTTAATTACTTGCAAATAGTTTAAAACAAACCAAACCATTCTCTTGATTCACCAAAAGACAATTGAGTCGCACTTAAGACCGATTTTCAATTCGAAAAGATTCGGACGATAAGATTTCATACCTAGCCAAAAGCGAAGTATTAAATGGCGCCGCTGCCGGCTCTTTTCGTTAAGATAAACGGTTTCTAGTGAGAGACGCATTGAATTTTGGGATCCGTTCTTTGAACTTTATTTTCCTCGCTTCAAAAATTTTCAAAATCAAAAAAAACAAAAATATATAAAACTCTTCAAAAATACAAAAACATTAAAAAACCTATAAAAACCAAAAAGATTATATAGATATTCTCTTTGTGTATATTTTTCTTCTGCAGGTGTATGCGTACTAGATCTTCCAACTATTCTGAGCCCGAGACTCTTGAAGATTTAGATATGGCTGGTGTTAATAACAACAATAATCACCCACCTCAACAAAATTTGAATAACAACAACAACAACAATGTCCTCCTACCTGATTTACGAACCATGGAGGAATTGTGTCAACCCACCATGAACGGACGCGGAGGCCCGATTGCGCCGATGCATATCACGGCTCAAGAGTTTTCGTTGAAGCATCACATGATCCAACAAGTGCAAACTAATCCATTCGCCGGAATGCCTAATGATGATGCCAACAAACACCTCGACAAATTCATTACTATCACTCAAAGCATGAAGTCCCCCGGTGTTTCTATGGATGACCTTCGCCTCCAACTTTTTCCTCACTCGCTTTCTCACCATGCCGAAAAATGGTTTGACCGTCTTCCTAAGAACTCTATTCATACGTGGAATGACATGACTCAACGCTTTTTATCGCGCTACTTTCCCCCATCCATGGTCACTAGCCTTCGTAACCAAATTAGTGGATTTATGCAAGAGAATGATGAATCGCTCTTCGATGCTTGGGAACGCTACAATGATTTGATCGACCGCTGTCCTAATCACAATATGCTCCCCGTCACTCTCATTGACACCTTCTACAATGGTCTCACTTTTCGTGATCGTGACACGATCAATGCCGCCGCCGGTGGTACTTTTATGAAAAGGAGACCGGAGGAGTGCCGAGAGTTGATCGAAAACATGACTACTCACCACAAGAATTGGGATTCATCCGCATCCTCAAGATCTAACTCGAGAGTCAATGTTTCTTCTACTACCTCCAATCCTGAAATGTCTGAAATTTCTCGACAACTCGCTGAAATGAACAAGAATTTCATGGCCATGGCCACAAACCACTTTCAACAAGCTAAAGCCGTTGCTATTTCTTGTGACACATGTGGTGGCCCTCACTCTTTTAATGATTGTCCTTCTACCCAAGGCAATTATTCTGAAAACGTTAACGCAGCTTACGACACTTATCCCACGGGAGGCTATCAAGCTCGCCCGCAAGGGGAACGTGGCTTGCTCAGTTATCGTTCCAATAATTATCTTGCTCCTCCCGGTTTCCCTCCTGCAAACCAAAACCAACAACAAAACTACAACCGAAACAATCAATCCCAACCTCGTGCAAACAATCAGTATCAATCCCAAAGAAACCCATACCCAACTCAAGGAAATTCTCAAGCTTACCAAGCTCCACCTCTCAATCAACCGATGGCAGTCAACCAAGAAGTCGAAACGTTCATGAAGACTAATCGGGAGTTGGTGACGAATCTTCAGAGTCAATTTGTCAACTTGAAGAATGACATGGTGAAACAAGGGAGCAATATTCGAGCCGAGCTAAGGAATGATATGGCCAAACACAGTGATGCAATTAATGCGAACATGCAAAACTATTTTAACAATCAAGCTCTTCACCTTCGTGATATGATTGGTTCGCTCATCCAAAGTAATCAACCCTCTGCTTCGGGTACTCTTCCAAGAGGGGAGATGAAAGCAATCACCACTCGAAGTGGAAAAGGATATATGGAACCCGAGCTTCCTACACCTCCACCCGTGATTGTGAACAAGGAAAAAGAGCAACTTTCCTGACCTCCTTCACCTTCTATCCCCATTTCCCCACCACCCATGATTGTGAGTGATCCTATTCCATTAAAGCCTTCTTCTTCATCCAATATACCTTATCCTTCAAGGTTGAGGAAAGAGAAGCAAAAGAGCAAGGATGATATTCAGGTTTCAAACTTTCTAAAAATGTTTAAACAATTGAATTTTAACATCTCCTTTGCCGAGGCTCTCGCTCACATTCCCAAATACGCTAAAATGTTTAAAGATCTTCTCAGTGATAAGGAAAAGCTTCTTGACATCGCTCAGACCCAACTTAATGAGAACTGCTCCGCAGTGCTCTTAAGGAAATTGCCCACCAAACTTGGTGATCCGGGTCGCTTCTTGATTCCTTGCAACTTCCCGGGAGTAGAGAATTGCATGGCCCTAGCTGATCGAGGTGCTAGTATAAACTTAATGCCTTTAAGTGTTTGGAAGCAATTATCTCTCCCCGAGCTAGTCCCCACCAAAATGACTTTGGAATTAGCCAACCGTACGGTTGCTTATCCAGTAGGGATAGCTGAAGATGTCTTTGTTGGCGTCGATAAATTCACCTTCCCGGCGGATTTTGTCGTCGTTGACTACGAAATGGATCCCCGTGTTCCATTAATCGTTGGAGGTCAATTTCTGAGGACCGGTCGCACTCTTATTGATGTAGCCGCAGGCGAAATAATCATGAGAGTTGGTGACGACAAAATTGTCTTCAACATGGGTAAGATTTCTAAGCAACCTTATTCATATGAGAGTGTTAATGCTATTGATGTTCTCGATGAGGCTTGTGAAGAACATTTTCATGATGCTTGCAAAAGTACTCTCTCTTCTCTACCCAATGTTGAGACCGTTGCCTCAATTGCTCCAGCATTGACTCCTTTTGGAGAAAGTGACTTGGATGATTTCGAAGCTAGCTTGGGTCCTCTCGATATTAAGTATGATAATTTGTCCACCAATTGGGATGAAGATATTCGTACTATTGAGAAACTTCTCAATGAGGACCCATTGTCTCCTCCTGCTCCTAAAGAGGTGACTATTGATGATCCATCGTTAGTTTCACCATCTATTGAGGACCCCCTACTCTCGAGCTTAAGGACCTACCTCCTCATCTTGAGTATGTTTTCCTGGAAGACGACGAGAAGCTACCGGTCATCATCGCAAAGGATCTGAAAGAAGACAAAAAAGCCCGACTTGTCGCTGTGTTGAAGAAGCATAAACGAGCTATCGCTTGGAAAATCTCCGACATCCGTGGAATTGATCCTCATTTCTGCACACATAAAATTCTCATGGAGGACGACTTTAAGCCCACAATTCAAAGTCAACGAAGGGTGAATCCTAAAATCCATGAAGTCATCAAAAAAGAGGTTATCAAACTTCTTGATGCGGGTATGATTTACCCTATTTCGGATTCACCATGGGTTAGTCCAGTCCATTGTATGCCTAAGAAAAGCGGAATCACCGTTGTGCCCAATGCAAACAACGAGTTAATTCCTACCCGTCTCGTTACTGGGTGGAGAGTTTGTATAGACTACCGCAAACTCAATGATGCCACGAGAAAGGATCATTTCCCTCTACCTTTTATGGACCAAATGCTTGAACGTTTAGCGGGTAATGAATATTACTGCTTTCTTGATGGTTTCTCGGTTTATTTTCAAATACCCATCGATCCTCAAGATCAAGAGAAGACAACATTCACTTGTCCCTACGGTACATTTGCTTATAAAAGAATGCCATTTGGCTTATGCAATGCCCCCGGGACTTTCCAAAGGTGCATGTTGGCTATCTTCCATGACATGGTTGAGCAAACCATGGAAGTCTTCATGGATGATTTCTCGGTCTTTGGGGATTCCTTCTCTTCTTGCCTTGCCAATTTAGAACGTATGCTTAAGCGGTGCGAAGACACTCGCCTTGTTCTAAATTTGGAAAAATGCCATTTTATGGTAAAAGAAGGCATTGTGCTAGGACACAAAATCTCAAAAGCCGGTCTTGAAGTCGACCATACTAAAGTTGATGTCATAGCCAAATTACCTCCACCTTCAACCGTGAAGGGTGTGAGAAGTTTTCTGGGTCATGCGGGCTTCTATCGTCGATTCATTCAGGATTTCTCTAAAATCGCTCGCCCGATGACCCACCTCTTGGAAAAAGATACTCCTTTTATCTTTTCTAAAGAGTGTCTCGAAGCCTTCAATCTTCTTAAGGATAAGCTAACTAAGGCACCGGTCCTGGTTACCCCTAATTGGGAGCTGCCTTTTGAATTGATGTGCGATGCTAGCGACTTTGCTATTGGTGCGGTTCTGGGCCAACGAGTGAATAAACACTTCCAACCAATCCACTACGCTAGCAAAACAATGACGGGGGCTCAACTGCATTATACGACAACCGAAAAAGAGCTTTTAGCTGTTGTCTATGCTTTTGAGAAATTTCGCCCCTATCTTGTTTTATCCACCACCATCGTATACACGGACCATTCCGCGTTGAAGTACTTGATGACTAAGAACGATTCTAAGCCAAGACTTCTTCGCTGGGTTTTGCTCCTTCAAGAATTCAACATTGAAATTCGTGACAAGAAGGGAGCCGAAAACCTGGCAGCGGATCATTTGAGTTGACTTGAGGATCCATATCAGGGGGATCATCCGAACCAAGAGATCAATGACTCTTTCCCCCTTGAGACCTTAATGTCTATAAATCTCAATCTTGATGGCACCCCGTGGTTTGCGGACATTGCAAACTACTTAGCGGGTGGTATTCTCATCCAAGGGTTAACATCCCAACAAAAGAAGAAGTTCTTGAATGATGTTAAGACTTACTTTTGGGATGACCCTTATCTATTCAAACAGTGTGCTGATCTGATTATTCGTCGATGTGTTGACGGACCGGCAGCTTTTGACATCCTCCAAGCTTGCCACAAAGGACCCACCGGTGGTCACTTTGGTCCCAACTACACCGCTAAGAAAGTGTTTGATTCTGGATTCTACTGGCCCACCATTTATCGTGACGCTCACGAAATGGTTAAGCATTATGATGCTTGCCAACGTCAAAGCAAGATCACACATAAGGATGAGATGCCTCAAAATTTCATACAGGAATGTGAAATCTTTGATGTATGGGGCATCGACTTTATGGGGCCATTTCCATCCTCCAAAGGGAACAAGTACATCCTCGTCGCCGTCGACTACGTCTCTAAATGGGTCGAAGCTAAGGCTCTTCCTACGAATGATGCGAGGGTGGTTGTGAACTTTTTGAAGCAGCTTTTCGCTCGATTTGGCGTTCCTCGTGCTATCATCAGTGACCGCGGGACTCATTTTTGCAACGATCAATTTGCACGAGTCATGGAAAAGTATGGTGTCAATCACCGTCTTTCCACCGCCTATCATCCCCAAACCAATGGGCAAGCCGAAATTTCCAATCGTGGCTTGAAGAGAATTTTGGAGCGTACTGTGGGAGAGCATCGCGCCGCGTGGGCCGATAAGTTAGATGATGCTCTGTGGGCTTTCCGTACTGCTTACAAGACCCCGATTGGTTGTACACCTTATCGTCTTGTGTACGGGAAAGCCTGCCACCTACCCATTGAGCTGGAACATAAGGCGCACTGGGCCTTGAAGTGGGCTAACTTCGACATCATCAAAGCCGGTGATCATCGCAAGGTTCAACTCAACGAGCTAAATGAACTAAGGAATGAAGCTTATGAGAACTCGCTGATCTACAAGGAGAAGAAGAAGATTATCCACGATGCTAAAATCAAGAACCGAGAGTTCCACGTTGGTGATCAAGTCTTACTCTTTAACTCTCGGTTGAAGATCTTCTCTGGCAAGTTGAAGAGCCGCTGGTCTGGTCCATTCACCGTCGCAAAAGTCTTTCCGTATGGGACCATTGAGCTTTCTCAGCCGAATGGGCCCAACTTCAAGGTGAATGGCCAGCGTCTGAAGTTGTACTTTGGTGAGGACATCTCCCAAGAGATGATTCCATCCCTCACCACGTTCCCCATGAACTAAAATTGGGTCGAGTCAGGCTCATGACTCGGTGAACAAAAACAAGCGCTTCTCGGGAGGCAACCCGTGTTCTATCCTTTACTGCTTTCATAATAAGTGTAGGGGGGAGCCCTGCACATGTTTGTTGTCTTGTTTCTTGTGCTGTGCAGGGATTCAAGCTTCAGAGAGCATCTTGATGATTTTTGACGAACCGTGATACCGTGTTTCCCATCTTCCCGGTTCTATCCTAAACTCTTGTGATTCAATATTTCATATTCTATATGTTCACATTGAATTCACTTTAGTTGTCCTTTCCTTAGCAAGATTTAAACAAAGTGCACAATGTCATAAGTATAGGGGAGTTTACTCGCACATGCTTAAACATTGAGGACAATGTTTATCTCAAGTGTAGGGGGGACTTCTATCGAAGTAAGCGGTCTTTTCCATGAATTTTCCCTCATTTTAACCGGAAAATTTGATTTTTCGACATTTTTCAAAATTTTTAATCTATTTTGGCCTAGTTGTATAGTCGTACTTTCCTTTATCATGTTTAGTTTCTTTCCGTTGCTAGAATAAATTTTTATTAAAGTGGTTTTAGATTTTTCTTAGTCGTGAACATTTTGACTCAACCCGAGTTTACTTATCTAAAGTTTACTCTAGCTAGTATCCTTAACGTGTTTAAGTCAAGTTTTGTTAGGCTTTTATATAGGGAGCTATAAAACGCGAAAGTTTAACTCTCACGGGTTAAGAACAAGAACTTTTCGCAAGTTCCTATAATTGATCCTAGAGAGTCGTTTATCAAGGGAACTTTAAAATGCGATTTCTAAACTTGAAAAAGTCTAAGAATTTGCAAGATCCTATAGGCGAATCGAAAACCCAAAACTTTGATTTAATAGGCTAAGCATCCACGAGTCTCATTCCTTGAGATTTTAAACTGTGGAGAACGAGAGATGATAGAGTCAATTATAAGTTCGGTATTCTTTCGTGAATTTATGTGAGTTAATTATGAGCCTATTCTCCCTCCGCTTGTTAATAAATTAATCTGCTAATAAATAAGGATGTACGATTTAAAAGGTTACTTAGCTTCTAGCCACAGATCGTTTAAAAGTTTCTCGGTAATGACGAGAGTTCATAGCCAAGGCATAACTTATGAAGCGGGGCGCGAAGATTGGCGAGTCCGAAAAGGCCCTAACAAGGCATGAGGACTACATTTTGTTGCTAAAGATCCAAAAGTGATGTGAAGAATCATTTATCGAAAATCAATATAAAGGATCGAGACACACAACGAAAAGCAAGAACTCCCCAAAAGTCATGGAGAAGTCTATCCGAAAAGACCCTAACAAGGTATGAGGATAAATAGATCCAAGTCCTAAAAGGAGGCGGATCGTTGCATATCAAAATCCAAAATAAAGATTGGAGAAAAATGAAGAAGTCGTGGTCCAAAGATGAAGAATCTCTCAAAAACTTCAAGTGAAGAAATTCCTATTATGAAGAGAAGACCATAATTTCAAGAACGTCTCTCGAAGATTCGAAGTATGAAGTCGCTGCCAAATATCGGTCCGAGAAAGGTCTCAAATCGCGAACCAAGTTATGCCAAGATATGAACTTTTTGATATCCCGAGAAGCAGTTTTAAAAGATTTGGTCCTTTAGCTAACTATTGATTAAATCGTTCACCTTATTTTCGGACTAAATAACTATCGAGATAAGTCAAACAATGCATCCTCGTGATCATTCAAGACAAAAATAAAATATAAGAGATACACCTAGGAATAAGGGAGTCTAAGTGAATAATTGGCCCACATGAGTTCGTGATAGTTTGCTAACTTATAATAACAATGATCTCGTTTTTAAGCTTGGTATAGGGAACGTGAAACTTGAGGATGATAAACGTTCATGACCGCCAAAACCCAATGTAAGTTTTTAATCTCTTTACTTATTTCTATCTTTTATGTTTAGAATTTAATAAAGGCCAAGGTGGGTTATTTATGATGGAAAATGGAAACCGTGCTTTAAAAATTAATGCATTGCATGAGGGCATTGCAATGGTCAAGTGTAGGGGATTTAATAAGTGTGAAAACACTTATCCTTTTACCACTTATTTCCAATAATAACAAGACCAAAACGTGTGATTTATGTCGTAAAAGTCGGAATTATGCGTGGTTTGTGTTTTTATTGTGTTTTAGGACCAAAATATGAAAAAGGAAGAAAACACGGGCTTTCACTGGCTTTTATTGAAGAAAAAGGGAAAAGACGAAGTCAAAAGATCAAGAGTGCAAAAAGAACGGAAGTCCAAGGCCTATTTTGAAGATTTATCGAAGAAAAAGTCAAAAGACGGAAGTTTATCGAAGTCGAAGAACTTAAATCTAATAGAAGAAGAAAATTAAAAGACAAGTTCAAATCCCGAGACGACAAAGACGAAGAATTAAAGTCGAGTCGAGAAAACGTGAAGAAAGCAAGAAAGAAGATGCAACACATGCACTCCTTCCACCTTCCCTATAAATACCCTCCTAATAGTCATTAGGAGGGTAGTTAGAGTTTTTAGTTAATTTTCACTTTTTAGTTTTCTCTAGTTTTTAGAGAGAGAAAGTCTTAAACTTTCTCTCACTAGTTCATCTTTTTTCTTTTAATCTTTTAAGATTAAACACTTTATATTGCTTATTTTTATTAATCAAGTTCTATTTTAAGCTTTTATTTCTTAATCTCATTCTACTTTTCTTTGATTTAAGATTGATTTTGGTGCGATTATCATGTGATCCGTGTTGTTCTTATTGATTTCGTGCTTAAAAAGTTAATCTTTTAATCATTTTATAAGCTTTCATTTTGATTAAGCTTTAAGACTTTTGTGCTTATTGGCTTATTTTTATGATTAGCTTATTTTTCTTATTAAAAAGTTTTATTAAAAAGTTTATGTTTTTATTGTTTAATCTAAAAAGTTGTTTGATTTCGAGTTAGATAAGTTGATTAAAGTGCTTATTTGATTCGGTTTTGGAATTGATTCGGGTTGGTTTTGGTATTAGCTTATTAAAAGTAGCTTATTACCTAGCTTAACCTTCTTCCACAAATTTCGGAAAGGGTGGTAAAACCCCTTTCCGATTGGCAGTTTCCGACCGGATACACCATCTAACCGATTTCCACCAATTTAGGAAAGGGTTTAAAACCCCTTTCCGATTGGTCTTCATATTCCGACGGCAAGGCCTTTGCCCCGTATTCCGATTGGGTTGTCTGGCCAGTATTCCGACAGTACCACTTCAGCATTCCGATTGATCCAATCGGATTAGGGTTTTGATATTCAGATTGGTAATCTTTGCTTATTCCGATTAGCAGCCCTTGTTCATTTTCCAATTGGTTGTCTTGTCCCGTATTCCGATTGTAAGCAGGTAGGACATTCCGATTGGTTACCTTAGCACTTATTCCGATTGACCCTTTGTCCCTATATTCCGATTGTGCACTTCTCCCTTCATTCTGACCATCCGATCGGAATCCATTCCGATCGGGTACCCTTTTGGCTTATTTTGGTTTCTTTCGATGTTACTTTCTTATAGTACTTTTTATTTTCAGAATATTTTCCAAGTGTTAGTTTTATCTAGTGTGTTAGTACTTTCCCATTGTCACTTTTAAGTTTTATGCATTTATTTTTACTCGTCATTCAAATTAATCTTTTAACTTCCATTTTACTCAACGACACTTTAATTACTTGCAAATAGTTTAAAACAAACCAAACCATTCTCTTGATTCACCAAAAGACAATTGAGTCGCACTTAAGACCGATTTTCAATTCGAAAAGATTCGGACGATAAGATTTCATACCTATCCAAAAGCGAAGTATTAGTAAACCACACCATGACCGGTTGTAAACAATGTAAACCCGCCCATCCCAAAATGTGAAATCATAGCCCAATGTGACATGCGAAATTAGGATATGAAACATCAAACCCAACACATGGCCCATCCTCATAATTTGGAGATACCGAGTGATGAAATGCTAGCCCATGAAGTAACTATACTTAAAAATTAGGAAAACGTCATTAACCCTAAATTTTCTCATAGCTTGACCTAAACAAATAAATCAGCCGCTTTCATTCCACTTTCTCCCAAACTTTTCTTGTTACCTTCGTAAACAACTCTTCATCTCAAAACAAATCCCAATCTTAAAACTAATCTCAAATATTATATCCATCAACAAAAATCATCATTTCAAGAATAAATCAGATCCCATCATCTCACTTTGACACATTCGAATAATTGACATCCTGATAAACAAACAAAATCGAACCATAAACCCCTTCATCTATACAAAGCATCATGAACCCTAGTGAGTGGTCTTCAAGGTCTCTATGTCGAGGTCTCGGGTAGGTTGATGCTATGGTTTATCTTAACAAAAGACAAATTGATGATAACACAATTTTTATTAATCAATTTGATATTTGAATATTAAAAATGGTTAACATCAAATATTAGATCTATGTTGCATGTCGGTTTTTGATTAAGGAATCGAAACAAAATAAGGATTATAACAAATTTGTTATTGATCTTTATTTAATTTCGAATATAAAACATGGTTTTAAAACCAAACATGGATTTGTGATGATGAAAGATTTAATAAACACGATCTAAGTAGATCATTGCTTTATTAAACAAATCTGAAATCTTATTTTCTGTTTGAGTTACGAGTCTAGAATCAATGGGAATTAGGTGACGATGGGATTAGGTTAGATTTGGAGTTGTGGAGTTATAAGGTTGGATGTGTTATGTTGGACTCAGTGAGTTAACTGAGTCAACTCGGTAATTACCGAGTTGACTCGGTTGTGTTGGTTTCGGTCAAGTGTAATTTTAAACTACATGGTCACGTTTTAAACTGCATCGGAGTAAAAAAGACATTGCCATCGCAGTCTAAGATTTAACCCATCGCAGTATTAAAAAAGTGAACCCATCGCAGTCAAAAGATTTCCATCGCAGCCTATCTATTTAAACTCATCGAAGTCAAAAAAAGATTGCCATCGTAGTCATGAGTCCATAGCAGTCTAAAACAATTAAGTCCATCGTATCAAGATGTCCCATCGCGATGGTACCCATCGCAATGGAGCCATCGCAGTATGTCATCGAGCTTATCTCAATGAAGTCATCGAAGTGAGTCATCGCATTATAGCCATCGCAGTCAATGCGAGCAAAGTAACCATCGCAGTCAATGCGATTATAGTAGCCATCACAGTTAATGCGATCAAGGTTACCATCGCAGTCAATGCGATCGAAGTAGCCATCAGAATGAATCTTGAAAATGACCATCATAATAAGCCATCGTGACAGGTTTTTGACCAAGTTTTTTGAAGCCCCGAAAAAAAAATGGTTGGACCATAATTTTTGTCTTATTCCCCACTCATAATAGATGCAGAATGTATGACACAAAAATATGGTTAAAAAAATGGACATAAACTGTATGACAGAGGCACCTTGAAACAGATTTGGACCAACAATAATTTGATACGAGGCACTTTGACACAGGATACGAAGAAAACTTGATATAATGAGACCAAGAAACATGTGAAAGTGATAAAACTTGTGAATATGATAAAAAACACAACAAACCGTGACAAAAAAAATTTAGATCCGGACCAAAGAAAAAGTTTAGACCACCAAAACGAAAACAATAAACACTATCCAAGGATTGAACCGAGGCTCTGATACCAATTTTGGATTTGCTATTTATGATCCGGTGGTCTAGGTGGGTGGTGGAAGATGGTGGAAGCCATTGTTGAGAGAGAGAGAAGATAGGTTGTGTGTAAAATAGAAAATGTATTAAACTTGAAAATGAAAACACAAGCCACACCCCTCCTTGGAAGCCTAGGAGGGGTATATATAGCCACACACCGACACTTAACTATACGTTGAACCTAGTCTAGTCTAAGCGTGTGTGACTATGATATCTTATGGGAATTCTTAAATGTCGTCACATAAAGTGAATTTCCAACATTTCTTATACTTGTTTGGAATAATGTAAATATGGATATGGAGTGTTTATTACTTATGCAATGTTGAATTATGATTTTGTTGATGAGTTTGTTTGAATTGATACGAGTCTTGATAACTTGTTGGTAAACCATAATCGGGTCTAAAGGTCGAAAGGATTCCTTGTTATGTTTTGTTCCAAATGTTAATGCGCATATATGTTTGGTGTATCATGATTGACAACCATGAGTAAACAAGTTAAATGGATTTGTAAAGGTTTAATATAGAGTATAGGTCGAAAGGGCTCGTTGGCTAAAATCATACTTCTCACAAATGGATTTAATTACCGGTTTGTAATATTGATCATAGGTCGAAAGGGTTCTTTATTCTAAACCGTGTCATGTGCAATTCCATGATATTACCCATTGACTTGGAATTGTATACTTATAATTTGTGTACTATTGCTTAACTATCTACCCGATAATCTATTCACTCCATTGAAATGAATACTAGTTCCAAGCAAGTACCTTTATTATTATTGTTATCTCATCTTATTAGCTTAATCATCTTTTTAGTGTTACTTGTTTGCTTATTGCTTAATTGTTACTTATATAGTAATTTTGGGAGTGACAACCATTTTTACCACTAACGTTACATTGTTACAAAGACTCTTTACAACCGAAATCACCCAAATCCTAGTGAACGACCTCGGCTTACCACACCAAGCTAGCTA
Source organism: Glebionis coronaria (assembly GCA_025667525.1). Lineage (NCBI taxonomy): Eukaryota > Viridiplantae > Streptophyta > Magnoliopsida > Asterales > Asteraceae > Glebionis > Glebionis coronaria. The sequence goes on from CM046880.1 coordinate 190,997,717, forward strand.
CAAACGAAAGGGTCATACTTGCCCGTGTGTTCTTAGCTTATTTGGAAATCCGTGTATAAATTTAAAACTTGTGTATACTCACAAAGAACGTATCAAGTTTTTGGCGCCGCTACCGGGGATTTGTGTTTTGTGCTTTTCATGTTTTGAATCTTTGTTGCATATCGTGTATCGTTTAATCTCCTTTGTGCTTATTTGTTTTGTGATTATTGTGTTTTAAGAAAATTGAAGTGTGTTTACATTAAGCTTTTTAATCCTTATTTCACCAACCCCACAAAAGTTTTTTCTTTAAAGTGTTCTTAGTTTTTAGTTGCCAAAAACTACAAAGTAAAAAAAATAAAAATTCTGAAAGGAGAGTATTGCCGCCGGCAACACCCTCCTGCCGCCCGCAAGGTCAAACAGAACCACCTTTGCCGCCTGGCAAGGTATTTCTGCCGCCGACAAGATTAAATAGAATCGATTTTGCCGCCCGGCATACCCCTTTTGCTGGCGGCAACCCCTTAAATCCAAAAAAATAAAAATAAAAATAAATTGTCTTTTACCTTCTATTATTTTAACCGAGCCTTACCCAAAACCGTTCCTAATTGTGTTTTAACTCGTTTAAACATCCGTTCTTCGAGTTTAGAACCATCTATCTTTGTTTGATCATAACCCGCCCAACCACCCCGTTTAATCATTTTATGCCTTGTTCGTATTTCTATTCACTCCGGTTTGATCCCAAGCCCCGTGTTTAGAACCCGAAGTCATTCGAGCCGTCCGGTTTGATAGATTTGGTACAATAATTCATTAGCGTTTTCATTCTTATTTTTCTTGTTTCTTTAGTTGTTTTATTTAGTAATAAAATTTAGTAATAATAGTAGTAGTAAAAAAAATATATACAAAAAAATATTTTCGGTCTTATTTGTTTTATTTAGTTTATTTTTGTATGACGTTTTGCAAATCACTTCGGGTTTGTATAAACCCGCGTTCTTGGGGAAAACAACTCGTTCGTCCATTCCAAAAACTTAAACGTAAAATCAAAAATAGGACGACATCCAATAAAACAACAATCGTACCCCTTGAAATTGAATCACCCGAACCATACATCAAACCACAGTTCATCAAAGAATTTTTCGTCATCACCTCTAAAGACGACGTATTCGACACCGAAGTCGTGACGATATTCAAAAATCCATTCCATATTGAAGGAATCTCATCCTATGAAACTGAATCCGATTCCTCAACCATTGTTACCATTGATCCCGATGATCAACCTATGTGGTCAAACACTAGGATCGTTGCTCCAACGCCTAGTTCCTCTATTGTTCAAATCCCTATTTTGAACAATTTCACTATCACGAGTACCCACATGAAAATGATTCGGGAGAATCAATTTGATGGACAAGTCCTATTCAATCCTCACCGACACGTTCACAATTTTCTTGAGATTAGTAGCCTTTTTCAATATGGTGAAAATCAAGAGGAAGCGATTAGCTTGAGGACGTTCCCATTTTCATTAACCGGAGAAGCTAAGATTTGGTTGAATGAATTAGATGAAGGAACCATTACTTCGTGGAATGAATTAAGAAAAGCTTTTATAAGCCGATTCTTTTCATCCGCAAAGTTTAAACGTCTCCCAAACGACATTCATGACTTTTACCAACTCGATGACGAGACTCTCGTTGAAGCTTGGCTCCGAATGAAACATATGCTTCGTGCTTGTTATGGACATGATCTAACCACGAGAACGATAATTGAAACATTTTATCGTGGTTTAGACGATCCAACTCAAGTATCTCTCGATGCCGGAGGAATCTTCCTCTGCAATACTCCCAACTAAGCTTTCCAAATCCTCGAGGACAAGGTCCTTCTTAAACTCGATTATTCGAAGGATTCTCATATCCATCCCAAACCGAAAACCGTTGTTTCCTCCGGTGGAAATAACATCATCTCCGATCACACCGTGTTGATGGAGAAATTCGAAGCTCTCGCTAGGCTTATCGATTCCCAATTCCTAATCATAAGGAATGAACTAAAAGATATGCGAGACGATCATAGAAACGATCACGGTCCAAAAACCACCATGAAGGATGACACGCCGATGTGTAAACCTCATGAAGCGAATTATTTCAAAGAATATCATCGAGGATATCACGACCAAAATTCGAGGAATTCACATTCCTATCTTACCCTAAACCTGAACCATCCCATTCCTCAATCTCGACCGCGAGATGTGATGCCATACTCATCACAATATCACCAAAAACCTGAAGCCTCAACGGAGGAGATGATTAGAGAACTCATGGCTTGACAAACAGAAGAAAATGAACGTGTCAGGAAAAATTTGGTTGACTTGGAGTTTCAAATCAATCTAAATTTCCGAAACCACACAGCCATAATCGATGACTTGGAGAGAAAATGCGGTTATATAGAAGATGACATAAAATATACCAAGTCCCTTCCTCATATCACCAACACCAAAACAAGAGGTAAAATACCCTCTATCCGAAATGAGAGTGATAAGGGTGATGTTGTATTCATCGAGGAAGAAGAAGAACCTATTCCAACCATGCCAAAACCGAAACCCATCATTTCTAACTCAACTTTTTCCAAGGATTGCACCGTGCATACCCCATACAAAAAAGAGAAGACGTATGAACATGATGTAATGTCAATTCATGACGCGGAGCTGAAATCAATGAATGGCGTTGGAAGTAGAAGGATGAAAAAGAGGGACGAAAATGATGTGCCAAAGAAGCCTTTCAAAGTTTGGAATATGAGTGACGAATTTCTTCCTTTCAACGAATACAAATATCAAGATCAATGGCACCCAAATAGAGTTCCCCACTTATGCCGTATCGTCAAAGAATCCTAACATCGAGGGGAAGAGTCTAGCTAACGACTCAATAATAAAGTAAGCGCTTCTCGGGAGGCAACCCGTGCTTTGATTGTTTGTGTGTTTAATTTTGTGTGTTTAGAATAAATATGTACACCCCAAAAGTATTTTTCTAACTTGGAAAATCTTAAGTGTGAGGGGGTGTACTTTGCTAGTAGTGTTTTTATATATCTATGTGTGCTTGCGTGTTTGTTTGTTTGTTTGTTTTGTTTCGTATGTTTTTTTGGAATAAATGTAGCAATAGGTAATGGAGGAGGATGCATACATGGAGAGGAAATAAGTATCAAGAACCGATTGATCTCACAAGCTTATAATGTAGCATCCTATCACATAAAGATCAATTGCAATTTCATATTCCAGAAAGTTTCGTTCTCTTTGACTATTTATTTATTTCCTCGGTTTTCATGCTTGGAAATTTATTTTTAACATTTAGTCCAATCCAAAACTTAAGTGTGAGAACAAATAAATGGGAAAACGAAACCATTTTTTGTTAAAAAACATATTTAATAAGTAAAAAAAGAAAAAAATAGGGAGAGTTGTACACTTGTTTACCCTTAGGATCTAATTTTTCTCACACGCTTGTTTGTAAATATATTTCAATAATCGTTCCCAATATATATATATATATATATATATATATATATATATATATATATATATATATATATATATATATATATATATATATATATATATATATATATATATATATATATATATATATATATATATATATATATATTTGTGTATAAGGTTGATATTTTCGAACAAAACAGTTCGTACCATAATTAAGCATGATGTTGCAATGTTTCAAAATGATTTACTGTATATAGGGAATATAGCGGATGGTACGGTCGGGTTCGTTTAGGAATGCATAATGAAACTACTTAGCAATCGACGATGATGGTATTTTCTCGCCGATTAGTATTGATACAATTTGCGACGTACAAATAGTTATTCAACTTCTTTTGCTCACAGGGTGGCTGCAGAACTGAGATTGCAAAAAGTACTGGTGCAAATGGTCAGAAGGTGAGTTTTGTTGGAGTTTAATTGTAAGGGAATTATTGGTCCAAAATTATAACTAAATAAAACTCAAGTAAACTATTTATATAATATCAGCATGAGTTGTGTGTATATCAAGCTGGGAATGTATCCATTACATCTAAGAAGACACAAAAATATTTTCATAGCAAATGACAACAAAGATGGGATCCAATATAGAAGTCGGAGACGTGGATAAACAAGTACTACTGTATTTTTATTGAAAAACAATGCAAGTTATTTTAATCTATTCTCAAATGCTCATCTATTTGAAATTCAGATTATATTGTAAGCTTATAAGAAAACTAAACAACGCTTATTTTTGTTATCTTTTACTATTTGAGCCATACAATTTCTTTCTATCACGTAAATTGGCACTTTAATATTGTAGCCAACGATAGTTGATAGTTCTCATGAGGTAATGAAATATGAGGCCTAATCACATGCATCTCCTTGAGTTTATGTTGGATAGTTGTTTATCACAGTGAGTTAGAGAGTAAGAAGTTTGAACATCTTATATGCCTAAGTTGATTTAAGGGTTATCGTGTATGCTTATTGGATCAGTAGGTCGCTTTCATCTTCAACTGAGCCAAATTTCTACTTGGTAAATAATAGTACCTATGTTTTGCTCATCAACATCGCTTATTCTTATTTTTTTACTTATTGGTGTTGTCCTGTGATAGATACTTCTTGTTTGGAGTAGCTGAGATGCTTTGTTGGTGCTTCTACTGTCGTAAAAAAATTGTTAATGGGATTTTCCCTTGGGTACTGGGGTTGCACTGTCAATTTGTTGGTTTAGTACCTTATTATGCAATGGATCTTGACAATACTATCTCTTTTGCATTTGTGAGTCAGGGTATTGAATGGGTCGTGTAAGTAACTCATTATTCGTCTAATTCAATCTTTAACTGTGTCCTATTTTCTTAAATGGTAAAAGTTTTAATGCTTACTTTGTAGGTGTATCGTAAATTATCGAGGCTGCTCTCTACTCGAACTTTGACGGGCTAAGTTTTGCCTCAGGTAAACACATAATTCATTCATTTTTATATACATTAGATAAAAAATTTTAAGTTTGACTTGCACTTATGATGCTTATGGTGTTATCAAAGTGGAAGAGGTTGTAGAAGTTTCTTCCACCAATATTGGCAAACACGGCCATGTTAAGTGCCACTTTGTTGCAATTGGCTTCCTACAAATGTGATGTAAGAAAGTATTTTTTTTCTTGGTATTGGTTCTTACTTCTTCATGAATAATCCTTATAGAGCTTCACTTACAATTTTTGATTTTTGTTTTTCAGGTTCCCCGTGTCAACCTATCTGATTACCAACTTATCAATATTTCTTAGAATGGATTTGTATGTGTCATTCTATTCGTTATTTTGTAGTGTATTATAACCATACGATCAGCTATAGAGGAATTGCTTCCACCTTAGCAGTTGCTATGGAAGAAGGTTGTACACATTAAAATAGACTTAAGGTGCCTTTCGACCCGTTCAAGCCATTTGACCCGTTCAAGCCATTTGATCCATCGTGGTTAGGGTTTTTTAATAGGTCTTGTGGATATGTCTAAAGAAATACAGAACTTGATGGAATCACATAACTAAACTGTGAGTTGATTTGTTTAAGATGTCTGGCATAAGTGGTCGAAAAGTAGTTTGTAATTTTTATGGTTGTGAATTTGGTTTTGAAGCATGTCGTAGTTACGGTCATGGTTAGGGTCGTTGGGTTTGGAGTAGTTCTTGTGGATATTGTAGAAATCGATATGTTAAAAGAGAATGTAAGTGGACTTGCAAAAAATATAAAGCTTGTAGCAATAGAAAGTAGTTGGGATGTATTTTCCGCAATGGTTATTTGATGGTATAGTGTAGTTATTGTATGATTGTATACTTTGGTTAATATTGTGGTCAGGGGGTAGATACTCCAGTAATTTGCGCAAACACCCTTTTAAGTTTTAAAATACTTTTATTAGCAACTTGTGATAGTTTATTTGGAGTTTTAATTATGGAACCCTCTTATATGGACACATTGGAATATGGTAACATGGTTGCAGTGAAAAGGTTAGAGAAAAGTCACAAAAAACAGAAGGAATTTGAAACAGAAGGTGCCGTGTTGATGCAAAAGTTGGGTGATCCTTGCTAGACCCGAATTAGGCTTAATTTGGGTTGGCTGGGTTCCGGCTCCTGCCCCAAGTGAACTGTATGGTTGGGATCCTGCACACTAAACAACACGCGTTAGGCTTACCGTGGGAATGTTTCCCACGATTAGGCTCCGGCGTGAGAGTAAGTAATCGGTTAGGGTTTATAGGAGTCGAGTGAGTTGAGAGTATATAGAACGTAATACCTTTGTGGAACCCTTGGGGGTTCCTTTTATAGGCAGTGAAACCCTAATGGGCTGTCACTGATACTTCGGCCCCAAGGAAAGGATAAGTACCAGAATTAGATAGATTGTTATCTTCTAAATATGGTGAGTGAATATCCTCTTTATTGGGGAAAATCCTAATCATAGACATAATATGATTCTGTCTAACCCTGTAACGGCCATGCCGGGCCGTGGGCCGCACACATGTGTGCGGTTACTGTTCATTCAAGCCCATAAGCTCAAATGACATTATTCCCACCCATCTGTGATGGGCTGGATACGGGTAGTACCCGTAGGCCGGGTTCCTGACCCGGCTGGAGACTATACGTCATCATGTCCCCCCAGTCTAGTTGTTACAGCCGTAGGCGTAACCTCTAGACTATCAAGATGCTCCCCGGACGTACCAAGAAAGACCTAGGGAATGATAAATATGTAAGATTTTGTTCTGGCCGCACATAGCTGCCTGTCTAGGAATGTTATCCCAATAGAACCTCAGCCGTACGTAACGGCCGAGACAAATTAAATGTAGCATTGAATATTTTCTTACGTAAGACCGCATATCCCGACACAAGAATAAATGCATTAATGGTAGTCAACTGGCAGCCGCACTTCTGCAAAAGTGCACCATTAAGAAGTGACCCGTGGGTCCCTTCTGACATTGCAGAAGTGTCAGAAATCCCATCCGTTTGATAGGCGTAGTGGCCTACACGTGTCAAACATCCATGTTACCTCAGAAACCGAGGCAACCCTATATAAGAGTTGGTGTGTGTGCTTGTTTACACACACAATTCATACTCTTTTCCGCCATTGTTATTTCCAAGCTCCATCCTCCAAACTTTTGCCTTCTATTCCACGGATTTCCTCCGCCGCAGGTTAGATCATCACGCCCTACAAACCCTATATAAAACATGGTAAAGGACAACCCACTTATCACGGATGTCCTGAACGTGATGTTGGCGGAAAAATACATAGAATTTTTGTCGAAGTATTACATTCCCGAAAGCGTACACCCTACCTATCCAGGTGAAGGTGAGGCAATTACGGATGCACCAAAGGGGAAGATAGGCGTGTACACGCGCCAATTTGACTCGGCCAACTACCGTATCCCCCTTTCTAAATTCTTGGTAGATCTGCTTTTATATTATGACTTCCACATAACCCAGCTTCACTGCATAGGGGCGTGTAAAATCAACCAGTTTGAAATTTCATGCCATACATGCGATGTAACCCCGACCGTGAACCTATTTAGGGCGTTTTACTCCCCCCAACTAGTGAATGGGTGGTTATCATTTAAAAAAAGATCCGGGAATGCCCCCATGACGTATAGGAAGCCCTTAGACTCCCTTAAGAACTGGTACGACCATTACTTTTTTGTGGATGAAAAAGTATTCCCCACTCCCTTCGTCCTTAAAACCAGGGTACCCAATTCTCCGCCCAAATCCAAAGACTATAGCAGCAGAGACCTGAAAATATTAGATACCCACCGCACAGAATTCCATAAGGGGTTGCCGGAACATTTTTTGTGCTTAGTAGGATTAAGCCGTCGTTATTTTGGGAGGGATAACATATATCCGTGCTTTCTGACGGAGGGTGGACAGGGTAGGTGTACTTTATACTTTGTAAATGTGATAAACGTTCATTTGTACTGCAGGACCGTACTAACCCGTGTATTTATAAATGTCCGTAGAAATGAACCTACACGGATTATTGCGCCAGGGCGACCCAATGAAGGTGCCTGAAGGATTTCGCCCTTTGAAGGAGAATGAACTCCCCCTTCTCGATGCGACCGCAGACCGTATCATTCCACTCGAAGAAACGTCCGAGCAAAGATCAGATGAAGAGGAGCATATCATTGAGAAATCCCCATTGGATTTCCATAATGAAGATGGTGGAGAGCTGCTGTTGGAGGGCACCGCGACGCACCAGGAAGATGAAAGTGATTTCTTCAACCTTGAGGATGAAGACATCACTCAAGCTTCTGGGTCCACCCAGCCCACATCCAGAAAGAGAAAGACCACCAGGAGGGTGGCAAAGACGATAGGGGATGAGGCAGGGGCCTCGAATGCTCCCCCAAAGAAACTAAGGAAAGACCATCCGCAGTACCAGGAAGGAAGTAGTAATGCGACGGCCCAGACCAACCCTACCCCGCACATGGATGAGCAAGTCTGGCGGGCTACCCCTGTGAGTGCCGTAGCTCCTACCACCCCAGAACCTGCGACTGGTACCACGTAAGAACCCCTCGTATGTCAGTCTTGTCATTTTGCTTGTTCAATATAGAATGCCTAAACAAAAGTTGCAATGTCAATAACAGGGCAGATCCGTCGACTGTAGCTCAAGAGGAAGAGGTGGAGAGGAATCCATCCCCCGCAACATCAAACAGGCCCCCATCCCCTGCTGCGACACACGTCGAGGAGCCGCACCCCGAAGGACCAGAAAATAGCCTGCGCCTAGCATGGAATCTCTCTAGTTTAACAAGGTTGGAGGCGGAATCTGAGTGTTCGGAATTTATCGAGCATATTACCCCTCCAGCCATTGCACAAGACTTAGACGAGCTGGATCATGAATCCCTGCTTGAGCAGTTTGATGTGTCGTCCGCTCATCAAGTGACGGTGGGTGCCGCTCTAAGACGCCGCCTGATCAAGGCCCTGGCGAATGTGAATCGGGCAGGCAAAAGGATAGCTCGTCGGGAGGCAATGGTTGTGAAGAATGAGAAGACCATTACGTCATTGCAAACGGCGCTGGTGACGACCGAGGCTACAGTGAAAGAGCAAGCTCATCATGCCGACAACAGAGAAAAACGCATCGCCGAGCTCGAGGCCCTCGTAGCCGCATCGAACGAGAAGGTATGCTTTCAAAAATACTATACATATATTTTTCCTCGATTTTTTTTACCCAAGAAAAAAAAAACATACTACCCTTGTGATAACTCGAAGTTCCATATGCAGGTGTCCGCGGCCGAAGCCTCTACCAAGGCCGTAACCGTACAAGCCTTCAACATCGCCCAAGAGCGCGATGCGCTGAAGGATGAGCTAACACAAATGCGGACGAATTTGGAAGAGCAAGCTGCAACGGCTGAGGAGGAGGTGGACGCAGGTGGATGATTGGACAAGGAATACGCCTTGCCGTAAACAAGGTCATGGAAGCTCCGCACCTGCTGCAAGCATTCGCCGGGGTCGTGTCAGATGGAATCGACCATGGTAGGCATGAGGGTTTGGTCCAGGCTGCGGAATTGATAGGGAAGAACGAAGATATTATGCAACATCCCTACCATAACCCTTCAGCTGCGGACAAGATGACCGAGTTGATGGATGCACTGGCGGAAATCCAACACCCTCTTCTGGATGAACTCGAGGCGCTTAAGGATGCTCCGAACGAGATGGTAATGTCCAGGCTTACTGCGGATCCCATCCAATTGACCTTGCCTACTTACGACTCCGTGTCGAAAGTAATGAAAGGTGAAAAGCTGCTTGCTGAGGCATTGGATGCGACTGCGATCAAGGCGCAGGATGGAAAGGACGCTCGCGGGGAGGCAATAAGCACAATGAATAAGCTGGAAAAAGCAATAAGCACTTAATGTAAAAGTCAACTTGTTTGGTTTTCTAGCCAAACCTAAAAGTCAAACCCTAATATGCTCCAGATTAGTACAATGGGTCAAATAAGGAAGATTGATTACAAAAACAAAGTTGTTGCAAGTCTGAATAAGCTAAAATAGCTTATGAATAAGCTGATTAAGAACTAACACTAGCAGTGGCTAGTTTTGGGTGTCCAGCCGTGGGAAAAGTTTCCACTTCTTGACTTCTTTGACTTTTTGTCTTATGTGAATTTTTGTTGGATTCAAGGCACAAAAAGGCACCCTTATAACCAGTGGGTTATAAGGAGTCAATAACAATCACAAAAACACAAATCATAACAGCCAAATGATACAGTTAATTCAAAAGATCACCAGATATCACACAGACATGAACAATAAGCAGTTTTCAACTATTAAGCAGTTTTAGCAAGAATAAGCCAACCAAATTGAACCAAATGCACACAACAGCTATAATAAATTCAAATGAACATAAATAAACTTGTTTCATGCAATGATTCAAAGTTTAGAACAAGATTCAAGATTAAAAAGTTACTGATGAACAAAGAACAAGCAGATTATGAAGTTTGTTGATATACTTGACCACGAATCCCATTTCAAACACTCAAATCTCTTTAACAGGTTATACAAACTTGATTTAAACACTTGTTAGCCCTAAGCATGCATACAATCTATGTGTTTCCAAAATCTTAGGTCAAAACAGGCACAATCAACAAGTTATAGCACAATCAATAAATTGATGTTTATAGGCTCAAGACTTGCATATATCAGCACAATATCACTTGTATAGCAGATAACAACACTTAACAAACAAAAATCCTAACTCAAAATCAAACAAGCACCTTAAATCAGTAAACCCAAACACCCCCTTTCACTTTTTAAATCCAATTTTAACAAAGCAAATGTGTGTTTCAATTTTACCCAAGCCTAATCTAGCATCATAACATCAATATCATGCAGTATCAAACAGATTTAAGCCACAAGAACACCTCTTATAACAGCAGAACACAAAAATCACAAAATCAAGTATTTTTAACAGATTTTGGGAAATGAGACTCAAACCTCATGAATGTACATCCACACTCACGAATTTTTGAGCTGATGTGTCTAGCTAAACAAGACACAAGCTTCCAATAACACCTGCTAAGATTCAACAAGGTTAAAGGCACAATTTATATGAAACAGAAAAATGAACAATAAAAGCTTGATTAATGCAACCTTGTTCCCACTCCTTGTTCATCCCCAAACCACAAGCTTACAACACCTTGATAATCTTCTTATCAGGGTGCTATAATCACTTGTAATCCAAAAATTCCAAGGGATTGAACCAAGAACTTAGCAAAATATCAAGTTTTGGAAAGTTATGCAATTTCTTGCACAATGTTTAAAAACAAGTTTTAGAACTTAACAATCATCAACATATAACAATAACAAGTAAAGATTAAAGTTGGCACTGTGATTTCTTCAACAATATCAAACACTTTTTCATAAACTGAAAGAAGGATTTACAGATTTGTGAATAAAGGAAAAACCAAGAGCAAATGTAAATGAAGGACCCTATACCCTTTATATAGAGTACATGGCCTTTGTAACCTAAAAATCTGAAAACCCTAAGCATTGATCTCCCCAAAATGTCCTTGTGAAGTTTGAATTTTTCTAAGCATGTGAAGGATTGTTGGCGTCTTGTGGAGCTGGAAAGTGATGGAATTGTGATCAAGGGCTCCAATGAAGCTTAAAATGTAAGCTTCATTTTGGTATGTAGATTCTCTACATGGTTTTGGACTTTTCCCCAAAAACGTGTACATGGTGAATATCATGTGAACATTGAGTTGATGATGTGGCAAGTTTGAGGTTTGGGATATGATTAACACCATCCTAATCATAATTGTAGATAATATGGTGGGTTAATTTCTGCTTAAACACAAATACGTAATTTGTGTTCTTGAGTGAATAGTGGGTGAGTTTGATTCGGATTAATGTTTGAATTTGTGTTAACCGCCCAATTAATAAACTAATAAAGATTAGTTAAAAATCAGTTGTGAGTGGGGAGTGACATGGCACAAGGGTGTGTTTTTATTGGTGGAAAATGTGAGTGGGACACTTGGCAGCCCACCACTGGTCTAGGTTTGTTTAGATGTTTGACAACTTCAGTCCCTTGGCTTCTTTCTTCTTTCCATTCATGTTTTAAACATAACAAATCCGAATCCCTTTGTAATGAAGTTTTATTTTTCATACTTTTGCCCCAAAAAGTTTCCAAAAGTATTTTCAAGGGTATTTCTTGCCAATTCATGATATTTGAAGGGTTGTTTTGGCATTTTCTTCATTCTTCAAGGTGTTAACTTGTATTGTTGACTTCTTGGAGGACTAATAATGACAAGTCTTCATAAATGAGGGACCATTCTTGCCAATTCTTCAAAGTGGAGGGCCCTTCTTGTAAATTTGACAAACTTTAAGGACCAATCTTATAATTATGAGTATACAAGGGTTTAAAGTGTCAATTCTTCAATATTGGAGGACCCTTCTTTTACAATCTTCAATTCTTCAAGGGTTATTCTTGGAAAATCCACATTAGAGCTTGGTTCATTATGCGGCTTCGTTTCCCGTGTTCGTTTTTGCTTGTTTCTTGTGATCTTTTGTCATTTTCTCAATATCCGTACCTAAGATACACATGTAACAAACACAAGCATATATTTGGTATATTTCATGATTTTTAATGCATTTTAAGCCCATTTTGGACGATGAGACTATGTATAAAAGCAGTCTCATCACTCCCCTATACTAAACCATTGCCGTGCCCTCACGAAATGCTAGAATAAAGTATCATAGCACCTCCAAAATTCATTTTTATGCACTTTTATTGAATGATAAACTTGCTACACTACTACTACTTGTGTTTTAGACATAATGCATGATTTTTATCGCAAAATGGGATGCTTAGGTTCATAGAACAAGAACACGTGAATGCTTCGTTAGAAATAATTTCGTCGTCCTCGATTTTCACCCCAATTCTATGCCAAGCGTGCAACGAGATCATTGTCATTATAATTTAGTAATGCTAACACTACTCATATGCCCTTATCACGTAATTAGACTCCCATATTCCTAAGTGGTATCTCTTATATTTTATGTTTGTCTTGAATGTTCACGAGGATACATTTGACTTATGCGATGATAGAGATTTAGATCTAAAAATAGAGTCATAACGGTGTAACCAAGACCATCGAATTAATAACCCCCTCTAATAGACAACGATGTCAAAAAGTTAAGTCAACAAGAAGGATCAATAAACACGGTTTTATAATGGTTTTGAACATGAGACTTATTACCAAGGCTTTTATACGCCCCCTAACGGATGGGCCTTATTATCATAGGTTTACCTCCATCTTTTATTCAACCTCTCCATGAAGCTTTTATTATGACTTCGGTCTTGCCTTGCCTTTTATTTAACCTCGCCATGAGGTATTTATTATGGCCAAAGACGTATATCCTCACGCTAAAAGTGAATTTTGGATCTTTAAAGCTTCAAAGATTAAGGCATAATTCACTTTCAATTTCGCATAGATTTTTTGGCCTTATGAGCTTCAAATTGTTTGCTTGATTTAGGTGAGCACTTGAAATCTTATTATTAGGTGAAGCTTTCGATTATTCGGGTTGCCAATACTTCAAAACCATGACGCTGGCGATACCTTAATGTCTTCCCAATTTAATTACATGGAGGCTACTAGAAAAGACTAGAAACCAACAATCAAGACTAAACCGCTAAGCCAAGACTTATTAAGCAAAATATATATATATACAAGCGAAGGGAGAATAAGCAAACAACGAGAACACATGAGTTTTGGAAAGAATACGAGTACTCTACGTTTAGCATAGTAACTTATAATTAACTCTATCATTTCTCGTCCTCATTTAAGAGACTTAGCCTAATGTGAAGTTAAGGAATCGAAGCTAAGTGCTCAACACGCACGGTCGAGTAAAAAATTACTCTTATTCTTGCCATCAGAAAATCTACATTCGTGTCTTCAAACACTTATAAAACATGAGAAAATTTTTAAAATTTGGCCATTTTTAGCCTTATTTTGCAACAAAATAATAAATAAAAATATAAACTTTGGAAAGCGTGAAGGTTTGGCAAGGCAAGTATCTATTCACCCCCCATACTAAAGTTAAACATTGTCCTCAATGTTTCGAGTCTAAGGGTAGGATACCCCCATACTAGAGACGTAGTTGAATGCTTAATCTAGCATGGAAAGGGTGTGACCGTTAAATTTAAAGCCGTTTATGAAGTGTGCTATAAACCTAAGGTTAGAACATCAAATGATATATCATGGATATTGAGAAATTCTTAAAAGCAAACGATCGAGTACTCCCATAAAACGAACACGAGAGGCTCCAATCATGAAGATCATGATCATCAAAAAACCACAATACACAAACAACCACAGAACAAAGGTTGGAAGGGCACAAATCCCCTCATGTTACTACATTAGAAAGCGATAATATGTACATGGATAAGCATGGGACTCCCCCACGAGGCACCTCGTTTTTTATTACCGAGTCATGAGCTCGACTCGATCCCCTCAATACTAATTATCATTGGGGAAGGTGACTTGGTCGAGGTAGTTCAAAGAGGGAACTTCCCCGCCAAAGTAGTGCTTCAACCTATGTCCATTCACCTTGAAATTAGGTCCATCATTTTGAGCTAGCTCGATGGTCCCAGAAGGAAAAACTTGGGTAACGATGAATGGACCGGACCAACCGGATTTTAACTTGCCAGAAAAGATTTTCAAACGTGAGTTAAAAAGAAACACTTGATCTCCAATATTAAAAACCAGGTTTTTAATTTTAGAATCATGAAACTTTTTAGTTTTCTCTTTATAAATCAATGAATTTTCATAAGAAATGTCTCTCAGTTCATCCAATTCATTTAATTGCATTTTCCGGTGTTTTCCCGCGGTCTCAATATCATCATTGCAATGCTTAAGGGCCCAATAAGCTTTGTGTTCGAGTTCAATTGGAAAGTGACAATTCTTCCCATACACGAGCTTATAAGGAGTGCACCCAATGGGCGTCTTATGAGCGGTACGAAAGGCCCATAAAGCATCGTCTAACTTATCCGACCATGATTGTCGGTTCTCTCCAATCGATCTGTCCAAGATCCTCTTCAACGCTCGGTTTGAAACCTCGACTTTCCCACTCGTTTGTGGGTGATAAGCCATAGAAAGTCGATGTGTAACCCCATATTTCCTTAGGACCCTTTCGAATTGGTCATTACAAAAATGGGTTCCACGATCACTTATGATCGCACGAGGGGTTCCAAACCGAGAAAACAAACTCTTCAAGAACTTGACTACCACACGAGAATTGTTCGTGGGCAAAGCCTTAGCTTCCACCCACTTAGATAGGTAGTCAACGGCAACAAGGATGTACTTATTACCACGAGATGATGGGAACGGCCCCATAAAATCAATTCCCTAAACGTCAAAGATATCACACACTTGGATGATGTTTTGTGGCATTTCATCATTTTGTGAGGCTTTGCCTTGACGTTGGCATGAGTCACACGACTTCACAAGTGCGTGTGCATCTCGGTAAATAGTAGGCCAAAAGAATCCGGCATCAAAGACCTTCTTAGTCGTGAGATTAGCACCATGGTGACCACCCGTGGGTCCCTCGTGACAAGTTCAAAGGATATTTAGAAGCTTCGGTGCCAAATACACAACGTCGAATAATTTGATCCGCACAAGTCCGAATGAGGTAAGGGTCGTTCCAAAAGTAGAACTTGACGTCACGGAAAAATTTTCGTTTTTGTTGAGTCGTCATACCCTTAATGATGAAGTTGCCGGCATGGTAATTTGCGATGTCCGCAAACCATGGGGTGGATGAATCAAGCTTAGAATTCACTAAACCAAGTGTCTCGAGAGGAAATGTTTCGGTTATTTCCTTTGGCTCGTAAACACTTTGGTGAGGATCTTCCAAACGAGAGAGATGATCGACCGCTAGATTCTCGGCTCCTTTTTTTGTCAAGGATTTCGACATCAAATTCTTGTAGGAGGAGAATCCAACGAAGTAATCTCGGCTTTGCATCTTGTTTAGCCATGAGATACTTGATTTCCGAGTGATCCGTATACACTATGCATACACCACGGCAAGGAATTCCTTTTCTGTTGTAGTGTATTTAAGTTGAGCCTCGGTCATCGTCTTGCTAGCATAGTGAATAGGCAAGAAGTGATTTTCATGACGTTGCCCCAAAACGGCCCAAATAGCGTAGTCACTAGCATCACACATGAGCTCAAAGGGGAGGTTCCAATTGGGAGCAACAAGAATGGGAGCTTCGGTAAGTTTCCTCTTAAGGATTTCAAAGGCTCGTACACAATCTTCGTTAAAGACAAAAGGAGCATCTTTTTCGAGGAGATGTGTAATAGGCCGAGAAATCTTTGAAACATATTTGATGAATCGACGATAAAAGCCCGCTTGGCCTAGGAAACTCCTAACTCCCTAAACGGTTTTGGGATGAGGTAATTTGGCGATGAAGTCTACCTTAGCTTTTTCTACCTCAATCCCCGCTTTCGAAACCTTGTGCCCTGAGACGATTCATTCCTTAACCATGAAATGACATTTTTTCCAATTGAGCACAAGGTTTATTTCCTCACAGCGTTTCAACATTCTCTCAAGATTCGACAAATACGAAGTGAACGAACAACCAAACACGGAAAAATCATCCATAAAGACTTCCATCGTCTTCTCGATCATCTCATGAAAAATAGCCATCATGCACCTTTGAAAGGTTCCCGGTTGTTAGGACCATTAGACTAGTTCTTTGTAATAGGTAGACTAGGAGGTATGTAGTTCCTCCTGATCATAGTAGTAGTAGGAGCAAGTCGTGCTCCTGGTCTTATAGAAAGTCAAACTTTATTATTTAGTTATTATTCTTTTAGGATATGCATGAGATATGTTAGGAAAGGATATGCATATCAGTTTGACACGTTTTGGTTAATGATGTATTAGGGTTTCCTTGTAGTATAAAAGGAACCTTAGGCAGAAGGGTTACACACACGTTCATCATATATAATTCTAGTTCTTATTAATATTAGAAATCCTTAGAAAAGGATCAAGTTGTTATAGTTATTATGTTCTTCTTTATAGTATTTATATTCCGCACTTATACTGTGTATAGAGTCTCTCTGTGAATAGACTTGTGATTACAGAAGTCGTTCACCGTTCCTGACAGGTTGCAAGATCCACATCTAGTGAACCCAACAAGTGGAATCAGAGCCTGGGAGGGTCTCTGTACAAGAAGAATCAATTTTTCTCATTACTAACATCTTTGTTTAATCATGTCTGCCTCAAGTTCTACTCAAACAAGAGAAGATAGTACTCCTAGAACTCAGCAACCTCAGCAGATCATTGCTACGGTTTCTAACACAAATGGTAAGTTTCCTCTTCTGAAAAAGGACGAATATGATAGCTGGGCAATGAAGATGGAATGTTGGATCACCAACACTGATCAAGACCTTTGGAAGATGATTCTGAATGGAAACAACAGGAAGTTGACTGGAAGAGACAAGAATGATAATATTACTCTTCTTGACCCTAAAACTCATGAAGAAATCACAGCTATTGAGAAGGAGATCAAAGCAAAAACTATTTTGCTTCAGTCTCTTCCTGATGATCACATGGGTGACTTCTATCATCTGGATGATGCTAGAGAGATCTGGAATGGAATAAAAGCAAGGTTTGATGGGAATGAGGAGTGAAAGAAAATGCGAAGATCCATGCTGAGAGATGAATTCACAGACTTCAAGATCTCAGAAACTGAAGGTATCCATCAAGGATATGACAGGTTCCAAAAGATATTGAGCCAGTTGAATCAACTTCGGTCGAAACCTGACGATGGTGATATCAATGCAAGGTTTCTTAGAGCCTTACCCTACTCATGGAATCAGGTGGTAAGCTCTCTCAAAGCAAAAGGTGGGCTTGACTATCTTAATTTTGATGATTTGTTTCATAAGCTCAAAACCTTTGAGCCTCATGTGAGGGGATACTCAAGTGATTCTTTTCCTACTCCTGCTAACTCTGCCTTTGTGAGTTCTATTGGATCCAGTCCCATGTCTTATGCTAGTAGCCCAAGCAATACTGTGTCTTCTCAACATACTTATCAGCATACTTCTACTCCTGAACCAAAAGCCAAGTCTGGTAGCATGGTAGAAGCTGTTCTTCACTATTTTGTTGCTGACGTTGATGCTCAACAGCAACTTGCTTTTGATGACTTCAAACAGGTTGATAAACTTGACCTGGATGAAATGGATCTCAAATGGCAGATAGCCATGCTCACTCTTAGGGTTCACAAGTTTGAAAAGAAAGTCGGTCGAAAATTTAATTATTACCCAAGAGAGCCAGCAAGGTTTGACAGAAGCAAGGTTTGATGCTATAACTGCCAGCAGCAAGGTCACTTTGCAAGGGAATGCCCTAACAAGCATGACAAGGAGAAGAGCAGATATTCAGCTTTTAAGATTCAGGAGGTGAAGGATGACAATAAGGCATTGGTGTCTGTTGACTCTATGGTCAACTGGAATGATCATCAGACTGCTACCCTGGAAACAGCTGAGCCCTCTATTGACGTGTTTGCAATGTTTGCTGGGAATCTGTCTGATGCCGAGGAAGCAGAAGAGTTTGCTCTTATGGGCATCTCACCTCAGGTACAACATTGTCCTCTTGGTTGTCATGATAAATATTCAGAATTGTTGTCTCAATATAATGACTTAAATGATCAGAATGAAAAGTACTTTTTAGAGGTACAAGCATATAAGGCTTCTTTAAAAACATTGGAACAACAAAAGAGGTGGCTTCAAGATACTAACGAGAGTACGAGGATAAAATTAGGATACTGAACATTGATTTAGAAAATACAACATATATGCTTAAATACACCGAAAAGGTAAAAGATGACAGTATCAAAGAAAAACAATAAATGAAAGAAAAATTAGATGCTACACTTCTGAGATTTGAAAAATGGCAAAAGGCACCTAAGAATCTTTCAAAATTAATTGATAGTAGCATGTCTGGTAGGACTAAAAGAGGGTTAGGATTTGATAAATATATTGATTTAGAAGATGTGTTTGATTTATCTTTTTCAAGTGTCTTTGATCCTGACTAGGAGGAAGAGGGAACACCTAGCTACAATAGGTTTAAACCAACAGCAGAAATGCATGCTGTCCCTCCACCTCTTACAGGAACTTTCATGCCCACTACTAGGCATACTGAGTTGGATGGATCACAGATGCATGAGTCCCCAAAAAGTTCTACTAATACTAATGACTTTGTCTCGTGTACTTTCAGCGACAAAGCCAGTGACTCTACATCATGTGGTTCAAGTGAAGAGTCGAGACCTGCAAGTTCCAAGTCAAATGACCATGCTGCTACTAGTGCTAGGAAGTGTGAAGAGAGAGTTGCTTTTACTTCAACAGTGTCTAGTCCTGGTTTATTGAGTCCTAGGAAGAATGTTTCTCCTAGAATTGTGTGTAATAAAGTTAGCAGTATGAAACAATGTCATTCTAATAAAAGGTCGTTTAAAACATGTTTTGTTTGGGGGAGTAAATTTCATTTGATTAAAGATTGTGATTTTTATGACAAACGTTCTTCTGTACATCAAGCATTTCCTACTCCTAGTCCACCAGGAGTTGTTCCATATTCTTCTAGAAGACTAAACCTAAGTGCACAATCTTTTTCCTCTTCTAGAAGGACCTCTCCATTAGCTTCTGATCATTGGAGAAACAATGGATTAATATCAAATAGACCAACCAGTAACTATTTTCAGAATTTTAATCCAAATTGTTCATATAATTTTGAACACATGTATTTTGGGTTGGGAAATCTGGGAACTGCTTTTAAGCCCTCAGCAGGTTGTTCTTGGTCAAACAATAACACCCATATGATGAATAGGCAACCAAAGAACAACGGTGGATCTCATCAATCTTCTTGGCTATCCTCTAAAGATCCACAAGCCAGGCTCAAACCTGAAAAGGTTTGGGTCCCCTTAAGACACTAACTTTTGAATCTTTTTTATCTTGTTGTTGTAGGTTACTCCATACCAAGATCCTACTCTAGGAATTGTTGATAGTGGATGCTCTAGGAGCAAGACAGGAAATAAAAGTCTTCTATCTAACTTTGTACCATTTCAAGGCGGAAAGGTCTATTCTGGAGGAGGTGAAGGCAGGATCACTGGCAACGGAACGATTCAGACGCCTAATCTTAATTTTGAGTATGTCTACTATGTGGAAGCACTTCAACACTTCAACTTGATATCTGTCTCTCAGATTTGTGACAAGAAGCAGTTTGTCCTCTTTACGGATACTGATGCACTAGTGTTATCCAAAGACTTTAAACTTCCAGATGACTCACAGGTTCTACTCAGAATCCTTAGAAGACACAACCTCTATAGTATCAAGCTGAATGAAGTCAATCCTACTGGTCAACTAGCATGTTTGGTTGCTAAAGCCTCAGAAGATGAAGCCACTCAATGGCACCGAAGGATGGGACATGTGAACTTCAAGACCATTCACAAACTAGCAAATATGAATCTGGTCTCTAGTTTACCTCCCAAGTCATTCAGAAATGATATCAATTGTCTTGCATGCAACAAAGGCAAACAACATAAAGCATCCTTCAAGGCCATTACTGCTCTCAGCCGTATAACTGAACCATTGCAGCTACTACACATGGATTTATTTGGTCCTACCTCTATTAGGAGCATTGACCACACACAATTCTGCCTTGTGGTAACTGATGGGTATAGCAGGTTTACGTGGGTTTTTGATAGGTGTGAAACCACCCATCTTTTTACCACTTAATTATAATAATAACCAAGCCAAAACGTGTATTTTATGTCGTAAATGTCGGAATTATGCGTGGTTTGTGTTTTTGTGGTGATTATGATCAAAATGTGAAAAGGGGAGAAAACACGGGATTTCACGGGCTTTTATCGAAGAAAAAGACAAAAGACGAAGTCAAGAGTGCAAAAAGAACGGAAGTCCAAGGCCTATTCTGAAGATTTATCGAAGAACAAGTCTAAAGACGGAAGTTTAATAAAGCCGATGAACTCAAGTCTAATAAATGAAGAAATTATAAGACGAGTTCAAATAATCCCGAGACAAAGTCGAAAAAGTCAAAGAATTAAGAAGTCGAGAAAGACGAAGAATTAAAAGACGAAAAATACGAGAAAGAAAGAAAGGATGAAGGAAGCAACCAACACATGCCTCCTTCCCTAATCCCATATAAATAGGCGCCATTTCATTTCATTTGAACTTGTTAGCTAATTTTGACAAAATTAGTCTTTCCACCATTTTCATTCCTTGCACCATTTATTTTTCATGTCATTTTAATTTCATGTATTAGATTTCTTGCCTTTTAATTTCAAGTAAGTCCATTTTATTGTTGAATCTTTGTTTTCCTTTAATCAAGTTTTTTCTTTATCATTCTCATCCTACTTTTCTTGTTTTGGTTTGATTGTGGTTCGGATTAAGCATTGATTTTGCTTAATCATATTGCTTATTTGATTAAAAAGTTCATCTTTTTATTTATATCTAAGCTTTCATACGAAATAAGCTATAAGTTTGACAACCTTATTGGCTTATTTTGTATTTAGCTTATTTATTTTTAAGTTTTCTAAAAAGTTTTTATCTTTTTAAAGTTTGCTTATTTTGTTTGCTTATTTTGTGTCTTGAAAGTTTTCCATTCGTAGCTTATTGAGTCTCCTTAATATTGGTCTTGTTGAGTTTTTGACAAGTGCTTATTAAGTGTGCTTATTGAGTTTTTAGCTTATCTCCATTTTTGGATTATTTTGTGTTCCATCGCAATATTGAGCTTTTACACATTCCGACGCCTCATTCCGATAGGTTGCTTGTTTGTATCGCAATAACCCAAAGGGGGTTCTACTTTGCGATAGCTTGTGTTCTCATTCCCTTATTCCGACCGGGATTGCGATCGCTCATTGCGATCGCATATTCCGACGGATTTTAAGGAATATTGCGACGAAGTGCTGCCCAATTTTCGATAGCCACATTCCGATAGATTTTGATTTTATATTTTCGATACTTTTCTTATAATTAGCATTCCGATAGATTCTCTTTTTTTCACATTCCGATAGTTAAAAAAAACATTGCGATGCAACTTCAACATTCCGACACAAAAAAAATTAAAACATTCCGATGGCAATATACATTGCGATGGAAATCACCAACATGCTTGCATGCTTATATTTTTTTTCCCGCCCAATTTGAGCTAGTAGGCTGCTAGCTTGAGCTAGCTGCCTGCTAGCTTGTTTATTTATTTATTTTGTTCCGTAATTGTTTAGTTTAATCTGAAACTTGTTCCGATTTTAATTCTGAAATTTACGTATTTTTAGTTGAATTTTTTGTCTAATTTTAAAATTAATTTTTTTCCGTAAAGTTCAAGTTTTATCTTTTATTTAGTACCCGCTTTAGGTTTAGCCTCGTTTAGCTTTAAAGTACCATCTTAGTTTAATTCTCTCCTTTTACATTTAGTAAACTTTATTTTCGAGTCGATAGTTAATTTCGTCTTTTAGTTTTATTTTTATTAATTGTTTCGCTTTAAATTTCGTTTTATTATTTGTTTTAATATTCGTAATATCGTTTTAATTTTTAGTTTTTAATATTCACCTTGTTTTACTTTTATTATTTGTACTTGTCTTTAGTTTGTTTTTAAATACTTTTCGCATTTAATTTTTAATTTGTTATAGATAATCAACTTCCCTTTTTCTTAACCAAAAACAATTGAGTCGCACTTTGAACCAGAAATCAATTCGTTAAGACACCGAGAAAACGAACTTTTTCAACTAGCAAAATCTTAATTTCAAAATGGCGCCGCTGCCGGCTCTTTTCGTTAAGATTAACGGTTTTTTGTGAGAGACGCGTTGGATTTTGGGATCCGTTCACTCGTGAACGTATTTTTCGTGTCAAAAATTTTCAAAAATCCCAAAAACATTTAAAAAAAAATCATAAAAAGCATTTCTTTCTCAAAAGTTTTGCACCAAAATATTCTTCTTGCTTATCTATTGTATTCTTTGGATTCGTTTGTTGACTGTGTAGGGTGTGGAAGACCATCTTCTGGTAGTCAATCCTGTCAATGGTGTTCATGCGAACGGTGTGGAATGGATATCCCTAATTACGAATTTGGCCGTTGTCTATCGTGCAATTCGATCAATTCATATTTCAATTCATTCTTCTCTTCTAATGACACTATTTCACCCTCTCCCATATATGACGATCCATATCAACAAAATGCACCAGGTTTCTCTCAAGACCCGTGTTGCAACAATTGTGGGGGCCCTCACGATACTTCTTATTGTCAGCCAATTAATTATTATGAGCAAAATCCATGTCCTCAGTTCTCTTCACCGATGGATTATTATGAACCAAATTCGTGTTCTAATTCTTCTCAAGCGATGAATTACTATGAGCCACATCCATGCTATAATTCCGGTTTTCAAAATTTTGAGCCCCCACAATACTCTGTCGTTCATCAACCTTCTTTTGGAATGGGTGAGGAACTACTCACTAGTTTGGCTGGAATTATAGAACAATTAAATCGCCTCCCAGCTATCTTGGAGAAGGAAAGCCGACAAGAGCAAGTATCTAATATTCATGCTTATACTCCTCCTCTTGTGCGTCCATACTACTATTATGATGATGATGATGACGAGGATGATATCTATGATCTCAACCCATCTTCTAAGATTACTACTCCTACTCTTGATATCCCTAATACGTCTAAGGATCGTGATTCATCGAGTGAGATTAGTGATTTTGGTCTCGATAAATTCTTTGATGAGGTTTGTGATGTACCGACTTTTGTGGAGCTTAAGGACGAGGTTGCTTTTAATAATGATTTCCAATTCGAGCCCGAGATTGTGGAAATTATCGAACGAGAGCTAACTCTTTTACCTCTACTTCCTCCTACAAGTGAGGTAGATTTTTCCAACGTCGAGGCTGAACTTGATGAGTTGGAACGTCTTATTTTTCTTAATAATGACGAACCAACTCACGTGACCAATCATCCAATTCTCGAGGAGTTACCTAATCAACACTCCTCAAATGAGAATTACGTTTACCACATTCGTGCGGCTTTAACTTATCGACAATCCCAACAAATGAATGATGGATTCGTACTTGATCGTGATCTTTTCGAGCGAGTTTCTAAAATCCTCAATGAGGGGAACGACAAACCTTGGTTTGACGCGCCAATCTATGATAAAGAAATCGAAGAGATTAACGTTCATGAGGATGAGTGTTTTGACCCGGGAGGTGACATTGACCATTCTATGATTGACACCTTTACGGCTTTGCCGCCTAGTAACCATCAGTTGTCTGGGGGGATTTAACTTTACTTCCTTTACCCACCCCACCTCCCGTGGATCAAGACTTCACATACTTTTCGTATGTTGAAAGGACCTTTCTACCCTTCAAGACTTATCCTCCGGCCTCTCCTTTATCATTTTCCTCCGGGAACGAGGACAAGGTCTTTGATCCCGGTATTACATTCGAGGCTTCCCCATGGACCATTTAATTCGGGGACGAGTCAGGCTCGTGACTCGGTGAACAAAAACAAGCGCTTTTTGGGAGGCAACCCAATTGTCTATACTTTTATTATGTTTTTCAAATAAGTGTCGGGGGAGACCCTAGTATGTGTTTGTTGTTTTCTTTCTTATCATGTGCAGGGATTCGAGCTTTCAAAGATCCATTCTTGATGAATTTTGACGACCCGTGATTCCGTGTACCCGTCTTCCCGGTTCTATCCTATACTCTTTTGATTCTCTATTTTATATTTATTCAATATTAAAATAGGAATCACTTTAGTTGTCCTTTCCTTAGCAAGATTTAAACAAAGTGCACAATGTCCTAAGTGTAGGGGAGTTTACTCCCACATGCTTAAATATTGAGGACAATGTTTATATTAAGTGTAGGGGGGACTTCTATCGAAGTTAAGTGGTCTTTTCCTTTCATTTGTCCTCATTTTAACCGGAAAATTGATTTTTCGACATTTTTCAAAATTTTTGATCTATTTTGGCCTTGTAGTTTTTCCTATTGTTAGCATTATTTACTTTCTTTGCTAAAATAAAGTTTAATAAAGTGGTTTTAAATTTTTCAAAGTCGTGAATGTTTTGACTCAACCCGAGTTTACTTATCTAAGTTTACTCTAGCTAGTATCCTTAACGTGTTTAAGTCAAGTTTTGCTAGGCTTTTATATATGGAACTTTAAAACGCGAAAGTCTTAACTCTCACGGGTTAAGAACAAGAACTTTTCGCAAGTTCCTATAATTGATCCTAGAGAGTCGTCTATCAAGGGAACTTTAAAATGCGAATTCTAAACTTGAAAAAGTCTAAGAGTTTGCAAGATCCTATAGATGACTCGAAAACCCAAAACTTTGATTTAATTGGCTAAGCATCCACGAGTCTCATTCCTTGAGATTTTAAACTGTGGAGAACGAGAGATGATAGAGTCAATTATAAGTTTGGTATTCTTTCATGAATTATGTGAGTTGATTATAAGCCTATTCTCCCATCGCTTGCTAATAAATTTATCTGCAATAAATAAGGTTGTACGATTTGAAAAGTTACTTAGCTTCTAGCACAAGATCTTTTAAAAGTTGCTCGGTATTAATTAGAGTTCATAGCCAAGGCATAACTTATTGAAGCGGGATGCAAAGATTGGCGAGTCCGAAAAGGCCCTAACAAGGCATGAGGGCTACATTTTGTTGCTAAAGATCCAAAAGTGATGTGAAGAATCATTTATCGAAAATCAATATGAAGGATCAAGACACACGACGAAAAGAAAAAACTCCTCAAAAGATCATGGAGAAGTCTATCCAAAAAGACCATAACAAGGTATGAGGATAAATAGATCCAAGTCCTAAAAGGAGGCGGATCGTTGTATATCAAAGTCCAAAATAAAGATTGGAGAAAAATGAAGAAGTCGTGGTCCAAATATGAAGAATCTCTCAAAAAGTTCAAGAGAAGAAATTCCTATTATGAAGAGAAGACCATAATTTCAAGAACGTCTCTCAAGATTTGAAGTATGAAGTCGCTGCCAAATATCGGTCCGAGAAAGGTCTCAAATCGTGAAGCGAGTTATGCCAAGATATGAACTTTATGAGGTCCCGAGAATCAGTTTTAATAGATTTTGTCCTTTAGCTAACTATTGATTAAATCGTCCCACTTTATTTTCAGCCTAAATAACTATCGAAAGAAGTCGAACAATGCATCCTCGTGATCATCCAAGACAAAATTAAAATATAAGAGATACACCTAGGAATAAGGGAGTCTAAGTAAATAATTGGCCCACATTAATTCGTGTTAGTCTGCTAACTTATAATAACAATGATCTCGTTTTTAAGCTTGGTTTGGGGAACGTGAAACTTGAGGATGATAATCATTCATGACATCAAAAGCCCAAGGTAAGTTTTTGATCTTTTTATTTGTTTTCTTAATTTAAATAGTTTGTCTCTTTAATAAAGGCCAATGTGTATTGATTGTGATGGAAAATGTAAAACGTGCTTTGTAACTAATGCATTGCATGAGGACATTGCAATGGTCAAGTGTAGGGGATTTGATAGGTGTGAAAACACCCATCTTTTTACCACTTAATTATAATAATAACCAAGCCAAAACGTGTATTTTATGTCGTAAATGTCGGAATTATGCGTGGTTTGTGTTTTTGTTGTGATTTAGGATCAAAATGTGAAAAGGGGAGAAAACACGGGCTTTCACGGGCTTTTATCAAAGAAAAAGACAAAAGACGAAGTCAAGAGATCAAGAGTGCAAAAAGAACGGAAGTCCAAGGCCTATTCTGAAGATTTATCGAAGAACAAGTCTGAAGACAGAAGTTTAATAAGCCGAAGAACTTAAGTTTAATAAATAAAGAAATTATAAGACGAGTTCAAATATTCCCGAGACAAAGTCGAAAAAGTCAAAGAATTAAGAAGTCGAGAAAGACGAAAAAGACGAGAAAGAAAGAAAGGATGAAGGAAGCAACCAACACATGCCTCCTTCCCTAATCCCATATAAATAGACGCCATTTCATTTCATTTGAACTTGTTAGCTAATTTTGACAAAATTAGTCTTTCCACCATTTTCATTCCTTGCACCATTTATTTTTCATGTCATTTTAGTTTCATGTATTAGATTTCTTGCCTTTTAATTTCAAGTAAGTTCATTTTATTGTTGAATCTTTGTTTTCCTTTAATCAAGTTTTTTCTTTATCATTCTCATCCTACTTTTCTTGTTTTGGTTTGATTGTGGTTCGGATTAAGCATTGATTTTGCTTAATCATATTGCTTATTTGATTAAAAAGTTCATCTTTTTAATTCTATATAAGCTTTCATACGAAATAAGCTATAAGTTTGACAACCTTATTGGCTTATTTTGTATTTAGCTTATTTATTTTTAAGTTTTCTAAAAAGTTTTTATCTTTTTAAAGTTTGCTTATTTTGTTTGCTTAATTTGTGTCTTGAAAGTTTTCCATTCGTAGCTTATTGAGTCTCCTTAATATTGGTCTTGTTGAGTTTTTGACAAGTGCTTATTAAGTGTGCTTATTGAGTTTTTAGCTTATCTCCATTTTCGAATTATTTTGTGTTCCATCGCAATATTGAGCTTTTACACATTCCGACGCCTCATTCCGATAGGTTGCTTGTTTGTATCGCAATAACCCAAAGGGGGTTCTACTTTGCGATAGCGTGTGTTCTCATTCCCTTATTCCGATCGGGATTGCGATCGCATATTCCGACGGAGTTTAAGGAATATTGCGACGAAGTGCTGCTCAATTTTCAATAGCCACATTCCGATAGATTTTGATTTTATATTCCGATACTTTTCTTATAATTAGCATTCCGATAGATTCTCTTTTTTTCACATTCCGATAGTTAAAAAAAAACATTGCGATGCAACTTCCACATTCTGACACAAAAACAAATAAAACATTCGGATGGCAATATAAATTGCGATGGAAATCACCAGCATGCTTGCATGCTTATATATTTTTTCCCCGCCTAATTTGAGCTAGTAGGCTGCTAGCTTGAGCTAGCTGTCTGCTAGCTTGTTTATCTATTTATTTTGTTCCGTAGTTGTTTAGTTTAATCTGAAAGTTGTTCCGATTTTAATTCTGAAAGTTACGTATTTTTAGTTAAATTTTTCGTCTAATTTTAAAATTAATTCCGTAAAGTTCAAGTTTTATCTTTTATTTAGTACCCGCTTTTGGTTTAGCCTCGTTCAGCTTTAAAGTACCATCTTAGTTTTATTCTCTCCTTTTACATTTAGTAAACTTTATTTTCGAGTCGATAGTTAATTTCATCTTTTAGTTTTATTTTTATTAATTGTTTCGCTTTAAATTTCGTTTTATTATTTGTTTTAATATTCGTTTTAATATCGTTTTAATTTTTAGTTTTTAATATTCACATTGTTTTACTTTTGTTATTTGTACTTGTCTTTAGTTTGTTTTTAAATACTTTTCGCATTTACTTTTTAATTAGTTATAGATAATCAACTTCCCTTTTTCTTAACCAAAAACAATTGAGTCGCACTTTGAACCGGAAATCAATTCGTTAAGACACCGAGAAAACGAACTTTTTCAACTAGCAAAATCTTAATTTCAGTTTTCTTCATGGCTGCCAAGAGTGAGACCTACTCAATTCTCAAGGACTTTATTACACTAATAGAGAATCAGTTGTCTAAGAAGGTTAAAGGTATTCGATGTGATAATGGAACAGAATTCAAAAATGCAGACCTCATAGCACTTTTTAATTCTAAAGGCATCAAAAGAGATTATAGTGCAGCAAGAACTCCTCAACAGAATGGCATGGCAGAACGAAAGAACAGGACTCTAATAGAAGCTGCGAGAACAATGCTTGCCGATTCCAAGCTTCCAACCATGTTCTGGACAGAAGCTGTCAATACTGCAAGTTATGTTTTGAATAGAGTTTCTATTACAAATCGTCACAAGAAGACTCCCTATGAGCTACTAACAGCCAAAGTACCAAACATTGCTCATTTGAATCCATTTGGGTGTCCTGTAACCATTCTGAACACTAGTGACTATTTGGGGAAATTTGATGGCAAGGCAGATGAAGGATACATTGTGGGATATTCAGCTCACTCTCGGGCTTATCGTGTCTACAATCTCCAAGCCAAGCGAGTCATTGAAACTATAAATCTCAGGTATTTTGAGGAGAAGTCAAACATCCAAGGAAAGGGTCCTGAATGGTACTTTGATCTTGATTATCTTAGTGATTCATTAGGATATTTTCGTTTCAAAACTAACCATGATGCAGGTCCACAAGTGTTTGCAACTTCTAGTGCAGGTGCTCATTCTAGTCTTTCAGACTCAGATGACGAGGATGATATTTTTTTTGTTCCATCCTATTCCACCACAGTCTCTCCTACTACTCCTAGTGATGCAACTCCATCAGATATATTGGACTCACAAGGAGCTCTTGACACATTACTCAAGCAACAAGAAGAAGCTACCACAACAGCTGCTCAAGGTGGCTTTGAGTTTCCTTTGAATACGTCTGCTGACAAAGCTGCTCCTAGTACTCCAATTGTTACTCCTAGTGCTAGTTTAACACCTATTGGTAGTCCGACTAGTGATTCCACTTCTACTACTAGATTCTCAAGTCCTTCTGACCTGGGAAACTATCAAAAGAAGTCTTCTACCAAGCTGGATGATATTCATAAGCAACCAATAGATGAAATTTTCAACTCTGCTTCATATGATGATGACTTTGTTGGGGATCTTAATAACTTGGCACCAGAAGTGGAAGTAGCTTCCAATCCAGTGTTGTAGTCACACAAAGACCATCCTACTACTCAAATCATTGGAGATCCTGGTTCTACTGTCAAGACTCGCAGAATGCATAAGAAGGCCACGTCTGATCATCATGCTCTTGTGAGCTATATTGAGGATCAAAAGCGTAATAATCATACGGACTTTCAACAGTGTTTGTTTGCTTGTTTTTTTCACAGGTGGAACCTAGATCAGTCTCTCATGCTCTTGAGGATCAAAGTTGGGTGGAGGCTATGCAGGAGGAGATGCAACAGTTCTTGTTTCAGAATGTTTGGATCCTAGTTGACTTGCCGGATGGAAAGACAGCAATTGGTACCAAATGGATTCTCAAAAATAAGAAAGATGCAAGGGGTATTGTGGTGAGAAATAAGGCGAGTTTGGTTGCACAGGGTCATACACAACTTGAAGGCATTGACTACACTGAAGTTTTTGCTCCTGTTGCTAGGATTGTGGCCATTCGTCTGTTTTTGGATTTTGCTTCTTATATGGGCTTTACAGTTTTTCAGATGGATGTCAAGAGTGCATTTCTCTATGGCAAGATTGATGAGGAAGTTTATGTCACTCAACCTAAGGGCTTTGTAGATCCACTTCATCCCAAGAAATTTTACAAGGTGGTCAAAGCTCTATATGGACTTCATCAGGCTCCTAGAGCTTGGTATGAGCGTCTTTCAACTTTCTTTTTGAAACATGGCTATAGAAGAGGCACAATTGACAAAACACTATTTCTTAAGAGGAATACCAAGGACATTATCCTTGTTCAGGTTTATGTGGATGACATTATCTTTGGTTCTACTAAAAAGGAATGGTGTGATGAGTTTGAACAACTGATGAAGGGTGAATTTTAGATGAGTGCTATGGGAGAGCTTACGTTTTTCCTTAGTCTTCAAGTCAAGCAACAGTCGGATGGAATCTTCATAAGTCAAGATAAATATGTTCATGAGATTCTTCAGAAGTTTGATATGGATCCTCTTAGACCAGCAGCAACACCTTATGAAGTTGCTAAAGTCAAACTCAAGAATGAGCCAGATCCTCCGGTAAATGTTCACATGTACAGGTCCATGATTGGCTCACTCATGTATTTGACTGCATCACGTCCGGATATTATGTTTGCAGTAAGTGCTTGTTCTAGACATCAGGTGGCTCCAACGGTTTCTAACTTGAATGCAGTCAAGAAGATTTTCAAGTACATCAAGGCTCAACCCAAGCTAGACTTGTCGTATCCTAGAGAATCACCTTTTGTTCTTGAAGCATATAGTGATAGTGACTATGCAGGTGCTAATAATAACAAAAAATCTACTACTGGTGGTTGTCAGTTTTTGGGTCAAAGACTTATCTCATGGCAATGCAAGAAACAGACGATAGTAGCTACTTCTTCCACAGAAGCTGAATACGTAGCTGCTGCTAGTTGTTGTGGACATGTTTTGTGGATCCAAAATCAGATGCTGGATTATGAGTTCAACTTTATGAACACCAAAATTTTCATTGACAACCAAAGCACTATCTGCATTGTGAAGAATCCTGATTTTCATCAACGTACAAAGCATATTGAAATTCGGCACCACTTTATCCGGGATGCCAATGAGAAGAAGTTGATACAGGTTCTTAAGGTTCATACGGATGATAATGTTGCTGATTTGTTGACTAAAGCCTTTGATGGTCCTCGGTTCAACCACCTGGTGGTTCACATTGGAATGGTCAATCCTTGAGACCTAGGATTGAGGGAGGCTAAGCCTAAGGGGAGGCTTAGTGTACATATTCACTTGCACAGACTAACATATTGGTAGTTTTTAACAACAGATTGTATGGGTTTTTGCGGTGTGGGCTACTTCTAGTGGAGGATTTTGCTCACTTCTGGTGGTAGTCTTCATTATTGGTTGGCTTCTAGTGGATAAAAATCCTTCCTTATCAAGTAATGGTTGGCTTCTAGTCTTGGTTTGGGTCACTGTTCACTTCGTTGACTTCTGTTGACCACATTGTGCTTCTAGTGTTGACCCTTATGCGTTTTGACTTTTAGTCAACGCAAGCTAATTTTGGTATATATCATATTATTTAACTTTGGTAAACTGGGATTTGCAAATAATGTTATAAGGGGCAAGTGGTTACTTTGTATTAACTGCCTAATTTGAAAAGGCAACCCACATTATTAGGGGTCAATGAACAGTTACATGACCATTATTTATGGTCAATTACCCCCCTTGACTCATTCATCACAATCATAACACACACACACGCTCCTACTCTCTCAAACCCTAACAAATCAACTTCCATCACTTCTAATCAACATCAATGGCTGCTTTGGTCTACCAAACCGCTCACAATAAGGTCACATATTTGGGAGATGGTCCTAAACGTGATGAATTCACAGACATCCTAGAGTTTATTGAGGCTTGTAACCTCAGGTATGCTTTTACTGTTTGCCCAATTGTTTATGATAGTGTGATTCGCTAGTTTTGGGATACTACTGAACTTGTGGCTGTTTTGGGTCGCCCACTTGAACTCCATGCTACCATAGATGGACGTCCTTATGTGGTTACTGAAGCTTCTATTAGGAGTTCCCTTCATCTTCAAGATGAAGGTGGTGTTGTTTCCATCCCCAATGCTGAGGTTTTGGAGGGGATGGCTGTTATTGGGTATAACCATGGGGGGAAGTTTAACTTCCAAAAGAATAGGTTTTCCCCCCATGGAAGCTTCTAGTGCACTTTTTGATTCACTGCTTAAGCCCCAAGTCTGGGAGTTGGGATGCCTTTCCCATTCCTTTGGCTACTAGTTTGATATGCATAGCACAGGGTAGGGTGTTTAATTTTTCTCGCTATGTGTTTGATGGGATGGTTAGTAATTTGACTAGTACTGGTTCTAGGAAGAAATTTTTAATGTATCCTAGGTTCTTGTAGTAGATACTTGTGTGTTTACCTCGTGATAGGGAGGAGTATGAGACCCCCAAGCTTACTGCTAAAATTTACTACAATATGGCTCATGGGTTTAAATGGGATTAGAGGCCCCTTACCGATGCAATGCTGGCCCTTGCCGAAGGTCCTCCTGATGTTGTTCCTCCGGCTGTCGAAGCCGAGGAGGAACTTCCATTAGGAGATGATCCTATGGAGGAGGAGCATCCTGCTGGTGGTGCACCTAATGTGGTGGTGGAAGAGCCAGTTGAGGAAGTGGTGGTTGAACCGCCATCCACTTCCAAGGCTGCCCCTCTTCTAAGCCACATTCGTCTCCATTTGTGGACACTCCCCCTCCTAGTCCCGTCCCTCATTCTTCTGTTAAGCCCTCTGGTTCTCGTGCTCATGATGATGACCCCTTTATTGCTTCTGGTTCCAATGAAGCCTTCCCAGATCCAAGTCCTCTTGGTGGGAAAGCGGAGGAGCCTACTACACTGACTTCTTTGCTTGATCTCATGCACAGGTACCATGGAAGGATTCTTTCTTTGGAGGCGGATTTGAATCAACATCGTAAGCTTACCAGGGAAATTGTTCTTCCAATGGCTGACCGGATTAAAGCTTTGGAAACACAGCAGAGGAGAAGGAAGAAGCATGTGGTACAATCTGATTCTGATGAGGATGCTGAGGATCTTGTGGAGGATGGCTTGAATTTGCTGGCGAAGGCTGCTTTTGCTGATAAGCCATATGCTGATCTTCCGATTCCTCCTACTTCATCAAGCATCCCTCCTACTACTGCTACTCCTAGACCACAAAAAGATATTGCTGGTACTACTGCTGGTCCAACTGCTGGACCATCTCATCATCTTAAGGGGAAAGCCCCTATGACTGATGCTCCCTTACCCCCTCGCAAGCGTACTCGTAGACAACTTGAGGAGGACAGGTTGGGTGAGGAGGCTGCACAAAGACTACAAGCGGAGATTGACCAAGCTGCTAGGGCTAAGGAAGAAGATCTTCAGAAGCAAAGACGTGAACAGTTGGAGCATGATGCTATGCATTGGGATGATAACGATTGGATGCGGGTGCTCACTATTCTTACATCTGATTATTCACAGTTTACGGATCTCTTGGGTGCTGATGTGAATGAGCAGAATTGTATTCCGCGAGCTATGGCGTTAATGCG
Organism: Glebionis coronaria; assembly: GCA_025667525.1. Classification (NCBI taxonomy): domain Eukaryota; kingdom Viridiplantae; phylum Streptophyta; class Magnoliopsida; order Asterales; family Asteraceae; genus Glebionis; species Glebionis coronaria. The sequence continues at coordinate 191,031,492 of CM046880.1, forward strand.
TAAGCAACAATTGTCGCTTGCTGCTCATCTGCGTGAGAAGCGTCGGAACAGGCCTTTGACAAGAACCGAGGAGCGAAAGTTAATGCAGAGGTATGTCAAATATCAGTCGGGTGCTTACTTTACTGTTGGATGGACATGGGAACGAGTTAGGGCATTGTCTTTTGACGAGCTTAAGGATCTATACGAAAGAATGATCAAGCGTCAGAACACACCGGTTTCGGAGCGTTTCATCTATCGTCCTCCTCCACGAGTGGTTCCTACTTCTCAACCTGCTGTTGCTCCTGGTTCTTCATCTGATGTTCCTCTTGGTTCTACTGGTATCCCATCTGTTGTTGATGTTTCTACTGCTGGTACCACACCTACACCTTCGGTTGCTCATCCTGTTTCATCTTCGGGTCCTACTATCACCACCACCTATGCTACCACTACCACCACCACTGCTACTCCTGCTATGGCACAACCCTCACCACCCGTGACTGGATCTCAACCTACTCCTTCTCCTGGTGCAGCTACCGTTGATCCTTTGGTTGGACAAGGTGTTGATTCTACTTTTGCTGGTCGTATTCCTGCTGCGTAGGTAATGGTTAAAACCTCGTCTGGTGCTCCAACTCCTCGTCGTTCCATCCGCAAGAAGATGGCTAGACGTGGCAAGTCTGTTCCTTATGAGAAGCGTGCTCCAGAGAACCTTATTGATGCAGCTTCCAACAGTGACTCAGAATTGCCAATGGGTACGGGGTTTATTACTGCTTGGACGGTTAAGCCATCCACCACCATTCCTGGTACTTTCACCCATACGATTTCCATCAGTGATGGTTATGTTCGTTATGCTTCGGGTTTGCAAGGTATTTTGACTTGGGTAGATTGTAGGGATCTTATGTCGTTGTATGGGTTTGTGGATGCTGGTATGCCTACTCATCCTAGTGAGGTGCCCTCCTGGCCTAGTCTGACAATGTGGGCTGATTTGAAGATGATGCTTGATTCCCCTCCACATGCTCCACATTCTAGTGTCTGGAAGGACCAGTCACGCTGGGTAATCAAGAGATGGAAGCTGTATGCTGGCTGTGGAGTGCATGTCTTGGAATTGGAGTCTGGTGCCATGGTATTCATGCTTACGGATCTGGATTATCCGTTAACTATGGCTAGTATGGAGGCCATGCTTTCTTGTCACTTGCAGATTTCCAATGCCCCTTCCGGGAATGAGACTTCTATGGCTACTACTCTGGTAGAAGGGATACAAGCTCGGTTGCAAGCTAAGAAGGTGGCTGCGTCTGGTCTGTGATGGGTTTGTTTGTAAGTTTTTATGTTTTGTGTTTTATGTTCATATGTTTGTACTGCCATTCTTTTCACCAATATGTACAGTGATTGGTGACTTACATTCTAGATAGTTAAAAAAAATACTTTTTATATAATATCTGCTTATACTTTAAACAAATCATGGATTTTACACTTGTGAATAATATAATATCTGCTTATACTTTTGCAAAACATTGGGTTCCTTTTGACGGTTTCACACTTGTGCTGGTTTTGCGTTTCATCTGGTGTTGGACCTGGTCCTCACAACAAATGGTGCTCAACTCACCATGTCTCACAGACAAGAAAGAGTTGATTCACCATGAGGGTACGGCTCTGGTGTGATTCTCAAATCCGTTGATGGTTGCCAGGTTACCCAAAACTGGATGGTTTTCACTTGCCATGGTCCTAGACTGAAAAGTGGCTAATCCAAGGGGGTACGGCTCTTGGTAAAGATTTTCTCAAATCCGTTTATAGCTATATTAGCTTGCTCAAAGCTATAGGGTTTTCAACTCACCGATGCTTCATTGCTAAGAGTTGGCGAGTCCAGAAGGGTACGACTTCTGGTAAAGATATATTAAATCTGTTGACGGCTGTGATGGTTTGCCTAAAATCATCAGGGTACCCCTACTCACCATTGATTCACGTTCTAAGAGTTGGGCTGGGTTCTGGTCTCCCAGGGTGATGCTTATTCCACCATAATGACTGGCTAGCCCAAGAGCGAGCAACTACTTGGTAAAGGCTCATAAAATCTGCTCATGTTGCTGTGAAGATTCAACATGATGCAGATTTGTTTCAAGCTTTGAAGAAGCTTCTGGTGTTCATTGTTGCAGCGGTTCTTATGTTCCTTATATTGCTGATGCTGCTGTTTCTTTTGTTGTTCCAATCCTCAAGCTTTGTTGCACGATTTACCAGGAAACTTGAACTCAACAGGTCAAATTCAAGTTTAGGGGAGGATTGTTAGGACCATTGGACTAGTTCTTTGTAATAGGTAGACTAGGAGGTATGTAGTTCCTCCTGGTCATAGTAGTAGTAGGAGCAAGTCGTGCTCCTAGTCTTATAGAAATTCAAACTTTATTATTTAGTTATTATTCTGTTAGGATATGCATGAGATATGTTAGGAAAGGATATGCATATCAGTTTTACACGTTTTGATTAATTATGTATTAAGGTTTCCTTGTAGTATAAAAGGAACCTTAGGCAGAAGGGTTACACACACCTTCATCAAATATAATTCTAGTTCTTATTAATATTAGAAATCCTTAGAAAAGGATCAAGTTGTTATAGTTATTCTGTTCTTCTTTATAGTATTTGTATTCCGCACTTATACTGTGTATAGAGTCTCTCTGTGAATAGACTTGTGATTATAGAAGTCGTTCACCGTTCCTGACAGGCTGCAAGATCCACATCTAGTGGACCCAACACCGGTGCATTGAAAAGTCCGAATGGCATTATACGATAGGCAAACGTTCCATATGGACACGTAAACGTAGTTTTTTCTTGATCAGGAGGATCGATGGGGATTTGGAATTAACCGGAAAAACCATCTAAAAAGCAATAGAAATCGTTTCCCGCAAGACGCTCCAATATTTGGTCCATGAAGGGCAAGGGAAAATGGTCTTTACGAGTGGTGTCATTTAAATTACGATAGTCGATACACACCCTCCAACCGGTCACGAGTCTAGTTGGAATTAACTCGTTGGCATTGTTTGGCACAACGGTCATTCCTCCCTTCATAGGGACACAATGAATAGGACTCACCCAAGGGCTATCAAAAATAGGGTAAATCATTCCCGCGTCAAGGAGTTTAAGGAATTCCTTTTTGATGACATCATGAATTTTGGGGTTCACCCTCCTTTGACATAGAATTTTGGGGTTCACCCTCCTTTGATTGTTGGTAGGCCGTTTTTGAGGACGGGTCGAACTCTCATAGATGTGGCGGAGGGTGAACTTACAGTGAGGGTAGGAGATGAAAGAGTTGTGTTTAATATGGGCAAGTTGTCAAAGAAGTCTAATGAGCCCGAAACGGTGAAGCATATTAATGTTGTTAATGAGGAAGAAACTCAAGATGAAATCCTTGATGAAGTTTGTGATGGATATTTTTATGAAGCTTGTTCAAGTGGAGATTATGATCTACCTTATGTTGAGACCATTGCTTCCATCTCCTCATCCTTGGATTTTCATGAACCTCAAGAGCTTAACTTTGGTGATTTTGTGATTCATTCCAATACTCTCTTTGAAACCTCATATGATAACCCACTTTTCTACCATGATGAAGACATCTAAAAGTCCCTTAATATGACAATTGTTGATAAACTATAACTCTTGTAACCACGAAACACAATGAAATACTTTTCAAACGCGTAATGCTTTATTAATTATTATAAACAAAGTATTACAAAGTGCTATGAATACACTCGTTGAATGACAACAAGGTATGAACCTTAGAAACTAGTAAACTAGATTAGAGATACAAGTTTACAAGGGAACCAATGAGAAGCTGGTAGACAGCTGAGGGCTCAGTGGTTCCAAGGTGAGAATTAACTTAGATAAATTATCCAAGCACAAGGGTTGAGTTAATTCTTCCTTCTCACTCCTATTTATAATGTACGAGGTTGCTTCCTTAGTGGGAGTAGTTGATACGTGTCACCTTCTGAATGGAAGAGTACAACGTATTAAATGCATGTCCATGTCAAAATCGAGACATACCTTTAACCAACTTTAGGTGAACAGTTCTGCCAACTGTTCACCTTTTGTCCCACTAGGTCGTACTAGGCTTTATCTTGAATCTCTTGTTTTGTCCCGCTCAAAACACTTGGTAGATTCTCCCGCCTAAACTATAAAGGATTGGATAAGCGTTGCTTATCCCAGACTTCTAGGGTTCTTAAGTGATCTCTGAGTGTTGTCAACTCAGAGATCCTTGAACACCAGTACATTCCTTCAACATCCCAGCTATCCATTATCGCTGGTGAGTCTGACTTCAGATTGTCTTCGACTTCTCTGACGTTGTCTTTGACTTGAATGTTCCTGGTGTGCCAGCTGAGGCTTTGCCTTCCACTGGTCTAGTCTCTGTCGCTGGTCCTCTCAGCGATCAGCAAACACTTAGTCTAATTAAACAAATCTAGACTGGGCCATAGTTAAAACTTTCATTGGCCCAACAATCTCCCCCTATTTGTTTATAAATTATACTAAGTCTAAAATTATTGTAAGTGAGTACACAGCTTCTTCTTACACATAATTTAACAAACATACCTCAGAGTTTTATTAAACATAAAGAACCTAGTCTATTACAAAAACACCCAGAGGTATAAACATAAACAAAAGTAAAAGGTTCTTCAGCGATCGAGGCCTTGATCACAGATTCTATGTGCTTCAACTTTGTCATTCCTAGAGTTGATGACAAGCTCAACTTCAAACTCAAAATCCTCAGCTGTTTTGCAATTCCTTAGGATGCCCTGTTTGAGTCTGATGAGCTGGATGGTTGATGCCAGATGTAGTTCATTCATCCGCTGAAAGCAATACTCACAATTACCATTCATAAAGACCATACATGTCTTTGGTTCTGAGTATACTTGGCCCCCTACTGGTTTGGTGATCTCTTTAGGCAGAACCAAGTTTCTGTGCATCCCATCAACAACAATGTTTTCAGTAACCAAATTCTCCACCAGAGGCCCTATTTGGGTTTTCCTTTTCCTTTGTCCTTGAGAAGGTTGTTGTTGTGAAAGTTGAGGAGGCAGGGGTACCTTCAGCTTCTTTGCCGTGTCTCTTACCCAATTCAGCTTTGCTTGAATGTTCTTCATCATTTGGGCAGCACCTGGCCCAGTCTTCTTTTGGGCAAGAGCCAGCATTTCTAACCATTTAGAGAGGCCCAGATCTCTGAGTTTAAAGTCACTAGAGACTTTGTAGTTGGTTAGTTGGTTCTCTCTGTAAAGGGTCATCACCACCTTTTTGTTCTTGTCACTGTAACATGCATACTTGGTGATTTGACCAGGTTCAGCTCTCTGGTTTACAAGTCTTTCATATTCCTTTAGAAGGTTGCTCCTTTTAAACTCCAATTCTTTGAACTTAACCAGCTGAGCTTCCTTTACAGCAGGAGAGAGTTTGTTTAGAGCTTTTTTTCTTTTGAGTTCAGCCACTCTGATGTTTGCCAACCTTTGGTGTTCCAAGATTTGAGCTTTTTCCTGCTCTAGGGTGAGTGGTGGTTCATCAGCGCTCTTAAATTTGTTTAGATCAAAGTCTTTGGAGAGCCTGGCTGTAGATCCACCTTCTTCTTGGAGGGAGTGCAGGGTTATTTCATGCTGTTTAATAGCAATTCCTTTTCCCTTATCCTTTATTGCATCAGTGCTGGGGTTGAAGGATCTAAGAGGTTGTGGTGTAGGAATCACTATTGAAGGTTTTGGTTGTTTGAGTGACTGCTCCCCCTTAGGTGAGGCAGTGTCTTCTTCTTCTTCAGAGGTGGAGGTTGCTGAATTCTCCCCCTCAGGCATAACGCCGATAGTAGCTGTGCCTGAACCAGGCTTAAGGAACTTAATGAATTCTTGATGAACAAATAAGCATATCTCTTTAAGTTCCTCTTGTAACAGCTCTGGAAGAAGTTTTCTTGAAGGCTCAGACGCCTTTGAAATAGCTGCAACATTTGCTTTGACAGCTGATGTGAGGACAGATGGTATGTATTGCTGGAGGCTCTGGTCTAGAACAGCTGGGAGGTGAGCTTGCAAGGCACTTCCCAGTAGTTGCGGAAGTAAGGCAGTCTTAGAGGACTCCACAGATGAAGTTAGTGAAGTCTCTAGTGTTGTGGTGAGCTCCTCAGCAGCATGGGTTAGTGTTTGTAATTTAGAGAGGATGACATCATTTGTGACTTTGGGCTTGGTTATACTGATGTCACCCCTCTTAATCTAGAGAGCCTCAGCAGCGACTTCCTTAACATCTTTCATTCGAGGAACATGGACAGGCTTGAGCTTTTGTAAATGTTCTAATGTTGCATGGCCCTAGTTCCATAACATTTGGTAAGGTTAAGAAGGGAACTAGGGTTGGTGCACAGAGCCTCTGGTCCAATAGCCGCTTAGCAGCTAGTTCTTGCACATTGGGCAATGATGGGAAGGAAATGGGTTTCAACTATGATGTAACTTGGTCATCATCAGCATCCATATCAGCATAATTTGAGATGGTCAAGTCCTCTTCAATAATGAAGACCTCATCCTCTGGCATGGAATCAATGTCTGACATGGCATCGAGATCTATGTGGGGCACTTAAGCATTTTCATTACCAGCAATAGAATAGGCATCATCATTCTGCTGTTCTTCATGAAGATTATGAGCCTGTTATGACATTTGTTAGTAACCAATTGTGAAAAAATATGAAGTTATAGATCGTCATTCGCTCTAGGAAAGCTGGTTGTGATTATCCAGCCCCCCCCCCTAAGGATTTCTCCTTGGGACTCTTTTAAGTGTGAAATAGTTATGTTGAAGGGTCGCCATTCGCTGTCCCTAGGATAGCTGGGTGTGATTATCCTGCTCCCCCATAAGGATTACTCCTTGGGACTCTTTTGAGTTGTGAAAATTATGTGGTAAATGGTCGCCGTTCGCTGCCCCTAGGATTGCTGGGTGTGATTATCCAGCTCCCCCTGAAGGATTGCTCCTTGGGACTCTTTTAGTTGTGAATTCATGGAAGTTAAAGGTCGCCATTAATCGCTGCCCCTAGGAAGACTGAGGGTGATTATTCAGTCCCCCCCAAAAGAATAAAATCTTTGGGACTCTTTTAGTTGTGAATTATTTGAAGGTAATGGTCGACTTTTATCGTTGCCCCTAGGAAGGCTGAGGGTGATTATTCAGTCCCCCCAAAAGAATAAATTCTTTGGGACTCTTTTCCAATGAGGGGACCTAGAGACTGCGTGAAGTGCAGAGACTCTGGGTCGGGACTTATAGCATGCTCAAGTTTGTATGGACAAGAGCACAATCCATAGGGTGAAGGATCATCGGGGTGCGTTATGAGCACAAATGAATCATATCCTTGTGTTAAGACAGAGTGTACAGATAATCCTAAGTGTTCTAGGTGCTGACACAGACACTCTATGGGTTGAGGCAAACCCTAAGTCTTCATCACTCTCTCCTACAGAATGTTGAGAGTGATTGTATGTGAGCCTCCAAGAGAACAAAATGGCAAACTAATACCTGAGAGATATCAGCGTTGAGAAGGTTCTTAGTCGTCTCTGCTGACTGGGAGACGCTAGACTCAGGTTGTTTGTCAGCAGCAAGCTCTTCAACCACATCCACCAGAGAAGGGGATGGGTTCTTCTTGGTCTTCTTGGACTTGGAAGGATTAACAGAAGGGGTTTCAGAGGAAAGGGGGATGTCTTTCCTCTTCTTCTTCTTCTTTTCCTTGGGCACCTTGGGCTGAGAAGAAGTCTGCACAGAGGTCTTTAACAGAGACTTGTCAGTAGCTCTTTCAGCATTCACCTCATTATGAGGGATCAAGGGCTCTCCATCAACAACCAATAACCCAGCGACCTGCATCATGTGCCTGCTGAGAGGCACTTCGTCTTCCAAAGGGGTCTTTAGTGATGCAGCAGTGATGTGATAAGGAGAGAAGGAGAGAAGTTCATCATTTGTGTAGCCTTCACCCAGCATATCTTCTAAGATAAGAGAGAGATATCTTGTGTAGCAGATGGTGGCCAGTCTGTTCTTCTTCCCTTTGTTTTCTAGCTTAGCAATGAGGTCAGAGTAAAGTATATGGGCGATCCCTATATCTTGTCCCCAAATTAAGCTATAGGCAATAGCTTGCCGGGCTCCATTAAGTTGATCATGAGACCCCTGGTTTCCACCCAGATATTTCACAATGTATAACATCAACGTCCTCTAAATAGGCGAGAAGTAGTTCACTTTGATCAGGGACTTGGTTTAGAAACCTTGTGTGGTGAAGGGTTTATCATTGTCGTCATGAGGACAAAGGGTAGCCAGAGCCTTCTTCACCGTAGCGCTGGCAGGCACAGCGGACATGCCTTCATTGACTGGAAGTCCAATGAATTTGGTAAAGGTATGAAGATCAAAGGTGAGAGGTTGGGGATGTGTGGAAAGGTTGAAGGTGATGTGTGAAGAGGTTGGATCAACTTCCGCCCTATACCAGAACTCCTTCAAATATTGGTGGTAGCATGTGGAGGGTACTCTGGTTATGGCTTCAAAAATGGTGGAGTTTTTGAGGAAAGAGAACAAAGGTTGGTAGAGTGAATTAGTGTGTTCCAAGAGAGCTACACAATTGTTCAAAGAAATTTTGCCATCGTATATCCCAAAATCAACGTTCAAGGCGGCCAGGACGGTGAAAGCGGTGTTAGATGATGAAGACGTCATTGTTGAAGTGTGGAAGAAATGAAGGTTTTTGAGAAGATGAATAGTATGTGTGTGTGAAAGTTATGAGTAATGTGAGTTTTGAAAAGTGAGTCAAAGGTTTTGATAAAAGGGTTAGTCGTTTTACAATTAAATCATTTAATGCAAAAAATTACCTTTTAGGAAAAGTGGGACCCCTTGACTCTTCATGTGATATTTCTGTCCCTTGGAAAGCGGGAAAGTTGTTGACGATAAAGGTTAATCATTTGAATTAAATATAGGAATATATTAAGTCCTATTGGAATGTAACTACCTCGTTACATTCAATTCCCTTTAATGCCCAGAGACAGAGATCAGAGATCATTCGTCAGATTTGTTTACCAATATTGAGCATACCCAACTCAACAACCAACCTAGTAAAACTTGGCTCAGCCAGAGGTTTGGTGAATATATCAGCGAGCTGGTATTCAGTGGGTATAAAATGAAGCTCAATGTCACCTTTTAAAATATGGTCTCTGATAAAGTGATACCTTATGTCAATATGCTTAGTTCTGGAATGAAGTACCGGATTATTTGAGATGGCTATAGCACTTGTGTTGTCACAGAATATGGGAAACTTTTCATAAATGATCCCATAATCAGCCAGCTGAATTTTCATCCAGAGAACTTGAGCACAACAACCAGCGGCCGCTACATATTCAGCTTCAGCTGATGACATGGCCACAGAGTTTTGTTTCTTGGCGCTCCAGCATACTAACTTTCCTCCAAGGATTTGACAACTCCTAGAGGTGCTCTTTCTATCAAGACAACACCCATCGTAGTCAGAGTCTGAGTAGGCTTTGAGGTCGAAGCCTGATCCACTAGGATAACAGAGACCCAATGTGGGAGATCCTTTTAAGTACCTGAAAATTATTTTGACAACTACAAGGTGGGATTCCTTGGGGTTAGCTTGGTACCTAGCACAGAGACATGTGGCAAATTGTATGTCTGGTCTGCTTGCTGTGAGGTACATCAGTGACCCAATCATGCCTCTATATAAGGTCTCATTAACAGAGACCCATGAGTCATCAGCTCCCAAGTTGTTGGGAGGAAGCATGGGGCATTTCACTGATGCACAATCAGACATATCATACTTCTTGAGCAAATCCTTAACATATTTTTCTTGACAAATGGAAATTCCTTTGGAATTTTGTTTAATTTGAAAACCCAAGAAAAAAGTTAATTCCCCCATCATGCTCATTTCATAGTTTTTGGTCATTAATTTGGCAAACTGTTTGCTCAATGTAATAGTGGTTGAACCAAAAATTATATCATCCACATAAATCTGTACTAAAATGACATCACCCTTGGACCTATAAGTGAATAGGGTTTGGTCAATGGTACCTCTAACAAATTTATTTTCAACTAAGAATTTTGATAGGGTTTCATACCAGGCTCTAGGCGCTTGTTTCAGCCCATAGTGTGCTTTGTGAAGTCTGCAGACGTGATCAGGATACTCACTGCTTTCAAACCCTGGGGGTTGATAGACATATACTTCCTCTACAAGCTTCCCATTGAGGAAAGCGCTCTTCACATACATCTGGCACACAATAAACCCCATATAAGCTGCAAAGGCTATGAAGATTCTGATAGCTTCCAATCTGGCTACTGGTGCAAACGTTTCATCATAGTTAATCCCCTCAGATTGATTATATCCCAACACCACAAGCCTAGCCTTGTTTTTGACAATCATGCCAGCTTCATCCCTCTTGTTTCTGTAGACCCATTTAGTTCCAACCACTTGATTCCCAGCTGGAGCTTTTACTAGAGTCCACACCTTGTTCCTCTTGATCTGATTCAACTCATCTTGCATGGCAACAACCCACCCTTCATCTAGAAGCGCAACAGCCACATTCTTAGGTTCATCCTCAGAGAGAAAATCAGCGAAAAGGCATTCATTGGCTGAGGCGGTTTCTAGAGATCTCAATTTTCCTCTGGTGGTGACTCCCTCAGAAGGTTCACCAAGAATATTCACCAAAAGAATATCTTGGTTCCTACTCCATTTGGATTGAGGAGCAGGAGTCTCTGTGGGTTCATGAGTCACAGCAGGTTCAATGAATGTTGAGGGTTCTTCACAAATTATTTCTTCATCCATAATCTCTTAATCAAGAGGAGAGATTGGTTTGATGAGATCAGCATTCACAGTAGTGGGTGGAGTGATTTGTTCAGCATTTTCAACTTCTAGAGTGATGTCAGAGATTGAATGAGGATCAAATGCATGAACATAAGGGAAGTCCTTGTGACAGCCCTTGGATGATTCCTTGGGATGTGAGAAATCATCCACTGGATAAGATTTAACTTCATTGAAGTCAATGTCACATTCTTCTGAGTTGGTGTGGTTGATGACAGCATCTGCTTTAGTGAAGGTGACATGGATGGATTCTTCTAATTCTTGTATGCGGATGTTGAACACTCTGTAAGTTCTGGAGGTGAGAGAGTAACCAACGAAGAATCCATCATCAGACTTTTCATCAAATTTTCCCAGGTGATCTCTGTAGTTGTGAATGAAAACAGGGCAACCAAAGACGTGGAAGTAGCTTACATCAGGGGCTCTCTTTCTATATACTTCGTAAGAGGTCTTGCCATGTCTCTTCACAATAACGGATCTGTTTTGTGTATGACAAGCTGTGTTCACAGCTTCACCCCAAAATTGTTTAGGAAGTCTTGATTCGCTGAGCATTGTTCTAGCAGCCTCTATGAGGGTTCTGTTTCTTCTTTCAGCGACATCATTTTGCTCAGGGGTGCCTGGGTTAGAAAAGTTCTGTGATATTCCCTTTTCATCACAAAAGGCTTCCATGGCATGATTCTTGAATTCAGTGCCATTGTCACTTCTGATAGCCTTAACTCTGCAGTCATTGAGATTCTCTATTTCTCTGATGAAGGACATTATTCTTTCAGCAGCATCACTCTTTCTTTTGAGAAAGAATACCCAAGTGAATCTAGAGAATTCATCTACAATGACTAGTGTATACTTGTTGTGATTAAGGGATTGAGGTTTTACTGGTCCAAATAAGTCCATGTGAAGGAGATGGAGGCACTTATTTATAGAGAATGATTGTTTAGTCTTGAATGAGGCTCTGTGGTGCTTCCCTTTCTCGCACGCTGAGCAGGGTCTGTCTTTGGTGAAGGTCAGAGAGGGAAGCCCAGCTACTAAATCATTCTTGCCCAGTTTGTTAATGTTTTTGAAGTTGAGATGGGAGAGTCTCTTATGCTATAGCCAATTTTCACTATCAGATGCTTTGGCATAGAGACAAGTGTTTGTCCCTTCTGGACAAGATGTCATGTCGATGACATACACATCCCTTCTACTGGGTACAATAAGAACAACATCATCATTTTGATTGAAGATTGTTCCTTGGGTGTTGGTGAACAGAACTTTGAAGCCAGCATCGCAGAGTTGATGCTGATTAGGTTGTGCTTCAGTCCATTGACATACGCAACCCTTGTGAAGGTTATTCCATTACAATCCACTGAGCCATAACCCTCAGTAGCCCCTTAGGAATCATCTCCAAAGACTACTTTAGGACCATACTCCTTTTTATATCTATGCAGATATTGTTTAACCCCTGTCATGTGTCTGGAGCACCCGCTATCCAGATACCAAACAGATTTCTTCAGATATTCCTGCATAGATATAACAAATCCAGATTAGTTTCTATGATGAACCCACTTTCCAGTGGGTCCATGTTGTCGCTGACCAGCGACATTGGTCCTTCTCTGGTTACCTCCCCCTCTTTGGTTGCAATCCCTGGGTTCATGACGCATGCTTCCACAGATGTCACATCCAGGATAATGCTCGCACTCATCAGAGTGATGGTCGAAGAAACCACAGTACTTGCAGGGGGGGGTTAGGTCTGTAACCCTAAGAGTTATCTCTGGGTTTAGGCTCAGCCTTTCTTGAGGGTTAATGAGGAGTTTTAGATCTCATTTGAGGTCTGGTTCTTTGAACCGCAATGACCTCCTCATGCTCTCTAGATGTGTGTTCAGTGGACTCGCATGTGATACATTTTGGTTTCTTAGAGCAATCCTCGGATGAGTGATTCTTGAAACCGCAATGCTTGCAAGGTTTGAACAAAGCTCTCCCCTTGGAGCTACTAGAGCCTTCACCAAGAGAGTTAATAGATGGACTATTAACTCTAGGGTTGATTTGTTCTTTCAACCCTTTTACCTCTTCCATCAAGGTGAGGAGAAGTTGCTTGGTGGGAGAAACCTCTTCAAAGGGAGGAGTGGGTTTGTTGGAGTCCTTAGCCACAAAAACCTTTTTATTTGCTTTATCAGTGACTTTGAGAATTGAATTACCAGGGGTTTTGGTTGCAGGTTTTGGACCAGGCAAAGAATCAGATGGGTTAGCACCAGCGAGTCTAGGTGGGGCTGGTACCTCTGATTCTTTGTCAGAGTTCTTCTCATTCACAGAGGTGGAAGAAGGATAAGTAACATCTGAAGGGACAAATTTGACATTGGGAACAGGGATATGTTTTTTGAATCTACCCTTTCCCCCAATAGCCTGAACCACATCACCAGGTATGGATTCAGCGACTATTTCTTCCACTATGGATTGAGCCAAATTCCATTTCTCAATGGTTTTTCTAAGTTCAGAATTTTTATCAGACAAAGACTCATTTTCAGTGGATAATTTGCTCACTTCATTTTAAAGTTGATTAGCAAGATTCACAAATGGTTTTAGATTTGTTAATTCAGATTGGCAAAGATTTAACTCTGTTTTAAGACTATGAAATTTGTTTAACAGGTTTTTTCTTTGCTCTTCCACAAAGTGGAGGTCAACCAAGGTATAATCACTGACATGGTCTCTATCAGGACCTTCAGCCATAGATAACATTCTTTGTACCTTTTTCATGGTAATATCCACCCATTGACCAGATCTTGCTTCACTTTTACCCATAACGGGTTCTTCATCAGAGACAGCCATAAAGGCTCTGACGGTGGTGGTACCTTCATCCTCAGAAGTGAGAGGTTCATCATCCCAGTCGAGTGAGGCAGTGATCAGACCTTTTTTAGTCTTATTAACATCCTTTTTCTTTGCTGCATCATCGGCTTTCTGACTGAGTTTTAGCAGCTCAGCTTTCAAGGCTTTGTATTTAACTTTGTAGTCCTTCTTCCCTTCTGAGTCAGAGAGAGAGGTTTGCTTGAAAGGTGAGGTGGAAAACTTCTTCCTGCTGTTGTTGTTGCTGGATGAAGGGAAGCTTGGAGAGGAGGTTTTGTTTGACCAGCAATCCTTTTGATAGTGACCAGTCTTTCCACAAGTGTAGCATGACACCTTGGATTAATCAACCTTTGCAGCTCCAACTCTACCAGATCTCTTGTAGTACCTCTTTTGATCAGCTAAAAGAGCTCTGTCATGGAACTCAGCATGTAATTCATCAAGAAGTTCTTGACTACTTCTGGTGTCCTCTTTAATGTCAGAGTCGTTGTCCTGAAAGGAATGGTTAGCAACAAGAGCCTTTGAACCAGTGATACTGGTGGTAAATCTGTCAATCTCTGATTTATAAATGGAGTCAATTAGCCCTTCTTCATAGTTATATCTACCAAATAGTCGGGCTAAAGTATCATTCTTTATAGCATTTTTAGCTCTTAAGTTCTGATTTAGGCTAAGCCATTTTTTAGGTAAGCTATTGACAAAAGTAGCATTAACCTCAGCCTTAGGTAGAACAACTCCATTGTTTCCTAAATCATTCAACAAAATCTTAAGCCTGGTATAAGTTTGTGCAACAGTTTCTGTTTCCAAAGGTTTAAAAGCATTAAACTTAAGTCTAAGGGCTTGTATTTTGGTTTCTTTTGTTTCCTCTGGACCTTCATACCCCAGAACTAATTCAGTCCACATCTCCTTAGCAGAGTTGCATTTAATGATGGACTTTATAATGTTCTTGGGTAGGCAAGAGACTATGATACTTTTGAGTCTCTTGTCCTGGTTAGCCAGACGTCTATCCGCTGGAGACCATTGCTTAACAGGTTTCTTAATGGGTCTCTCAGGGGTAGAGGAAACGACCAGTGGTACATAGGGACCATTTTCTAAGATTTCTATCAAGAAGGGTTCTAAACCATCTAAATATATAAGAAATTTACTTTTCCAACTTGAGAAATCCTCTTCATCGAATGCTGGTACATTGGACACATGTGACCCCCCTCGAACATCAAGTAGTTAGGGAAGGTCAACATCATTATTACCAGTGCTTACAACTGGTGTAGGCATGGTAGTAGATGTGGTGGCCGGCATGGTGGTCGAGGTGGTACCTAAACTAGTTTGACCAAACGATGGAGGAGGTATAGTATCAGCCATATTAAGATCTTGATTTTAAAAACAAGAACGGTTTATGAAAAGTTTTATAAATCAAACCGCTTTGATACCAATTGAAAGTCCCTTAATATGACAATTGTTGATAAACTATAACTCTTGTAACCACGAAACACAATGAAATACTTTTCAAACGTGTAATGCTTTATTAAGTATTATAAACAAAGTATTACAAAGTGTTATGAATACACTCGTTGAATGACAACAAGGTATGAACCCTAGAAACAAGTAAACTAGATTCGAGATACAAGTTTACAAGGGAACCAATGAGACGCTGGTAGACAGCCGAGGGCTCAGCGGTTCCAAGGTGAGAATTAACTTAGATAAATTATCCAAGCACAAGTGTAGAGTTAATTCTTCCTTCTCACTCCTATTTATAGTGTACGAGGTTGCTTCCTTAGTGGGAGTAGTTGATACGTATCACCTTCTGAATGGAAGAGTACAACGTATTAAATGCATGTCCAAATCGAGACATACCTTTAACCAACTTTAGGTGAACAGTTCTGCCAACTGTTCACCTTTTGTCCCACTAGGTCGTACTAGGCTTTATCTTGAATCTCTTGTTTTGTCCCGCTCAAAACACTTGGTAGATTCTCCCGCCTAAATTATAAAGGATTGGATAAGCTTTGCTTATCCCAGACTTCTAGGGTTCTTAAGTGATCTCTGAGTGTTGTCAACTCAGATATCCTTGAACACCAGTACATTCCTTCAACATCCCAGCTATCCATAATCGCTGGTGAGTCTGACTTCAGATTGTCTTCGACTTCTCTGACGTTGTCTTTGACTTGAATGTTCCTGGTGTGCCAGCTGAGGCTTTTCCTTCCACTGGTATAGTCTCTGTCGCTGGTCCTCTCAGCGATCAGCAAACACTTAGTCTAATTAAACAAATCTAGACTGGGCCATAGTTAAAACTTTCATTGGCCCAACAACATCAATGAGGATCTTAGTGATGAAGAATCTCTTCTTTGTGATTCACCAATATATGATGCTTATAGTGATGATGAGCTATCTACTTGTGACTCTCCATTCTTTGATGATCACACTTCCTTGGGTTTTGAGGAATCACCAATCTTTGATAGACCAATATATGATGTTTATGGTGATGAGGAGGATTCTATCATGGATGAGAGTGATGAGTTTTTAGAGGTTGATATCCCTTTTGAATACACTCTTGGATATATTGATGAGGAGGGGGACATACTCTTTCTAGAATCTCTATTGCATGAAGATCCTTTACCTTTTTCTTTGCCCACCTCAACCTTTCAAAGTGATAAAGGAAAACAAGTCATGAATGTGCATTCAAAGAGTTTGTTGTTACCCATTACTCTATAACCTTTCTCTCACCATGTGACCTACAAGGGAGAATCTTCTAAGGCAACCAACACTTTTTGTTTTCCCATCAAGGAATGGATTTTTGATCCTGGTATAGAGCTTGCTAAACCATCTCAGTATCCGCCTGATGCAACAAAAAGAAAACTTTTGAGAGATTTGAGAGTATCACCTTATCACCTTTTGAAGAACATATGGGCAACCATTTTGGAGAACAACACCTCACCCTTTTCACCATTGCTTGGGAAGTTAGTTGTTGAATTGTGTTATAAGTGGGATGGTAATTATGTATTTGATCCGGGGGGAATATTTATGGAGTTTTGATAATTGAAAACTTGCTTTACCTTATCATGGTGATTTTTCTTTCAAAAGGGCAAAACTTTTCTTCTCTATGATAGGTTTTAGACACTTTTAAGTGTGGACTGAGTCGAGCTAGAGACTCCTTAAATCAAGCTTGAATAACTAGGTTTAGAGTTTTTAGACTTAGAGTGTTGTAGGTTAGAAATAAGGATATAGAGTTGATGAGAAGTGTAGGGGAGACCTTCCTTTTGTCTTCATGTTGTTTGTATGGTTGCTCACTCATCACGTGCTTTGGAGCTTATGGAGGAGGCCCTTGTATCCGGTTCACTTTGTTACTATTGTGATTTTTCATAGACACATTGTGCTTAAAAAATGAATTCACTATAGTTGATCTTTTCTTAGCTTGGGTTAAGCAAAGTCTATTCATTGTCATAAGTGTAGGGGAAGTTTATACTCCCATGCTCTTAAACATTGAGGACAATGTTTACCTTAAGTGTAGGGGGATCTTTTATCGAAGTGACCTTACCTAGACTTTGTCATTGACCTTCATGATAATATGGAAAATTAATTTTTCAAACATTTTTCAAATCTTTGATCTACTTTAAAATATGCATTCATAATTTTTGCATCAATCATTGTTCATTTGTATAACACAATTGCATTGTATATATTTCTTCTTTTAATTTTCATCAAAAATATATAAAAAGGAAAAAAAATAAAATAAGGACATGGCTTAACAAATTTAGATTTCTTTGACATATTAGGCCCGCCATGGATACTTTGACTCAACTCGAGTTTGCTTATCCAAGCATTATCTAGCTAGTATCCTTAACCATGTAGTCCTTCATTCGTCTATTAGGCTAAGCATCCACCACTCTCATTATTCGAGATTTTAAATTTGTGTAGAATGGGAAATGATAGATTTGAAGCAAGTATAAAAGGGCTAGATAAACTTCATGATAATTATGTTGGGAATAAATCTATGCTTATTTGTTTCCCCTGCTAGTTGATTATTCATACCCCTGCTAGAGTAAGTTCCCCCTGCTAAATAACAAAGGCAGGGGGATCCGTTCCCCTGCTGGAGTCAAAGGCCCTGCCGTCAAGATAAACATGGAATAGATCTTTACGCGTTTCAGTTATTATTCCTTAATACTTTCCATAGTTTGTTAGTAGTGATCTTGTACGTGGGTCCTTGCATCTATAAAAGGACTCACTAGGTTAGCATGCAAAGTGTGTCTTTCTCATTTTGTTTTTCATTATTATTACTTTAAGGTTTTGTAAACCCTAATACCACTTTGGGTATTCGTATATCTTTGATATATTAAAGTTCAACGTTTGAATCTTATTTGTTCTTGTGCTAAACATTACATTCCGCATCTTGTTTAGTTACTTTGCTTTGCAAAGTTTCTCTAGTGTTAGATTGAATTCTTTCTCTCTATCACAACCCTTAAACAAGCTATTAAGGTTTAAGATCTGATTTTGGGATCAACAAGTGGTATCAGAGCTTGTTGAGAAACTTTGTCTGAATTAAGAACAAAATCCTCATAGCAAACATGTCTTCAGATTCATCCACAAATAGCAACAACCACAATAACCTCAAGTTACCCATGTTAGATCCTGAAAACTTTGAATTATGGGAATTCAGAATCCAACAATACCTGAAAATGGAACACTATGTTCTCTGGGAGATCATAGAATTTGGTGATCAATTCAACAAAATGGTGGCAGTTGAAGAAGGCAAGGATGAAGGTGAAAGTTCCAAAGGTAAGGACAAGAAGAAATCTGCTGCTCTATGTGATAAGGAAATATTGGCTAGAAGGCATGATGTCAGGGCTCACAACTCATTGTTGTTGGCCCTACCTGATAGACATCAACTCAGATTCAGGAAATACAAAACAGCTAAGGAACTATGGGAAGCCATAGGCACAACCTTTGGAGGAAATGAAGCCACAAAGAAGAAGAAGAAGAACCAAATGCTGGATGATTTTGCTTCTTTCAAAGCAAATGGTGATGAATCAATTGGAGCTATTTACAATAGGCTTCAAGACATGGTGGCCCACTTGGAATTCTTTGACATTGAGGTGACAAGAGAGCAGGTGAATACCAGGTTTCTTAACAGCCTCCAGAAAGAATGGTTTGTCTATAAGGCAATCTGGCAGAATAAGGATGACTTGGACAACAAGAATATTGATGATATATACAACAACTTAAAAGTTTTTGAACCTATTGTCAATGAAATGAAGTCAAAAGGGACAATTCCCACCAACTCAAGTGGAGTGGCTGATCCCCCTGCTAGCATGGCATTCATATCACAAAGCAGTGGAATCGCCAAGAACAGTGGAATAGAAGTAGCCCCTGCTACTTATTCCCCTGCTACCAGGTCTGGACCTTCCTATGATGAAGAAAGACCAGCTACATTCAGCCTTGATACTGCATGTGCCTTCATAGCATCTCAAGGGCCACTAGGATCTACAGTGTTACATGAAGATCTGAATCAAATCAGTAAGCAAGCACTAGAAGAATTGGATATCAAGTGGAATATGGCTTTGCTAAGCATGAGAGCCAACAGGTTCCACAAGAAGTATGGGAAGAAGATCACAATTAATCCATCTGATGTGGCTGGGTTTGATAAAGCAAAAGTTGAATGCTACAATTATGGCAAGAAGGGTCATTTTGCCAGGGAATGCAGAGGACCTAAGTCTGGAAATAGCCATAGAAAGGATGAGGATTCTGGTGCTAAAGCCATGGTAGCAATGCAGGGGATAGATGGAGCAAATGGATGGGACTGGAGTGCTATGACAGAAAGTGTGGAAAGAAATCAAGCTTTGATGGCTGAGGAAAAGGAAGAAGACTTTGCACTTATGGCCATGTCAAGTTCCAGCTCTGACAATGAGGTATATGATGACTCATACTGTACTAAAGCTTGTAGGAAAAATACTGAATCTTTAAATGATCAAATCAGAAAGGTAAAAGCTGACTATATCAATTGTGATAATGATCTTGATAATTACAAACGTGCTTTAGAACAACTAGAGTCCACCATAAGAGAGTATAGGCAAAGAGAAAGTGATTATAGGGATCACATTGTGATTCTAGAAAGAGATGCCAAGGAGAATAACCAATCTATAAATGTTTTAACTGCTGAACTTGAAATTTTCAAAGCTAACCAAAAGATAGATGAGGAAACTGTTGAAAAATTTGGAAAAGCTTCAAAAGATTTAACCAAGGCATTTGAAATTGGTCAATCTCCTAAGGACAAAACAGGGTTTGGAATTAAGAACATGAATGCTACTATACCTCCACCCCCTTCTAACATCCATGCTGCCTATCCTAGAAAAGACTTGTCATGGACTGGTCTCCCTTGTTTTGAAAAACAGGATGACATTGAGTTTGACTTGAGTGCTTATATACCTAATAACCTTGATACAGAAGAGTCTCTAGTTAAAACTAGTGTTATTAGGGATGTTAAACAGGAACAGGTTGGATTAAAGCAAATTGACAACCCTGTTAGATTTTCAAAAGAAGGAATTTCTAGCAGCAATCCAAACTCTAAGAGCATCTCTTCCAAATCTAAAGCTAGGCCACAGTCTCCTAAACCTACCATTAAATATGCTGGTATGTACAGGAATGTCAGAGGAAATCAAAGAAATTGGAATGATCAAAAGTCTCATCAATTAGGAAAAGACTTTGTGATCAATACCAAGCCCTGCTTCACATGTGGCAGTTTTGAACACACTTATCAGGAGTGTAAGGCACCAATGGAGATGGTGGCTGCAAATCCCTTAAAGGATATGCAACCTAGAGCCATTCTCCTAAATGCAGGGGCAAAATCCTTTTCCCCTGCCAAGTATGTTGCCCCTGCCTTGAGAAATAGAGTAGCTGAGAAATATGTTGCTCCAGCCCTTAGAAAGGAAAATGATGTTCACCCAAAGCCCAACACTTCTGTGACCACCCCAACACCTTATACTGCATTTAGATCTGGCCCAAGACCTTATCAACACATGAATAGAGGCCAAAACAAAAGGTGGGTTCCCTCTGCTAAGCATAAGGATTCCCCTGCTAAAACTGGGGTATTCCCTGCTAGAAGAGGTGTGTATTCTAGGAACATGGGAAGATGGGGAAAAGCTTTGAAAGCCTCAGCTCGCTGGGTTTGGGCACCCAAAAGGGGTACTCAATCTAATGGTGTATCTCTAGTTTTTGATAAGCTATCCTACATTGATACACGAGGTAGATCCAAGTCTGTAATGGCTTGGGTCCCCAAGAAAAACTAATTTGTTTTTCCTTTTGCAGGTGACAAAGAAGACAAGGGATGATAGAGCATATTGGGATAGTGGATGCTCAAGAAGTATGACTGGACACAAAGCTTACTTGTCTAACTTTGTACCCCTGCATGACAATGATGGTGTTTCTTTTGGAGATGGGCATGGAACTATAACAGGAAAAGGAACTATTGTCACAAATGGGCTGACTTTTGACAATGTGTACTTGGTGAAGGAACTCAAGTATAATCTCTTCAGTGTGTCTCAGATGACTGATAACAAGAATTTTGTCTTGTTTACTGACACTGAATGCTTGGTATTAGGAAAGGAATTTGTCTTACCAAATGACACTCCAATTGTTCTCAGAACACCAAGACAGAAGAACATGTACACAATTGATCTCAAGGACATCTCTCTTCAAGACAATGAAACATGTTTCATTGCCAAAGCTTCAGCAGATGAATGTAAGAAATGGCATAGAAGACTTGGTCATCTTAATTTCAAGAACATGAACAAACTAGTAAAGCATAATCTGGTTCATGGTCTTCCTTCCAAGTCTTTTGCCACTGAACATACTTGTGCAGCATGTCTGAAAGGGAAGCAACACAGAGCATCTTGCAAGTCAAAAACAAGTATGTCCACCACCAAGCCATTGGAACTATTGCATATGGATCTTTTTGGTCCTACTTCTGTGGCAAGTATAATGAAGAAATGGTACTGCCTAGTAATTACTGATGATTTTTCAAGTTTTACATGGACATTCTTTCTATTTGAAAAGAGTGATACTGCTGATATACTCATTGGGTTTATCAATCAAATTGAACTGTCAAAAAGCATGAAGGTAGTTACCATAAGATCAGACAATGGTGGTGAGTTCAGAAATCAGAAATTGGATTCTTTCTGCATAAACAAAGGCATCAAGAGGCAATTTAGCATTGCTAGAACACCTCAACAGAATGGAGTGGCAGAAAGAAGGAATAGGACACTCATTGAAGCTGCAAGAACTATGCTTTCTGATTCCAAACTTCCAGTTATCTTTTGGGCTGAAGCTGTATCCACTGCTTGCTATGTGCAAAACAGGGCCTTGGTAGTCAAGGCACACAACAAGACCCCTTATCAGCTGTTTAATGGAAGACCTCCCTTAATTGACTTTTTCAGACCTTTTGGGTGTCATGTTATCATCTTGAACACCATTGACAATCTTGGTAAGTTTAGTGAAAAGGGTGATGATGGATACTTTGTGGGTTATTCCTTAAACAGCAAGGGATATAGGGTCTTCAACAAGAAGACAAGCAAAATCACAGAAAATCTTCATGTGAATTTTCTTGAAGACAAACCTGAAGATGTTCAAACAGGTCCAGACTGGTTCTTTGATATAGATGTACTTTCCAAGTCCATGAATTATGTACCTGTTGTCTTGCAGAACACTAACATTTCAGGTACTCAAGAAACAAGTGATGCTGAGAAGTCACCTCTGAGGTACATGAATGTACCCTCATTGTTTCCTAGTGAAGCTGATAAAGAAGAAGATAATTCTGCTTCAGGAAAAGAACAGCCAATCTCATCACCTGCTATGTCTGAAGGCAGTGGAATGGCTGAAAGGAGTGGAATCCTGGATTCCCCTGCTAGAGGAATTGATTCCTCTTTCACAAAGGATCATGATGCTAATGAGACTACTGATGGAGAAAGAGAATCCCCACTCATCTCATCCTCCACACCCATAAATGATGGTCCTGTCATATCCAGCAGTGGAAGCAGAATCATCAGGAGTGGAGGACCCAGTTATTCAGAGCTTCATTCTGCTCACAAGCACCCATCTTTAGGCCATGCTGTCTCATTTGGAAGTTCCTTTGAGGACTTCTTTCCTAATCAAAATAGCCCCATCAATTCTGATTTGGAAGAAGATGAAACAGAAGTCATCATGCAGCCTACCTTTAGAATCAATAAGGATCATCCTATCTCTCAGATCATTGGTGATCCTGAAGCCCCCAGACATACAAGGTATACAGCAAAGGAGCACAGCTTCATTGCTAACATCACCATGAAGTTCAATCATGAAAACATGCAATGTTGTCTGTTTACTGCATTTTTGTCACAAGAAGAGCCAAAGAAGATTTTTCAGGCTTTAAATGACCCAAGCTGGGTTGAAGCTATGCAAGAGGAGCTCTTACAATTTGACATACAAGAGGTTTGGATTCTGGTTGATTGTCCCAAATGGGCAAGGCCTATTGGGACCAAGTGGGTACTCAGGAACAAAAAGGATGAAAGGGGAATAGTTGTCAGGAACAAGGCAAGGTTAGTAGCACAAGGGTATACTCAGGAAGAAGGGATTGATTATGAAGAGGTGTTTGCTCCAATAGCAAGGATTGAAGCTATTAGATTATTCCTTGCTTATGCCTCATTCATGGACTTCACTGTTTTTCAGATGGATGTGAAAAGTGCCTTCTTATATGGAACCATTGATGAAGAAGTCTATGTCATGCAACCACCAGGGTTTGAAGATCCAGAACATCCTGACAAAGTATACAAAGTGAAAAAGGCCATGTATGGCCTTCACCAAGCTCCCAGAGCCTGGTATGGTACTCTTTCCAAATATCTCCTAGACAATGGATTCAGCAGGGGGAAGATTGATCAGACCATGTTTACAAAGAAACAAAAGGGTGACCTTCTGCTAGTACAAGTCTATGTGGATGACATCATTTTTGGATCAACTAACTCCATGCTTAGCAAAGAGTTTGCCAAATTGATGCAGGATAAATTTCAAATGAGTGCTATGGGAGAACTAAACTTCTTTTTGGGGTTACAAGTTCAGCAGCGGAAAGATGGGATATTTATCTCACAAGACAAATATGTAGCTGAGATTGTAAAGAAGTTTGGCATGTCTGATGGGAAGAAGGTGTCCACTCCCATGGACAAGGATCATCCATGGGGAAAGGATGGTCCTGGAAAGCCTATAGATGTCAGGAATTACAGGTCTATGATTGGGTCTCTTATGTATCTCACTGCTTCAAGACCTGACATCATGTTTGCAGTCTGCTTATGTGCAAGATACCAGGTGTCACCAACAGAGTGTCACTTATTTGCTGTGAAAAGGATTTTTAGGTATCTAAAATGTCATCCTACCTTAGGACTCTGGTATCCAAAGGAGTCACCATTTGAGCTGATAGCTTATTCAGATAGTGATTATGCTGGTGACAACAATGATAGGAAGTCTACAACAGGGGGATGCCAATTTTTGGGGAGCAGGCTTATATCTTGGCAATGTAAGAAGCAGACTATCATGGCAACATCCACAACTGAAGCTGAGTATGTAGCAGCTGCTGCATGCTGTGGTCAAGTTCTTTGGGTGCAAAATCAATTGCTTGATTATGGGTACAACTTTCTTAAAACCAAGATATTTATTGACAACAACAGCACTATTTGCATCATAAAGAACCCTGTTTTTCATAGCAAAACCAAACACATTGAAATTAGACATCACTTTATCAGAGATTATTTTGAAAAAGGACTGATTGTCCCTGAGAAAATTGATACAGAACTTAATGTTTCTGATCTTTTAACAAAAGCTTTTGAGGTAGGGAGGTTTCAGTATCTGGTTGCAGGTATTGGAATGGTTACTCCTTAAAATCTGATGTCTATTTTTGTCATGTGTAATCAGGGTTCCTTAACTGCTGTTGTTGAATAATTGTTAGTCAATTTTACCATTTCTTTCATTCCACTGCTTTTTAACACTGATTCCCCTGCCTGGGGTTCATTCCCCTGCCAAGAGAATTTTTCTCTTAAGCTGGGTGTGTTCTTTTTACAAAAGTGGTTTTATGTGGTTTTAGACTAACAATGCAGAGGTTCCTATGGTGCATACTATTCTCCTTGGTGGATCAGGTATATACTCTATGTTTTAGGGGAGGATAGGTCACACCTTTAGGATTCAGGGTATTCTTAGAATGCTCATATATGGTCTTAGATCATATCCACTGGTGAGTGAGGGTTCAGGATAATGATGACTTGCTGCAAAGCTTGTCAGAATTCTGAAACCTTGAGGCACTGTAGTGTGTGTTTACATTTCTTTATTCAAGCAGCTTGCTGTTCAAAATACAGATGTGTGGCACACATTGCCAAGACTAACTGACCATAGGTAAGGGACAAGGTTGGGATGGTGACTGGGGTATGCATGATTTCTTGGGATTACCTGGTGTAGGGGGACTTATGTATTAACTTTTTGTATTGGGACCATTGCTGAATAGAGGACTCTTGAGATTCTATGTATCTATCTTGTGTATACAAGTGTGTGCATTAGAGCAGAGCTAGTTAGCATTAGTCCTTCCATGACTAGTTTAATACCCCTAGGAAAGTTTCCCCTGCTTTTATCTTTTATTCCCCTGCCTTCACAACATTCCCCTGTTTGACCATTGACCGACAATACCGTTACCCTGCTTATAGCCGTTGGGCCTGCTTGTTTCAATTTTGGTTAGGGAATATTTTATTCTTTTTAAAAGATATTTAAGGCGCTTTCTTCGTTGATTGGTAATCTTTTCCTTCTATTTCAAATATATTAATTTTTTATCAAGATTTATCTTTGATATTTTTGCAATTTGAAAATTTTGGTCCAATCACAGCCCTTCAATTTGTCTATATAAACTTAATTCCCTTTAACAGCAGGTCCACAACTCTCTCTCGACCTAATCCCACTTACCTCCCATCTCTATAAACCTCTAAACTATTTTCCAAATTCATCATGACTCTTAAAATTGTTCCTAATCATAACCAAATTGCTTTGCTTCATGATGAACCAGCCGAGTTTGCTGAGGCTGTGGCCTTTCTAAAGTCTTCGTACTTCAGAGTGGCCCTTCTCATCAATCCTCGCATTTATACCTCACACATTCAACAGTTCTGGTCTAAAGCCATGACCAAAACAGTGAATGGAGAGGTCATAATTCAAAGCACAGTTGATGGTCATTCCAAGGTAATCACACTTGCCTCCATCAGGGAGAATCTCCTCCTTGATGATGAGGATGGAATAACCAACTTCTTTGAGGCTGAAATTTTTGAAGGTCTTGAAAAATTGGGGTATAAACTTTCTGAAAATCAAAAATTAAAGTTTGCTAAAGGCCAGTTTGCCCCTCATTGGAAACTTTTGATTCATACTATTATGCAATGTTTGTCACCCAAAACCACTGCTTTTAATGAAGTTGGTAGTGAGATAGCTTCTGCCCTGATCTGCTTTGCAACAGGAAGGAAGTATTGTTTTTCTCAAATGATTTTTAAAGGCATGGTTAAAAATGTTTCAAGCACCTCAAAGTTTTGTATGTATCCAAGGTTTATAGAAGTTTTGCTGAATATGAGTGATCATGGTCCCATTACACACAGAAACTATTTTTCAGCAACCAAACACACAACCAAACTTTTCACCACATTACTTGCACCATCACCTTTGTTCTCTGGCAGAAACATTCCATTCACTTCAATCATGCTAGACCAAATCAGACGGGAAGAAGCCAAACATCAAACAGCCATAAATCCACCTGCTGAATCCCCTGCCAAGAACCTACCACCTGCTGATCCACACCAAGAAAGGCGTTCAAAATCCAGGTTTGCCAGGTCTCCCTTGCCTGGTGAATCTTCACAAGCAACAGAGAGGAGAGTCTCCAAGAGTTTGGAGCAACCTGGGGGTTTGGCTGCCACTACTGTCTCATCCTCAAGGGGTGAGCAGGATAGTGACACCATCAATAAGTCCTCTCCCCCACTCCATGATATCCAACAAGGGGAGCAATCCCCTTCTAGGATTGAGAGCAGTATGCAACCTTTGACAAATCTGGAATTGACGAAAATGTGCATGAGTCTGAAAAGACAGAATGCACAACTAGTACAAGATGTCAAAAAGCAAGGTCTAGTTATCTCTCACCTGGAAACCAGACTTGCTACTCTTGAGGGGAGGAGAAAGCCCAGACTGATTCTTTCCACAGATGAGGATGCTTCCAAAGGGGAGGAAATTCCAACCAAAGAAGGATCTACTGAGTATTATTCATATCATGGTAGGGAGCATGGAAAGATAACAGGTGCTAAGGAAGGAATGGAGAGGGAAAGTGCTGATAAAGGAAGTGACAAGGGGAGTGCAACCAAAGATATTGCTCAAACATTGCTCACCATGGGCAATCAAGAAGAAGCCCCAGCTTCAAAAGTTTCCCCTGCAATTGATCCCACTGCTGTAAGTTTATCCCCTGCTAAGAACATTACTCAAACATTTGTTAGGAAGAACAGAAAGCAACCAGCTCAGAAGGGGATAACAATCAAAGAACCTGCATCTAAAGCAAAACCAGCACCAGCAGTGGATCCAAAAGACAAAGGAAAAGGAATCATGGTGCAACAGCCCAAGAGAAAATACAAGCATCTGACTCCTGAACAGCAGAAGATCCAAGAAGCACATGATGCACAAGTAGCTCTCAGGCTACAACAAGAGGAAATGGATATGCAGGATCAAAGGATGGAAAAGATGAGGCCCAAAGATATGCTAAAACAGGTTGAGATTATGCATAGGGAACTAGATGAGAGGGTACCTCATGTTGGAGAATTTCTTGATCAATGGGAGAAGGAGTTGAAAAATGCTCCTTTGGAAGACAGGTATGAGTTGACTTGCCTTGTTTACAAATTTCAAACTGAATATCTGGAAAGAAGGGCAATGCAAATTCAGAGTGAGAAGTATAGAACATCAGAGAAAGGGCAACTTGATCACTACAAAGTTCTGCTTAAAAGGCATAGAAAGTGGAAGGATGGTGACTTCACAGATATGAGCTTTGAAGCCATAAAGAGAGCAGTCAGACCAGTTCTAAAGTTGTATGATGTGGAGGATTGGATGACAATCAACACTCCTGAGGAAGCTGAGTATCTTAGGAGACAAAGTGAAGTGCTACAGAAAGCTAGAGCAACAAAGAAAAGAAAAGCTGGAGAGACTACACAAGCAGGTGCATCATCCCCAGCAGGGGAATCACACCAAGCAGGTGAAAGTTTTCCAGAAGTACTTGAGAAGTCAGTACTTAATGCACAAAGAGCAGCAAAGAGACTCAAGAGAATGGAGCAAGTGGGCATAATCACTAAAGAGTCTCAAGGGCCATCAAATGATGAAATTGACAAACAGCTGATTTTACAGGAAAATGATGAAATCTCACCTAGTGAACTTGGAAAGAAGTTTGCTATTATAGAGTATGCTGTTTATGAACACAAAGGGAGAACTTGGTGGAAGCTTACAAGGGCTGACAATACAGCATAGACTTTTCTAAGCCTAGATGTCATCTTTCAAATTTTGGATTGAAGACTTAGAAGATCTGTGGAAAATATTGAAGAAGACGTTTGCTGCAAAACCTCCTACCATGGATGGTGTGGAGAAGGATTGGGTAATCTGGGAGTGCATGCATAGAATGTATGAACATGAATTATTTGATCCTCTATTTGATGCAGTGAATAAAGGAGATTTGGTGTATTGGAAGCTATTTACAAATTCTGGGGTTTATGAGGTAGTAATGGAAGGTGTGAGTGTTTATTTACTCAATCATAGGTTTTATCCTTTCTCTCAGGAAACCTTAAAGAAGTTAGCACAGGCTAAGTTAATTGTTGATGCCAAAAAGCCTGTTGCTTATGATCTGGTAAGAATGGTTCATAGTCAGATTTGGCCAGAGAGTTTGTAAGCATCCTCATCAACTAGCATTTATTCAGAAACTTATCTTTAGGGGAAAGCACAAGTTTAGGGGAGGATTGTTGGGAATAAATATATGCTTATTTGTTTCCCCTGCTAGTTGATTATTCATACCCCTGCTAGAGTAAGTTCCCCCTGCTAAATAACAAAGGCAGGGGGATCCGTTCCCCTGCTGGAGTCAAAGGCCCTGCCGTCAAGATAAACATGGAATAGATCTTTACGCGTTTCAGTTATTATTCCTTAATACTTTCCATAGTTTGTTAGTAGTGATCTTGTACGTGGGTCCTTGCATCTATAAAAGGACTCACTAGGTTAGCATGCAAAGTGTGTCTTTCTTATTTCGTTTTTCATTATTATTACTTTAAGGTTTTGTAAACCCTAATACCACTTTGGGTATTCGTATATCTTTGATATATTAAAGTTCAACGTTTGAATCTTAATTGTTCTTGTGCTAAACATTACATTCCGCATCTTGTTTAGTTACTTTGCTTTGCAAAGTTTCTCTAGTGTTAGATTGAATTCTTTCTCTCTATCACAACCCTTAAACAAGCTATTAAGGTTTAAGATCTGATTTTGGGATCAACAAATTACTTGTGGCTAAACCCTTCTCTTTCTTAGCCTCTAATTTCTTCGCATGTATATATGTTAATAAATAATCAAGAACGGTTTTAATTGGTTTGTAGTCTCTTATGCATTTTTGACTAATCATTCATGGTTGGTATAAGTATGTCTTAAGATTCTAAGTTAGAACGTTTTATGTGTACTAGAATTATGTCATGCTTAATACTTAGCGGGTGTTTTTCCTTTTATTATTTTCAACTTTCTTTGTGAGGAATAAATAAGAGCGGCTTACAAAAAAATGAGTGGCTAGAAAAAAAAAAGAAAAAAATAATTATACAAGACTCCCAAGAGGGGCAGTGAAGTGTTAATTATAGTAACTATTAGATTCCAATATTACCTTCACATGTTGTGGGGATTTAATAGTTGCTCCAATCCAATATTACCTTGACGGGTTGCGAGGTTGAAGATCCAAAGTCCTAAAAAGGCGGCGGATGTAAATTATTACGTGAGTTTTATTTTTCTTTCCTTAGCGAGTGTGTAGCTACTTATTAATGCATGACATGAGGATTTTACACATAAGGCGAGTGACTTATTCCTCTTGAAACGGACTTATACTAATTGTGAGCGGTTTTTCAAGTAATGGATGAGAGGATTACTTAGGATTAAAACCGTGCTTCCTTATTTTTGGATTTTACATTTCTTATATTTCACGCTTCCAATAATGACAAATTTCCCTTCAAGCAATTTGCTCAAATAATAACCGGTTCCACATTTAATTGTCATGAATAAGTTGATGCACTTTTTACTTGTGAATGCAATGATCCTATTTTTAAGCTTGGTATGGGGAAAGTGAAATTTGAGGGTGATAAGTGTTCATGGTACCAAAGCCCTAATTTAAGTCATTGATTTCTTTATGAGTTTTTCCATCAAAACCATTTATGAAAAATCGAAAATACAAAAATAGAATTGCTTTCTTTGCATTGCACTATACAAAATCACAATCATGCATCATATAGTATAGAGTAGTGTAAAAACATTCCATATTGGCCAAGGTGGGTTAATTATGAGAAAAATGTAAATTTATGCTTTAAAATATAGCTTTGCATGAGGTCATGGCAATGTTCAAGTGTAGGGGATTTGATATGAGCAAAATCTCATATCAATTAATCAATAAATCACCCTAAAACACATAGAAAATACCTAACTTTTGTGCTATAAAGCAGTATTATGTGGTATGTTTTGTGTTTGTGCTTAAATAGGTAACAAGGATACAATTTCAATCAAACAAGAGGAAATCAAGCTCATTTATGATGAAAAGACAAGAGAAGGATCAAAGATGACAAGCCATTTGAAGATGAAGGACCTATCTTGACAACATTCAAAAGTTGAGGGACCTAAATGCAAACTTTGGAAAAGTCAAGATTAAAGTAAAGCTTGGTCAAACTTCAAGTCAAACAAGTCAATGGGCTTAAAAAGTCAAGAATACAAGTCAAAGGACCTTAATTGCCAAAAGAATGAAGAAATGAGCTCAATTGAAGAATCTGCTAAAGTGAGGGACTGAAAATGTCAAATTTTCATATACTTTGGCCTTGATTCGAGTCATTACCATTTAAGCCAATCAAAATGCAAGAAATAAATGGTTCGGATTGCCAGTTAACTTGCCAGCTCACAACTTCATTTAATAACCGAATCTTCAACAGTGCAACGCACTATCATTTTATCAGCCAATCACGTTGCTGTACTTCATAATTCATTTATCAAAAATGGATAATGATCCGTGTGAGAGGCCATAATCCAATCAGAAAATGCCACGTGTCAACTTCAACAAGCAAATAACCCAGGATCGATTTGGAGCTACAAGGCATTTCATGAAATACTTTCTACATGAAAAAGACTCGGAATGAGATGACGAATCCAACTACACAGCTTAATTAGACTGAAGATCAAAGGATTATAAAACCCCTTTTGTGTTCTTGATGAAGAATCTGCAATTCACCAAAAGAAGACACCTTGCATTCTCCTATTGGTCATGACACGTCGACTACCCCAACAACTCATCATCAGACCTCTATAAATAGTAGCTAGTCACTTCATTTTCATGGGTAGAAAAAAGTGTGAAAAACATACACTTGTAGTTTTTTTCTCTCAATTCTGTTTCTCTTTCCATTTAGTTAATGATAACATCCAAATCCAACATGTTTTCTTGAGCGTTATCCGTATATTTTGCATGGTTTTGGTTATACGAACGAGCTTTATAGCTCATATGTGTAAAGTTGTGTTTTGTGTTGTTAGTTAGCTAAGAATAAGAAAAGTGAAGAAAAGAAAGAATAAATGACGATTCATGCATATACGAAGGAATCCAAACAAGTACAAACCTTTGAAGATCCATTTCAAGTGCAAGAACAAGTGTTTTCATAAAGTGTACAAGTTGATCAACATGCAAAGTGGCCACCTACTTTTGTGTAGGCAAAATTTTGTCTACATACAATGAACTCTTCAAGCCTTCATGAATCTTCTATGGAGCATTCTAGAAGTACTTTGGCTCCAAGTTATTTTCTTTGGCTCTAAGACAAACATTGAATTCCAAGGCCTTAATTCATCTATAAATAAGACCCTTGGGGTCATTGTAACATAACACTTACAACATCACCTTCATTATTCATCAAGAAAACTCTCTCCTTGGTGAAAATCCCGGATTTGGTCCAAGTGTGCCAAAAACACATCCTTTTGAAGCTCCAATCATCAAAATAACATTGCCAAACTCTAAGGGATCATTACCCTTATCATTGGTAGTGTTTCTTGATACCTAAATCACCACCAACCTTCACCAAACCTCTCCAAAACCTGCCTCAAATCTCGAATACGAATTTCATTTGCATAACCTGAAAGACCACAAAACTTGTAGTCAATTGGAGGCCTAAGGATTGCTCTAATTCTTTCCATTTACTTATTGTATTCATACTTTGGGTAAATTCTTGTTATTTTAATTATGTTGAACTCTATGTCATATGTTGAATGTTTGTTCTTTATTAATGTGATTATTGAGTAGTTTTCTTGTAGATTTGCTATTATAGATCCGGTGGTCTAGGTGGGTGGTGGAAGATGGTGGAAGCCATTGTTGAGAGAGAGATAAGAGAGGTTGTGTGTAAAATAGAAAATGTATTAAACATGAAAATGAAAACACAAGCCACACCCCTCCTTGGAAGCCTAGGAGGGGTATATATAGCCACACACCAACACTTAACTATACATTGAACCTAGTCTAGTCTAAGCGTGTGTGACTATGATAACTAATGGGAATTCTTAAATGTCGTCACATAAAGTGAATTTCAAACAATCTTCCCCCATGGGCCGACGTGTAGAATTCCTTACAATATTTTTCCTAACAAGTACATAATGATTAAGAACAAGAGCTTTCATGAAGCGTCCAATGCTGATGATGTCTTCTGAGGCCTTTCACTTCAAAACGACTCATCTTTAAATAACTTGTAGTAAAAATACTGTAACGGCACGACCTAAGTAATCCATATACTTCGGATAAGGAGAAGCTTCTGAATTAACTTCCCCCTAATTCATGCCACATAAACTTGATGTAGAGGCTTTTAAATAGCTTCCTCCTAATCCGACAATCCTCGTAAGCAACTTCAAAGCTTTCAATAAAGCTTAGAATGACTAAGCGCACAGCGGAATCTAACAAGCAAATCCCATCATATAACATGATAACGTTGCTAAGAGGAATTGAAAGTAAGGGGTACACCAAGTAGATCAACAACTTCTCTTCTCACGCTTGAATAATTCTTCTGAATTTTTCTTCCCCCTGAGAGTTCAAGTTATGCATACCAGAAAGAATCAAGACACTTCTTCCCCCACATAGTTGAAGAAAATAAAACAATCCCATGTATGAAGCTCAAATACTGAAGTGGACACTTTATCCCAATCATGAAGTTGACATCGTAACACCAGAGTCAATTAAGTCCCGGAAATGCACATATCTTCTTCCGGAGATGCACCAGAGTCAATTAAGTCCCGGGAATGCATATAGGATAATGATGATGAATAATTGCAACAACCAAACAATTAAACATCGAATCAGTAGTGTACCATTTAGAGATTGATAACGCCACGAGTTAAAACACTGATTTTCTCTGCGGCTATGACAAATGTCATCCCGGAATATCTTCAAATCAAAAGAAGGTATGAAGTTCATCACGTGTACTCGTTGTACTCATTGTGCGTTCAATGTGTCTTCTTCTTCCCCCTTGATGGTTTTGAAATTCGGAACCATCAATAAATCATACGCACATGTACCTGAAAACTCGTGAGTATAATAAATAAGCTGAATTATATATTTTGTGAGAATCTGCTGTTGATCGAAAATCTCTTCTCATAAACTCTCCACGGCTATCTTTACCAACCCACTTGAAAGCAATTTGAAGTGACAACTGATAGAATAAACCAGATACATCAAACGTGAAACTGAATAAAAATCCTTCGATCTTGTGACTTAAGCTTGCACTATTGTTGAATGAGGAACGGTGGAGAAATCTCTAAGTACCCAATGCATCACTGAAGAAGTCTATAAGCACAACACCTCTTGAAATTATCCACGTCGACTAAGCGCGTGACACTGAGTACAACAATGTAACCCCTTTAAGTGATAGTTATCCGAGTCATCAACCAACCACCCCGAACCCGGAAACTAGATAAACAAGTCTTCATTCTAAGATTAAGCACGAGCAAGTTATCTTTGAAAGATAAAATGTCTTCAACTTCACATAACTAATACCCGATCCAAAAAAAATAAAAATCCGTAGCCACTAAAAATATACCCATTTTTCGTGGTCTCTTCAAATAATTCTTGTCACTTTGTTTCGTCACTTTTATCACTTGGTCACGTCATTTTATCAAAACTGAGTCTAACTATATCCAATATGACTTAATATTACAAAATTTTGATTAAAAAATTTTGCAATACTAAATTGTAAACCACACCATGACCGGTTGTAAACAATGTAAACCCGCCCATCCCAAAATGTGAAATCTTAGCCCAATGTGACATGCGAAATTAGGATATGAAACATCAAACCCAACACATGGCCCATCCTCATAATTTGGAGATACCGAGTGATGAAATGCTAGCCCAAGAAGTAACTATGCCTAAAAATTAGGTATAAAACGTCATTAACCCTAAATTTTCTCATAGCTTGACCTAAACAAATAAATCAGCCGCTTTCATTCTACTTTCTCCCAAACTTTTCTTGTTACCTTCGTCAACAACTCTTCATCTCAAAACAAATCCCAATCTAAAAACTAATCTCAAATATTATATCCATCAACAAAAATCATCATTTCAAGAATAATTCAGATCCCATCATCTCACTTTGACACATTCGAATAATTGACATCCTGATAAACAAACAAAATCGAACCATAAACCCCTTCATCTATACGAAGCATCATGAACCCTAGTGAGTGGTCTTCAAGGTATCTATGTCGAGGTCTCGGGTAGGTTGATGTTATGGTTTATCTTAACAAAAGAAAAATTGATGATAACACAATTTTTATTAATCAATTTGATATTTGAATATTAAAAATGGTTAACATCAAATATTAGATCTATGTTGCATGTAGGTTTTTGATTAAGGAATCGAAACAGAATAAGGATTATAACAAATTTGTTATTGATCTTTATTTAATTTCGAATATAAAACTTGGTTTTAAAACCAAACATGGATTTGTGATGACGAAAGATTTAATAAACACGATCTAAGTAGATCATTGCTTTATTAAACAAATTTGAAATCTTATTTTCTGTTTGAGTTACGAGTCTAGAATCGATGGGAATTAGGTGACGATGGGATTAGGTTAGATTTGGAGTTGTGGAGTTATAAGGTTGGATGTGTTATGTTGGACTCAGTGAGTTAACTGAGTCAACTCGGTAATTACCGAGTTGACTCGGTTGTGTTGGTTTCGGTCAAGTGTAAATTTAAACTACATGGTCACGTTTTAAACTGCATCGGAGTAACAAAGACAGTGCCATCGCAGTCTAAGATTTAACCCATCGCAGTCTTAAAAAAGTGAACCCATCGCAGTAAAAAGATTTACATCGCAGCCTATCTATTTAAACCCATCGTAGTCATGAGTCCATAGCAGTCTAAAACAATTAACTCCATCGTATCAAGATGTCCCATCGCGATGGTACCCATCGCAATGGTACCCATCGTAATGGAGCCATCACAGTGTGTCATCGAGCTTATCTCAATGAACTCATCGAAGTGAGTCATCGCATTACAGCCATCGCAGTCAATGCGACCAAAGTAACCATCGCAGTCAATGCGATTATAGTAGCCATCGCAGTCAATGCGATCAAGGTTACCATCGCAGTCAATGCGATCGAAGTAGCCATCAGAATGAATCTTGAAAATGACCATCGTAATAAGCCATCGTGATAGGTTTTTGACCAAGTTTTTTGGAGCCCCGAAAAAAAATGGTTGGACCATAATTTTTGTCTTATTCCCCACTCATAACAGATGCAGAATGTATGACACAAAAACAGGGTTAAAAAATAGACATAAACTGTATGACAGAGGCACCTTGAAACAGATTTGGACCAACAATAATTTGATACGAGGCACTTTGACACAGGATACGAAGAAAACTTGATATAATGAGACCAAGAAACATGTGAAAGTGATAAAACTTGTGAATATGATAAAAAACACAACAAACCGTGACAAAAAAATTTAGATCGGGACCAAAGAAAAAGTTTAGACCACCAAAACGAAAACAATAAACACTATCCAAGGATTGAACCGAGGCTCTGATACCAATTTTGGATTTGCTATTTATGATCCGGTGGTCTAGGTGGATGGTGGAAGATGGTGGAAGCCATTGTTGAGAGAGAGAGAAGAGAGGTTGTGTGTAAAATAGAAAATGTATTAAACTTGAAAATGAAAACACAAGCCACACCCCTCCTTGGAAGCCTAGGAGGGGTATATATAGCCACACACCAACACTTAACTATACATTGAACCTAGTCTAGTCTAAGCGTGTGTGACTATGATAACTAATGGGAATTCTTAAATGTCGTCACATAAAGTGAATTTCCAACATTTCTTATACTTGTTTGGAATAATGTAAACATGGATATGGAGTGTTTATTACTTATGCAATGTTGAATTATGATTTTGTTAATGAGTTTGTTTGAATTGATACGAGTCTTGATAACTTGTTGGTAAACCATAATCGGGTCTAAAGGTCGAAAGGATTCCTTGTTATGTTTTGTTCCAAATGTTAATGCGCATATATGTTTGGTGTATCATGATTGACAACCATGAGTAAACAAGTTAAATGGATTTGTAAAGGTTTAATATAGAGTATAGGTCGAAAGGGCTCGTTGGCAAAAATCATACTTCTCACAAATGGATTTAATTACCGGTTTGTAATATTGATCATAGGTCGAAAGGGTTCTTTATTCTAAACAGTGTCATGTGCAATTCCATGATATTACCCATTGACTTGGAATTGTATACTTATAATTTGTGTGCTATTGCTTAACTATCTACTTGATAATCTATTCACTCCATTGAAATGAATACTAGTTCCAAGAAAGTACCTTTATTATTATTGTTATCTCATCTTATTAGCTTAATCATCTTTTTAGTGTTACTTGTTTGCTTATTGCTTAATTGTTACTTATATGGTAATTTTGGGAGTGAAAACCGTTTTTACCACTAACGTTACATTGTTACAAAGACTCTTTACAACCGAAATCACCCAAATCCTAGTGAACGACCTCGGCTTACCACAACAAGCTAGCTACAAACGAAAGGGTCATACTTGCCCGTGTGTTCTTAGCTTATTTGGAAATCCGTATATAAATTTAAAACTTGTGTATACTCACAAAGAACGTATCAAGTTTTTGGCGTCGTTGCTGGGGATTTGTGTTTTGTGCTTTTCATGTTTTGAATCTTTGTTGCATATCGTGTATCGTTTAATCTCCTTTGTGCTTATTGTGTTTTAAGAAAATTGAAGTGTGTTTACATTAAGCTTTTTAATCCTTATTTCACCAACCCCACAAAAGTTTTTTCTTTAAAGTGTTCTTAGTTTTTAGTTGCCAAAAACTACAAAGTAAAAAAAAAAAATTCTGAAAGGAGAGTATTGCCGCCGGCAACACCCTCCTGCCGCCCGCAAGGTCAAACAGAACCACCTTTGCCGCCTGGCAAGGTATTTCTGCCGCCGACAAGCTTAAATAGAATCGATTTTGTCACCCGGCATACCCGTTTTGCTGGCGGCAACCCCTTAAATCCAAAAAAAAATAAAAATAAATTGTCTTTTACCTTCTATTATTTTAACCGAGCCTTACCCAAAACCGTCCCTAATTGTGTTTTAACTCATTTAAACATCCGTTCTTCGAGTTTAGAACCATCTATCTTTGTTTGATCATAACCCGCCCAACCACCCCGTTTAATCATTTTATGCCTTGTTCGTATTTCTATTCACTCCGGTTTGATCCCAAGCCCCGTGTTTAGAACCCGAAGTCATTCGAGCCGTCCGGTTTGATAGACTTGGTACAATAATTCATTAGCGTTTTCATTCTTATTTTTCTTGTTTCTTTAGTAAAAAAATTTAGTAATAATAGTAGTAGTAAAAAAAATATATACAAAAAAACATTTTCGGTCTTATTTGTTTTATTTAGTTTATTTTTGTATGACGTTTTGCAAATCACTTTGGGTTTGTATAAACTCGCGTTCTTGTGGGAAAACAACTCGTTCGTCCATTCCAAAAACTTAAACGTAAAATCAAAAATAGGACGACATCCAATAAAACACCAAGCGTACCCCTTGAAATTGAATCACCCGAACCATACATCAAACCACCGTTCATCAAAGAATTTTTCGTCATCACCTCTAAAGACGACGTATTCGACACCGAAGTCGAGACGATATTCAAAAATCCATTCCATATTGAAGGAATCTCATCCTATGAAACCGAATCTGATTCCTCAACCATTGTTACCATTGATCCCGATGATCAACCTATGTTGTCAAACACTAGGATCGTTGCTCCAACGCCTAGTTCCTCTATTGTTCAAATCCCTATTTTGAACAATTTCACAATCACGAGTACCCACATGAAAATGATTCGAGAGAACCAATTTGATGGACAAGTCCTATTCGATCCTCACCGACACGTTCGCAATTTTCTTGAGATTAGTAGCCTTTTTCAATATGGTGAAAATCGAGAGGAAGCGATTAGCTTGAGGACGTTCCCATTTTCGCTAACCGTAGAAGCTAAGATTTGGTTGAATGAATTAGATGAAGGAACCATTACTTCGTGGAATGAATTAAGAAAAGATTTTATAAGCCGATTCTTTTCATCCGCAAAGTTTAAACGTCTCCCAAACGACATTCATGACTTTTACCAACTCGATGACGAGACTCTCGTTGAAGCTTGGCTCCGAATGAAACATATGCTTCGTGCTTGTTATGGACATGATCTAACCACGAGAACGATAATTGAAAATTTTATCGTGGTTTAGACGATCCAACTCAAGTATCTCTCGATGCCAGAGGAATCTTCCTCTATAATACTCCCAACGAAGCTTTCCAAATCCTAGAGGACAAGGTCCTTCTTAAAATCGATTATTCGAAGGATTCTAATATTCATCCCAAACCGAAAACTGTTGTTTCCTCCGGTGGAAATAACATCATCTCCGATCACACCGTGTTGATGGAGAAATTCGAAGATCTCGCTAGGCTTATCGATTCTCAATTCCTAATCATAAGGAATGAACTAAAAGATATGCGAGACGATCGTAGATGTAACACCCCCAAATTTATACAACTCAATACAATGGAAGACTAGTTGGTGTTACGGGATAGCACATTACTCACATCATAGACAACGCATAAAAATCGCGTCGTTTAATAATAAATCATTTCCATTCATAAATATCAAAGTTACATTGGTCCCAAGTCATTACATTTCATACAAGTTTTACAAAGTATTTGAATGGAAAATAGTGTTTTAAGTGCGGGTCATGAATTCTTGTCGTCTTCCCGAGAATTACCTTCAAGTACCTGAGATAAAACATGTTAAAAGAAAAGGTCAGCGATAACGCCGAGTGAATTCATAGAGTCTAGTAAATTCCATCAATATAATATCAGTATAAAAATATTACTGAAAATCATTTGTACAAATCTTTGTAATAGGCCATAAAATAGCCAAAGTCATTTTTATACAAATCCTTGTCGAAAATCATAATATAGGCATTTGCATTAAAAATCATCATACGAGCCAATGTCGTAAAAAAAATCATACAATACGTTTTACAACGTTGTATAGATCAAATAAAAATCGTTATATGAATATGGTTATGAAAACCAAAACACGAACATAATATCAATAGTATGACCCTGTATTGCTAGTTAGGCAATACATCGTAATTCAGAGCGTCTAGTAGTATTTCGTTAGTTTTGGATTATTATAAGCCGCATGACATTGTTACCTTACTAAACCAACAACGGGTAGCTAACCCGATACCAAATTTGCCCATCTAAAGTAGCGTGTCGTCACAAAGGTCACGCTATGGAAATCTTGTCATACATAAATTCGCTTACCAATCAATGTGGCACGACGGGGATCAACCGTCAAGGCGCGAACTGGGGTGATCATCCCCAAATAGTACTATTAAATGCATAAGCGTCTAACAAATCCCAGTAGTTCATAATTCATGCTAATGGGACTTTTAGTGACATAACCTAACTTTAATAATCCATTTAATTTCATCTATCGGGTCCTTTAATCATTTATCGCGTCATACAATCGGGTCATTCAATCATTCGGGTCCAAAATCAATAAACAAACAATCGGGAAAAATGGTGTCCTATTTTATAAAAACTAACATGTTATATCCCTCGCGGGTTTATAAAATATTTCATAAAAATATTTAAAAGAGTGCGAGGCTATGAACTCACGTTGATGTGAGAAGGCGGGTTATCGGCAATTCGGACGTACGGTACGTGCTTCAATCACGGAAACCTAGACAAATAATACTCGTCTTAGACTCATGTCCAATAACTTTATAAAAATAACAATTATGTATACATATGATGATTATATATATATATATGATGATCAAGTGGGTTTACATATTCTTGTTTACTCATTTTAGTGTTATATGTCGATAACTTTTATACTAGTTTACGAGTTTTACCTATTTTCGTGTTTTAAGTCCAATAAACTTATTATAAGTTTCTTAACTTGTTTTAATCCATTTTATACTTATATTACCAGTATACATACTTTCCATGTTGGGCCCAAATGGGTTAAGCCCAATAAGTTCTTTTTAGAAGTGTTTAACTTATTTAGTCCAATTATTAGCCCAATATGTTTACTTAGCTCGTTAATGTCCGTATGTCCTATAGTTCGAGTTTTATCGGTTTTTACTTGTTATACATGTTTATATATCAGTATATAAGTTTTATAAAGTTTACATTAGACGGGTCCAACCATCTAAGTTTTATTTAACAAAAACGTTAATTTTTACGGTAATAGCCGAAAAAGTCGTAAAAATCATGTTTATAGTTTTATAACTTATAAAACTTAACAAGTTATAATTTTTATAAAATGTCCACTTATTTATCATTGTACATATTTATATAAATAAAATTCAAGAGTTAGTTGGTTTTAACTTTACATTTTATACAATATAATTTTGAGTGCTTATATAATAGTATTATACTCTAATTTCCAAAATCTGATTTTTATCTTCACTTTCACCAAAACTGCCATATCTTGAGTTCTATATGGAGATAGAAGCTCAAATGTTTATCACATAAACTACATAATATGTTCTCCATTTAACTCTTCTATAGCTACTGTTGAATCATCTTTTAAGTATTTTCTAAAAATCGTCCAAAACAGTAACCTCAGATTTATACCCTAAACTTGTTTTGATCATATCTCACTCATTACAATGATTCCATTGCATGGACAACTCTCACATGTGTACAAGACCCATAGCTTACTGTAAATCCATTCTACTTCATCATTTTATCAGTCCATGACATGTTTCTTTAGTGTTTTATACAGCCATGTAAATTAAGCAAGATTTTAGCCTTGTTCTTTATAGTTTTTTCACCTTTTTAATCATGTTTATCAACACCAAATCCCCACATAACATTTTTATCATCATATAATTATCATATACATATACAATAGGAAATAAAATACATGTTTACATAATCAAAATAACAAGAAGATGAGGAGGACAATCTTTATACCACCATGATGATGTAGGTTGATCAAAACATGGATTTTGATGGAGAAACTTGTGATGCACCAAGACCATCTTCATGACCACCAATCTTCATAAACTCCTTGTGGAAAATCAGCCCCAAGACACCATGAATACTCCTCCTTGGATGTTATAAGCACCACCAATCAATAGGGTTTCAAAAGGGCTTCAACATATGTGTATATAACATAAGATTTCATGGTTGATTTTTGATCAATGGTGGTGGTTTATGGTGAAAGTGGACGGCCAAATGAAGGAGAGAAGAGAGAAAATTAGTTGTTTGCATGTGTTGAGAATGAGTAAGTGGTTTAGGTGTAAGTGGTTTAGCAAGTTTTGGTGCTTAGTTACAAGTGTAGCTATCTTAGCTCACACTTGACACATCAAGTGTTGAGTTGTGTTGTGTTGGCCGGTTTTGATGGGGGTGGGGCAAGTGTCCCACTTGTCTCATCCCTATTTATTTACGGGTACTCCTCGATTCTAGTTTCCTCGATTTGCGTGCCCTCGGGTCATTTTACGAAAAACGTTTTTATAAATTATGAATCAACGGCACAAAACGAATCTAATAAAAATTGTTTCATCAAAAACGGAGTTCGAAAACGTAAATACGTAATCCTAAGGTTCCCGGTTTAGTCGTAAAGGACGTTAAAATAAAATCGTAAGTCCTAATGTCCTCTCGTAAATTTGTGAGTTTATGAACCAACACAAATTTAAAACTCCAAACTAATATTCATGGACAAATTTATTTTCTAAAATGTCGGACTGTCACCAAAGACGGTGTATGTAAACGTAAGCACGTAACGTAGAATCCTCCGGTTTAGACGTAGTCGATGCTACTTCAAGAAGTAAATCCAAATTTCTTCCCAAAAATAAGTGAGTTCATAAAATAATATTTTCAAATAAATATTGAGAATAAAATATCAATCATAAATTGACGGATTGTCACAGCATTTACCCCTAAACAGGATCTTTGTCCTCAAAGATCATCTTACTACTCGCTTCTTATAGAGTTAAAGCCATGTGGGTATTTCCTCCACATTCGGTCTTTTCTCACAAGTGTAATCCATTATAATATGCGAGTTTCATCAAACATAACTACGGGGATAAGATCAGGCTAAATGTTGACTTACTTTCTCTATCCATGATGTTCACGGGTTTCTGATGAATGCAACTTTTCGCCGATCTAAGCTCTATTAAGAATAATCAGAATTTCACTTGATAGATATTCCATCAAGTTCGATTTACGAAACATAATTCACGCGGTTCTTGAAGTCCTAGGGTAGATCCAACTTATATGCCTTTCAATCCCAACCTTTACATTATCTCAATGGTCCCATACAACGGGGACTTATATCCCATGATTTGTCAGATCATGAATTCATTTTTCCAAGGTTAAAAATTGTGGCATAACTTCGCTACCCATTTGGCACTTCAAGATCTACATTCCACATTCACATAACCTCTTGCCCACTATCGGCAGTTAATAATCAAATACTAATTTCAACAATCATTTCAGATCTCGCGGGTCGGGTATTTTGCAAGGTTAGGTTCGCCATCATAGGAAACCTTAAGCCTAAAAGACATGTCCAACTCACAGTGGGTGTATGTCGGGTGTCTTTATCTCAACTCTTGCTTACAGATGCTCTAATTTCTAAATCTTAACAAGATTCGATCTCAATCCTAATACGATAATTATCAATGATAATCTTTCCAAAGGAAAACGATTATACGATCTATTACCAAACGTCAATCATTCAAACATAGAACAATGCTTATAGTATTTTGTATTGTTACTTTACCTCGCCCCTTCGATTTGGGGTGGTACATAGTACTCTTATCAAGGTTCGTTCTCAATGATTTCTGAGCAACTTTCTAGAAATTCGATGCGAAGCGAGGATCTTGATAAAGATGTTCGATAAAGGCACACTATGTTTACATAACTCTTTTGCATTTATCATTAACGGGAATGATATTAGCAGATTTGGTCAGTCTATCGACGATGATCCAAATCGAATCAAATTCAGATGATGACCTTTGCAATAGCTAGACGTTTACTAATGTATGAGGCGATGTCTGCCTTCATAATTGCCATCAGTACAACTTCTTCAGACAAGGATACTTTTAGTCATAAAATGACATAAATAGAATACTTATACTTACAAATTCGAACATAACTATATCTCACAATCTCCATATTTAGACAATCACAAGTGGTCTTTTAAATATTTAACGCTATCGGCTTCTTAATGCTAATGGTTCACATTAGACGCGAACCCCTTTTATTATCTATATTATCCTTTTTACGAACATCGTTTATTTTTATATTGTTCGGCAATTTATTTTGCACCTTCATTATTAAGGAACATGTCCTAACTGGTTCTTTAACTTTTCTACATAATGCGTCGGTATCTATATTCACTTCTCATTATGATGTAATTATCATGTCCACAATTCACTCAGATATTCTTTCTATATTATGCGTCAGAAATTACGTTCACTTTCCTCATGAAATAAATATCATAACCGTATTTATTCAAAATTCTTTCTTCATATCTTCTATGTTTTAGTTTCGTCTTTACTATCATTTTTATCCGTTTTACTCAATCCGTCGTCTAAAGCGTCGATAATTATTATAATTAATTAAATAATTATTAGTTAATGTTTATGAAGCGTAAACGTAAAAGTTTTAAATTTTCTTAGTTCGACCAATTATATAAAATGTTCAAAAATAAATTTGAGTTTAATTAACAAGATTTTTGTTGATTTATCGAAAATAATTAATAAGATTCGTAAATGTTTGAAAAATCTTTGGTTATACTTTGGTCAAAATTTTCTTAGTTGAAAAGCGTAAATTATCGTTTCAAATTTTCAAGTAATAAGTCATATAGTTTCCTCAATTCTTCTTAGTTTGTCTAGATGTATACACACACATTTACCCCTAAACAGAATTTTAGTTAAATGGTTTGTGTATAAGGGAATAATCCCTTTAAAATCCTTTGTTAAAACATTTGTCAAAACATATTTCCATTTCTTTTTGGTAAAATACAAAGTCTTAAA
Organism: Glebionis coronaria; assembly: GCA_025667525.1. NCBI lineage: Eukaryota > Viridiplantae > Streptophyta > Magnoliopsida > Asterales > Asteraceae > Glebionis > Glebionis coronaria. Next base: position 191,075,939 of record CM046880.1, read on the forward strand.
AGGGCTCTTAATTTTTGAAGAGTCAATTTATATTCCATTATCTATTAATCACATGGTTAAATCATGTAAAGGTTCAAGTCTTTAATCACGTGTTAATTATTCAAGGTACAGGTTTTCACTGATCGGCCAATTCAGGGCAGTCTATAAATAATTATTAACTCATTCTTATTCTGATAAACAAACATATAGTCCTTAATGATCACGAGCATGAATCTATCAAATTACAGCCTACACACGTGATTCATCAAATTTATGAATGCTACATGTGTATTAGTCAATCCAAACGACATCACGTGAAACTCATAATGCTTATTACAAGTACAGGATGTAGTGATTGGAATACATAATCTTTTTCATAGATGCGAAGTTGATGATAACCATGCCGTGGATCAAATCTTTAAAACTTATGCTAGAACCTTGTAAATGATTGAACAAATCTTCCATTTCGAGTTATGGATATTGTTTTCGATTGTCAATTTACTCAGTTCACAGTAATCTATAAATATAAGGAATGATAACACCCTAGCTCTTCAGGATGACAGGCTTGGTATAATAAAATCTTTCTCCGACAACTCTCTCAGTTGTACGGTAATTCCTTTAATTTAGATGGTGCTGACGTACAGTGCACAAGCCACAAGTGCAGCACCGGGAAAATAATCAATACCAATTTCTACTTGCCTTAATGGCAAAAGTCTAGGTAATTCATTAACAAATACTTACTAAAGTTTCACATAAAATAATTATCTTTTAATACATTTATTTTAAGTTCTTTCTAGATTACAATATCTATAACTAATTCACAATCATTCATGGTATAATTTTAAGTCTAAATACAGGATATCGTCATCCACCAAGAATTATTTAGATCATTTTTGATAATCAACATCTTATCATTTAGGGAATTCTACTCGAGTTCCCATCAATTAAGACAATGTCGTCATGTCATAATCAATCAATCCATTCTACCGGCATTATCAACCTTTCAGTTTCATTGGCGTCGATAAGATGTGAACTTCTCAAAAGACTAATAATAATTCATAATCCTTCATAATTTCAGGGATATCTGGAGACACAACTACTATTAGAAGAGTAAGGTCAACGCATAATCTATGCGAGAAAATTTCAAATCAGATACAGACGAAAACATTTAACGAATATGAATATATCCTATGTTTTCATAATTTGAGTATGCATTCGAAATCTCCTCGGATCGTTACCCAGGTCATTCAAATGAATTCAAATCAAAAGTATGATAGGAACGTCGATACATCCAATCGGGTATCAACACTCGGTAATCAGATACTTTTCTTAAGAATCTCACTACGGGAGAATTGGACAAGAAAGAATTGTCAATTGTCAAATAAGACAATTTCCACAGATGAGTAAATTCGACTCAGAAGATAAATAGTACGGGAACATATGTAGGTGTCCCTAACACTATGTCCCTATTTTTCACTTCTTGCAGATCTCACAATATTTATTCTTTCACAATCTTCAAAGAAAATGTAGTGTTTATTCATTAGTTTTATGGTGACTACTAATCAGCCTTGCATGGTCCATTCCAAATTGTATGTAGGCGCGCAACTATATACAATTTCAAGATTAACGATGCAATACTCAGTTCGTCAAAATTTTATCATCATGTTTATGATAAAAACATTTTCATGCTTAATTTTTAAATAAGAATCAATAAAAATTTACAAAGATTTTCCTTGTTATGAAAACAATTAAGTTTTCCCAAGGTGTTTTATAAACAACTTCATTTCGATAACAATCACTTATAAATCTTACTTTGAGTAATCCTTTTAGTGATGAAAATTCAATTTTTTTCAAGGAATACTGTTTTATCTTTTATAAAAACAATGAGTGATCTGCAAAAGGGTGATGAAAGCTTGTTCACCAAGAATTAACTACAATATGATAGGAAATGAGCTTTAGCCAAATAATCATGAGGTTCATGATCTCGATGGCACTCAAAAGAATAATTCACAACGTAACTCAATCAATATGAGTACTTGCTCAATGGTTGCATCACTAATGCGAACATTAGGATGAAGCAATAAAGGATAGATAACATCGATACATGTAGGATTTAGAAATCAAAGGTAGTCTTTTTCATTAATCACAAACAAGTCAAAATTGTACCGTAACACATTACGTGTCACTATGTCATACAATTCTCAGAACTCATCCTACCAACTGATATATCAGTTAAGTTAGGATTTTTTAAAAGATACCACAATGAATACTAATCTACAAGAGTCATTAGGTGTTCCACATGTCCCAGAAGATCCATCGGTCCCAATTCAGAAGAAGATTTCTTCAATTTATTTATTGGACACTTGGCATCCTCATTAGTGGACAATGGCCTAGGAACAACACTTAACACAAACCTACAATCAATTAAATCCTTATAATTCAATCACAAAACTTAACAACTTCCTCTTATCAATCTCATATTCCATACGGGTTAAATTTTACTTTATTCAAGTTCTAACCAATTTATACTCAATGCGATATTCTACCTCATTCTCCAATACTTTCAATCTTATTTTTTGGCCTTGTAAAGGCAATACAATCTGAATATGAATCAACACTTAATTTCCAATCCTATTAGCTCTTACAACAACAATTATCAAATGAGTTATTAATATGAAATGACTTGATCATTCAACTAGACTTCTCGGAAAGGTATTAGTGGCATGAGGCTTTTGGGTAATGGTTCCAATAACATCCTCAAGTGCAACATTCACCCTTTCGATTTCAATTTAAGAATTGGATGACAATGATTCAAATGACATCTTCCTAGGTGGTAATGTTTTGTCAAACTCCACTCTATAAGAAAATATCGTCATGACATCGATATCAGATTTAATCTTGCCAATTCTTCTTCAATATCGCAATAAACTAATATCTACATTTCTACGAATATCAACCATTTGTTGGGATCATAAATATCCACAACTTGGTTTAGATCTAGGATAGCTAGAATTCCTACGAGAATAGCTTCGATAAATTTTCTAGGGAAGTTAGGGTTTCTTGTGACAATCTACGTCGTATAAATACCTTGTATAAATATCAAAATAATCATCAAACGATCATGTAATAAAATTACATCATATATATATATATATATATATATATATATATATATATATATATATATATATATATATATATATATATATATATATATATATATATATATATATATATATATATATATATATATATATATATATATATATATATATATATATATATATATATATATATATATATATATATATATATATATATATATATATATATATATATATATATATATATATATATATATATATAATCCAAGTTATATATATATATATTAAAATAACACTTCTCAGTCTGGCCTTGTCGGTAACTCGGGAATTCTTCGGCACCGTTATAGTCAAAAGATTTTTAGACATTTTTCGAAAAATGTTTATAGTTAAAAGATTTTGAAAAGTTTTATTCAAAACCTTCGTTTTAAAAATCTTTCGTTCTCTATAACGAGAGCTATGGTACCAAACTGTAACACCCCCAAATTTATACAACTCAATACAGCGGAAGACTAGTTGGTGTTACGGGATAGCACATTACTCACATCATAGACAACGCATAAAAATCGCGTCGTTTAATAATAAATCATTTCCATTCATAAATATCAAAGTTACATTGGTCCCAAGTCATTACATTTCATACAATTTTTACAAAGTATTTGAATGGAAAATAGTGTTTTAAGTGCGGGCCATGAATTCTTGTCGTCTTCCCGAGAATTACCTTCAAGTACCTGAGATAAAACATGTTAAAAGAAAAGGTCAGCGATAACGCCGAGTGAATTCATAGAGTCTAGTAAATTCCATCAATATAATATCAGTATAAAAATATTACTGAAAATCATTTTGTACAAATCTTTGTATTAGGCCATAAAATAGCCAAAGTCATTTTTATACAAATCCTTGTCGAAAATCATAATATAGGCATTTGCATTAAAAATCATCATACGAGCCAATGTCGTAAAAAACATCATACAATACGTTTTACAACGTTGTATAGATCAAATAAAAATTGTTATATGAATATGGTTATGAAAACCAAAACACGAACATAATATCAATAGTATGACCCTGTATTGCTAGTCAGGCAATACATCGTAATTCGGAGCGTCTAGTAGTATTTCATTAGTTTTGGATTATTATAAGCCGCATGACATTGTTACCTTACTAAACCAACAACGGGTAGCTAACCCGATACAAAATTTGCCCATCTAAAGAAGTGTGTCGTCACAAAGGTCACGCTATGGAAATCTTCTCATACATAAATTCGCTTACCAATCAATGTGGCACGACAGGGATCAACCGTCAAGGCGCGAACTGGGGTGATCGTCCCCAAATAGTACTATTAAATGCATAAGCGTCTACCAAATCCCGGTAGTTCACAATTCATGCTAATGGGACTTTTAGTGACATAACCTAACTTTAATAATCCATTTAATTTCATCTATCGGGTCCTTTAATCATTTATCGGGTCATACAATCGGGTCATTCAATCATTCGGGTCCAAAATCAATAAACAAACAATCGGGACAAATGGTGTCCTATTTTATAAAAACTAACATGTTATCTCGCTCGCGGGTTTATAAAATATTTCATAAAAACATTTAAAAGAGTGCGAGGCTATGAACTCACGTTGATGTGGGAAGGCGGGTTATCGGCAATTCGGACGTACGGTACGTGCTTCAATCACGGAAACCTAGAAAAATAATACTCGTCTTAGACTCATGTCCAATGACTTTATAAAAATAACAATTATGTATACATATGATGATTATATATATATATATGATGATCAAGTGGGTTTACATATTCTTGTTTACTCATTTTAGTGTTATATGTCGATAACTTTTATACTAGTTTACTAGTTTTACCTATTTTCGTGTTTTAAGTCCAATAAACTTATTATAAGTTTCTTAACTTGTTTTAATCCATTTTATACTTATATTACCAGTATACATACTTTCCATGTTGGGCCCAAATGGGTTAAGCCCAATAAGTTCTTTTTAGAAGTGTTTAACTTATTTAGTCCAATTATTAGCCCAATATGTTTACTTAGCTCGTTAATGTCCGTATGTCCTATAGTTCGAGTTTTATCGGTTTTTACTTGTTATACATGTTTATATATCAGTATATAAGTTTTATAAAGTTTACATTAGATGGGTCCAACCATCTAAGTTTTATTTAACAAAAACGTTAATTTTTACGGTAATAGCCGAAAAAGTCCTAAAAATCATGTTTATAGTTTTATAACTTATAAAACTTACAAGTTATCATTTTTATAAAATGTCCACTTATTTATCATTGTACATATTTATATAAATAAAATTCAAGAGTTAGTGGGTTTTAACTTTACATTTTATACAATATAATTTTGAGTGCTTATATAATAGTATTATACTTTAATTTCCAAAATCTGATTTTTATCTTCACTTTCACCAAAACTGCCATATCTTGAGTTATATATGGAGATAGAAGCTCAAATTTTTATCACATAAACTAAATAATATGTGCTCCATTTAACTCTTCTATAGCTACTGTTGAATCATCCTTTAAGTATTTTCTAAAAATCGTCCAAAACAGTAACCTCAGATTTATACCCTAAACTTGTTTTGATCATATCTCACTCATTACAATGATTCCATTGCATGGCCAACTCTCACATGTGTACAAGACCCATAGCTTACTGTAAATAAATTATACTTCATCATTTTATCAGTCCATGACATGTTTCTTTACTGTTTTATACAGCCATGTAAATTAAGCAAGATTTTAGCCTTGTTCTTTATAGTTTTTTCACCTTTTTAATCATGTTTATCAACACCAAATCCCCACATAACATTTTTATCATCATATAATCATCATATACATATACAATAGGAAATAAAATACATGTTTACATAATCAAAATAACAAGAAGATGAGGAGGACAATCTTTATACCACCATGATGATGTAGGTTGATCAAAACATGGATTTTGATGGAGAAACTTGTGATGCACCAAGAACATCTTCATGACTACCAATCTTCGTAAACTCCTTGTGGAAAATCAGCCCCAAGACACCATGAATACTCCTCCTTGGATTTTATAAGCACCACCAATCAATAGGGTTTCAAAAGGGCTTCAACATATGTGTATATAACATAAGATTTCATGGTTGATTTTTGATCAATGGTGGTGGTTTATGGTGAAAGTGGACGGCCAAATGAAGGAGAGAAGAGAGAAAATTAGTTGTTTGCATGTGTTGAGAATGAGTAAGTGGTTTAGGTGTAAGTGGTTTAGCTAGTTTTGGTGGGTGGAAAGCTTAACTTGTAAGCTTAGTTACAAGTGTAGCTATCTTAGCTCACACTTGACACATCAAGTGTTGAGTTGTGTTGTGTTGGCCGGTTTTGATGGGGGTGGGACAAGTGTCCCACTTGTCTCATCCCCATTAATTTACGGGTACTCCTCGATTCTAGTTTCCTCGATTTGCGTGCCCTCGGGTCGTTTTACGAAAAACGTTTTTATAAATTATGAATCAACGGCACAAAACGAATCTAATAAAAATTGTTTCATCAAAAACGGAGTTCGAAAACGTAAATACGTAATCCTAAGGTTTCCGGTTTAGTCGTAAAGGACGTTAAAATAAAATCGTAAGTCCTAATCTCCTCTCGTAAATTTGTGAGTTTATGAATCAACACAAATTTAAAACTCCAAAATAATATTCATGGACAAATTTATTTTCTGAAATGTCGGACTGTCACCAAAGACGGTGTATGTAAACGTAAGCACGTAACGTAGAATCCTCCGGTTTAGACGTAGTCGATGCTACTTCAAGAAGTAAATCCAAATTTCATCCCAAAAATAAGTGAGTTCATAAAATAATATTTTCAAATAAATATTGAGAATAAAATATCAATCATAAATTGACGGATTGTCACAGTAGAAACGATCGCGGTCCAAAAACCACCATGAAGGATGACACGCCGATGTGTGAACCTCATGAAGCGAATTATGTCGAAGAATATCACCGAGGATATCACGACCAAAATTCGAGGAATTCACATTCCTATCTTACCCTAAACCTGAACCATCCCATTCCTCAATCTCGACCCCGAGATGTGATGCCATACTCATCACAATATCACCAAAAACCCGAAGACTCAACGGAGGAGATGATGAGAGAACTCATGGCTTGGCAAACAGAAGAAAATGAACGTGTCAGGAACAATTTGGTTGACTTGGAGTTTCAAATCAATCTAAATTTCCGAAACCACACAGCCATAATCGATGACTTAGAGAGAAAATGCAATTATATAGAAGAGGACATAAAATATACCAAGTCCCTTCCTCATATCACCAACACTAAAACAAGAGGTAAAATACCCTCTATCCGAAACGAGAGTGATAATGGTGATGTTGTATTCATCGAGGAAGAAGAAGAACCTATTCCAACTGTGCCAAAACCGAAACCCATCATTTGTAACTCAACTTTTTCCAAGGATTGCGCCGTGCATACCCCATACAAAAAAGAGAAGACGTATGAACATGATGTAATGTCAATTCATCACGCGGAGTTGAAATCAATGAATGGCGTTGGAAGTAGAAGGATGAAAAAGAGGGACGAAAATGATGTGCCAAAGAAGCCTTTCAAAGTTTGGAATATGAGTGGCGAATTTCTTCCTTTCAACGAGTACAACTATCAAGATCAATGGCACCCAAATGGAGTTCCCCACTTATGCCGTATCGTTAAAGAATCCTAACATCGAGGGGAAGAGTCTAGCTAACGACTCAATAATAAAGTAAGCGCTTCTCAGGAGGCAACCCGTGCTTTGATTGTTTGTGTGTTTAATTTTGTGTGTTTAGAATAAATATGTACACCCCAAAAGTATTTTTCTAACTTGGAAAATCTTAAGTGTGAGGGGGTGTACTTTGCTAGTAGTGTTTTTATATATCTATGTGTGCTTGCGTGTTTGTTTGTTTGTTTGTTTTGTTTCGTATGTTTTGTTTGAATAAATGTAGCAATAGGTAATGGAGGAGGATGCATACATGGAGAGGAATAAGTATCAAGAACCGATTGATCTCACAAGCTTATGGTGTAGCATCTTATCACATAAAGATCAATTGTAATTTCATATTCCGGAAAGTTTCGTTCTCTTTGACTATTTATTTATTTCCTCGATTTTCATGCATGGAAATTTATTTTTAACATTTAGTACAATCCAAAACTTAAGTGTGAGAACAAATAAATGGGAAAACGAAACCATTTTTTGTTAAAAAAAATATTTAATAAGTAAAAAAAAGAAAAAAATAGGGAGAGTTTTACACTTGTTTACCCTTAGGATCTAATTTTTCTCACACGCTTGTTTGTAAATATATTTCAATAATCGTTCCTAATATATATATATATATATATATATATATATATATAGATATGTATATATATATATATATATATATATATATATATATATATATATATATATATATATATATATATATATATATGTATATATATATATATATGTATATATATATATATATATATATATATATATATATATATATATATATATATATATATATATATATATATATATATATATATATATATATATATATATATATATATATATATATATATATATATATATATATATATATATATATATATATATATATATATTATGTGTATAAGGTTGATATTTTCGAACAAAACAGTTCGTACCATAATTAAGCATGATGTTGCAATGTTTCAAAATGATATATTGTATATAGGGAATATAGAGGATGGTACGGTCAGGTTCGTTTAGGAATGCATAATGAAACTACTTAGCAATCGACGATGATGGTATTTTCTCGCCGATTAGTATTGATACAATTTGCGACGTACAAATAGTTATTCAACTTCTTTTGCTCACAGGGTGGCTGCAGAACTGAGATTGCAAAAAGTACTGGTGCAAATGGTCAGAAGGTGAGTTTTGTTGGAGCTTAATTGTAAAGGCATTATTGGTCCAAAATTATAACTAAATAAAACTCAAGTAAACTATTTATATAATATCAGCATGAGTTGTGTGTATATCAAGCTGGGAATGTATCCATTACATGTAAGAAGACACAAAAATATTTTCATAACAAATGACAGCAAAGATGGGATCCAATATAGAAGTCGGAGACGTGGATAAACAAGTACTACTGTATTTTTATTGAAAAACAATGCAAGTTATTTTAATCTATTCTCAAATGCTCATCTATTTGAAATTCAGATTATATTGTAAGCTTATAAGAAAACTAAACAACGCTTATTTTTGTTATCTTTTACTATTTGAGCCATATAATTTCTTTCTATCACGTAAATTGGCACTTTAATATTGTAGCCAACCATAGTTGATAGTTCTCATGAGGTAATGAAATATGAGGCCTAATCACATGCATCTCCTTGAGTTTATGTTGGATAGTTGTTTATCACAGTGAGTTAGAGAGTAAGAAGTTTAAAAATATTATATGCCTAAGTTGATTTAAGGGTTATCGTGTATGCTTATTGGATCAGTAGGTCGCTTTCATCTTCAACTGAGCCAAATTTCTACTTGGTAAATAATATTACCTATGTTTTGCTCATCAACATCGCTTATTCTTATTTTTTTTTACTTATTGGTGTTGTCCTGTGATAGATACTTCCTGTTTGGAGTAGCTGAGATGCTTTGTTGGTGCTTCTACTGTCGTAAAAAAATTGTTAATGGGATTTTCCCTTGGGTACTGGGGTTGCACTATCAATTTGTTGGTTTAGTACCTTATTATGCAATGGATCTTGACAATACTATCTCTTTTGCATTTGTGAGTCAGGGTATTTAATGGGTCGTGTAAGTAACTCATTATTCGTCTAATTCAATCTTTAATTGTGTCCTATTTTCTTAAATGGTCAAAGTTTTAATGCTTACTTTTTAGGTGTATCGTAAATTATCGAGGCTGCTCTCTACTCAAAGTTTGACGGGCTAAGTTTTGCCTCAGGTAAACACATAATTCATTCATTTTTATATACAACAGATAAAAAAATTTAAGTTTGACTTGCACTTATGATGCTGATGGTGTTATCAAAGTGGAAGAGGTTGTAGAAGTTTCTTCCACCAATATTGGCAAACACGGCCATGTTAAGTGCCACTTTGTTGCAATTGGCTTCCTACAAATGTGATGTAAGAAAGTATTGTTTTTTGTTGGTATTGGTTCTTACTTCTTCATGAATAATCCTTATAGAGCTTCACTTACAATTTTTGATTTTTGTTTTTCAGGTTCCTAATAAGTGTGAAAACACTTATCCTTTTACCACTTATTTCCAATAATAACAAGACCAAAACGTGTGATGTATGTCGTAAAAGTCGGAATTATGCGTGGTTTGTGTTTTTATTGTGTTTTAGGACCAAAATATGAAAAAGGAAGAAAACACGGGTTTTCACGGGCTTTTATCGAAGAAAACGGGAAAAGACGAAGTTAAAAGATCAAGCGTCCAAAAAGAACGGAAGTCCAAGGCCTATTCTAAAGATTTATCGAAGAAAAAGTCTAAAGACGGAAGTTTAACGAAGTCGAAGAACTTAAGTCTAATAGAAGAAGAAAATTAAAAAAAGACAAGTTCAAATCCCGAGACGACAAAGACAAAGAATTAAAGTCGAGTCGAGAAAACATGAAGAAAGCAAGAAAAAAGATGCAACACATGCACTCCTTCCACCTCCCCTATAAATACCCTCCTAATAGTCATTAGGAGGGTGGTTAGATAGTTTTAGTTAATTTTCACTTTTTCATTTTTCTAGTTTTAGAGAGAGAAAGTCTTAAACTTTCTCTCACTAAATTTCATCTTCTTTCTTAATCTTTCAAGATTAAACATCTTTGTATTGCTTATTTTCATTAATCAAGTTCTATTTTAAGCTTTTAATCCTTAATCTCATTCTACTTTTCTTTGATTTTAGATTGATTTTGGTGCGATTATCATATGATCCGTGTTGTTCTAATTGATTTCGTGCTTAAAAAGTAAATCTTTTGATCATTTCATAAGTTTTCATTTGATTAACCTTTTAGACTCTTGTGCTTATTGGCTTATTTTTATGATTAGCTTATTCATTTATGAAAGTTTTTCTTAAAAAGTTAATGTTTTTATTATTTGATCCAAAAGTTTGTTTATTTTCGAGTTAGATAAGTTGATAAAAGTGCTTATTTGATTTGGTTTAGTATTGATTTGATTTAGTTGGTGAAAAGCTTGTCATAATAGCTTATTTCATTAGCTTTTTAACCGAATCCCACAAAAATCGGAAAGGGATTAAACCCCTTTCCGATCGAGATATTCCGAGCAGCCCACCAGACCACCCTTTCCGATTGATCAATCAGAAAAGGGTTTCTCCATTTTCCGATCTGGCCATTTTTACACATTCCGACAGGAGCCTAATTGAACATTCCGATTGTGAGTTTCTGTTTAGTATTCCGATTGGCCTGATTTTAGGATTATTCCAATTTGTTCCTTTTTCCACATTCTGATTTGAGCATCATCATCATTCCGATCCATCTTCTTTGTTTGATATTCTGATTGGTACCCTTTTTATTAACATTCCGATTCCCCCCTTTCTTGATCATTCCGATTCAGACTAAGCCCCACATTCCGATCACCAGATCGGAATACATTCCGATCTGGGCTTGTTTTGGCTTATTCCGATTGAGTTGTTTTGGTGTATTCCGATCTTACTTTCTTTTAGTACTTTTCAACTAAGTTCTTATTTTTAGAGAGTTTTCCAAGTGTTAGTTTTGTTTAGTGTGCTAGTACTTTTCCATTGTTACCTTTAAGTTGACAAGCATTTATTTTTACTCGTCATTTTAGTATTAATCTTTATTCTTCCCTTTTACTCAACGACACTTTAATTACTTGCTAATAGTTTAAAATAAACAAACAAACCAAACCATTCTCTTGATTCACCAAAAGACGATTGAGTCGCACTTTAGACCGGTTTTCAATTCGAAAGGATTCGGACGACAAAGATTTTATACCTAGCAAAAAGCAAAGTATTAAATGGCGCCGCTGCCGGCTCTTTTCGTTACGATTAACGGTTTCTAGTGAGAGACGCACTGAATTTTGGGATCCGTTCTTTGAACGTTATTTTCCTTGCTTTAAAATTTTTCAAAAATCCATAAAAAATATAAAACTCTTCAAAAAATACAAAAACATAGAAAAATCATTCAAATCAATTCTTTTCAAAAAGGTTTTGCACCAAAAAGATTATATAGATATTCTCTTTGTGTATATTTTTCTTCTGCAGGTGTATGCGTACTAGATCTTCGAACTATTCTGAGCCCGAGACTAGTGAAGGTTTAGATATGGCTGGTGTTAATAACAACAATAATCACCCACCTCTACCCAATTTGAATAACAACAACAACAACAACAACAACAACAACAACAACAATGTCCACCTACCTGATTTACGAACGATGGAGGAATTGTGTCAACCCACCATGAACGGACGCGGAGGCCCGATTGCGCCGATGCACGTCACGGCTCAGGAGTTTTCGTTGAAGCATCACATGATCCAGCAAGTGCAAGCTAACCCATTTCGTGGAATTCCGTATGATGATGCCAACAAACACCTCGACAAATTCATTACCATAACCCAAAGCATGAAGTGCTCCGGTGTTTCTATGGATGACCTTCGCCTTCAACTCTTTCCCCACTCGCTTTCTCACCATGCCGAAAAATGGTTTGACCGTCTTCCTAAGAATTCTATTCATACGTGGAATGACATGACTCAACGCTTTATATCGCGCTACTTTCCCCCATCCATGGTCACTAGCCTTCGTAACCAAATCAGTGGATTTATGAAAGAGAATGATGAATCGCTTTTTGATGCTTGGGAACGATACAATGATTTGATCGACCGCTGTCCAAATCACAATATGCTCCCCGTCACTCTCATTGACACCTTCTACAATGGGCTCACTTTTCGTGATCGTGACACGATCAATGCCGCCGCCGGTGGTACTTTCATGAAAAGGAGACCGGAGGAGTGTCCAGAGTTGATTGAAAACATGACTACTCACCACAAGAATTGGGATTCATCCGCATCCTCAAGATCTAATCAGAGAGTCAATGTTTCTTCTACTACTTCCAATCCCGAGATATCCGAACTTTCCCGACAAATCGCGAATATGCACAAAGATTTCATGTCCATAGCCACAAACCAATTTCAACAAGCTAAAGCCGTTGCTATTTCTTGTGACACATGTGGTGGTCCTCATTCTTATAATGATTGTCCTTCTACCCAAGCCAATTTTTCTGAAAACGTTAACGCAGATTACGGCACTTATCCCACGGGAGGCTATCAAGCCCGCCCGCAAGGAGACCGTGGCTTGTTAAGTTATCGTTCCAACAATTATCTTGCTCCTCCCGGTTTCCCTCCTACAAACCAAAACCAACAACAAAGCTACAACCAATCCCAACCTCGTGCAATCAATCAATATCAATCCCAACAAAACCCATACCCACCTCAAGGAAATTCTCAAGCTTACCAAGCTCCACCTCTCAATCAGCCGATGGCAGTGAGTCTAGACGTCGAGACATTCATGAAGACTAATCGGGAGATGGTGACGAATCTTCAGAGTCAAGTCCGCAACTTGAAGGGCGAAATGGCAAAACAAGGGAACGATATTCGAGCCGAGCTAAGGAATGACATGGCAAAACACAGCAATGAAATTAATGCAAACATGAGAGACTCTTTCAATAATCAAGCGGTTCACCTTCGTGATATGATTGGTTCGCTCATCCAAGGTAATCAACCCTCTTCTTCGGGTACTCTTCCGAGTAATACCGTTGCGAATCCAAGAGGGGAGATGAAAGCAATCACCACTCGTAGTGGAAAAGGTTATATGGAACCCGAGCTTCCTACACCTCCACCCGTGATTGTGAACAAGGAAAAAGAGCAACTTTCCTCACCTCCTTCACCTTCTATCCCCATTTCCCTACCACCCGTGGTTGTGAGTGATCCTATTCCCCTAAAGCCTTCTTCTTCATCCAATATACCTTATCCTTCAAGGTTGAGGAAAGAGAAGCAAAAGAGCAAGGATGATATTCAGGTTTCAAACTTTCTAAAAATGTTTAAACAATTGAATTTTAACATCTCCTTTGCTGAGGCTCTCGCTCACATGCCCAAATACGCTAAGATGTTTAAAGATCTTCTAAGTGATAAGGAAAAGCTTTTTGAAATCGCTCAGACCCAACTTAATGAGAACTGCTTTGCAGTGCTCTTAAGGAAATTTCCTACCAAACTTGGTGATCCGGGTCGCTTCTTGATTCCTTGGAACTTCCCTGGAGTAGAGAATTTCATGGCCCTAGCCGATTTGGGTGCCAGTATAAACTTAATGCCTTTAAGTGTTTGGAAGCAATTATCTCTCCCCGAGCTAGTCCCCACCAAAATGACTTTGGAATTAGCCAACCGTACGGTTGCTTATCCAGTGGGGATAGCCGAAGATGTCTTTGTTGGCGTTGACAAATTCACCTTCCCGACGGATTTTGTTGTCGTTGACTACGAGATGGATCCCCGTGTTCCATTAATCGTTGGACGTCCATTCCTGAGGACCGGTCGCACTCTCATTGATGTAGCCGCGGGCGAAATAATCATGAGAGTTGGTGACGATAAAATTGTCTTCAACATGGGTATGATTTCTAAGCAACCTTATTCATATGAGAGTGTTAATGCTATTGATGTTCTCGATGAGGCTTGTGAAGAACATTTTCATGACGCTTGTAAAAGTACTCTTTCTTCTCTACCCAATGTTGAGACCGTTGCCTCAATTGCTCCAGCATTGACTCCTTTTGGAGAAAGTGACTTGGATGATTTCGAAGCTAGCTTGGGTCCTCTCGATATTAAGTATGATAATTTGTCCACCAATTGGGATGAAGACATTCGTACTATTGAGAGACTTCTCAATGAGGACCCGTTGTCTCCTCCTTCTCCTAAAGAGGTGACTAATGATGATCCATCGTTAGTTTCACCATCTATTGAGAATCCTCCCACTCTTGAGCTTAAGGACCTACCTCCTCATCTTGAGTACGTTTTCTTGGCAGACAACGAGAGGTTACCGGTCATCATCGCAAAGGATCTGAAAGAAGACGAAAAAGCCCGACTTGTCGCTGTGTTGAAGAAGCATAAAAGAGCTATCGCTTGGAAAATCTCCGACATCCGTGGAATTGATCCTCACTTCTGCACACATAAAATTCTCATGGAGGACGACTTTAAGCCCACAATTCAAAGCCAACGAAGGGTGAATCCTAAAATCCATGAAGTCATCAAAAAAGAGGTTATCAAACTTCTTGATGTGGGTATGATTTACCCTATTTCGGATTCACCATGGGTTAGTCCAGTCCATTGTGTGCCTAAGAAAGGCGGAATCACCGTTGTGCCCAATGCAAACAACGAGTTAATTCCTACCCATCTCGTTACTGGGTGGAGAGTTTGTATAGACTACCTTAAACTCAATGATGCCACGAGAAAGGATCATTTCCCTCTACCTTTTATGGACCAAATGCTTGAACGTTTAGCGGGTAATGAATATTACTGCTTTCTTGATGGTTTCTCGGGTTATTTCCAAATACCCATCGATCCCCAAGATCAAGAGAAGACAACATTCACTTGTCCCTATGGCACATTTGCTTACAAAAGGATGCCTTTTGGCTTATGCAATGCCCCCGGGACTTTCCAAAGGTGCATGTTGGCTATCTTCCATGACATGGTTAGGTAAACCATGGAAGTCTTCATGGATGATTTCTCGGTCTTTGGGGATTCCTTCTCTTCTTTCCTTGCCAATTTGGAATGTATGCTTAAGCGGTGCGAAGACACTCGCCTTGTTCTGAATTGGGAAAAATGCCATTTTATGGTAAAAGAAGGCATTGTGCTAGGACACAAAATCTCTAAAGCCGGTCTTGAAGTCGACCGTGCTAAAGTAGATGTCATAGCCAAATTACCTCCACCTTCAACCGTGAAGGGTGTGAGAAGTTTTCTGGGTCATGCGGGCTTCTATCGTCGATTCATTCAGGATTTCTCTAAAATCGCTCGCCCGATGACCCACCTCTTGGAAAAAGATACTCCTTTTATCTTTTCTAAAGAGTGTCTCGAAGCCTTCAATCTTCTTAAGGATAAGCTAACTAAGGCACCGGTCTTGGTTACCCCTAATTGGGAGCTCCCTTTTGAATTGATGTGCGATGCTAGTGATTTTGCTATTGGTGCGGTTTTGGGCCAACGAGTGAATAAACACTTCCAACCAATCCACTATGCTAGCAAAACAATGACGGGGGCTCAATTGCATTATACGACAACCGAAAAAGAGCTTTTAGTTGTTGTCCATGCTTTTGAGAAATTTCGCCCCTATCTTGTTTTATCCCCCACCATCGTATACACGAACCATTCCGCGTTGAAGTACTTGATGACAAAGCATGATTCTAAGCCAAGACTTCTTTGCTGGGTTTTACTCCTTCAAGAATTCAACATTGAAATTCGTGACAAGAAGGGAGCCGAAAACCTGGCCGCGGATCATCTGAGCAGACTTGAGGATCCATATCAAGGGGATCCTCCGAACAAAGAGATCAATGACTCTTTCCCCCTTGAGACCTTAATGTCTATAAATCTCAATCTTGATGGCACCCCGTGGTTTGCGTACATTGCAAACTACTTAGCGGGTGGTATTCTCATCAAAGGGTTAACATCCCAACAAAAGAAGAAGTTCTTGAATGATGTTAAGACTTACTTTTGGGCTGACCCTTTTCTATTCAAACAATGTGCTGATCTGCTCATTCGTCAATGTGTTGACGGACCGGCAGCTTTTGACATTCTCCAAGCTTGCCACAAAGGACCCACCGGTGGTCACTTTGGTCCCAACTACACCGCTAAAAAAGTGTTTGATTCTGGATTCTATTGGCCCACCATTTATCGTGATGCTCACGAAATGGTTAAGCCTTGTGATGCTTGCCAACGTCAAGGCAAGATCACACATAAGGATGAGATGCCTCAAAATTTCATACAGGAATGTGAAATCTTTGATGTATGGGGCATCGACTTTATAGGGCCATTTCCATCATCCAAAGGGAACAAGTACATCCTCGTCGCCGTCGACTACGTTTCTAAATGGGTTGAAGTTAACGCTCTTCCTACGAATGATGCGAGGGTGGTTGTGAACTTTTTGAAGCAGCTATTCGCTCGATTTGGTGTCCCTCGTGCTATCATCAGTGACCGCGGGACTCATTTTTGCAACGATCAATTTGCAAGAGTCATGGCTAAGTATGGTGTTAATCACCGTCCTTACACCGCTTATCATCCCCAAACCAATGGGCAAGCCGATATATCCAACCGTGGCTTGAAGAGAATTTTGGAGCGTACTGTGGGAGAGCATCGCGCCGCGTGGGCCGATAAGTTAGATGATGCTCTGTGGGCTTTCCGTACTGCTTACAAGACCCCGATCGGTTGTACACCTTATCGTCTTGTGTACGTGAAAGCTTGCCACCTCCCCATCGAGCTGGAACATAAGGCGCACTGGGCCTTGAAGTGGGCTAACTTCGACATCAACAAAGCTGGTGATCATCGCAAGATTCAACTCAACGAGCTAAATGAACTGAGGAATGAAGCTTATGAGAACTCGTTTATCTACAAGGAGATGACGAAGATCATTCATGACGCAAAAATCAAGAACCGAGAGTTCCACGTTGGTGATCAAGTCTTACTCTTTAACTCTCGGTTGAAGATCTTCTCTGGCAAGTTGAAGAGCCGCTGGTCTGGTCCATTCACCGTCGCCAACGTCTTTCCTTATGGGACCATTGAGCTTTCTCAGCCAAATGGGCCCAATTTCAAGGTGAATGGCCAGCGTCTGAAGCTGTACTTTGGTGAGGACATCTCCCATGAGATGATTCCATCCCTCACCACGTTCCCCATGAACTAAAATTGGGTCGAGTCATGCTCGTGACTCGGTGAACAAAAACAAGCACTTCTCGGGAGGCAACCCGTGATCTATCCTTTACTGCTTTCATAATAAGTGTAGGGGGAGCCCCGTATATGTTGGTTGTCTTGTTTCTTGTGCTGTGCAGGGATTAAAGCTTCGAAAAGCGTCTTGATGACTTTTGACGAACCGTGATACCGTGTTTCACATCTTCCCGGTTCTATCCTAATCCCTCGTGATTCAATATTTCATATTCTATATGTTCACATTGAATTCACTTTAGTTGTCCTTTCCTTAGCAAGATTTAAACAAAGTGCACAATGTCCTAAGTGTAGGGGAGTTTATTCCCACATGCTTAAACATTGAGGACAATGTTTATCTTAAGTGTAGGGGGGACTTCTATCAAAGTAAGTGGTCTTTTCCATGAATTTGCCCTCATTTTAACCGGAAAATTTGATTTTTCGACATTTTTCAAAAATTTTAATCTATTTTGGCCTAGTTGTATAGTTGTACTTTCCTTTATTATGGTTATTTTCTTTCCTTGCTTAAATAAAGTGGTTTTAGATTTTTATTAGTCGTGAACATTTTGACTCAACCCGAGTTTACTTACCTAAGTTTACTCTAGCTAGTATCCTTAACGTGTTTAAGTCAAGTTTTTCTAGGCTTTTATATAGGGAGCTATAAAACGCGAAAGTCTTAACTCTCACGGGTTAAGAACAAGAACTTTTCGCAAGTTCCTATAATTGATCCTAGAGAGTTGTTTATCAAGGGAACTTTAAAATGCGATTTCTAAACTTGAAAAAGTCCAAGAATTTGCAAGATCCTATAGGCGACTCGAAAACCCAAAACTTTGATTTAATTGGCTAAGCATCCACGAGTCTCATTCCTTGAGATTTTAAATTGTGGAGAACGAGAGATGATAGAGTCAATTATAAGTTCGGTATTCTTTCATGAATTTATGTGAGTTAATTATAAGCCTATTCTCCCTTCGCTTGTTAATAAATTTATCTGCAATAAATAAGGTTGTTCGATTTAAAAGGTTACTTAGCTTCTAGCCCCAGATCGTTTAAAAGTTGCTCGGTACGGATTAGAGTTCATAGCCAAGGCATAACTTATTGAAGCGGGATGCGAAGATTGGCGAGTCCGAAAAGGCCCTAACAAGGCATGAGGGCTACATTTTGTTGCTAAAGATCCAAAAGTGATGTGAAGAATCATTTATCGAAAATCAATATGAAGGATCGAGACACACAACGAAAAGCAAAAACTCCCCAAAAGTCATGGAGAAGTCTTTCCGAAAAGACCCTAAGAAGGTATGAGGATAAATAGATCCAAGTCCTAAAAGGAGGCGGATCGTTGTATATCAAAGTCCAAAATAAAGATTGGAGAAAAATGAAGAAGTCGTGGTCCAAAGACGAAGAATCTCTCAAAACTTCAAGTGAAGAAAATCCTATTATGAAGAGAAGACCATTATTTCAAGAACGTCTCTCAAAGATTCGAAGTATGAAGTCGCTGCCAAATATCGGTCCGAGAAAGGTCTCAAATCGTGAAGCGAGTTATGCCAAGATATGAACTTTATGAGGTCCCGAGAAGCAGTTTTAAAAGATTTGGTCCTTTAGCTAACTATTGATTAAATCGTTCACCTTATTTTCGGACTAAATAGCTATCGAAATAAGTCAAACAATGCATCCTCGTGATCATTCAAGACAAAAATAAAATATAAGAGATACACCTAGGAATAAGGGAGTTTAAGTGAATAATTGGCCCACATGAGTTCGTGTTAGTTTGCTAACTTATAATAACAATGATCTCGTTTTTAAGCTTGGTATGGGGAACGTGAAACTTGAGGATGATAAACGTTCATGGCTGCCAAAACCCAATGTAATTTTTTAATTTCTTTACTTGTTCTATCTTTTCATGTCTAGTATTTAATAAAGGCCAAGGTGAGTTATTTATGATGGAAAATGTAAACCGTGCTTTAAAATTAATGCATTGCATAAGGGCATTGCAATGGTCAGTTCCCCATGTCAACCTATCTGATTACCAACTTATCGATATTTCTTAGAATGGATTTGTATGTGTCATTCTATTAGTTATTTTGTAGTGTATTATAACCATACGATCAACTATAGAGGAATTGCTTCCACCTTAGCAGTTGCCATGGAAGAAGGTTGTACATATTAAAATAGACTTAAGGTGCCTTTCGACCCGTTCAAGCCATTTGACCCGTTCAAGCCATTTGACCTGTTCAAGCCATTTGGTCCATCATGGTTAGGGTTTTTTAATAGGTCTTGTGGATATGTCGAAAAAAATACAGAACTGAATGGAATCACATAACTAAACTGTGAGTTGATTTGTTTAAGATGTCTGGCATAAGTGGTCGAAAAGTAGTTTGTAATTTTTATGGTTGTGAATTTGGTTTTGAAGCATGTCGTAGTTACGGTCATGGTTAGGGTCGTTGGGTTTGGAGCAGTTCTTGTGGATATTGTAGAAATCGATATGTTAAAAGAGAATGTAAGTGGAGTTGCAAAAAATATAAAGCTTGTAGCAATAGAAAGTAGTTGGGATGTATTTTCCGCAATGGTTATTTGATGGTATAGTGTAGTTATTGTATGATTGTATACTTTGGTTAATATTGTGGTCAGGGGGTAGATACTCCAGTAATTTGCGCAAACACCCATTTAAGTTTTAAAATACTTTTATTAGCAACTTGTGATAGTTTATTTGGAGTTTTAACTATGGAACCCTCTTATATGGCCACATTGGAATATGGTAACATGGTTGCGGTGAAAAGGTTAGAGAAAAGTCACCAAAAAACAGAAGGAATTTGAAACAGAAGGTGCTGTGTTGATGCAAAAGTTGGATGATCCTTGCTAGACCCGAATTAGGCTTAATTCGGGTTGGCTGGGTTCCGGCTCCTGCACCAAGTGAACTGTATGGTTGGGATCCTGCACACTAAACAACACGCGTTAGGCTTACCGTGGGAATGTTTCCCACGATTAGGCTCCGGCATGAGAGTAAGTAACCGGTTAGGGTTTATAGGAGTCGAGTGAGTTGAGAGTATATAGAACGTAATACCTTTGTGGAACCCTTGGGGGTTCCTTTTATAGGCAGTGAAACCCTAATGGGCTGTCACTGATACTTCGGCCCCAAGGAAAGGATAAGTACCAGAATTAGATTGATTATTATCTTCTAAATATGGTGAGTGAATATCCTCTTTATTGGGGCAAATCCTAATCATAGACAGAATATGATTCTGTCTAACCCTGTACCGGCCATGCCGGGCCGTGGGCCGCACACATGTGTGCAGTTACTGTTCATTCAAGTCCATAAGCTCAAATGACATTATTCCCACCCATCTGTGATGGGCTGGATACGGGTAGTACCCGTGGGCCGGGTTCCTGACCCGGCTGGGGACTATACGTCATCATGTCCCCCCAGTCTAGTTGTTACAGCCGTAGGCGTAACCTCTAGACTATCAAGATGCTCCCCGGACGTACCAAGAAAGACCTAGGGAATGATAAATATGTAAGATTTTGTTTTGGCCGCACGTGGCTGCCTGTCTAGGAATGTTATCCCAATAGAACCTCAGCCGTACGTAACGGCCGAGACAAATTAAATGTAGCATTGAATATTGTCTTACGTAAGACCGCATATCCTGACACAAGAATAAATGCATTAATGGTGGTCAACTGGCAGCCGCACTTCTGCAAAAGTGCACCATTAATGCCCACCATTGAGCCACATAAAACTGCTAAGAAGTGACCCGTGGGTCCCTTCTGACATTGCAGAAGTGTTAGAAATCCTATCCGTTGGATAGGCGTAGTGGCCTACACGTGTCAAACATCCACGTTACCTCGGAAACCGAGGCAACCCTATATAAGAGTTGGTGTGTGTGCTTGTTTACATACACAATTCATACTCTTTTCCGCCATTGTTATTTCCAAGCTCCATCCTCCAAACTTTTGCCTTCTATTCCACGGATTTCCTCCATCGTAGGTTAGATCATCACGCCCTACAAACCCTTTTTATAAAACATGGTAAAGGAAAACCCACTTATCACGGATGTCCTGAACGTGATGTTGGCGGAAAAATACATAGACTTTTTGTCGAAGTATTACATTCCCGAAAGCGTACACCCCACCTATCCAGGTGAAGGTGAGGCAATTACGGATGCACCAAAGGGGAAGATAGGCGTGTACACGCGCCTATTTGACTCGGCCAACTACCGTATCCCCCTGTCCAAATTCTTGGTTGATCTGCTTTTATAGTATGACTTCCACATAACCCAGCTTCACTGCATAGGGGCGTGTAAAATCAACCAGTTTGAAATTACATGCCATACATGCGACGTAACCCCGACCGTGAACCTATTTAGGGCGTTTTACTCCCCCCAACTAGTGAATGGGTGGTTATCGTTTAAAAACGATCCGGTAATGCCCCCATGACGGATTGATTGTGGTAAATTACACCTCTTAGGAAAAAGGCGTAAAAGTGGTAAGTATCGAGTGATGATTTAGGAAAATCAACACTAATGACACTTAATGGTGTGAAAGTTCGTTTCCCAAGGAGGTATATGTGTGTGAAAAACTTGTCAAATGTTTGTGATTAATGATTGGTTTAGAAGGGGATGAGAAAAGAAAAAAATGACGAAGACGTAAAAATAAAAATTAACCAAAAATTACTACTAGAAAGTTAAAACGTAGAACCTTAAAAATCACAAAAATAAAAATAAATTCTAAAAATTACCAAAAATTCACCAAAAATAAAAAATAATAAACTAAGAGTTTACCAATAATCAAAACTTTTTCAAACCTTTTAAATAATTAAATATTCAATTTTTAAATGCTAATTAAAGCCCTAAAAATCAAATAAATTATCAAAAAGCCCAAATAAAGATTTTTCAACTGATAAACCTCTAAAATGACCTAAAAAGATAAAAAACTATTTTTAGAAATTTTAAAACTAATAAAAACTATTTAAAATGATTTAAAAACTATTAAAACTTAAAATAATTATAAAAATTAATCTAAATGAGATAAAATTATTATAAAAGTTGCTAAATTCCTATTTTAATGTATTTAACCTAAGAAAAATGTAAAAAGTTGGAAAAAGTGAAATTTTAAAAATAATAATAAAATAATAATAAAATAATATTTAAAATCCAAAAATTATAAAAAATTCTAAAAACTTGCAAACTAGTTTATTTTAACCTAAATAATCAGAAAATCAAAGTGAAATTACCAAAATACCCCTAATGGGCCCTCAAATGGGCCAAATCCAAAAACAGTCAACCTAAATGGGCTTTTGGGCCCAAAAAGTCAAACTTGGCCCAATTGACTTGGAAAAGCCCTATCTGACTTAAAATTCAATTCTAAGAACAAAACTCTAAAGGCCCAAAAGCTGAAAATGTGCTTATCACAGGTTATTGAACACAAAGCTTATTCTTATTGGGCTTTTCAGCCCATTAAGCCATAAGCTAATGCCATAAGCTCTAATTTTTCACACAACCCTCTTTTAGGATGCTTAAGAGATCTGTCAAAAGAAATTTCCAATAAGCACACTCAATAAGCCAGAAAATAGAAAAGCAAAAATCCACAAAACGACAAAATAGTCGTTTTTGAGAAATAATGCACCTCAGAAGCTGATTCAACTTGCAAAAGCTTTCAAATGGACTCAATAAGCAATATCAATCAACAAAAATCCAATAAGCACAAGCAATAAGCACAAAAGAGCTTATGTAAAAGTCAAAGGAGTTAGTTTTCTAGTCAAACCTAAAAGTCAACCACCCAAATGCTCCAGGATGAACAAATGGGTCAAAATATGAGCACCTATTACAAAAATAAAGTTGTTGCTGGTTAAAATAAGCTATTATAGCTTATTGATAAGCTGACACCAAAATTGCACTATCAGTGGCAACGAGCAGGGGAAAGGAGTTCCCACTGCTTTGACTAATTGACCAAGCTTATTTGAGAGTTCTGGTTTCATTCAATTGGAAACAAAGGCACCCTTGTGATCAGTGAACCACAAGGAGTCAATAGCAACAATAAAATCACAAAATGATCCACACAATAAGCCACAATAAGCCAAACAGTCACCAGATATGCAAATAAGCAGTTAAGCACTTAATAAGCAGTTTTAAGCAAAATAAGCCAACCAAACTTAACCAGATGCACACACAAGCTATATAAACTAACAATAAACACAAAGCAACAAGAATCAAACACTTAATCAAAGTAAATAGCAAGATCAAAGCACAAAATGTTACTGATGAACAATGAACAATATGCAGAAACAGTTTGCTGATATACTTGACACTTGATCCAATTTCAAGCCTCAAATCCTTCTACCCTAGTGTGATTAACTATGATTTAGCACTTGTTAGCCTTAGCCTATGCTTAAATCTAGGTGTCCTCAAAATCCTAGCCAATTTTACCAAGTTATTAAGATTTTATAGCCAATCTAAGAATCAATGTGTTCAAAGCCTCAAAACCTGCAAACAGATGAACAAAAACACCCAACAAACAGATACCAATACTTGAAAACAACACACAAGCACTTAACAAGCCACAAATCTAACTTATGCAGTAATCCCAAACACCCTTTTAAAACTTGATTTCAAAAAATTTCAAAGGCTTATGAAGAATCAACCCACAAATCAGATCAGTAACACCTCAATAACATCAAACCAAGCCAAATCAACAATAATCACCCACAATAACACAGATTCAAGCAATAATCCACAAAAATCACAAATAATCAGAAACTTAAAGAGAAAATGAAAAGGGAAGAAGGTGCAAACCTCCAAGACCTACATCCAGGCCCTGGATTGTTTGAGCTGAGGTACTAGCAAAACAAGTACCAGCTTCTAATGCTGCTAAGATGAACAAACAATAAGGTGAGATCAAATAAACAAGCACTTTCTGATTTTTGAAACCCAAGCTTTATCAACTAAAACCTTGCCTCAAAAACCTTCAATCATATAAATGGAACTCAGAATTAGGCTATTCTAACACCAACTTTTAATAAACAAGAAAAAGTTTTCTCAAAATTCAGAAAATCAAATTTTATTACTTAAAAAGGAATTACAAAGATTGATAGCCTAAAACTGGAACCAAGGGACTCTCACATGTTGAGGTCTCCTTTTATAGGCAAATGCCTGGCTAAACACTATTCATAAACCCTAGATGTGATTTCTCTATAATGCCCTTGGTCTTCTAGACGTTTTCTTGGTGTGAGCTGTCCAAAATGCATCCAAACCGTTTAAAATAGCTTTGTGATGAAGCAAATGATGTGGGCTGTTGATCTTGACACGTGGCAAGCCTTGGTGAGGAAGTTGTCACATGATGGTGAAACGGTTTTGGTGGTGGGTCCTCTTGGTGAGTGGGAGTGAGTGTTTTAAGGTTGGGATGAGATTATAGGCGTGTGAATCAAGTGTGGGTAAGGGTAATTTCATTTTACCCTTTGTTTTAAGTGGAGTAAAATCTGGGTTCTTGACTGCTACAGTAATACCTTTTGATCCGATTTTGGGGGATTGGAAGTTGTTTGGCGCATTTTTGAAGTTTGAATGTTTCAGTGCACAAGAATGGTCCTTGTTCTTTGGGATTTTTGGTAAATAAGGTTTTTCAGCCTAGAAAACGTATTTCCCTTTGTATTATCTTTCACCACTTGTCACTTTTGGCACCAAACTTTGGAAAAAGGTGTTTCAAGGGTTATATTTGCCATTTTGAGATGTTTAAAGGGCTGATCTTGGACATTCTTGATTTTCAAAGGTCTTCATTGTAACTTTGACTTCATGAGGGACCATTATTGGCAATTTTGATTTGTTGAGGGACTAATCTTGCCATTTCTTCAAAGTTGAGGGACCTTTTGTGTAATTTTGACAAACTTAAGGGACCAAACTTGTAATTATTAATATACAAGGGTTTTAAGTGTCATTTCTTCAATAAATGAGGATCAATCTTGTTTGTCTTCAAGTCTTCAAGGGTATTTGTTGAGAATTTCATGATTAGGGCCCGGTTCTTTGTACGGCTTCGTTTCTCGTGTCTGTTTTTCCTTGTAACTTGTGATCTTTTGTCTTTTTCATGATATTCATATCTAAAATACACAAGTAAACAAACACAAGCATATATATGGTATTTTTATGATATTTTATGCATTTAAAGCCCGAAAAGAACGATGAGATCATGTATAAATGCCATCTCATCACTCCCCCATACTAAGCCATTGCCGTGCCCTCACGCAATGCTAGAATAAAGTATCTAAGCATCACCAAAGTTCAAATTTTATTAACCTTTATTGAAAAGTAAAAGACTTGCAGCATACTACGAGGATGTGTAAAGACATAATGTATGATTTTCATCACAAAAAGTGACTTTTAGGGTCAAAGAATAGAAACAAGTAAATGTCCCTTAGAGTAAACTTCGTCATCCTTGATTGTCATACATTCCATGCTAAGTGCAAAAACAAGATCATTGTAGGTACAAGTCACAATGCTAACACTACTCATACGTCCAAATTGTGTAATACATTTTCTCCCCGCAATCCTAGTTATTATAAAAGGAAATGGGTTACTAGCATTTTTTATCTATTTGTCATGGATCACAAGTGATTCATATTGACTTATTTAAGTAGTTTTTAGTCCGAAAGCAAAGTAGGACGATTTGATCAATAGTTAGCCGAAGGACAAAATCTTTTAAAATGGCTTTTCGTGTATCTCCTTAAGTTCATATCTTGGCATAACTCGTTTCACGATTTGAGACCTTTCTCGGACCGATATTTGGCATGTACTTCATACTTCAAATCTTGGGAAGACGTTCTTGAAATTATGGTCTTCTCTTCATATATTTGGAATTTCTTCACTTGACGTTTTTGAGAGATTCTTCATATTGGACCACGACTTCATCATTTTTCTTCAATCTTTACTTTTGGATTTTGATATACAACGATCCGCCTCCTTTTCGGACTTGGATATATTTATCCTCATACCTTGTTAGGGTCTTTTTGGATAGACTTTCTCCATTCTTTAGGGGAGTAATTGCTTCTCGTCGTGTGTCTCGATCCTTCATATTGATTTAGGAATAATGATACTTCACATCATCTTTGGATCTTTAGCAAAAATAGAGCTCCTCATGCCTTGTTAGGGCCTTTTTGGATAATCGCCAATCTTCGTGTCCCGCTTCAATAAGTTATGCCTTGGCTAAGAACTCTATTCAACCCCGAGCCACTTTTAAACGATCTTGCGCTAGAGGCTAAGTAACCTTTCAAATCGTACGACCTTACTTATTGCAATTATGATTTATTCCTAATGCATTGATCTTATGGGAAGAAAAAGCCACAATTAAAAACATATGAGTTTTTGAAAGAACACTTTCATGTTCTACGTTTAGCATGATCACTTGTCTAACTCTATCATTTCTCGTTCTTCACTATATAAAGACCTCTAATTAAAGAGACTCGTGAATACTTAGCCATGCAAGTCAAAATTAAGCCAAATTTGGATTAGCTTTCATTAAGACTATATCAAATCAAAGTTTTGGGTTTTTAGGCCACCTATAGGATCTTCCACTTTCTTGGACTTTTTCAAGTTTAGAGAATGCGTTTTAAAGTTCCCTTGATAAATGACTTTCTAGAATCAATTATAGGAACTTGCGAAAAGTTCTTGTTCTTAACCCGAATGAATTAAGACTTTCGCGTTTTAAAGCTCCCTATATAAAAGTCTAGCAAAAATTGAATTGAGCGGGTTAAGGAATGTAAATGGCTCCAAATGGCCATCAAGTCAAAAATTAACTCTTATTCTACCCATCGGAAAATATACATTCGTGTCTTAAAAACACTTATTAAAACTAAGAAAAATTTTAAAATTTGGCCATTTTTAGCCTTATTAGCAAAACAAAACAAAACATTGAAAGTTGGAAAGCGTGAGGGCGTAGCAAAGCAAGTACCTATTCACCCCCCATACTAAAAGTAAACATTGTCCTCAATGTTTCGAGTCTAAAGGTGGAGCACCCCCATACTAGAGACGAAGAGTCGAATGCTTAGGATCTAGCATGGAAAGGGTGATCAACAATATATCTAAAGCCGTTTATTAAGTATGCTAAAAAAAATTGTTAGAACAATAAAGGATATGTCATGGAATCGTGAAAAACTCCTTCAAACGAACGATGGAGGCTCACGTAAATGAACACGAGAGTCTTCAATCGTAGATGATGATGATGATCTAGATAACACAATCACAAACAACCACGAGACAACGAGTTGAAAGGGTACTAGTCCCCTTATTAGTGAATACTGAGCATAAAAGATAAGCATGGGTTCTACCCCACGAGGCACCTCGTTTTTGATTACCGAGTCATGAGCTCGACTCGATCCCCTCAATGCTAATTATCATTGGGGAAGGTGACTTGGTCGAGGGCAACCATTGAACGAATTTCCCCACCAAAGTAGTGCTTAAGCCTATGTCCATTCACCTTGAAATTAGGACCATCATCTTGAGCTAGCTCAATGGTCCCATATGGAAATACTTGTGTAATGGTGAACGGACCCGACCAACGAGATTTCAATTTCCCGGAAAATATCTTAAGACGAGAGTTAAAAAGCAACACTTGATCACCAACGTTAAAAACCCGGTTTTTAATCTTTGAATCATGAAACTTTTTAGTCTTTTCTTTAAAAATTAATGAATTTTCATAAGCATTATCCCTTAATTCATCCAATTCATTCAATTGTATTTTCCAGTGATCTCCCGCGGTCTTCAAGTCAAAATTTGCATGCTTAAGGGCCCAATATGCCTTATGTTCCAACTCAATGGGCAAATGACAATTCTTCCCATAGACTAACTTATAAGGATTGCAACCGATAGGTGTCTTATAAGCGGTCCTAAAGGCCCATAAAGCGTCATCGAGTTTGTCGGACCATGAAGCACGGTTTTCTCCAATTGACCTCTCTAAAATCCTCTTCAAAGCTCGGTTCGAAACCTCGACTTGCCCACTAGTTTGTGGGTGATAAGCCGTAGAAAGACGATGAGTAACTCCATATTTCTTTGGAACCTTTTCGAATTGGTCATTACAAAAATGGGTTCCACGATCGCTTATAATAGCACGAGGGGTTCCGAACCGAGAGAATAGTTGCTTCAAAAACTTCACTACCACACGAGCATCATTAGTAGGCAAAGCCTTAGCTTCCACCCACTTAGAAAGGTAGTCCACCGCGACGAGGATATATTTGTTGCCATGAGACGATGGGAACGGCCCCATAAAGTCTATTCCCCATATGTCGAAAATCTCACATACTTGAATTATGTTTTGCGGCATTTCATCACGTTGAGATGATTTTCCTTGACGTTGGCACGAATCACACGACTTCACAAGTGCGTGTGCATCACGATAGATAGAAGGCCAAAAGAAACCGGCATCGAACACTTTCTTAGCCGTGAGATTAGCACCGTGGTGACCACCCATGGGTCCCTCGTGACAAGCTCTAAGGATATTAGAAGCTTCGGCACCAAACACACAACGTCGAACGAGTTGATCCGCACAAATCGAAAGAGATAAGGGTCATCCCAAAAATAGAACTTGACGTCACGAAAGAATTTTCGTTTTTGTTGTGTCGTCATACCCTTGATTATCAAATTCCCCGCATGGTAATTTGCAATGTCGGCAAACCATGGGGTTGTGTCTTTGGAATTCACTACACCGAGAGTCTCAAGAGGAAATGTTTCGGTAATTTCCTTGTTCTCGGAAACATCTTTGTGAGGATCTTCTAGACGAGAGAGATGATCGGCCGCTAGATTCTCGGCTCCTTTTTTGTCAAGCACGGTGACATCAAATTCTTGGAGGAGGAGCATCCAACGAAGCAATCTCGGCTTAGCATCTTGCTTAGCTAATAGATATGCAAATAAGCAGTTAAGCACTTAATAGGCAGTTTTAAGCAAAATAAGCCAACCAAACTTAACCAGATGCACACACAAGCTATATAAACTAACAATAAACACAAAGCAACAAGAATCAAACACTTAATCAAAGTAAATAGCAAGATCAAAGCACAAAATGTTACTGATGAACAATGAACAATATGCAGAAACAGTTTGCTGATATACTTGACACTTGATCCAATTTCAAGCCTCAAATCCTTCTACCCTGGTGTGATTAACTATGATTTAGCACTTGTTAGCCCTAGCCTATGCTTAGATCTAGGTGTCCTCAAAATCCTAGCCAATTTTACCAAGTTATTAAGATTTTATAGCCAATCTAAGAATCAATGTGTTCAAAGCCTCAAAACCTGCAAACAGATGAACAAAAACACCCAACAAACAGATACCAATACTTGCAAACAACACACAAGCACTTAACAAGCCACAAATCGAACTTATGTAGTAATCCCAAACACCCTTTTAAAACTTGATTTCACAAATTTTCAAAGGCTTATGAAGATTCAACCCACAAATCAGATCAGTAACACCTCAATAACATCAAACCAAGCCAAATCAACAATAATCACCCACAATAACACAGATTCAAGCAATAATCCACAAAAATCACAAATAATCAGAAACTTAAAGAGAAAATGAAAAGGGAAGATGGTGCAAACCTCCAAGACCTACATCCAGGCCCTGGATTGTTTGAGCTGAGGTACTAGCAAAACAAGTACCAGCTTCCAATGCTGCTAAGATGAACAAACAATAAGGTGAGATCAAATAAACAAGCACTTTCTGATTTTTGAAACCCAAGCTTTATCAACTAAAACCTTGCCTCAAAAACCTTCAATCAAATAAATGGAACTCAGAATTAGGCTATTCTAACACCAACGTTTAATAAACAAGAACAAGTTTTCTCAAAATTCAGAAAATCAAATTTTATTACTTAAAAAGGAATTACAAAGATTGATAGCCTAAAACTGGAACCAAGGGACTCTCACATGTTGAGGTCTCCTTTTATAGGCAAATGCCTGGCTAAACACTATTCATAAACCCTAGATGTGATTTCTCTATAATGCCCTTGGTCTTCTAGACGTTTTCTTGGTGTGAGTTGTCCAAAATGCATCCAAACCGTTTAAAATAGCTTTGTGATGAAGCAAATGATGTGGGCTGTTGATCTTGACACGTGGCTAGCCTTGGTGAGGAAGTTGTCACATGATGGTGAAACGGTTTTTGTGGTGGGTCCTCTTGGTGAGTGGGAGTGAGTGTTTTAAGGTTGGGATGAGATTATAGGCGTGTGAATCAAGTGTGGGTAAGGGTAATTTCATTTTACCCTTTGTTTTAAGTGGAGTAAAATCTGGGTTCTTGACTGCTACAGTAATACCTTTTGATCCGATTTTGGGGGATTGGAAGTTGTTTGGCGCATTTTTGAAGTTTGAATGTTTCAGTGCACAAGAATGGTCCTTGTTCTTTGGGATTTTTGGTAAATAAGGTTTTTCAGCCTAGAAAACGTATTTCCCTTTGTATTATCTTTCACCACTTGTCACTTTTGGCACCAAACTTTGGAAAAAGGTGTTTCAAGGGTTATATTTGCCATTTTGAGATATTTAAAGGGCTGATCTTGGACATTATTGATCTTCAAAGGTCTTCATTGTAACTTTGACTTCATGAGGGACCATTATTGGCAATTTTGATTTGTTGAGGGACTAATCTTGCCATTTCTTCAAAGTTAAGGGACCTTTTGTGTAATTTTGACAAACTTAAGGGACCAAACTTGTAATTATTAATATACAAGGGTTTTAAGTGTCATTTCTTTAATAAATGAGGATCAATCTTGTTTATCTTCAAGTCTTCAAGGGTATTTGTTGAGAATTTCATGATTAGGGCCCGGTTCTTTGTACGGCTTCGTTTCTCGTGTCCGTTTTTCCTTGTAACTTGTGATCTTTTGTCTTTTTCACGATATTCATACCTAAAATACACAAGTAAACAAACACAAGCATATAAATGGTATTTTTATGACATTTTATGCATTTAAAGCCCGAAAATAACGATGAGATCATGTATAAATGCCATCTCATCACGTATAGGAAGCCCTTAGACTCCCTTACGAACTGGTACGACCATTACTTTTTTGTGGATGAAAAAGTATTCCCCACTCCCTTCGTCCTTAAAACCAGGGTACCCAAAGATTCTCCGCCCAAATCCAAAGACTATAGCAGCAGAGACCTGAAAATATTAGATACCCACCGCACATAATTCCATAAGGGGTTGCCGGAACATTTTCTGTGCTTAGTAGGATTAAGCCGTCGTTATTTTGGTAGGGAGAACTTATATCCGTGCTTTCTGACGGAGCGTGGACAGGGTAGGTGTACTTTATACTTTGTAAATGTGATAAACGTTCATTTGTACTACAGGACCGTACTAACCCGTGTATTTATAAATGTCCGCAGAAATGAACCTACATAGATTATTGCGCCAGGGCGACCCAATGAAGGTGCCTGAAGGATTCCGCCCTTTGAAAGAGAATGAACTCCCCCTTCTCGATGCGACCGCAGACCGTACCATTCCACTCGAAGAAACGTCCGAGCAAAGATCAGATGAAGAGGAGCCTATCATTGAGAAATCCCCATTGGATTTCCATAATGAAGATGGTGGAGAGCTGCTGTTGGAGGGCACCGCGACGCACCAGGAAGATGAAAGTGATTTCCTCAACCTTGAGGATGAAGACATCACTCAAGCTTCTGGGTCCACCCAGCCCACATCCAGAAAGAGAAAGACCACCAGGAGGGTGGCAAAGACGATAGGGGATGAGGCAGGGGCCTCGAATGCTCCCCCAAAGAAACTAAGGAAAGACCATCCGCAGTACCAGGAAGGAAGTGGTAATGCGACGGCCCAGACCAACCCTACCCCGCACATGGATGAGCAAGTCTGGCGGGCTACCCCTGTGAGTGCCGTAGCTCCTACCGCCCCAGAACCTGCGACTGGTACCACGTAAGCACCCCTCGTATGTCAGTCTTGTCATTTTGCTTGTTAAATATAGAATGCCTAAAAAAAAGTTGCAATGTCAATAACAGGGCAGATCCGTCGACTGTAGCTCAAGAGGAAGAGGTGGAGAGGAATCCATCCCCCGCAACATCAAACAGGCCCCCATCCCCTGCTGCGACACACGCCGAGGAGCCGCTCCCCGAAGGACCAGAAAGTAGCCTGCGCCTAGCATGGAATCTCTCTAGGTTAACAAGGTTAGAGGCAGAATCTGAGTGTTCGGAATTTATCGAGCATATTACCCCTCCAGCCCTTGCACAAGACTTAGACGAGCTGGATCATGAATCCCTGCTGGAGCAGTTTGATGTATCGTCCGCTCATCAAGTGACGGTGGGTGCCGCTCTAAGACGCCGCCTGATCAAGGCCCTGGCGAATGTGAAGCGGGCAGACAAAAGGATTGCTCGTCGGGAGGCAATGGTTGTGAAGAATGAGAAGACCATTACGTCATTTCAAACGGCGCTGGTGACGGCCGAGGCTACAGTGAAAGAGCAAGCTCATCATGCCGATAACCGAGAAAAACGCATCGCCGAGCTCGAGGCCCTCGTAGCCGCATCGAACGAGAAGGTATGCTTTCAAAAATACTATACATATATTTTTTCCTCGATTTTTTTTACCCAAGAAAAAAAAAACATATTACCCTTGTGATAACTCAATGTTCCATATGCAGGTTTCCGTGGCCAAAGCCTCTACCAAGGCCGTAACCGTACAAGCCTTCAACATCGCCCAAGAGCGCGATGCGCTGAAGGAGGAGCTAACACAAATGCGGACCAATTTGGAAGAGCAAGCTGCAACGGCTGAGGAGGAGCTGAGTAAGATGGCCACAAGTTGTGCTGAAAGAATGTGTCCCCCGTTGCTATCTGCCATAGCTGGACGCAGGTGGATGATTGGACAAGGAATGCGCCTTGCCGTAAAAAAGGTCATGGAAGCTCCGCACCTGCTACAAGAATTCGCCGGGGTCGTGTCGGATGGAATCGACCGTGGTAGGCATGAGGGTTTGGTCCAGGCTGCGGAATTGATAGGGAAGAACGAAGATATTATGCAGCATCCCTACCATAACCCTTCAGCTGCGGACAAGATGACCGCGTTGATGGATGCACTGGCGGAAATCCAACACCCTCTTCTGGACGAACTCGAGGCGCTTAAGGATGCTCCGAACGAGATGGTAATATCCAGGCTTACTGCGGATCCCATCCAATTGAGCTTGCCTACTTACGACTCCGTGTCGAAAGTAATGAATGGTGAAAAGCTACTTGCTGAGGCATTGGATGCGACTGCGAACAAGGCGCAGGATGGAAAGGACGCTCGCAGGGAGGCCCTCCGTGCTCTGATCGAAGAAGGAAAGAAAGACATAGGGGAATTCCTACCTCCCTTGTAATTTATCTTGTAAACATTTGTAGCTTTTATTCGTCCGTGCATGTACACGGCTAAGACTGATGTGTAAAACAACTGTCTTTTGTATGTAAGTCCGTGATAACCACAGCCATTTTGTTATGATTTGGAAACTTGTGTATTTTTATTTTGTTAAATATCGATTACCGATACTGCATGACATGTCACGTCTTACCCAAAAGAGAAAATACATTCAAGTCTATAATTTACTAGACGTGTGACGTGCTTCTTTACTATGCAAAGCACTACGTGAGTACGACATACAGAAACTTACCACAACGTCTTGTGAGTAAGGTGTCTAGTAAGGATACATGATCCGCGCCACTGGGGTTGCATCCCTCTTACGCGGCAAGTTCATTTAGTAGGTTCACTTAATCCTCTTACCCCGCCTGGAGGCGTATAGTACATGTACGGTGATTGAATGAATGCATATGAATGAGACATGGCATATTATAATAATAACTAAAATTCATATGACTAAAATCCTAAGAAATAATTTGCACAAAAACAAGCCGTAGAGCTAGTTAGGCACAAAGGCATTTTATTAGAACGTTTACATTTTCTGTTTGAACAAGAATGGGAAGTCTTAAAACAAAAAAAGGAACCTAGAAAAAACATAAGAAACAAAACAGATAGAGTACATGGATCTTCATTAAAGCCAAGTGTAGCGAAGTATCCATGCAGAAGCCGTAGCTTTCAAAGATAACACCTTTTGAGATTGGAAATGTTCCACGTGCGTTCCAGATCGCGGCCATCCATGTCACGTAACTTGTACGCGCCTCGCCCTAAGGCTTCCGTGACCTCATACGATCCTTCCCATTTAGGGCCCAGCTTCCCCGTATTCTCCGCTCGACTTGCTTCGTTAGCACGATATACATAATCTCCCGGTCGAAAAGAAACACCTTTAACCTTGGCATCGTAATAAGCCTTCATCTTAGCCTTGGACTTAGCCTCATTGATGGCTGCTATCTCCCTTTTTTCCGCCAATAAATCCAGGTTGATTCGTAATTGCTCGTCGTTCGTGACGACATTAACCTCCGATGTGCGAATGGTAGGCATTCCGATTTCTGCTGGTATGCCAGCTTCAGTGCCGTAGGCCAATGCAAATGGAGTGTCCCCGTTGGCTGTTTTGATCATAGTCCTATGCGCCCATAGCACATGTGGTAATTCGTCCACCCATTTGGCACTTCGTTCCTCAAGGCGTGCCTTGATGCCGTTTCCCAAGCTTCTGTTTGCTCGTTCTACAAGGCCATTTCTCTGTGGGTGTTTAACAGAAGCGAAGCGCCGTTTGATATTCAATGATGCGCACCAGTCCTTGAATGGATTATCCGCGAACTGTTTACCGTTGTCCGAGATGATTTCTCCTGGTAAGCCAAAACGGCACACAATGTTCTCCCAAACAAACTTTTTAACTTGTTTGCCTGTAATGGATTTAATTGCCTTGGCCTCTATCCATCGTATAAAATAGTCCATTGTGACAATCAAGAACTTAACTCCCCCCGCAGCTACAGGAAATGGTCCTGCGATGTCGATTCCCCACTTATAGAATGGCCATGGGGATGTAATAGGTGTAAGCTTCTGCTGCGGATGTCGCGGTACTGGTCTATGCACTTGGCAATCACTACACTTGCGAATCATGTCGCGTGCGTCCCTATGCATAGTAGGCCAATAATATCCTGTACGTAGGGCTCGAGCTACCACGGATCGTGGACCTGCGTGCATGCCGCATAACCCCTCATGTATCTCACTAATCACATAAGTGGCCTGACGTGGTCCAACACACCGCAACCACGGCTGCAAGAAAGAGCGCTTATAGAGGATACCTTCTCGAAGCTCGAAGTGCTGCAACTTCCTTCTGATGCGCCGTGCCGCTTTTTCATCATCCGGAAGGGTCTCACTAGTCAAGTAGTTGACGATCGTGGTCATCCATGTATGTCCATCCTCCTCAACTATAGTAGTGACCTCCCCTTCTGTTATAGACTTTTCTTTGAGTATTTCCACCAAGACATGCTTGGACAAGTGGGCGAAGCTTGTAAATGCGATCTTGCTAAGAGCATCCGCCTTCTTGTTCTCACCTCTTGGTACCTGCTTGATAGAAAACTTGCCGAAAGCCGCGATGAGTGACTTGACTTTCTCCACGTACCGGACCATGTTCTCCTCCTTAGCCACATATCCACCTAGAATGTGGTTCGCGACAAGCCGTGAGTCCATGTAGGCCTCAAGGTTGCGGACTCCCATTCTAGCGGCGATTTTTAAACCCGCAATTAATGCTTCATATTCCGCCTCGTTGTTGGTGGCTGTGAACTCCATCCCTTCCGGATTTGTGAGGATCAGACCAGCTCCTGACCCATCCGTACACGAAGATCCTTCCGTAAATAACACCCATGGTTCTGCTGGAGTCTCGTCCTGTTTTACGACAGGTCCTTCCTCCTCCGGCTTCTCTATCAAGAAATCTGCCAAGATTTGGCCTTTAACAGCCGTCCTTGGCCTATAAGATATATTATGCTCCCCCAGTAGAATGCTCCATTTTTTTTTGCCTTCCTGCCACATCCGGTCTAGAGATAACTTGTTTTATTGGTTGGTCGGTAATGACTACAGTTGGGTGTGCCTGAAAGTATCGGCGCAACCGTTTTGTAGCAAACACTAGTGCCAAAACCAATTTTTACATAGAGGAGTAATTCAACTCCGGCCCTTGTAATGTTCTACTTATGAAGTAGACCGGAGTTTGTACCGTATCCCTATCCGTCATGAGTACCGCACTTATTGCTCCATGCGTGGCTGATAGATACATAATGAGCTCCTCCTTTGGCCGGGGAGCTACTAGCATAGGGA
The DNA here is from genome assembly GCA_025667525.1 of Glebionis coronaria. NCBI lineage: Eukaryota > Viridiplantae > Streptophyta > Magnoliopsida > Asterales > Asteraceae > Glebionis > Glebionis coronaria. The sequence goes on from CM046880.1 coordinate 191,113,119, forward strand.
GAGATGAAAGATGTTGCTTGAGTTGACCAAAGGCTTCCTCGGCTTCCTTTGTCCACCGGAAGTCTCCCTTCGTAATGCACTTCTTGAGTGTTTTAAATAGGGGTAGTGACTTCTCTGCGGACTTTGATAAGAACCTACTTAGCCCGGCCAGCTTCCCATTTAAGGATTGCACCTCTTTCCGTGTCTGAGGGGATGGTAGCTGTATCACTGCGTCCGTTTTCTCTGGACAAGGTTTGATGCCATTTGTATCAATCATATATCCAACGAACATTCCCTCCGTTGCTCCAAACGTGCATTTCTTTGGGTTTAGCTTCATATTAATCCTCCTCAGTGTGTCGAATGTCTCTTGGACATCCTGGAGAAGTGCATCCTCCGTATGACTTTTTATGACTAAGTCATCCACATAGACTTCTAGGTTGCGGCCTATCTGTGAGTCAACGGCTTTGTCCACAAGCCACTGGTATGTAGCACTGGCGTTCTTTAGCCCAAACGGCATTTTCGTATAACAATATACGCCTTGACTGGTATGGAACGCCGTCTTCTCTGCGTCCGCCTCCGCCGTCTGGATCTGGTGGTATCCTTTATATGCTTCTAGGAAGCACTTAAAGGGATATCCACATAGAGATTCCACCTTCCAGTCAATCTCCGGTAACGGGTAACAATCCTGTGGACAGGCTTTGTTCAGATCCGTGAAATCCACACACATGCGCCAACTTCCCTCATGTTTTTTGACCATGACTGGATTGGATAACCACTCGGGTAGTACACCTCGCGCATGATACCCGCGTCCACTAGCTTCCTTACTTCATCCAGTAATACTCGGCTGCGTTCAGGTGCCTGGCCGCGCTTCTTTTGCTTGACAGGTTGATACCCTTGGCGGATCTGGAGCTTATGTTCTGCTATCGCGCGTGGTACGCCTTTCATGTCCTTTGGCTCCCATGCGAATATGTCTAAGTTTGCTTTTAAGAGAGAGCACATGGCCCTCTTGCCACTATCCGAGAGCGTTCCTCCTATGGATACCTCCTGTTCCGGATAATCAGGATGGATTGCCACCTTTCAATTGGGAGGTGGTGATCCATCCTTAGGTGGAACGGGCGGAACCGGTGTTGTCACGGTATGACACTCGGATGCTGGTACGATTGTGTTGTAAATGGTGACGATTCCTCCTTCTACAGGGAACTTGATCATTCCGTGTGTCGTGGAAGGTACCGCACGTATGGCCAGAATACCTGGTCTGCCTATGATCCCATTGTATGGAGAATGTGAGCGTATCACCATAAAGTTCATCCACGCAGTGGTGGAGTGTTCCTCATTCCCAATGGTTACAAGCGGACGCAGTTGCCCTATCGGCCAGATGGTGTCTCCACTAAAACCAATTAGCGGCGCTGATGGTTGTAGTTTTACACACCTTTAGGAAAAGGAGGTAAAATAGTGGTAAGCGTTAGGTGTACGTTTAGGAAAACGTAATCACTTATGACCCTTAATGGGGATCGTTCTCACGAGGAGGCACGTGTGTTGTGAATTGAATTGATTGATTTTGTTTGTGATTTTATTAACAAGAAAAGAGAAAGGAAAATGACGAAGACGAAAAAAAAATAGAAAAATAGGCAAAAACACTACTAGAAAGTTAAGACGTAGAAACGTAAAAACGACAAAATTTAAAATTTTAATCTAAAAATTCCTAAAAATTACTAAAAATCCACAATATTATTCTAAGAGTTTACGAAAAATCCAAACTTGCTAAAGCCTTTTAATTAATTTAATAATGACTTTTTAATGCTAATTAAAGCCCTAAAAATCACTTTTAAATATTAAAAAGCCCTAAACAAGATTTAATAGTTTGTAAACCTCAAAAATAACCTAATTAAGCTAAAAACTATTTTTAAAAATTTTAAAACCAAATTAAACTATTTTTAAACTCTTAAAAACTATTAAAATCTATTAAATCTTAAATTAAATCTAGAAAATAAATGAAAAGCCTAAAAATTAATTGGAAAGTGACAAAGTTCCTATTTTAATGTCTAAAATCTAGGAAAAATGAAAAAAAGTTAAAAATAAAACTTTGAATTTTTATGAATAAAATAATAATAAAATATTCCAAAAAATAAAAAGTTCTCAAATAAATTCTAAAAAATTCTCAAAAATCCTAAATATTCTAACTAAGAAGAAAATGTAAATTAAAGCTCCTAAACCTTTTAATTAATTTTATATTAATTTTTAGTTTAATAAAAAACCTAAAATCAAATAAAATTAAGAATTAAAGTTTTTGAAAACTTTATGATATGTAAACCTCAAAAATACAAATTAAAACCTAAAAACTATTTTTTTGTATTTTTGTATTACTGTTTACTATTTTTTTAATTACTTTCTAAATTTAAATACAAAAATAATCCTAGTAATTAATTAAATAAAAGGAAAAATAATATTTTGAAACAGAAAAGTCTAGATTACTGATTAAAACCTAAGAAAAATGTAAACTAGCAAATAAGCTTATCTAATAAGCTAAAACAAGGAAAATAAGCCACGGCTTATTTAAATAAGCCAAAACCAAGGTCACCTTAACTAACTAGTGAAATGAAGAGTAAACGTAAAAACTCATCTAGATCACTGGTAGAACCCCTCACTCCTGAGCTGCAGGTCGGGGGTTTGAGTCCAGTGCGGGTGAAGTTTTTTAATTTTTATTTTCTTTTTTTTTTTTGCTTTCCAAATACAACACTGACACCTTTTCTTGTTTACCAACACAATTCCAATACCAATTTATCAAGATTAAGCCCAGAATTCAACAAAAACGTGACCAGTTTCTATGAAGAACACAAGCTTGATTGCTTATTTCTTCACAAAGGAAATTAAGCCAAGAGGAGCTTGGCTGTGATGCTATTGGTGGTGTTTTTGGAACACAATGGCACCCCTACACTCTTTCTGAGTGTAGGGAGTCAAAATAAACAGAAATCAAATAGACCACTTAGCAAAAATTCTCACAGAATGCACACACAGGCAAACTCAAGTCACTGATGTGTTTGTATGGGACTGGTGGCTTATGAGCTTAAGTTCTAGGCACAAAGCTGAGATTCAAAGGTCACAAGCTTACACATAAACTCACCAATAAGCAAATAAACAAATCAAAACCCTTAAATTACCTAAGAACTAACAGATTAGCAAGAATCAAGCTCCAAACTTCATCAAATCAAGCAGAAAATGACTATGCAGTTTTTTAGCTCACTTTTTTACTTTGTAAACACTCAACATGCTTCAAAACTTCACCAATCTTAAACACAACTCTCATGCAACCCTAAACAATCCTACTTAAGCTGTTTAACACGTTTTACTTCTCAAAATTTTCTAAAAATCTTGTCTAACTTACTAATCCAAACACCCTCTTAAAATCTTTTAACCAACTTTTTCAAACCAAAACACTTTAAAACTTTTCCAAATTGATTCTATGAACATCTAACATGCATATTAACACCCAAAGAGCAAATTCTCACCATCTTAACAACACTTAACAAATTTTTCAAACAAAATCACATGAACATCATATTTCTGAAAATAGAAAAATAGAAACAAGGGATACCTTGTTAAGCCCACATCCAGGCTCAACCAAGGCAGCAATGCCTTTTCCAATACACACGGGTGTATGCTGAACTTTATCAACAAACAATTCAACCTGAAAAATCAAAAAGAAAAACAAGTACAAGCATGTATAATCTGTTTTCTTTTTTTTTTCTTAAAAACTTTTTTTTTTCAAACCTATCAATCCTTAAACACACGTTTTAAAAACTCACAAATCACTCTTCCTTTTCCACTTTCACTTCCAAGGAATTGGATTTATGGACTTTTAACCAAATTTCAAAACCTTTTGGATATTGAAACCTCAAACAAATCTTTCACACTTTTAAAATGGAACTCAGTTTTTTTTGCATTACTTATACCAACTTTTTAAACAAATATAAAAGGAATTACACTTGAAATTAACAAACAGCAACTCTATAAATTTTAAAAAAGGAATTACAAAAGATTTTGCAAAAAACTGGAACAAAGGTGAATGAACAGGCTCATCCCCTTTAAATACTACTAGAAAGAACTATCTAGAATATCAAAACCCTAAACATTGGATTGCCTAAAGTGCCCTTGAAGTCTTTGACTGAAAATGGGTCAAAAATCGTCCCATGTGACTTGACAGCTTGGAATCTTGATCAGGAACATTGGATTGAACTTGGGGACCAAGGGGATGATCTGGGATGTTGATTTGGTCGGGACATAGGGTTTGGGGGAAAATGACTTGAGCAGGGGAGGTCTGGGGTGGGGTCCACATGCCATGTGGGAATGTTTTAAGAGGTGGGATTAAGTGAGGGTGAGGGTAATTGTTGATCTGGACAAGCTTGGGAGATAACCCCTTGTTTTTGGCCTAATTGAAACTGGGGGTGATTAGGGTTTAAAGGGATTAAGGGGCGTTTTTGATCTGTTTTGGGGAAAAACATGTTTTAAATTCCTGTTTTGGTGGGAAATAATTCGGTTAAGTGGGTTTTTGACTTTAGTTGACTGAGATTAAGTAATAAAACCGGGTATGGATGTGGGTAGGGTCGGGTTTATGGGTTGGTGGGTGGGTTTTATGACGTGTCAAGGCCTGAGTGGGTGGGAAAGTTTGGTGGTTTGGCAGGATAGGTCCCCAAGCTTTCTTCTCTTGTTTACTTTGTATTAAACCCCATCAGCGCCTACTTTTGCCTTTATCAACTTTTGACAACTTGTCAAAAGTGGCACAAAGGCTTGCAAAACTTAATCCAAGGGTATTAAATGTATATTCTTCATATTTCAAGGGCTGCTTTTGTAGTATCTTCAAACATAAAGGACCACACTTGTACAATTGATATTTGGAGGGTTAATTGTGACAAGTTCTTCAAAGATGAGGGACTAAACTTGACAATCTTCAATTCTTCAAGGGTCATTTTGCAAAATCCAAACTTGGGCCCGGTTCATTGTGCGACTTCGTTTCCCGTGTTCGTTTTTGAATGATTCTTGTGATCTTTTGCCATTTCCTCAATATCCGTACCTAAAAATACACAAGTAACAAACACGAGCATATATTTGGCATATTTTATGATATTTTATGCATTTTAAGGCTGATTTGGACGATGAGACCATGTATAAAAGCAGTCTCATCACTCCCCCATACTAAACCATTGTCGTGCCCTCACGCAATGCTAGAATAAAGTATCAAAGCATCTCCAAAATTTAATTTTATTCACTTTTATTGAAATGATAAACTAGCTACTCTACTATTGCTACTACTTGTGTTTTAGACATAATGTATGATTTTCATCGCAAAATGGGACGTTTAGGTTCATAGAATAAGAACACGTGAATGCTTCGTTAGAAATAATTTCGTCGTCCTCGATTTTCACCTTAATTCCATGCCAAGCGTGCAACGAGATCATTGTCATTATAAGTTAGTAATGCTAACACTACTCATATGCCCTAATCACGTACTTATCCTCCCATTATTCCTAAGTTGTATCTCTTATATTTTATTATGTCTTAATGATCACGAGGATACATCATTGACTTATGTGATAATAGAGATTTAGGTCTAAAAATAGAGTCCTAACGGTGTAACTAAGACCATCAAATTAATAACCCCTCCTAATAGACGACGATGTTAAAAAATTAAGTTGACAAGAAGAATCGATAAACACGGTTTTATAACGGTTTTGAACATGAGACTTATTACCAAGACTTTTATACGCCCCCTAACGGAAGGACCTTATTATCTTTGGTTTACCTCCATCTTTTATTCAACTTCGCCATGAAGCTTTTATTATGACTTCGGTCTTGCCTTGCCTTTTATTATCCGCCATCATCGGTGGTTTTATTAGCCAAAGACGTATATCCTCACGCTAAAGCGAATTTTGGATCTTTAAAGCTTCAAAGATTAAGGCTTGATTCACTTTCAATTTTGCATAGATTTTAGGCCTTGTGGGGCTTCAAATTGTTTGCTAGATTTAGGTGAGCACTTGAAATCTTATTATTGGGTGAAGCTTTTGATTATTAGGGTGCCAATACTTCAAAACCGTGACGCTGGCGATACCTTAATGTCTTCCCAATTTAATTACACGGAAGCTACTAGAAAAGACTAGAAACCCAACAATCAAAACTAAACCGCTAAGTCAATATTTATTAAGCAAAAAATATTTACAAGCGAAGGGAGAATAAGCAAATAACGAGAACACATGAGTTTTTGAAAGAATACGAGTACTCTACGTTTAGCATAGTAACTTATAATTAACTCTATCATTTCTCGTCCTCATTTAAGAGACTTAGCCTAATGTGTAGTTAAGGAATCAAAGCTAAGTGCTCAACACGCACGGTCGAGTCAAAAATTACTCTTATTCTCGCCATCGGAAAACCTACATTCGTGTCTTCAAACACTTATGAAAATGAGAAAAAATTTAAAATTTGGCCATTTTTAGCCTTATTTTGCAACAAAAACGATAAACAAAATGATAAACTTTGGAAAGCGTGAAGGTTTGGCAAGGCAAGTATCTATTCACCCCCCATACTAAAGTTAAACATTGTCCTTAATGTTTCGAGTCTAGGGGTGCAAACACCCCCATACTAGAGACGTAGTCGAATGCTTAATCTAGCATGGAAAGGGTGTAACCAATAAGTAATAGCCGTTTATGAAGTGTGCTAATAACCTAAGGTTAGAACATAAAAGGATATATCATATGGATATTGGGAAAGGCCTTCAAAGCAAACGATCGAGTGCTCCCATAAAACGAATACGAGAGGCTCCAATCGTGAAGATCATGATCTAAAAATCACAATTCACAAACAACCACGGAACAAAGGTTGGAAGGGCACAAATCCCCTCACATTAACTAATTAGAAAGCAATAATATGTACATGGATAAGCATGGGTCTCCCCCACGAGGCACCTTGTTTTTGATAACCGAGTCAAAAGCTCGACTCGAATCCCCATAAATGTGATCATTTAGGGATAATCATGGTATGGTCAATTTTTGGTGGGGCTTACATGATAAACAAGGCCCAAAAGCACGTGGAGTACTTTAAAAACCCGATAAACGTATACCGGGGTCAAAGATAGCGTCCTCATTTTCGGATGAAAGACGAAACAACGCTTCTTCAACACAAACCCCAATGGGGTAGAAGAAAATAGGAGATAAGAAATAGAAGGGTGGGACAATGGGTAAGTCATAACATTGAGCTACTCGAGGTAGACTCGCACCAATCAAATGAAAAGATTTTCCATTTATTGCATCGGTGGAAGACCGAGATTTCCCTATATAAGCAATTCCAGGATCAAATATCTCGTCCTCGGTGGAGAAAGGGGAGGGAACATAAGGGGCTTCCCCCACACTAAGTCCACACAAAGCATCGTCAAAAGGAGAAGACGAGTTTGTAGTACTCAATGAACGTGGTGATGACGGAGTTAGAATTGTAGAAAAATCTTTTAAATTAAATTCAAAATCTTTTCCTTTTTCATCTTTAACACTCTCCTTGTGAAAACCCGATTTGATTATGTCAAAAATATTTGGTGTATCTAAAACAATGTTAGTCACACTAAAAATTCTCACATTTTGAAATCTTTTTTGTTTAGGTGGTGGCAAGTTTTCAAATCTTTTGTCAACAAAGAAAACCTCCCCATTGGGATCAACGTATTCATCATCCGAAGATTCACTCGAGATTGGAATCATAGGCTTAACACTCTTAACCTCCACCGGCGGAGGGGACGGAACTTCATTTTTCTCAACAACTCCTAAAACTCTATTGGAAATCTTTTTGCAAATGTTTTTGATGGGATTGACATTGTACAAAGATGTGATAGAATACACATGAGAAAGAGTGGAGTTTTGGGTTGCATTAATGACGAGTTCTTCCTCATTGAAACAAAGAGTGATTTTTCTAGCATGCACATCGATAAGTGCTCTCGAGGTGTCCAAAAAAGATCGACCTAAAATTAACGGAACTTTAGGATCGATGGGAATATCAACAACAATGAAGTCCACAGGGTAGTAGAACTTTCCAACTTTCACGAAGACGTCCTCGGCAACTCCACAAGCTAGAATCGTAGAATGATCGGCCATTTCGATTGACATTCTTGAAGGAGTGAGATTTGGAAGATTGAGCGATTTAAAAATCTCAAGAGGCATCAAATTAATACTAGCACCAAGATCGGCCAAGGCGTAGCATTCTTCCATGTCTTGGATAGCACATGGGATTAAAAACTTTCCAGGATCACCGACTTTTTGAGGTATGCGGCTTAGAAAAACCGAAGAACAACTAGACGATTTTTGCAATTTCTCTTTGTTATTCAACATACTTTTGAAGTTCGCGGCAAATCGAGGCATCATGACTAAGGCGTCGGCAAAACTTATATTAAAATGCAAGTCACGAAACATTTTCATAAAGAGTTCAAATTGATAATTATTTCGTTCTTGTGCCTTTTCCTTGTCTCGTCTTGAAGGGTAGGGTAAAGGTGGTGTGGGTTGGGGCAAATTAGGCATAGGCATCGGCCTTGGAATCTCGGGTTCCATGATTGGTGTAGGTTCAACCGTAGGTGTGGTTTGAGCGGTACTTCGTGGGATTGAGATGTGCTCCTTTTCAACCACAACCTCGGGTTCTTTCTCTTTTTCCTTCTCCATAGAAGTACTTGGACGAGAAGTGGGTTCTTTGAAAGTTTTACCACTACGAGTAGTAACAACCTTCAATTCTCCTTTCGGGTTTACGATGGTATCACTAGGAAGACCACCCGAAGAAGAAGGCTTACACATGATAGCTTCAAACATTTTAGCCATACGGTCTTCAAACTTAGATTGCCTAGCATCCGCTTTTAACAACTCTTGCTTAATCTCATGTTGTCCTTGCTCCATTTTTTGTTGATTTTGTTGGAGTCGTGTGAAAATTCCTTCCATTTTATTAGCATGAGTTTTAAGTTCATTAGCAAGTTCGTTTTTAAGCTCGTTTTTCAACTCGGATCTTAAGCTAACCATTTCACGTTGCATGTTATCAAACTTAGCATCATTAGCCTTTGCATAATTCAAAAACTCTCCTTGAAGATTTTTGGTGTGATCGTTTTGAAAACCTTGGGCATTGTTTTGAAAATCACGGTTTTGGTTTTGGTTTGAAATTTGCCCATTACCATTTTGATAATTACCCTTGTTATAGTTCCTTTGATTTCCTTGGTAATTTCCACCTTGGTTGTTGTTGCGATAATTATTAGCATTTTGATAGGGTGGAGCTTGATTTGAACGTGAACCTTGACCGATTTGGTTATAAGTTCCCGTGGCTACAAAAGCATTCGAAGTGTTACCATCTGCGGTAATGCACTCGGAAAGATCATGAGCTCCCCCACACGACAAACAACTTTTAGAAACCGCTTTAACCGAAGCGGTGTTGGAAGCTTCTTGAGCCTTCCAATGGGACATAAGGTTAGCAAATCTATCGAAAAATCGGTTTTCTTCATTTGCTTCATCATGTAATGCATTGATACTTTGAGACGATGATGAGCCCCTTTTGGCAACACTCGGTGTGTGACGAGGGCTATAAACCTTAGACCTATTCTCGATTATGACCAAAGCTTCTTCAACCGTTTTACACAAAAAATTACCACCCGCGGCGGCATTTAAATAATCTCTTTCATGATCGTTAAGTCCATTGTAAAACGTGTCGATTTGGTGCAAATCGGAAAAACCGTGATGAGGACATTCATGTAACATCTCCTTAAACCTATTCCAAGCCGTAGAAAAACTTTCATTTGATTCTTGTGAAAATTTAGAAATCTCATTTTTCAAATGCGTAGTCTTAGAGGGCGGAAAAAATTGGTTCACAAATTTTGAAACGAGATCCTTCCACGTCAATATAGAATTGGGTGGCTCTTTCTCTAACCAAATTTTAGCGGGCCCCGCTAAGGAATACGGAAACAACATCATCTTAATCGAGTCATTCGAGACATCCTTGAATTTTCATGTGGCGGTAAGACGATTAAATTGGCGGATATGGTTGTGAGGATTGTCCTTCTCATCACCACGGAATTTGTTGTTTTGGATCATCGACAACAAACCCGTTTTCACCTCAAAATTCTCCGCAAGGATTGCGGGAATCACAATAGCTTCTCCATAACCCTCGGTGGGTGCTTGAAGTAACTCCATCATAGTTCGATTCGCCATGGTAGGTGCTTCTCGTACAATGGGTTCGTCAATAGGAGACTCCTCACTAGAATGAGTTGGAGTGGGAGTTTTGTTCTTGCGTTTACGTGCACGTTTTGCTTGATTACGAGTGAGCATAAACGTCACGTACAACGTGGAGACGAGCAAAGAAGATTCTTTTTGGTATTTTGTGTTTTTTCAATTTTTTTGTGGTTTTTGATTGTATTAACTTTTTTGGAAATTGGTGAATGTATTAAGTAGACAATGAGTCCACAAATCTCCTCACTAATCAAATCTCTTGATTAAAAAGGCCTCAAGGAATGAAAACGATCACGTGGAGTGAACGCCTTCGATGACTTTAGAACGATGGTGGAACACCAAATCGTTCAAGAGGGTTTAATCAATATGAAACCAAGAAAATATATATGATATGTAATAATACTTTGGGCGGCAAAACCCTCGATTCACTCTCAAAATCAAATACGCACAAGCAAGCGGAGGAAACGAGGCGGCGCGAAGCACTTAAGAGCCTTTTTCCTTTAGGTTGTGAAATACAACCGCCTTATACCCACCTTATAGTTTGTATTATCAAGATTAAGCTTCACGAAAGTATTTATCTATTTTTGCCTTTTTTCTTTGGTTTGAGATTCGAATACAATGATCGAGTGATGAAATCCCGAATCAAGGTTGTGATTGCTCACGTATTTGGAGTACTTGTAAATTTATTGTTCTACGTATACAATATAGTAATATTATTCACACAAAAACCGAAAAACGATAATACGTATTAATAGAGTGCTATTAATACAAATACTATTATGGCTAATATAAAAAACAACAATGTTCAATCAAAACACAACACGCCTCCCCGGCAGCGGCGCCAAAAATGATGGTTGTATTTTTACACACCTTTAGGAAAAGGAGGTAAAATAGTGGTAAGCGTTAGGTGTACGTTTAGGAAAACGTAATCACTTATGACCCTTAATGGGGATCGTTCTCACGAGGAGGCACGTGTGTTGTGAATTGAATTGATTGATTTTGTTTGTGATTTTATTAACAAGAAAAGAGAAAGGAAAATGACGAAGACGAAAAAAAATAGAAAAATAGGCAAAAACACTACTAGAAAGTTAAGACGTAGAAACGTAAAAACGACAAAATTTAAAATTTTAATCTAAAAATTCCTAAAAATTACTAAAAATCCACAATATTATTCTAAGAGTTTACAAAAAATCCAAACTTGCTAAAGCCTTTTAATTAATTTAATAATGACTTTTTAATGCTAATTAAAGCCCTAAAAATCACTTTTAAATATTAAAAATCCCTAAACAAGATTTAATAGTTTGTAAACCTCAAAAATAACCTAATTAAGCTAAAAACTATTTTTAAAAATTTTAAAACCAAATTAAACTATTTTTAAACTCCTAAAAACTATTAAAATCTATTAAATCTTAAATTAAATCTAGAAAATAAATGAAAAGCCTAAAAATTAATTGGAAAGTGACAAAGTTCCTAATTTAATGTCTAGAATCTAGGAAAAATGAAAAAAAGTTAAAAATAAAACTTTGAATTTTTATGAATAAAATAATAATAAAATATTCCAAAAAATAAAAAGTTCTCAAATAAATTCTAAAAAATTCTCAAAAATCCTAAATATTCTAACTAAGAATAAAATGTAAATTAAAGCTCCTAAAACCTTTTAATTAATTTTATATTATTTTTTAAAGTTTAATAAAAAACCTAAAATCACATAAAATTAAGAATTAAAGTTTTTGAAAACTTTATGATATGTAAACCTCAAAAATACAAATTAAAACCTAAAAAATATTTTTTTGTATTTTTGTATTACTGTTTACTATTTTTTTAATTACTTTCTAAATTTAAATACAAAAATAATCCTAGTAATTAATTAAATAAAAGGAAAAATAATATTTTGAAACAGAAAAGTCTAGATTACTGATTAAAACCTAAGAAAAATGTAAACTAGCAAATAAGCTTATCTAATAAGCTAAAACAAGCAAAATAAGCCACGACTTATTTAAATAAGCCAAAACCAAGGTCACCTTAACTAACTAGTGAAATGAAGAGTAAACGTAAAAACTCATCTAGATCACTGGTAGAACCCCTCACTCCTGAGCTGCAGGTCGGGGGTTCGAGTCCAGTGCGGGTGAAGTTTTTTAATTTTTATTTATTTATTTTTTTTTTGCTTTCCAAATCCAACACTGACACCTTTTCTTGTTTACCAACACAATTCCAATACCAATTTATCAAGATTAAGCCCAGAATTCAACAAAAACATGACCAGTTTCTATGAAGAACACAAGCTTGATTGCTTATTTCTTCACAAAGGAAATTAAGCCAAGAGGAGCTTGGCTGTGATGCTATTGGTGGTGTTTTTGGAACACAATGGCACCCCTACACTCTTTCTGAGTGTAGGGAGTCAAAATAAACAGAAATCAAATAGACCACTTAGCAAAAATTCTCACAGAATGCACACACAGGCAAACTCAAGTCACTGATGTGTTTGTATGGGACTGGTGGCTTATGAGCTTAAGTTCTAGGCACAAAGCTGAGATTCAAAGGTCACAAGCTTACACACAAACTCACCAATAAGCAAATAAACAAATCAAAACCCTTAAATTACCTAAGAACTAACAGATTAGCAAGAATCAAGCTCCAAACTTCATCAAATCAAGCAGAAAATGACTATGCAGTTTTTTAGCTCACTTTTTTACTTTGTAAACACTCAACATGCTTCAAAACTTCACCAATCTTAAACACAACTCTCATGCAACCCTAAACAATCCTACTTAAGCTGTTTAACACGTTTTACTTCTCAAAATTTTCTAAAAATCTTGTCTAACTTACTAATCCAAACACCCTCTTAAAATCTTTTAACCAACTTTTTCAAACCAAAACACTTTAAAACTTTTCCAAATTGATTCTATGAACATCTAACATGCATATTAACACCCAAAGAGCAAATTCTCACCATCTTAACAACACTTAACAAATTTTTCAAACAAAATCACATGAACATCATATTTCTGAAAATAGAAAAATAGAAACAAGGGATACCTTGTTAAGCCCACATCCAGGCTCAACCAAGGCAGCAATGCCTTTTCCAATACACACGGGTGTATGCTGAACTTTATCAACAAACAATTCAACCTGAAAAATCAAAAAGAAAAACAAGTACAAGCATGTATAATCTGTTTTCTTTTTTTTTCTTAAAAACTTTTATTTTTCAAACCTATCAATCCTTAAACACACGTTTTAAAAACTCACAAATCACTCTTCTTTTTCCACTTTCACTTCCAAGGAATTGGATTTATGGACTTTTAACCAAATTTCAAAACCTTTTGGATATTGAAACCTCAAACAAATCTTTCACACTTTTAAAATGGAACTCAGTATTTTTTTGCATTACTTATACCAACTTTTTAAACAAATATAAAAGGAATTACACTTGAAATTAACAAACACCAACTTTATAAATTTTAAAAAAGGAATTACAAAAGATTTTGCAAAAAACTGGAACAAAGGTGAATGGACAGGCTCATCCTCTTTAAATACTACTAGAAAGAACTATCTAGAATATCAAAACCCTAAACATTGGATTGCCTAAAGTGCCCTTGAAGTCTTTGACTGAAAATGGGTCAAAAATCGTCCCATGTGACTTGACAGCTTGGAATCTTGATCAGGAACGTTGGATTGAACTTGGGGACCAAGGGGATGATCTGGGATGTTGATTTGGTCGGGACATAGGGTTTGGGGGAAAATGACTTGAGCAGGGGAGGTCTGGGGTGGGGTCCACAGGCCATGTGGGAATGTTTTAAGAGGTGGGATTAAGTGAGGGTGAGGGTAATTGTTGATCTGGACAAGCTTGGGAGATAACCCCTTGTTTTTGGCCTAATTGAAACTGGGGGTGATTAGGGTTTAAAGGGATTAAGGGGCGTTTTTGATCTGTTTTGGGGAAAAACAGGTTTTAAATTCCTGTTTTGGTGGGAAATAATTGGGTTAAGTGGGTTTTTGACTTTAGTTGACTGAGATTAAGTAATAAAACCGGGTATGGATGTGGGTAGGGTCGGGTTTATGGGTTGGTGGGTGGGTTTTATGACGTGTCAAGGCCTGAGTGGGTGGGAAAGTTTGGTGGTTTGGCAGGATAGGTCCCCAAGCTTTCTTCTCTTGTTTACTTTGTATTAAACCCCATCAGCGCCTACTTTTGCCTTTATCAACTTTTGACAACTTGTCAAAAGTGGCACAAAGGCTTGCAAAACTTAATCCAAGGGTATTAAATGTATATTCTTCATATTTCAAGGGCTGCTCTTGTAGTATCTTCAAACATAAAGGACCACACTTGTACAATTGATATTTGGAGGGTCAATTGTGACAAGTTCTTCAAAGATGAGGGACTAAACTTGACAATCTTCAATTCTTCAAGGGTCATTTTGCAAAATCCAAACTTGGGCCCGGTTCATTGTGCGACTTCGTTTCCCGTGTTCGTTTTTGAATGATTCTTGTGATCTTTTGCCATTTCCTCAATATCCGTACCTAAAAATACACAAGTAACAAACACGAGCATATATTTGGCATATTTTATGATATTTTATGCATTTTAAGGCCGATTTGGACGATGAGACCATGTATAAAAGCAGTCTCATCACGCGCCGTGGCCGGTACCAATTGGCTTCTTATTTCTGGTTGTAACTGCACAAAACAGTGTTCATACAGTACTTCTGCTGATGACCCCCCATCCACATACATGCGACGAACATTGTGTGTTCCAATGCTTATCTCAATAGTGAGAGGCGCATCAATCACATCGCTTGCTGTGATGGGAGGGAATGAGATTTCCCTGCCGCGTGAAAATTTTTGACTAATTTTCTGCCTCGTGCGGCGTTGTCTGGATTAAATCATGTATATGGTCGAAGGTTTGTCCTTTTGGTGATCCTTCTTGTCATACTTCTTGTTGTCTTTTCCATCCTTCCAATCTTTAACCAAATGCTTGAGTTTACCTGATTTGATCAGTGACTCAATATGCTTCTTGAGCTGGATACATTCTTACGTGCCATGTCCCTTGTCGTTATGGAACTCGCAGAAACGATTTCCTTGGTGACGGTCCAGCGGAGTCGTCATTGGGGGAGGCCTTGGAAAATTTGCCCCTTCCATCAGCAAGATCTCCCGGTAGGACATCTTTAGAGGGGTAAACTTATCGTCCGGCCGTCCTCCTTTGTTTTGGCTCTTGTAATCTGAACCCCTACTATTGTTCTGGTTGCTTTGACCGGCCGACTGTCTCCTGGACTGGTCGTTCGATCGGTAGCTGTTTCCTTTGGAAGGATAGGCCGCAGCAACCGCTGTTTCTCCCTCTATGAAGTTTCTGACCCTTTCCATGAGGTCATCATACCTCTCCGGACGCTTCTCATCGAGACGCCTGATTAATTCCCTGTCCGTTATGGCATGCATGTTGTCGAAAATTTTCAGGAGTTCCGGCATTGTTTTCGTGCGTGTGCACTCGTCATTGAAGCGTTCAGTGAAAGCTTCTGTTGACTCTCCCGGCCGTTGCTTGACAGTTGCCAATGAGACCGGATCCCTATTATACTTCTTCCGCTGAGTATAATTATTCTTGAACGCAGTGCGTAGTTTAGTGAAGCTATCAATACTTCGCGGGGGGAGTCCCTCAAACCAGTCACGAGCATTGCCGATCAAAGTTGAATTGAACATTTGGCACCATATAGGCATGGGCCATCGCTCGAACTTAGCCTGCGTATCAAATATTTTGAGGTGATCATCCGGATCACCAGTTCCATCATAAGTCTTGACACACGCCGGCATGCGACGTTTTGTGTCCTCGGAGTAGTTCCGTATGCGGAGGGTAAAAGGATCTTCCCTGGGATCCGCCCATGGACGGGTGATCCTAGGGTCTTCCCACGGGTCACACCACGGGCGGGAAAGATCCTCCGCTTCTGCCTCTCGATAATAGGGGCCACCATAATACTCATCATTGTTTGGTGGTGGTGGAGGGGTACGCCTAGGTCGGCGACGCTTGGGCGGATGGTCATCTGAGTCCTCTCCTGATGGATCTGGAGAGGGGGGTGGTACCCCATCTCTTGGGTGAGGACCACTCTTTTGAGAAGAGGCGGGAGCCTTCTTTCCAGTGTTCATCCTATCCCACACACTTGTGCGGCGAGTGGCTCTGGTCAGTTCCAGATCTGGTCCCTCAGGTGAACCGTCGGACTTCTCTTCCCCTTCCCGAGACTGCGTTAGTTCCTGCATGAGGCGATCTCCTATGCGCTCAAACACATTCCTAGGTTGGGGAGTTTCCTCGAAGAGGCTCCGCTCCTGAGGCCGGGTCTTCCTTTTCCTCTGATTTTGGGAAGAGGTGCTTGGTCCGGCATTGCCAAAGTTGAGTCTAGATTTGAGGTTCCTTCCTAGATTCAACATTGATGCAATCCCTGGAATGATCCTGTCAAAGTTCTGCGTGAGAACCCGAGTGAGATCTTCCTCGCTGAGTGGTTGGACTTCTACTTCTTCCTCAATCGACGGTCTGCGCGGCTCCTTGTTAGGGGGATTGGGCGCACTCCCTGGGTCAGGGTTGTCCAGGGTCGAAGTAGGTGGAAGAGTCACAGAGATCGTGCTCGTCACCCCCATAGACTGAAAACCACTGCGGTTGTTCTGTCCGCCCGTTGGACGGCTAGGGGATTGATTGGGGATGAGTATCCCTTCCCTTTGGGACTTCCTATTTCCAGGATTTATGTTCCTGGGACTAGCTTGCGGATGCCCCTTCGTCATTGAGAGTTCAAGATGAGATTTTTCTCTAGCTTAGTATAATGGGTCCCACGGATGACGCCAACTTGTTGATGCAAAAGTTGAGTGATCTTTGCTAGACCCGAATTAGGCTTAATTCGGGTTGGCTGGGTTCCGGCTCCTGCACCAAGTGAACTGTATGGTTGGGATCCTGCACACTTAACAACACGCGTTAGGCTTACCGTGGGAATGTTTCCCACGATTAGGCTCCGGCGTGAGAGTAAGTAATCGGTTAGGGTTTATAGGAGTCGAGTGAGTTGAGAGTATATAGAACGTAATACCTTTGTGGAACCCTTGGGGGTTCCTTTTATAGGCAATGAAACCCTAATGGGCTGTCACTGATACTTCGGCCCCAAGGAAATGATAACTACTAGAATTAGATTGATTGTTATTTTCTAAATATGGTGAGTGAATATCCTCTTTATTGGGGCAAATCCTAATCATAGACAAAATATGATTCTGTCTAACCCTGTACCGGCCATGCCGGGCCGTGATCCGCACACATGTGTGCGGTTACTGTTCATTCAAGCCCATAAGCTCAAATGACATTATTCCCACCCATCTGTGATGGGCTGGATACAGGTAGTACCCGTGGGCCGGGTTCCTGACCCGGCTGGGGACTATACGTCATCATGCTGAACTAGGAAAGATGTTGCATATAAAGATTTGGGCCCGAGAGCGAATTACTTGGGACATAAAGAGAAAAGCTTTTCGTGGAAGTCTTGATTCGTTCCTTCATGGTATGTTACTTCCAAGTTCTTATGCTAACTATATTTGATAATGCAAATATGGTAAAATGGGTCATAACATGTGCCTTTTAAAATACATGTCAAAACAGATAATGTTTTTGGTTCTTTAATTGTTTCCGATTTATGTCAGGGAATTATATGATTGAATCCAAGTGGATTTTCTACCGAGTCTTATTTGTTTTTGTTTGATCGTTGGTTTGAAAGCATACAATTAGATCTATGCAAATTATACAGTTATGAATTTGTTTACTAAGATTTGATGATAATTGTGTTTAAAAAAAGTAACAAAAGAATATAACTGGCCTCAAGTGTTTTTTATATGGAGTATGTTAATCTGGCGAGGTTTTGATAATAGCCGTCTCATATTTGTCTTTGATCTTGTTTCAGGCGTGGACTTGCTGCTACACCACCAGGGAGGTGCTTTGAGCAGTGGAGCTACAATGATGAACAAAGTAGGTGAAGAATCATTGAAGCCAACTTCAAAAGATTTGGTTGTTGAGAAAAATTAAAATAGGATTTACAGGAAAGAACTTGCACTTGCTTTCCTATTGCTTTCTACTGCTCAATAAATCATACTTACATAAGCAGTGGGAGGACTATCAGTATATATACTTACACACAAAAACCTTACATGAACTATATGCCTATAATAAGGCAAAGATGGCTATTATATATTTTGGAGTCTATTGATAAGCATGACTATTATCTTGTGCATGTTACTTGCACAAAAAATATATATGGCTATTATACCGATTGATAGTGGCTCATCATTATCACAATAGACCGTTGTTTAGTTTATAGGAGTCAAGGCTTACATAAATGATTCATTTTGTGCTAATTGGTTAGCACATAAAGTCAACTAAATGACTCTTTATCCTTTCGAATAATATTTCCATATGTTGAATGTTTGTCATGTTCAGAAAGTAGGGTAAAATGAGATCATGGAATGCTCGTCCATTATCTCCCCATCTTCCAATACATAATATGTGCGGCTATCTAAAAATGAAAATCAAAACCGAACCGTGATAAAAAAAATGTCTTTCTTAGTTTCGGATCGAGCTGTTTGGCTCGATTCGTTGATTTCTTGATTTTTTTGAACACCCCTACATTTAGCTCAAATTTTTTTTAGTAACAATAATAAAATAAACAAACTTTTGGCAAACAAAGTCTTGCAAAAAAACATCGTCAAATAATATATAAGATTAAATTGATAATATGTCAAAGCATACCAAAAACTGATCATATATCCACTTAATAGTTAATGTGTTTAATCATAACCCGTAAATAAAAAAAATAAATAAAAAAAAGCTTTTATAAATTGAAATTGAAAAAGTCTAATCCAATTCATACCAACTAATAATAGATTAAAAAACCATACTACAACCCATATATCAACGGTCATAACAAAATATGATAGATGGACTTAATACGCAAGCAAAAAAGAGGCATAATCACAAGATCAAGACAAGTGGCTTAATGAAAGGCTGAGACGAAGAAAGAGTAAATAAGAAATAGTGGGTCTCCTTCATTTCACCAATCACACAACGACACCTAGGCTTAGGTCTATTTTTAGGCCTGCGAATTAGGTCCATATATCAACGCTCATAACGAAAAATGATAGATGGACCTAATTCGCAAGCCAAAAAAGAGGCCTAATCACACAATCAAGAGAAGTGGCATAATGAAAGGCTGAGATGAAGAAAGAGAAAATATGAAATAGTGGGCCTCATGCATTTCACCAATTACACAACGACACGTAGGCTTAAGTCTATTTTTAGGCCTGCAAATTAGGTCCATATATCGACGCTCTTTAATAACACTATACATGAATAAACATGCCAAAAATAAAAAAAACACAATAATTTACTTTAGAAAATGAAAAAATTAAACAACAAATACAAGACATACAGACTGATAATGCATTAGAATAAAACTATACTAAAAGATAGATGAGATACATAACAAAAAAAAAGTTAAACGACACTCAGAAGTCATACCCGTCCATCGGACGGGTTTTGCAACTAGTATATATATATATATATATATATATATATACTAGCGTCGTAACCCGCCCAACGGGCGGGGTCGTTTCAAAAATCTTTTCTAAACGTACGCTTGTGTATTAGTTATATTTGTTTGCATTTGTGAACTATTTTTGTTAAAATAAAACTATTATTTTTAGCCCATGACTCATCCAAGGGACGTGTTTTCTCCCATGTTAATATTTGGTTGTAAAAATATCCTAAATCTCAAACATTGTCTCAATTTTAATGCATGTGTTGTATGAAACATATAATTAGTTTACGCGGATATATGATAAGTACGGGTTATGTTTAGTCATATCATGTTTGATGGATGGGTATGGTTTCTGTTTGTTGATATTATTAATAAATGTTACTTTTTTATGTAGAGATTTCTTTGGTTTTTTATACTTTTTATGTGTTTTTTAGCGATTTGTGATTATCGTTTAAATTTTTTAACATAGCTAAATATTGGTGTTAATAATATCTATTTCTTTATTTCTTTAAGCATAGTATAAATATTTGTTTATGAAATTGTTTATATTAGCTGACTAAGGATATTCTTTAGTCAGTAAACAACCATATTTGTATAGAGGCCGAAGGTCATTCAACTTCACCGATGTCGCTGAAAATAGGTTTAAAAGGTAATGTTTAAAAAGTAATGCCGTCTTTAAAGTAAGAGTAAAGACTATTGCCCTTGTGCTTAGGTTGGAGGGACTGCGACGGTGAAAATCCAGCGCCACGTAAGTTTTTTTTAACTTAGTCAACTCACTGACATTTATCTTTCAACCGCAATGGTAAGATGAGTACTCGCCATTCATTAAAATACACATTTTATATAAAATCTATCCTACTAAATATCTCTCGTACACACAAATCTAATAAAAAATAAAAAACACTTAACACTCACCTTAAGTGAGCAGTCACCATTTTCTCATCAAAAGTAAATACTCATGTGTAAGTTGTGAGTGTTTAAAAATCTCACTCGTGAGCATAGGACTCACCGACTCAGTCGTGGGTTTTTCAGCCGTCTTATATGAACGACCAAGCTCGGTGTCTAATTTGCTCAAAATAAACATAAAAAAAACTATACCCAAAAGAGCAAAAAGGACGGTTTTCTAATGTATGGTCTCAAGTAATGCACATGGAAAACATGCATCTACTTATGAAAAGAAACACGTATGCCATCACGAGTGGATGAAGTGTATAATTGCATCTTGGGATGATGAAGTGTATTTAAAACCAAAGTACACGTTTGTGCCAAATAAGTTTTAGCTTTAGACTTTAGTTGCCTTGCATTTTTCTTATTCTATGGCTACACAAGATACCGACCCGGATATGATGGAACATAATTTTATAAGTTTCATAGCCAAGTGAAACACTTTTCTAAAGGTACTCAACAAAAATTTGTTAAATTATATTGGTATATGTAGAGATACACGGAGATTACATGTTACTTTATTATGCTACTCTAAATCATAGGTGGTTATATTTTGTTAATGGTGGTGCAATCTTGTCACTTAAGTTTCACTCTAAATAAGTTTAACATAAAATCTTACCTTACAACTTGCTAAGTTTTCAATTTTTATTACTTTGTAGTCATAATTTTTTTTAAACAAATTTCATTGACTTTAGTAAACATCGCAAAAGAATGTGTTGGTTTAATACACTTTTTTCTAGATATAGGCAATCTTTTTTGTCATATTGGATGTAGATAGAAGCAGTATAACCATGGAACATGAAGAAGCAAATAAATACATTGCGCGCATGTTGAATTCGTTTAAATTATTTTGGCGTTAGGAAAAACTATTTTAATGGCAAGATAATTTAGTTGTTGGCTAACAGGGTTATTGGCAGTTGGAATTGTTTTATGTGGGTCTATTTATTATTTTACATGACGCCCATTAATCCCATTTAGTTTCAGCTAAAATGAAAAAAAAAACATATAAAAACGTAAAAATAAAAAATAAAAAAATTGTTTAAAAACTGGAGATAAAAAATTAAATACAAAAGATTCAGCGAGTAGCCTATTTATTATTTTACATGACGCCCATTAAGCCCATTTAGTTTCTTACATGTGTCCGTTTAGCCCATCAATAATAATGAATGAGGAAAAAATGCCCCATCTTTTATTGAAAATGGGCAAAAAGTGTCCATATTTTTCAAAATAGACAAGATTTACCACCTCTATATATAAGCAGTCATTAAAATATCATCTTTTCATCATAGCATCTCTTCACATTTTTTAGGTTTCCAAGTTTCTCTTAGATTGCGAGTATCTTAAGCTCACTCATAATAACAGGAATAGGCTGCAACGTTTTTTTAGAATCTCAACAAATTACTTTGATCTTGTTTTCCCATTAGACTGGCGAACATCAGTCTCGGGTGACTTAATTACTTTAAGGGAGAGCCACACAAGTCTCAAGTGGTTATGTTTCTTAAAATGGTTAAATATGACCTCGTGTAACAATTTTTGTTAGACTAAACAACGTTTTGAGTTCGCTTCTATATAAGCAAAGTTCGCTTCTACATAAGCAAAGTTCGCTTGTATATGAATACTTATTCAGTAACTTCAAACATACTCACATCACACAACACCAAGTTTTTAACACGTAGGCCACAAATCACACACCAGGTCTTTGTTGCACTTTATTTATTTAAATGGTATCCATAACTTCCACCCATATGACTTCTAAGATTAAGCTTTCTCTCCACAGATCTACCACCACACGCTTGATACTGCCATTGTTCTTCTTCAAAAGCCTCATGTTCGTCTCATCATTAGCCAAGCCCTAACAGATATACAACTTGTCAATAATTAATATAAAGACCACATAAGCCATAACATTAAAAGATTAATACAGATTTAACAAAGAAGCAAGTCAATTAGTAGCGTTTTGATCAGTCAGAAATGTGAACTTATGTAAAACCATAATCACTCACCATTTTCTGGAGGTCATCGTGGATCCCAATCTAAAACACCACAAAGAGAATCAATTGACTTCTCGAGATCATAATTCTTCAACCTGAGTACTTGTTACACGATATATTTTAAGACATACAAAGTTCACTTCCAATATTGATAAGATAAAACTTATTGATATAACAACACAGACCCACAGAAAACATTCTTCAATAGTTTTAGTGCACACGTACAAGGAGGTTTCAAATGTTTACTAACCTATGTTTCTAAAAGGTTGGAAGTTAGGATATCTGTACTACTGCACCAGGACAACAAAGTAGGATGTGGGTCCAGAAACATAATATGGCACTAATGGTTAGGGTACTGTCTTTTTCAGCTAAGAAGACAGTTGTGATGTTGTAGCAAGCTGATAAAAGTAGACATTCGAAGGGGTTGGCTTCTTATCGAACTGTATTTTATACTACAATGCATCATTTTAGTCATGATAATGCCAGCCATCATGACATTCAGCTACGAAATAATAATTGTTTTAAGTTACAACAATTACATACAGTATCATGTTTGAGTGTTTGAAGTGATTTCGATAATTTAAGAGGTTACGGAGTATTAACATTACGAAAAAGCACAATCTGTTACAAAGGACAACACTGCATAAAAGCACATTGTTTACAAAAGAAAAAGAAAAAGCTTACGGTCTGTGGTAAAACCATCCCATAAAGCAAAAGGAACCGATGAGAATGATCTTTCAAGCTCTGACAGATGATTAGTTTCAGCAAGAACCATCACCCGAGCATTCTCTACATAGACACAGAATGATTAGTTACAATATAAACTTGAAACGGGCTGTGAGTAGCGAAAGTGTATTTTACGCACAATCATAGCACGACTTTCGTATAGGATATGTGATTACGTGGTATCCTAAGGTGTAATGAAAACCTATTGGGAGCTTTGTGCCATAGGAAAATGCGCAATCATATCTGCGCAATCGTATCGAAGCTGATATTCCGATCGACACCACCTGGAAATCAAAATGAAGTAAAACAAATCAGCAAAAGTGGCTCACTTTTCTGGAAGAAACTTGCAAGTCTTTAAGCCTCATTATGATCAGCTTAAGTCTCCTAATGAACAGCTTATATCTTACTAAAACTCATAATGATCAGCCTAAGTCTCATAATGAGCAGCTGAAGTGTACACTTTTTACAAAAGTCTCATAATCTGTCACGCTACAAGTAGTTATAAAAACATCAGCAAAGAGATGCATACAAAGACTACATTGATATGAATAATGTTATAATGTGTGTGGTTAACCATTACAAAATAATTTACAATATCAAAGTCACAAATTTACAATAAAGACCTGAGCATGTAAAGTAAATACTGTCATTTTCTGCACTTGGATGCTACCAAACTAATAGCCAAACAATTAAACGTTCCTTAGCGAAAGTTGCTATTGAACTTGCATCTATAGATGTCATACATGGTAAATACAGACATGTTCCGTCGTCCTCACGATTTTGTGATGTATGCTGGTACAGGTTCAATAAGTATTTTTTTCGACATTGTAGGGATGTTTGAGGAGGGTGGTGCAGCTGTTTTATTATGGAAGATCTTGTTATGAAACATGAATCTGAGAGTTCTGAAGTTATAGAATGAATTTTCTGTTGTTTACCTGAACTTGTTGCTTCAGTAACCTCCTCGAGGGTTCTCATTGCCACTTGATGCACAGGGGTGTATAGCCTTCCGTTGCTCCTGGTTTCCTTACACAATAACTGAAGTATGTACCAAAATGGGTCTGGTTGTGCTAACCCACTTGCACTCTTTTTTCTGTAATTTCCAAGCTCCGGCAGAGACATGATTAGCTGTAGCCATGTACATTTTATATGAGATACAGTGTAACATAAAAACTATATTATATCCAAATATAAAGGTACTGCTCTCAAAACAAAAAGTAATCTTTTTCCAAGTTCTGTGTGGGGTGGAAATTTACCCAAATCTGTAAAGGCAAATGATGAAGATCATGGCCGAGAGCTATGCGCTTTGTTGAATTCTAGATAAACATACACAAACAAACAGATACATGTAGATTTTATAAACGTATTCGAGCAATATGAATTAACACTGGAAGTATGATCATCATAACATGTTATGTAACACCAAGAACAGTGAATAGAATATTTAAACACCTTTATGATTTAGTATATTGTTTAATTTCTTAACAAAGTCGAGAACCATATTGTCAAAGTTTTCCATGGTGTATCGAGAAAGAAATCCAAAAATTTAATATAAACAGTTTTACCTGGATTCTAGTCCATCCTTTCTTGATACAATCTGTCGAACTATAACTCATTAATCCAGACTGTCGAAAAAACATATTATTTGTGATACAAATATAAGTAAATTATGTTCATCTAGAATATATAACACCCTTATTTAGTCAAAAATAGTACTTGCTGATGCTTCTCTTGTATCTGACCTCAACGCTTGTGAGGTATAGAACACTGACTGTCTTTTGCTATTCTAAGCATACAAAGGAAGCACTTTTTGGTGGCTCCTGGAGCCTATGGCACACATTGCTTCATACTTAATTCATATATGGAGAATCATAAAATTACGTTGCTACAACCGTGAATAGCTTCTGTTATGATAAAGGAAAAGATGGAGTTAATGTTTAACCAACCAATTTGTGGATACAATTTATGGATGTGTATTTGCTGATACATTGAACTTTTAACAATATCGATTACTTCTACACAAGAAACTTGGTATTACTACACTTTCTTGTTTATGTTGTAGTATTTCATAAGGCATATTCTTTCTTATCTAAACCACATGTTCGATATCAGAAACTTAAAAGCAATGATGGCTTACCAGTAGTTCTCGCGGATACTATCGACATATTCTGCAAAATAATCAAGCAAATCAGTAGAGTTTCAAGTGAAAAACCGAAAAAATCTGTACATCACTCTACTGTACCTCAGCATCAGTAACTCTCAGTTCTTAAGCACGTGGGAATAAATTTTAGATGATTCAAATATATAAACCGTCAGACTATATTTATAATCTTTATGTGTTTTTTTGTGTAGTGCTCCAGCAGCAACCAATGACTCCTTAAATGACTGCAGCATCATAATGATCAACTGATAAATTCCTTAATCGCCAGAAAAGACTAAATTACTATATACACGTACGGTAAAATATTAATCATTTTTAATATAAGGAAAAAATATTAAACGGGTTGTCGGGTCGACCTGCTTAATTTTTTTCCAACCCAAACCTAACCTATTTAATAAATGGGTCAGATAGGCCAACCCAAACCTGACCTAAGATTCAATATATTCAACCCGAACCTGTTAATTTTCGTGTCGGTTTCAGGTCGGGTTTCGTGTCGGGTCAGAAATTGCCACCCCTAATCAGGAATTACCCTAACATCACGATGTATGTGACCATGTCGATGCAAGTAATCCAATGCCTTGAGAATAGAAGCAATAGCATACTCTTCAAAGCCATCTGAGAAGAACCTTCAGCCATGAATGGCATAACCACCCAAAGGTTTTGGTCGACAGCAAATGAACAAATTAAAATTCCCTTATGACACTGGGGACAAAAAGTGTATGGGACCGATACCAAAAAATTACGTATGAAGTTTGCTCACTTTAGGTCTTGTTCTTGCAGAGTTGCACTGGTGTTTGGAGTATCCGTTGCCAAAGAAGTCGTTCCATTTGAAACGCTGTAAAAGAGGAAGCTATAGCAGAGATGCTGCTTGGAGCTGAACTCTGATTAGGCAGCGAGGGCAAAATAGCCCAAATCTACCAATCTGAATGTTATGAGGTCAAAATAGCTACCTCTAACCGATTACAGAAGCATGGTATCATAAAGTGAACATAGTCAGATCAGAAGAATGTAACGTGACCTGCAATTTCACGACACAAAAGCTACTACTGATCATTCTGATCAAGTTTGCTGCTTTCTTTGGCATCAATAAGTTTCTGGAACCTGAAGGGGACTAAAGCATGTTTCTTGAGGAATTCGTAAAAAACTACTACTATTGGTATACACATATTCATTAAAGTATAAATAAGATTTAATAAAGTTTTTTATCAAAGAGCTGAAAGCATAATTCATCTCCGTAAATATCACTTACGGGATCGGAGCTTTTGTTCCGCTGGGTCGAAAAGAATTGTCGGTACCCATCAACCTGCAAATTCCAAAATTATAAAATATGTAACTAATGAGCATAAACCTTTTACAAACATAAGTTCATTAGCCATTATTTACAATGTACTATTCTTATGAGAAATGGATCACATGTTTGAATTGCTTATTAATCGAAGCAACGTGTTATCTTCTCTTGTCCGTGTCGCCTGAAATGATTTGTGTATTTGATGTTGAGAGAGTATCCATAAATAATCTTTTTTGGTTGTTGAAAGAGGGCGGGTCACAAGTGTTGTTAGTATAATGCAACAAAAATAATGCAACTATAAGTTGCTCCTGGTTTAACGATCAATGGTTTGGTTTCAAACATCAATAGATATGGTGTAACGTACTTAGACCAGTACTGTATAAGAAACTGATTGCTTCATCAGCAGGTGTGAATCATACCATAATTTTAAATGTAAGTACATATTATTATATGAGACTGAACATAATTAAAAGATAGTTACCAGTCTGATTTTAGTTGACTTTATGGGTACCTCAGGTGTGACTGAACCTTCTTGTGCAGCCTTGTGTTCTTGAAAACCCTATGAGATATGCCAATTGGGTGGGTAGTTGGAGCTTTGGGGACAAAGGTGTTCCAGAGACGGCAAGGTCTTGGCTTGCGTTAGACAAGGTGATTACGCAAGACATGAGGGTGCGACACTTA
Source organism: Glebionis coronaria (assembly GCA_025667525.1). Classification (NCBI taxonomy): domain Eukaryota; kingdom Viridiplantae; phylum Streptophyta; class Magnoliopsida; order Asterales; family Asteraceae; genus Glebionis; species Glebionis coronaria. The sequence goes on from CM046880.1 coordinate 191,140,640, forward strand.
AGAACTGAGAACAGAGATTTGGAAATCCTAAAATGTGAGGTCGCGTGTTTGGGATTAACGTTAGGGTACTAATTCTTTGTGAAGTACATGTTCATCCTGACACTATCACACATATAAAAACCCAAACAATGTCTGAAAATTAAAGGAATGACATCTATATCTGTTTATATAATACATATTGTTTGTGTTCCTCTTTAAAATAACCTTCCTGCTGAACAATTCATTGAGTTTTTAAGCATATTTACAAACCTCATAACTTAGGTTAAGTTCAAGTAATTTCCTAAGGAAGTAATTGTGAGGGCTAAAGTAGAACACAAACCCCTCATAGAATCAGGTGTTTGATCGTAGAAAAACTCGATTTAGCCAACAATCGTGAATACCACTGCACAACCAATCAAGAAATATTGTGGGACCTACCAGAATATTGACATGGGCATAATAAGCATTGTTTATAATGCAACAAAAATAATGGAACTATAAGTTGCCCCTGTTCATTAAGCTGTTTATTCTGATTTGTACCAAAACATGGACAGAGGAATGGATAAAAATCTGAAATCAAAGAACATGGTACATTTATAGAAATAATAAGTTTTACCTTTGATTGAGTAACTCAACTGACACTCTTTTGTCAAATGCAATAATAAGATGAGTTTGGTTCTTTCAAATCTCCTTATAGGTCCCCTATTAAATATAAATAATACCAGAGAAATCATTAAAAATAAAGCATTAACATGTTCAACTATATCAACGATTTCTAAGATTAGCTTACTCTTTCGATTGCCCTGTTTATCATAGACCCCAATACATCATGGGTCAATGGATCAGGTTTTCATAGCCACATTCATTTTTCCAGAAAAAAATGAAAAATATAATAAAAGCAGGGGGTACTTACATAAGAAAAATGACTCAACAAACCATTATCAAGAAAAATATAATAATTGCAAGTGAAACCATTATAATTAAGAAAAATGACTCACCAATATTACATAAGAAAAAGACGATCAACGCGAAAAGGCTATTGATATCAAGAAGATACTGTAGTTGATTATCGTTGTTTGTTGGTTTGGACTGTTCATATTTAATGCTTCAAATCGCCTTGACCTTAAAGTCGTGGAGCTAAATTGTAGTTGTACGTTATTAGTTTCCTGAATCATAGAGCAGTTCTCATGTTGTCATCCTACTCAATATAGGCTACCACAATGAAGCAGGCGAGCAGCATAAACAAATACTATGTGCCTCTGAAAGCAATAAAGTTAATCGGCATATCTATCAACTTTAGTGCCTTTTAAAATTATTTTTTGAGCTTTAGGCGCAGTTATTTCTTTACGCGGATTATGTAAATCTTTCATAGGCATTATTGAATACAAAATTTTATCTTTATACAAATATATGTCATTATCCTAGGAGTCTGGAAACACTTTCAAATCCTCACATTAAACTATGATTCCCAGCAGACACTCTGATACTGACAAAGCAAGAACGGAAAGTAACTTAAAGGTTTGTTCTTCCTTTTATATGGGTGAGGTTGCAATGAGCATCAGATTGCTTTACTGAGTTGTAACAACGTGTTGGTCGTCATGTTCATAATGGACTGAGGTTGCATGCCATTAGTGATTGGCATATGCTATAGCTGAAATTTGCTAATTTAAGGCAAAATTCTACGAGTTAGACATGTTTGACACCATATGCAGACCGTTGCCCCCATTTTTCCTCCTCCAAGGCCACGATTACTATTTCATATATGATACCATTTTAACCAAGTTGATCTAGATACAAACGAATATAAATAAGAGCTTCTACAACATTTTTTAAGGCCAGCAACATATGGTTCAAATTAGCAGACTATGCTAACCGTTACTGAACCAACAATTGACGACATGAAGAGAATGGATTTGCTAGTAGGAATTGGTCGTCTGTTCACAATCACACGAAACTTAACGATTGTTTGAGCTGAAAATTCTTTGATCTAGCCTAGGCACCAACGTAAAAAAAGTAGATAAATTTATTAGGAAACTTTATCAGATAGTTGGTCCCTTTTGAGTAAAACTGTCCCCAACTTCATTAGGAAATCGTCGTCTGTTCACAATCTCACGAAACTTATCAACGATCGTTTGAGCTGAAAATTCTTTGATCTAGCCTAGGCACCAACGTAAAAAAAGTAGATAAATTTATTAGGAAACTTTATCAGATAGTTGGTCCATTTTAAGTAAAACTGTCCCCAACTTCATTAGTTTGAGTATGTGCCGCTCTATTTTGTTCGTACAATTTCAAAGTTGGTTACTGATTTCTTCAAAGAATATTGTAGTTCAGAATCTGAAGACGTAATAATATATAATGAAAACTAAGGTAAAGAAATGGGCCTTGTACTTTTACATTTGCTGACCAACCACCAGCTTGCGATGGAGGTGGTATGTTCATCATCTGAGGCATGTTTGAAGGTGGTGGTGGGATGGAAGGTGGGGGTGGTCTGATCTGCTGGAGATGATGCGACATTCCTTGAGGCGCCCATCTGCTGCTATTGCTGCCATTGAGGTGGTGGTACCGCCATTTGCATTGGTTGGTAGATATGAGCGGGTGGTGGCGGTGGGCAGATTGAAGGAATTGCATATACTGGTGGAACCATGCCGTTTACGAAAGGCAGTGGAGGAAGTGGTAGACCATTCGGTTGAGGATGTGTTGGTGTCTGACTTGCGAACATTGTGTGAGGCCTTGTTTTTTGGGTGCTTAGATTACTTCTTGCAAGGGTTCCTCTCTAGTCTCTACATAAGAGAGTAATTCAAGCAAAGTGGCAATAAAATAAGAATTATATGTTTCACCCTACTGATAGTTAACATGCGCAGATGGTTATGTTTTATGTGGACTAACGTACAACTTCCCATACATACAGTACCGTGACAGACATGCAAGAAGTAAGAAATGTTCATACTGACCTTAACAAAGTTCAATAATATCACCAAGTTACATGCTTCAATGCTTAACTTATCAAAGGACCTGTAATACTGACCTCATGAAACGTTTGACATACTGAAGATTACCTAATTCCGAAGATGATACTGTCTTTCCTTACTTATATCATAATGGTCAAGTGAGAACCAAGGACAGAATACAACTTCAGTCGTGAAGAGATGATTAGTCAATATGTTTAGCGAATAAGCTGTTATGTTGAGTTATCCCAAACACCCCATAACCATATACTGTCAATGATTAACCTTTGACAGTGATATTCTTTCAGTGTTAATTTCAAATGACTAAAAAAAGTTTATCAAAATGTCTTAATAACAACCGCGTCGTTTGGACTGGTAATGGGTTAAAATAAGCACATCATGCTGACCCACATGCATTTTGTCAGCTTTGTTATTCAATTCGAAATGTTCAGCATGTTAAAAAAATGCAGTGATGGAATTTGTGAGGCGAAACCTGAAATCGAGGCATCGGAACAATAACGATGTTATTATCCAAATATTGCTTTAGCAAATCTGCACTTCGTTTCACTTATATTGATACAAAAAAAGATATGACCCTAAACCGACCCATGCCATATTGGGTGTTAAAAATTAAGTAAGGGTCAGACACTTGATAAGTATAACGGCCTTAGAATACCTGTTTTCGCTTTTAAAGGCTAATCTTAAATAAAGGCACAAACCAATCCTGGTACACTAAGTTGACCTGCATTCCAGTTGGCACAAGTACAAGCGGGATCCCATTTTCCTCTTTTGACTCGACATCATGTAAAAATGTATCTGCGCGAAAAGTACTAAAACAAAAAAATTTAGCCTTCACAGAGGCACGTATATGCTTTGAAGACGAGAAGTTTTGTCTCCTGTTAGTTTGGTCGCTTAGTAGAAAAAAGTGTCCAAGCATCGACTCACCTATGGCTTTATTGTTGGGAACCCATCAGGTCCTTTAGTTTATCTTCCAAACCGAAAAAAGACATGACCCTAAACTGACCCATACCATATTGGGTTTTAGAAATTAGGTAAAGGTCAGACAGAACTGTTATTAGCAAGCTTACAAAGTCATCGAGATCTTCTGATGTTTTCTTGAGCGGAGAACTCATAGTTGAAGCAGCACCAACAGAGGGCGATAGGCGAACTGCTATAACTTATAATTACAGCCACTTATTAAGGGAACTAATACTACAACCTACATTTTTCATAAGTGGGATACATATTAATAGATGTGGCAAACTGGGCCAAATGGGTACGGGTCAAAATACGTAATTCAAAGATAAATACCTTGCACCTAATCAATGCATCCTAGTTAAATCATGTTTTAGCTTATCTGTTCATGCGCAAAAGAAAAAATTATAAGATGATAACTATAAAATGATAAATAAAGTCAGTGATGTGTATCTCAGCATCTAGCTTACCTGAACAATACATGAAAATAAACACTCAAACCGTTTTATGAGATGCTACAAAATTCAAAGATATCAAGCTTAAAAAATGGAACACAATAAAGGATCAAATAAAAAATTAAACCATGATCTTAAACCCCCTAATCATGTTTATGAGCCTGTGGGATCAAAGCAAAAATACAAGTTTGATTAAAGAATAAAGGATCAGCCATAAGACTATATAATAATAGCAAATTTACAGTGACCAAACACATTAACAGAAATAATTAACAAACAAATACTAATCAATTACATACCAATTCATGCTACTCTAATGATTAACCATGATCTTAGATCCTTCTTGTGTATGAACTGATTCATGTCCACATTAGAACCTGCACTACTTGTGGCTGAAAATAAGAAGAAGAACCAAAACAAAGAAAAGAACATGGAATATAATAAGGTTAATAGGCTACCAATTAGAAATAAAATAAAACATGAACAATTTTATATACCTGCATGGATCTTGTTGAGCATCATGAATATCATGGCTATTTGTGAGTTGATCTCATTATATGTGTCTGACATGTCATGAAAAAAACACATAGCAACAGATATAATCTAAAAAATAAAATAATTAATTAGGGTTTTAACATATACCTACAAAACAAAGAGAAGATAACTAACCTAGGAAGCCATACCTTATGAAGAGAGGAGAGAAAAAAAGAATTGCAATACCTTATAATCCTGCAAAAAATACTTAAAAAAACACATACCATACAGAATAACTATAAAAATTAACATAATTCCATCGTTAGAGTTTTAAGAAGAAGATTACCGAATGTTGGGATACCATTAGGGTTAATGGAGGCGTATAAATCTTTTGTTACGTGAGTTTTAAACTTTTGGATAAACATGTTATATATATGTTGATATATTTTTAAAAATAAAAAGATATTTTGTTATATTACGAAAATTTGTTTGAATGAATACATATTTTCTTCATCTGACATATTAAAACGTATATCGTAATAGTAATCTTAAATAAAGAGGTTTAAAAGCATACCTTATATATAGTGGTTTAACATCATGAAACAAAAAAATAGAAAAATCCAAAACAAATAACCAAAAGGTCGTGAGTTCGAATCTTACAAACCCTTTTAAAGAAAAGCATTTTTAGCAACTTTAACCAGACCCGTCCAAACCTTCAAAACGTGACTTTCAAAACGCAGTTTTTCAAAACTGCGTTTCCAAAACGCGACTTTCAAAAAACTCCTAATTCTTAGCGGAATTTCATGAAATTTGGAGATTTTGTAGGAAAATCTCAAATACTATTGGTTTAAAGATGTGACTGGGATATGACTGGATTAAAAAGTGTGGTATCAAACCATAAATAAAATTTAACTATGTCTAAATAACCTAAACGGATACATAGGTAATGAGTTTGTGTTTCCGGTAACATAAGCAAATAAAAACAGATTGCATTGAAATTTAACATCTAAAAATATCTATACATAAATCTTAAATACCTCTATTATATATGTGAGAGGTTCTCTTCTCAATCAAGATTTCAGTCACGTCTTGGTGAGTTCCGCGTCTTCATACTCACTCCAGCAGCCATTCAGGTCTGACTTGGGAGACCCACAACAACTACCTCCCTCAGTGAAAAGTAACATAAAGGAACACATAGCAACACTTCCATCTTGATCAAACTATAGAAAGAAAAACATACCAAATCAATGGTACAAATAGCAACATTTCCATCTTGATCAAACTATAGAAAGAAAAACATACCATCAATAAACAGATAGATATACGTAGGTGATGGCTCGTTCTTCAAGGTAAAGCAAAGAGTAACCTTTCCTTTATCCTCATTAATTAAGCTTCAATAAGTAAGTGCAGCTATGAAAAGAAAGAGTTAATTTTAAGATGAATATACAAATCATCATTACTTTAAGATAGAGTTCAATGTTATTAAAGGGTAAGAATCAGAAACTTTCTGATACATAACTTCCATATATGTCTTCTACTATCCTATGCAAATGGCTCATCCTCGACACACCTATATGAGAGCCTACATATAATGAAAGTAAAAAATGAATCCTTACTTTGTGAGATACATCAGCAATCATCACAAATTGACAGTCCAAGCTCAGCTCAAAAGAAGTTAAAAAATGTCAGAATTGGTCTCATATATAACGGATTGACAAATTTATCAAGGGATAAATTATTCGGCAGTCATTTCTTTATGGCTATTACAAAGTGAGTGGCACAAGTGGAACTATATTTATTTGCAGACATAACGAAGATTGTAGCAAATATAACGAATATTGCAGACATGATGGTAAAAGTAATATTGTATTTATTATCCCAGAATATAACACTTTCATTAATGCTTCGTTTTTATCCATCAAAGAGGCCACAAAGAAGTTTAATGGTTGTTTGTTTTGGTTAAGTAAATTGCGTATCAGATGTGCCACATAAGGGTATATTTGACTATTTTGACAACCATTGCCATCTTACAGCATAAATCACAAGGATGCTTTTTACTATAAGGAGCTAAACAAAATACCTTAAAGTACATTTCAATTCGCCTCGCAATGTAGCATTCGTAATTCTTGTAGGAAATTCATCAAACAACTTGTGCGAACAAACAAAACATCATTTGCTAAATGTAATGTTCCATAAATAATGTAACAGACAAACAATTGCCAACTATTCATAAAAATAAATCACAAAAGAAGTCCTAACATCAAAAAAGTTACACACTTGATGAACCGATCATATATCAAATTGATAATTAAGAAAAATATAAACATGATAAATTACCTTGAATCAATACACTTAGGTAACAAAGGTTATGCCTAAATCCATAATGTTATTGCGACCAATAAATTGAAAATATAAGAAGGATTCTAGAAAATCATATGTCGTTACCTTTAGTTTTTGGTTAAGAAAATAGTGGCAGCATGTATAGGAGATCTTGTTTTCTTGATTCATTGATTTGGGGATTTCAGATTAGGGGTTTTGATTTTGAAGGATAGTAAGTAATGATTCAATTATTTGTTTTTGAATCTGATGGTGAATGATTTTTATGGATACTATTCGGAGATCTCTGAAATTCAGTATAGCGCTGGTGGGAACATAAGTAATATATGGAAATAGGTTATTGATTTACACGTGTTATTCTTTTAGAATTTTGAAATTAAGGAAATGTTTCACCATCCTTCCTATATAAGGGTTTCTGATATATATATATATATATATATATATATATATATATATATATATATATATATATATATATATATATATATATATATATATATATATATATATATATATATATATATATATATATATATATATATATATATATATATATATATATATATATATATAGTTGCAAAACCCGTCCGATGGACGGGTATGACTTCTTATTATCGTTTATATTTTTTTGTTAATCTTTTTTTTTAAATTCATATTTATTTGTAGATATACTTTTTTATAAGTATAGTATGAATTAATATGAATTGTATCCCAGTTAGTATGCTACTTTTTGTAGTTGATACTGAACTTATCAAGGTTGTATTTTATTAATCATATGATTATAGTCTTTTTGTAAGTCAGCTAATGTGATTTTTTTATTGTTGGTATTTTTTATATTTATTTTTTTAATTGTGCGTATATTTTGAAAACTGATTGTTTAATAAAATCATGTCACATTAAAACAAATAAATTATGTGAGGTTAGTTGTTTCCTACAGAATGCTTACTTCTCTTATTGTCATTTACATTATCGTTAACTTTATTTGTATGTGTTTATGTTGTTGGAAGTTCATGTAAACGATTCAAAGTATATAATTTACATGAATATAACAGCTTATAACAACTTACGGGATTAAATTTTCCTCCGAGTGTGTGTTTGAAGATGATTTTATTACAAATGGCTGAAAGACATTCAATCTTGTTTAGCCATTGATGTTATTATTTTATATATGTTTCATACACTCTTTTTAGTCGATGTAATATCGTTTACAAAAAATTAAGTTGAAGACGATAATTTAAACGTTCCAACATGTTTATTACTTCTTTCGTCCTAAATTAACAGTCCACGTATCTACCAGTAAGATAAATGAACCACTCTCGTAGATCTTTGTATATAAAAAATGCTAACAATATAATTTCTTTATACTAAATAAAACTTCCATAAACTTCTTAATCAAAACACGCTTTCAGGCCATTTAAACCGAAGACTTTCCAGTGCCTACAGAACACAAATAAAATAGTAGTTTATGTGACCCGTCCTTTTTACCTATTATACATCCTGAAAGTTTACGCATTTTTTTTATCTAAAACCACTAACACGATACATTTTGCAACAGATCCTATCAATTATAACATCAATTTAAAAGATCGACTCTTAAACGACGTAGTAGCTTGACTGACATTATAAAATTTTGTACATAAGAAAATATTTTGAGATACATTAATACTATTTGCAGGTCTGTCCATGATAATGTTTTTTCCCAAAAGTTTCACCTTAATCATCCCTTTGCCTCCAAACGATGAACTAACAGCATCCCTACATTCTAGAAATTATCGTGCTATACAACCTTTTTTTTATTTTTTTAGAACGACGATTTTTACAACTCACACAACTATCTCACAATTTGTATCTCACATGTCTCCACCGAGACTTGAACCCACAACCTTAAGATTAGAGGACAACTCACATACCGCTAGATCAAGAGGCCTTTGGTCGTGCTATACAACCTTGAGAAGCACTCGACAATGACCATTTTTTAGTCTCGCCTCATAGCAAAAAAAACTTTATGCAATATATAGAGTCAATGAACCTAAACATTTTTCTAAGCTTCAATTAGAGGTGGCAAAATGGGCGGGCGGGCGGGCATGGGCGGCGGGCTAAACGGGCAACGGGCTAAACGGGCGGCGGGCTAAACGGGCGCAGGCACGGGCGAAACGGGCGGGCAAAACAGGCGGGTTAAACGGGCGCAAGCTAAGAAAGGGAAAAACATATAAAAACATACAAATAAAAAATAAAAATACTTGTTTGAAAGCCGGTATACAAAATTTAATAAAAAATATTCGTCGAGTATACTAATTTGTATTTTACAAGTGCGCCCGTTAAGCCAATTTAGCTTCTTACATATGCGCCCGTTTAGCCCATTCATTATAAAGAATGGGCAAAAAGTGCCCCATCCTTTTTTGAAAATGGGCAAAAAATGCCCATATATATCAAAATGGGCAATATTTGTCACCTCTAGCTTCAATGATTCATAAAAATCGCTTACTTTCTTAATAAACTTTCATCACAAATTTTATCTTATATTATAAAACATTTAAGACATTTCTATTATAGATTAGTCTCAAAATTGGGACATTTGAAATTGATTTTTATAGAAACATTCATTTTGTAATAGAATTCATTATTTTTTGTAGCAACCTATTAAAAAGATCGTTATCTTTGAAATTGAAATATATTTTTATCTGATTATTTTTATTAATGATCTAATTTCATAATATTATCTAAAATTTTATGCATTTGGATTTAATATCCATTTTGATATATTCTAAATAATTTTTAGTTTTTCTCATTTTTTGAGAGTTTGTTTTATTTTGATTTAATTTTTTACATCTTTAATTTTTTTTAAAAATTACCAGGCACAAGTAATAACACTTGTCACTTCAAAAATCGTTATCGGGTACCTATCGTCGTAATATGCGGATATAATCAAAGCATAGATTATATCTCGATATATAATCGATCAGAGCGTAGATTATTGTGTATCCTCATGACATAAATTAAATACAGTTGATGTTAACTCATAAGAGAAGTCACGTTATCACAGACTCGGTAAGTGGTATTTCAAAAAATTATTATTATATACTCAATTCCCGCAAGAAACGGCGTCGTTTCATACATTTTGTTGGGCTCCCAGTTACATACCTACGTAGTATATGTTTATTGGGAAATGCTAACAACAGCCCTAAGGGTTGTCGATAAGAACTAACTTTCCATAAAATTCACTTATATTAAGACATTATGAGAAACATCTTCCGCATTTTTCGCTAAATTAACCAATAAGAAGATTAAATTGAATTTGTTTATGAGATATTTCAGGAGATTGTTAGTAATTTTAGATGATTTTGTTTGAACATTGTATTGTGTCTTATCAAATTTTTTGAAATGTAGATGTTAACAACAACCCCCAGGGTTGTCGTTAGAAAAACCCATGTTTATTTCCTTTATTTATCCCTTCATTACAACCCCTGATCATTCTAAACCTGCCATGATAACTTCACCCCCAAAAATAAATCTAATTAAACTAACTTGCATAGGTTTCAGTTTTGAGTACATCTCAATTGGCGGCTAAAATTACGACGTTTTAGTCCGCTTGCTCCCACTTAAATTTCAGGCTACAAAAACCCGACCCATTTAAAAAATTACAGATGATATCATCAATCTAGAGATACCTTGAAACAAATATGATTAAATGTTATGTACCGCAAATTGGTGTCAGTTTTTAATTTTGATAGATCATGGTGTTAATCACAAACTCATGATCATGGTGATAATTAGTTGGTGTGCTGTGTCTTCCGATTATGGGATTGGTTGAAGCAGAATTGCATGTAGGTGGTCGATCTATATTCCGAATTGTGAGTTTATAAACCCTATCAGTATTTTAGTTTTTTGTGTGTAAAAAATAGTTTGAAAACTTAACGGGTTTCATGTTCTGTTCGTAGGTGTTGGTTGTGTATAATTTTTTAATATTCATGTGTTGCTATAAGTAATGTCGTTTTCGTTTAGCTGCAGCCGTATTTTAAGGTTTAGTAGTGTAAGTTAATCCTATTAAGAAGTGAAAAAGGTTGTTGTGTCTGCCCATAAATGTTCGTTTGGTGCGAAAAATGTCCGGTGTTTCCCGACCATCTTAATGATAGCTAGGCATCCGGTGGTATCCGACCCGTATCTTGGTTGGGCAACCCGGATGATATTTTATCAAATTGGTTGATCCCCTATTTTTTTTATTGCTTCTGCTTTTGGAATACCTCATTCACAGATAAAGTTGTTATACATGTAAGAATCTGTATAAACTATCGTTATTGGGTGTGCATCGGCGCAAGTATGCCTTCTCCACTTCTCCATTAGCTGTAGTATTAAAATATTTGAATCCTTAATATGTAATGATCATCAAGATCACCCATACCGATTTTCCACTTCTCCATTAGTTGTAGCATTATCAGTAATATATTTCACCCATCATCAGAATTAAATTTTGTATATTGCAGGTTAGTGTATGTCTTATTGAACCAAAAACTGAAACGGACCACCCTTTGTGTCCTTAAGAAAGGCAATTTTTTGTTGTTTGTCTCCATTCATTATACTTTATGATACACTCTCTAATATTACCAAGGTTGCACCGAAACGGGAACGGAACGGGGATACGGGAACGATACTGGTACGGGAATCGGCAAAAATAAAAAATCAAGATACGAGATCGGCATGGATACGGAAATTAAAATATATAAAAAAATAAATATATTATAGAAAATTCAAAATAAATATTTATTGATGTAAATTCTAAATTTCAAATTACCGACGTCGATTGATTGGTGAATCGTTGATGTTGAATAATATGATATTGTCGTTATGTATTTATACTAATTAGCAGCCCATACAAACCCTACAAAAAAACCAGGCCAATAAATGGGCTAAACATGCAGATCCGTTCCATAATTGGTCAAGATTTGATCCCATGATTTGGGAGTCGGTCAAGATTCGATCCTCAGCTGAATTGCCAGCGATCCCGCTCCCGAGGCGATCCCAAACGGGCACGACACCCTTAGAGGCGATCCCGTGCTTCATAGAATATTACATATGTTTCTTTTTTAGTGATGAAAACCGATCGTTCGCTGCCAACTCGATCTTACCCAAAAGTTTCGTCTTCTCGATTCACTGACACGAGGTGTCGAACAGCCACAACCTTATCGGAGGAGTTTCTAAAACGGTAAGATAGAATCACCAGCTGAAAACATTGTAAAAAAAGTCTAAGGAAGCAGTCCCAAAAAGTTTGTTGTTATTTGTATTGAATAATATTTCACATAGTACTTTTGTATAGTTTAAAAATATGTAACATTTGGATCAATTGTAATTGGTTCACCTGCTGGAGAAAGAGTTAACACTTCTTTTACAATTCTGTTGTTAGCTTATGTTCTTCAAAGTCAACACAAGTCTATCCTCAATCCTCATTTCCTTAGTCAATTGTTTGACCCTTTGTTTCTAACATACCCTGCACATTTCACCGTGTAACATTCTATTTCACTATTTGAGATACTATTTGTCTGCCCTTGAAAAACCATCTAATTCTTGAGATCACTAAAGATCGATCTATGACATAATTAGTCAACTTGCTGCAAACTTGGAAAATCAGTGGGTGCATTGCCATGGGACACAGGTTGTCCATCATTTTATTGCTCTTGGGCATTAACCACGTGTTATAAGATGCTATATGGTCATTTTTCAATTCAACTATACTTTTTTATTCAACATGAGGTATGAATGCGTCGAATGTATTGGCTTATATATCAGTGAAAAGATTATTAAACAAAAATACCAACATACTTACAATATAATGTCTTTTTAATGTTGAGTTCTAGTTAATACTCATTTTCTTCAAATGCTTAACCACCTGACTTTGATGTTGTTGTTCGTGTCTCGGACCCAAAAGAATAAAAGACAGACATGTTAGAAAAGCCTTTTAGTTTAACTGGATAACTTGTATGAATGGGTCAAAATGGGCCGGCTCACTTATTTAATATAGGTAACGTATAAGCATTAGAAAAGGGTTTTAGTTTAAACGTCCTTGTCGGTGAAGACTCGGCAACAAATTAAGCTCCGGCGGCAACATAAAAGACTCCTTTTGTGATATTCCATCCTGCATTATCACTCATACGTAGATGGGATTTTTACTGAACTTTTTGATTATATATTTTTCATAGAATTACTACATTTCAAAAAGGATAAATCCATTCTCTTTGGCACATTCATAAAAGGCTACAAATTTTCATCTTTGCACAAAAAAGAGAGGCCTGCATGAATCATTTTCAGTTACACGTGGACACTGTCTTAACATAAGAAAGTAACCAGCTAAATACATTATATCAAGCTTTTGCTCACAAAGTTTCCGAGTAGATTTCAGAAACTTCCCTATCCTTGAGCTTCAAGTGGGAAGAGTGTTTGAGTACTCCTTTTGATGTATATATATTAGACCATTTATGTATAGATTAATTCTCCTTTTGGTGTATAATCATGGCTTAACCCTTTTAAGGAGCTATGTGTTTAATGTTGCTAATATTACGTGTATGGCCGTTACTATCATTCTAAATTATCAGCACATAATTTTTAGGGTACATACCAGATACTAATTTATCATTGTAGCAACTCTTGGAATTATGTAATTTATCACTACATCAATTCTCGTTTAGCCTATAATTCTGTAAATGTAATCCTTTGTTATTTTTGATGACGTTTGGATATCAGTAGTCTAAGCAACAATATGTATCATCAATTGTAGACCTCAGTTATAAACCTTAATAACTATGTTTTAAAAAATTGTATATATAAGCATTATATGTTGTTGTGTCATTGTGTCGTGTGTAAAACACACAATCATTAGTATGGGTTCGGGCCAAACCTGCCATTCTGACCTGTCATAATTATACTAAACTCAATAATTATAGTAGTATTATTTAGGACATAAAGTTTGTGACGCTTACCCAACCCGTCTTGTTACGACCCATACTAAAAATTTCCCATTTCAACCTGATTTGACCTGTAGAGCCTTTATATTTATCATAATAGCTGAACAAATCCAAATATATAGCGCCTTTCCTATTTATCAAGTTATAGTTTCTCAACCTTTAAAAGTTTCAGATATTTTAAAAATAGCTGAGCACATCAATTTGCAGCCTCCTGAAACACCATTTTACTGGTGCAGTTTTACATCAGCCCCAAACACCCACTCATACCACTAAAAAGGCCCTAAGTTTAGTGTTGTATAGTGAACAAAAGGCACTTGTGGACTATAGGTAAAAGGTATACGTTCGCATTTATAGAAGAAAACAACTATAAAGTGCTATTACCTGATATATAATGTCGATAAACCCTAAATCTTATTAGTAAATTCTTAAGGCACTTACCACAATTTAGTCACCAAACAGCAAGTGCCCTATCATCCCATGAAACAAAAATATTGGTATTTTCCCTGAGTTGTTCAAGGTATTTTTTAGAATGAGTTTGGCAGCTGAGTATAGTACCTTGATGTCAACTCACATTATTAGCCTATGAATGTTTGAATAGATGATCTTCACCAAAAATGTTAGCAAACATTATCAAGTGTGGTCAAGCTGAGATCATGTTTATTTTATGATGAAAGGGTCATTTTGTTATGACATAACTAAGCTGGAAGCATAAAAAAGACAAATAAAAGATGCTTTATAGTAGCGTACCTTTGAGAACAACATCCAAAAAAAGACCAGAACTTAAAAAGTCCAAAAAACTATATGAGCAAAATAGAAGATATCAATGTGATCGGAGCAATGACCTATATATCAATTCTTCAACCAACTGATGACTGATCCTAATTTACCTCCAAATTTTTCAAAAGCACATTATGACCAAGAAACTATTTTTTTCAGTTTAACTCTTTACGTAAGAGTGATTGATCCACAAAAGTTATAACAGTTCGCATGTGATATAAATAGTGGAGAGTTGTCTAAGATGACTTGGACCTGCTGACCAAAAGCAATATTCGAAACTATGTGCACTCTTTTGGAAAGCAGTTCCAGGATGGATGCCATCGTCAACGAAGATTGTAACAGGTGTTTCCTCTCCGATTTTTGGGTCTACGATCTTTTCTTAGTCTTGATTCCCCCAAGCCCAATTACAAAATTCTTTTACCGAGAATAACCCAACATTCTCGCTAGCAAGTATGTGAAAACCTTATGTTTTCTTCTTTGGTTTTTACGTGCTCTAGCATTTACTTAAGGTAAAAGTAGATCGATAACATCTATAACCTGAAGTGGAAGAATAAGTGTTGATACTTATGGCAAAAACCACATGTTCGACTTTAGCCAATAATCGCCCGATTTAATCAACGTGAATACAAACGGCTCCGTGCCATTTGGATCGACAAATGGTTTACCTGCACATAAACAAAAATTTCAGCTATAGTGTAATTTTATTATGTTACCAATACATGATATTGCATCTAAACTACACCCAACTATATTCAATCATCTTCACAAATATAGGTAAAATACGTTGATATTCTAACGGTTAACGTTAAATTAGTGCATATGTCAGTTTCCATAGCTTTTGTTACTGTTATTCATCTTAACTTGCATACACCTAAAAACCCGAATACACCATGAATCGACATATAGGTATTCTACTTAGACTATATCAACCATTCGTCCTGACTTTGCCTCCACCTTAAATTTTCCCCCTTCTGTTTACCAAGTGAAAACTTTTTCATTGGCATGTGTGCACTTAATATCATCTAAACCATCCAACAATTAGTACTGATCTTGCTTAACCAAAAGTTTTTTCACCTTTTTCCTTGTTTGAATGTATAACCATCAGTAAGATGTGATCTATAGAAAACGCTACAAACCTTTTCGACACTGCTTTATTATCCATTTGAGAAAAGGCTTCTTTCTAAGTTGTATACTTACAGATATTATTAGGGTTTCGAGAAACGTAACTGTAACTTTTTTTAATTTGTGATCAACATGAGATGACAACCTGCTACAAAGAAAAGATATTACATATGTATAAACAAAAACATACTCATAATCAATAACAAATAAATCAAGAAAATAACTGGAAAAAAAATAATAATTAATAACAAATAAATCAAGAAAATAGATGAGTTTATCGTAATATAGATGATTTTATCGTAATTTGGGGACTGATCAATATACAGCAAAGATACAAATAATGATAACAGATTTTTTGGATTCTTTGGGGCCGATTAATTTTTTGAGCGCAGGTTTTTATTTTTCTTGTTAGTGTGATGGATGGTATTTTTTATGTATGGTAATTTGTTAACGATGTATATACTTTAAGCCCATAACGTAACATGTGAGATGAAAGCCCCAATTGATGATGTGGATATGATGTGTCATACCCCTCCTCTTATATATAATGTAATATATATATATATATATATATATATATATATATATATATATATATATATATATATATATATATATATATATATATATATATATATATATATATATATATATATATATATATATATATATATATATATATATATATATATATATATATATATATATATATATATATATATATATATATATATATATATATATATATATATATATATATATATATATATATATATATATATATATATATATTATATATATAATTTTTAGTAAGATCACACTTGTGTGATAAAAGTGTACATGCGTGACAAAGAGGCAACCTTAGGAATAAAACCCAAATTGCCTTTTCCGTTTACATCTTTTTAGCTAGTTGCATCCATTAGCTAACCATCCAAATTAACTCTTTTGTTAGCACTCTCGTCTAGCGCTAGATACCCTTAGAACACCCGTTGAGCCAATCTTTTCGTTTTTTTAAATCCACTAAAAAAGAAAAAAATATTTAACCTTAAACCTTAGCCTAACCCATGTCAAAGTCTAAATGGTGGGTTGCTAGTTGCTTGGTATTTTGGATCGTTTTTGATGATTTATAGTTGCCACACTTCGCTATGTGTGTGTGCCATTCCAACAAAGATGAAGATGAGCTCCTTTATGTTTGTATTTATGTGGTGTGTGCTTAAGCGAAGTGTGAGGGGAGCATGTGATGTATGTTGAAAAAAAAAGAAAAAAAAAGAGGAGTATGAAAATAAGAGAAAAAGAAAATAAGTCATCGAAAAAAAGTAAAAAAATAAGTGATGACAAAAATAGCCAATGAGCTATAATAAATTATGAAGATGAAGGAAGACGGAGTATATTTGGATATCGATTAGCCAATGTGCTAAGACGTGATATGTGTGTGTTATGTGTTGAATAAAGCTCGTAGCTATGATCATTTTTGGGCTTGTGATTTGTTCGGTATCTAGCAACATGGGACTTAGACTTTT
Source organism: Glebionis coronaria (assembly GCA_025667525.1). NCBI lineage: Eukaryota > Viridiplantae > Streptophyta > Magnoliopsida > Asterales > Asteraceae > Glebionis > Glebionis coronaria. The sequence continues at coordinate 191,158,177 of CM046880.1, forward strand.
AATTTATATATTTGTGACACCTCTCATAAAATATCCCATGTCTTATCCATACCCATTAACCCTTAACCTTGTAACCCAATAAAAGTCCTCTTTAGATGTGTACGCTTGGTGCTCACGCCATTTTTAGTATCTTTTGTACTTGGTATATTTGGATCTTATTTTTCTAAACCATTTTCATGTACCATGTGGGAAGTTTTTCTTTTACTTGCTTGAGGACAAGCAAACTCTTAAGTGTGAGGGGGTTTGCACCTTTAGCCATTTCTTATAAAAAAACCAAAAATATTTTCAATTTTTCATAAAATTTAAAAAAAATTCTTTTCTTTTAGAACCTAGGTAGTTTCTAACTTTATTTTTATTTTCTTGAGGAAAGCAAAGTTTTTCTGTTCCTTGCTAGAGGACGAGCAAAACTTAAGTGTGAGGGGATTTGATAACGCCCAAATCCAACATGTTTTCGTGAGCGTTATCCGTATGTTTTGCATGATTTTTGGTTATACTAACGAGCTTTATAGCTCATATATGTGTAAAGTTGTGTTTTGTGTTGTTAGTTAGCCAAGAACAAGAAAAGTGAAGAAAAGAAAGAATAAATGACGATTCATGCATATAGGAAGGAATCCCGACAAGTACAAGCCTTTGAAGATCCATTTCGAGTGTAAGAACAAGTGTTTTCATGAAGTGTACAAGTTGATCAACATGCAAAGTTGCCACCTACTTTTGTGTAGGAAGAATTTGTCTACATACACTGAACTTCTTCAAGCCTTCATGAATCTTCTATGGAGCATTCTAGAAGTACTTTGGCTCCAAGTTATTTTCTTTGGCTCAAAGATAAACATTGAATACCAAGGCCTTGATTCATCTATAAATAAGACCCTTGGGGTCATTGTAACATAACACTTACAACATACCTTCATTATTCATCAAGGAAACTCTCTCCTTGGTGAAAATCCAGGATTTGGTCCAAGTGTGCCAAAAACTCATCCTTTTGAAGCTCCAATCATCAAAGTAACATTGCCAAACTCTAAGGAATCATTACCCTTATCATTGGTAGTGTTTCTTGATACCTAAATCACCACCAACCTTCACCAAACCTCTCCAAAACCTGCCTCAAATCTCGAATACGAATTTCATTTGCATAACCCGAAAGACCACAAAAATTGTAGTCAATTAGAGGCCTAAGGATTCCTCTAATTCCTTCTATTTACTTATTGTATTCATACTTTGGGTAAATTCTTGTTATTTTTATTATGTTGAACTCTATGTCATATGTTGAATGTTTGTTCTTTATTAATATGATTATGGAGTAGTTTTCTTATACTTGTTTGGAATAATGTAAACATGCATATGAAGTGTTTATTACTTATGCGATGTTGAATTATGATTTTGTTAATGAGTTTGTTTGAATTGATACGAGTCTTGATAACTTGTTGGTAAACCATAATCGGGTCTAAAGGTCGAAAGGATCCCTTTTTATGTTTTGTTCCAAATGTTAATGCGCATATATGTTTGGTGTATCATGATTGACAACCATGAGTAAACAAGTTAAATGGATTTGTAAAGGTTTAATCTAGAGTATAGGTCGAAAGGGCTCTAATAGACAAGTCGGCTAAAATCATACTTCTCACAAATGGATTTAACTATCGGTTTGTAATATTGATCATAGGTTGAAAGGGTTCTTTATTCTAAACCGTGTCATGTGAAATTCCATGATATTACCCATTGACTTGGAATTGCATACTTATAACTTGTGTGCTATTGCTTAACTATCTACCCGATAATCCATTCACTCCTTTGAAATGAATACTAGTTCCAAGCAAGTACATTTATTATTATTGTTATCTCATCTTATTAGCGTAATAATCTTTTTAGTGTTACTTGTTTGTTTATTACTTAATTGTTACTTATATGGTAATTTTAGGAGTGACAACCATTTTTACCACTAACGTTACATTGTTACAAATACTCTTTACAACCGAAGTCACCCAAATCCTAGTGAACGACCTCGGCTTACCACAACAAGCTAGCTACAAATGAAGGGTCATACTTGCCCGTGTGTTCTTAGCTTATTTGGAAATCCGTGTATAAATTTAAAACTTGTGTATACTCACAAAGAACACATCAATTAACTTCTCGCAAGTGTTTGACACACACTTGAGAGGTAGTTATTCAGTTAGTAGTTGTAACAATTTTTCCCTCCTAAATTAATAAAACTCAAAATTCAGTTCATACTCTTCTCTCATCTCACTTACTCATGACTGCATTTCTGTTAATGCTTGTGATTTCATTGATCATAATTGATCAATGGAGTTTGTTTGAGACGTTTTGGAAGTTACTCAAGTTTTTCTAGCAAGTTCAGTTCAATCTAGTTCATGTTGTAGCAGTTTGTAGCAGATCTTGTTGAATTGATTCAGAGATAGCATATGGAGGTGATTTGGTAGTTGATTGTAGCTGAATTGGGTTGAAGGAAGTTGTTTTATAGAGTACAACACTCCTCTACTCCATCAATGGAGGCTTCAAGCTAAAAGGTTTTGAAATTCTGTTTTTGGTTCCACTTAATTGAATTGCATGCTTAATTCCTAGAGTAAACATTACCTACTGCTATGATCATGTGTTTAGTCTTGTTTTAGTGTAATTTTGTTAGATTGATAGCATTTGAGTAGTCTTGTACCTTAAATCTGCATTTACTTGATTTCAGCTTTCATTTTCATCAGTTAAAGGTCTTTGAGTGCAATTTGTGATTTGGTGTGTGAACAAGTCTGAATTTAGTTCAGTTACTCATCATTTCACTCATTGAACAAGTCTTGATATCAGTCATAGTTTGGTTCACTCTTTTACTCAAAATTGCTTTGTAAAAGTTCTTAACAGCCTTGTGAAATGGTGTTTGGATTTGCCTAGTTTTTGTGATTCAAGTCTGATAATTCACTTGAGAGTTGCTTATTCACACTTGGTAACATAGTCGTAACACATTTGTTTAGTTTTGAAGTCAAATAATTGGTCAAAAAGGCAATTGGTTAGAAAAAGGTTTGGGTCAAGTATTTTCATTAGTTCATTCAGAAAACTTGCTAGATTCAAATCAATGCCATGACTTCATTATTTAACCATTTTGCTTGAAATCAGTTCTTAGTTGTAGTTTTACATCCAAAGATTAAGTTTGTAAGATGAAATTCTACAGTTTGCTACTTTGAGTGTGAAATCAGCTTTTTAAAAGCTCCAATGTTTTCTTAAATCTTCATTTCTACTTCACAAATCTGTCAATTTTTCTTCACAAACCTTGTTACAAACATGTCCTGAGTAGTTTTGGTGATTTTCAACTTTTTGACATTTTTGGTCAACATTGGTCAAATAAGCTCTTTCCAGCTTAAATTCATTTTTCAGCTTATCTAGTGAATCATTTTAAAATTGGAAAGACATTCCATACTTCTTGTAAGCTGTTTAACGAGATTGAACATTAAAATCTGATTGTGGAAGTCTCATTTTCAAGTTAGCTTATTCTTGGCTTATTAGAATAAGCTAATTTGAGTTCTACTTGTCTTTAAGTTATTTCCTTATACAAGTCTAGCTAAAGTTCAATTTCAAGCAATTTGAAACAAACTAGAGCTTATTTGGTCCAGTAACGAGCTTAAACCAGCTTATTGAAGTTGTGTGCCCATTTTTGTTATATAATTCCCATTAATTACATTTTAGTCCTTTTGGTTTGAAATTGTTTGCATTGAGTGTTAAACTTGCAAGTATTTAGGGTTTTCATAGAGTCAGTCCCTTAACTTTTAGTTTTTTGTCAAAATATGTTAGGAAGTTTGTTAATTGGTTAAATTTGTTACAAGTTTGTTAGAATTTACACTTTTTGTCCTTTTAGTTTCTGAACTTTACATTTCAGCCCTTTTACTTTCAATTAGTTTACTTTTCAAGCACTTTTACTTTCATGCTTTTTCATTTTGAACTTTTGTGAATATTATTTGGTAATTGGAATGTGTTTTACGGATACGTAGGTTTAATATTTTTCACTTTTTACTTGTTGATTGAAATAGACATAGAATTTCCAAATACCTTAACAACCAAGAACAATTAAAGACTTGAGATTTTTAGGACTTTCAATTTGTCGAGAATCAAGAGAAAACGAACTTCAATAAACTCAATTTCAAATGGCACCGCTGCCGGTTCATGACATTACGAGAGACTATTGATTGACGGTTTTCATTGGCTTTGGGATTCGTTCACCCCGTGAACCTTATTTTTACGTATCATAAATAAAAAAACATAAAAAATCAAAAATATAAAAATATAAAAACTAAAAAATAACAAAAAAAATTCTTTTCCTAAAAGAATTGACCAAAAAAATAAAAAAATCAAAAAGCAATGTTTTTCCTAAGAGATTGCAACCAAAAATATATATTCTTGGATTTCCTCGATTTTTACGTACATATTGTATTTTCTTTAAAAAACCAAATAAATACAAAAATACTTTCTCTATATTATTATATGTAGATACGTATACGTATACGAACAATCAATAGACATATATCCATAAGTATTGCTTTTGAAATACACCGTGTTAGGGAGCGTTCCGGTCCTTGACACGTGTATCGATCAAATTTAATTAAGCAAGAATAGATAAATACTTCCGATAGGCAAGAATTCGAAGAATACACACTACAAAGTGAATAGAAAGGCGATGTAATAGGTATTTAAGTGCTTCGCGCCACCTAACCCCCCGTTCACTAGTGCGTATTCCAAGAAGGAAAGCTTGATTGGGGGTCTTGCACCCAAGTAGTACTTACGTATATTATACTTTCTTGTGGATATTTCATATTGAATCTCGAATAGGATAATCCCTTCTTCTTCAAAGTCGAACAAGAGCTTCTCTCACACTCCTTGATTTGAGTTACATGCTCACCGGCGGGCGTGCACTAATACCATTTGGTGTACAACCCCTTCCTCCAAAAAGTAAAAAAAAGAGAAAGAGGAAAAACACCACCGTCCATCAAGCCGATCCCGAGAATCGTGCTTCGATCCATACACAACAAGAAGCCATGGCCGACGTTGACACTCGACCTTTGATGGAGCACTTGTAATCCAATTTGCAAGGATATGCCGATGCTATTAAGATACCCGAGATTCCCGCAAACACCTTTGAGCTTAAGACATCTACGATTAACTTGGTTTCAAACACACAATTTTTTGGGAAATCTAATGATAATCCACATGATCACCTTAAGAAGTTTCTTGCTCTTTGCAACACCATTAAGTACAATGGAGTTCCCCACGATGCCATTAAGTTGATATTGATACAATTTTCACTAGAGGGCAATGCCAAGTATTGGTTAGATACACAACCACCCGAGAGCATTACTACTTGGGATGATTTCACTAAGAAGTTTTTGAACAAGTTCTTTCCCCCATCTAAGACCACGGCTTTGAGGAACCTAATTATTGGATTTCAACAAAAACCTAGCCAAACCTTTAGTGATGCATGGGAGGAGTTCAAGGAGTTATTGAGGTAATGCCCAAATCATGGATTCAATGAGGTTCCCCAAATCAACACTTTCTATAATGGCTTAAGACCACACTACCAAGATTTACTCAACTCTTCCGCGGGTGGAAATATTCTTTCTAAATCCATTCAAGAAGCTTGGGACATTATTGAGACCAAATCAATGGTGCAAACTAACACACAATTTGATGAAAGGGTTCATGTTGTGCAAGATAGTTCTCAAACACTTTGTGATAACCAATTCCTCAAGAGTCACTAAGAGATACTCAAAATAATGGAAAGGAATCAAGACATGAATCTTATGTCAAATCAAGAATTAATTCCAAACCCTTAAGGACCTTTCCTTAAACAATTCCACCAATGATGTACATGCTATTGCTCTTTCATGTGAGACTTGTGGAGGTCCCCATTCCTATCAACAATGTGACAAAGTTCAAGGTTATCAAGTTGAGTGTTATGCTTACCAAGAAGAACATAGAGAACATTTCAAACCCAACATAAATCAAAACAACCTTTCTTAAAAGTCTCAAAACTACCTTGCTCCACCCGGTTACCAACCCCATCCACCCACCCTTACTCAACCCAATCCCCCTTAATTGTTACAAAGGAACCAAGGGCCAAGGCCACAATCCAATGGAACAACTATAAAGCACCCAACAACTTTCACAATCAAGGAAATAATTTTCATCCACCAAATCAAGGATACCCTCAAGTCCAACATCAAGGATATGGGCCACATGATAATCATGAGTATGTTGAGAGGAGAATTCGTGAAAGTGAAAAAAGAATTCAAGAGCAAATGAGACTTATAACTGAGGAGAATGCCAAGAGGATTTTGATGGCATTTAATCAAAGACCACAAGGGGCTTTACCTTCTAACACGCAAACAAACCCGAGGGCCATTGTCAATGACATCACAACAAGAAGTGGAAAGAAAAGTCATGATCCTTCACCACCCACACCTACTTCGGTAAAGCCTACTATGATTCCATCTTGTGATAAGCCTTCTACATCTTCTTCACCACCTCCAGGCTCTACCAACTCACCACCTACACCTTCTCAACCTATACTCACTTCTCCTTTAACTTCCACACCTATCAATAAAGAACCCAACAAGGAAAATTCTTCATCAACTACTCAACCACAACCAATACCAAGTCTCCCTTACCCATCAAGATTGACAAAGGAAAAGCTTAAGAACAAGGATGATATACAAGTCTCAAACTTTTTTAGGATGTTCAAGCAACTTAACATAAACATGTCCTTTGTGGAAGCCTTAGACAATATGCCTAAGTTTGCTATGATGATCAAGGAATTACTTTCTAACAAGGAGAAATTGGTGGATTTGCCTAATGCTTCCTTAAATGAAAATTGTTCCGCGGTTTTGCTTAAGAAGTTGCCTACTAAGCTTGGAGATCCGGGAAGGTTTTTGAGTCCTTGCAATTTTCCAGGGGTGTAAAATTGCATGGCATTAGCGGATTTAGGGGCAAGCATAAATCTCATGCCATTATCGGTTTGGAAACGACTTTCACTTCCCGAGCTCACTCCTACTAAGATGACTCTTGAGTTGGCCAACCGTACTATAGCTTATCCGGTGGGAATTGCGGAGGATGTTTTTGTTGGGGTTGATAGATTTACCTTTACCGCGGATTTTGTGGTGGTTGATTATGATATGGATCCGAGAGTTCCTTTGATTTTTGGTAGGCCGTTTTTGAGAACGGGCCGAACTCTTATAGATGTGGCGGAGGGTGAACTTACAATAAGGGTAGGAGATGAAAGAGTTGTGTTTAATATGGGAAAGTTGTCAAATAAGTCTAATGAGCCCGAAACGGTGAAGCATATTAATTTTGTTAATGAGGAAGAAACTCAAGATGATATCCTTGATGAAGTTTATGATGAATATTTTTATGAAGCTTGTTTAAGTGGAGATTCTGATCTACCTTATGTTGAGACCATTTCTTCCATTTTCTCATCCTTGGATTTTCATGAACCTCAGAGCTTAACTTTGATGATTTTGTGATTCATTCCAATCCTGTCTTTGAAACCTTATATGATAACCCACTTTTCTACCATGATGAAGACATCAATGAGGATCTTAGTGATGATGAATCTCTTCTTTGTGATTCACCAACATATGATGCTTATAGTGATGATGAGCAATCTACTTGTGACTCTCCATTCTTTGATGATCACACTTCCTTGGGTTGAGGAATCACCAATCTTTGATAGACCAATCTATGATGTTTATGGTGATGAGGAGGATTCTATCATGGATGAGAGTGATGAGTTTTTAGAGGTTGATATCCCTTTTGAGTACACTCTTAGATATATTGATGAGGAGGGAGACATACTCTTTCTAGAATCTCTATTGCATGAAGATCCTTTACCTTCTTCTTTGCCCACCTCAACCTTTCAAAGTGATAAAGGAAAACAAGTCATGAATGTGCATTCAAAGAGTTTGTTGTTACCCATTACTCCACAACCTTTCTCTCACCATGTGACCTAAAAGGGAGAATCTTCTAAGGCAACCAACACTTTTTGTTTTCCCATCAAGGAATGGATTTTTGATCCTGGTATAGAGCTTGCTAAACCATCTCAGTATCCGCCTGATGCAACAAAAGGAAAACTTGTGAGAGATTTGAGAGTATCACCTTATCACCTTTTGAAGAACATATGGGCAACCATTTTGGAGAACAACACCTCACCCTTTTCACCATTTCTTGGGAAGTTAGTTGTTAAATTGTGTTATAAGTGGGATGGTAATTATGTATTTGATCCGGGGGAAATATTTATAGAGTTTTGATAATTGAAAACTTGCTTTACCTCATCATGGAGATTTTTCTTTAAAAAGGTCAAAAGTTTTCTTCTCCATGATAGGTTTTAGACACTTTTAAGTGTGGGCTGAGTCGAGCTAGAGACTCCTTAAATCAAGCTTGAATAACTAGGTTTAGAGTTTTTAGACTTAGCGTGTTGTAGGTTATAAATAAGGATATAGAGTTGATGAGAAGTGTAGGGGAGGCCTTCCTTTTGTCTTCATGTTGTTTGTAGGGTTGCTCACTCATCACGTGCTTTAGAGCTTATGGAGGAGGCCCTTGTATCCGGTTCACTTTGTTACTATTGTGACTTTTCATAGACACATTGTGCTTAAAAATGAATTCACTATAGTTGATCTTTCCTTAGCTTGGATTAAGTAAAGTCTATTCATTGTCATAAGCGTAGGGGAAGTTTATACTTCCTTGCTCTTAAACATTGAGGACAATGTTTAGCTTAAGTGTAGGGGGATCTTCTATCGAAGTGACCTTACCTAGACTTTGTCATTGACCTTCATGATAATTTGGAAAATTAATTTTTTAAACATTTTTTAAATCTTTGATCTACTTTAGCCACCAAAAATATGCATTCCCCATCAATCATTGTTCATTTGCATAACACGATTGCATTGGTATATATTTCTTCTTTTATTTTTCATCAAAAATATATAAAAAGAAAAAAATATATAATAAGGACATGGTTTAACAAATTTAGATTTCTTTGACATATTAGGCCCGCCATGGATACTTTGACTCAACCCGAGTTTGCTTATCCAAGCATTCTCTAGCTAGTATCCTTATCCATGTAGTCCTTCATTGGTCTATTAGGCTAAGCATCCACCACTCTCATTATTTGAGATTTTAAATTTGTGGTGAATGGGAAATGATAGAGTTGAACCAAGTATAAAAGGGCTAGATAAACTTGATGATAATTACTTGTGGCTAAACCCTTCTTTTTCTTTGCCTCTAATTTCTTCGCGTGTATATATGTTAATAAATAATCAAGAACGGTTTTAATAGGTTTGTAGTCTCTTATGAAATTTTGATTAGTCATTCATGGTTGGTATAAGTACGTATTAAGATTCTAAGTTAGAATGATTTATGTGTACTAGACTTATGTCATGCTTAATACTTAGCGGGTGTTTTTCCTTTTATTCTTTTCAACATTCTTTGTGAGGAATAAAGAAAAGTATGAACGGCTTACAAAAAAATGAGTGGCTAGAAAAAAAAAGAAAAAAAAAATAATTATTCAAGACTCCCAAGAGGGGCAGTGAAGTGTTAATTATAGTAACTATTAGATTCCAATATTACCTTGACGGGTAGCGGGGATTTAATAGTTGCTCCAATCCAATATTACCTTGACGGGTTGCGGGATTGAAGATCCAAAGTCCTAAAAAGGCGGCGGATGTAAATTATTGCGTGAGTTTTATTTTTCTTTCCTTAGCGAGTGTGTAGCTACTTATTAATGCATGACATGAGGATTTTACACATAAGTTGAATGACTTATTACTCTTGAAACGGACTTATACTAATTGTAAGCAGTTTTTAAAGTAATGGATGAGAGGATTACTTAGGATTAAAACCGTGCTTCCTTATTTTTGGATTTTACATTTCTTATATTTCACGCTTTAAATAATGACAAATTTGCCTTCAAGCAATTTGCTCAAATAATAACCGGTTCCACATTTAATTGTCATGAATAAGTTGATGCACTTTTTACTTGGGAATGAAATGATCCCATTTTTAAGCTTGGTATGGGGAAAGTGAAACTTTAGAGTGATAAGTGTTCATGGTACCAAAGCCCTAATTTAAGTCATTGATTTCTTTATGAGTTTTTCCATCAAAACCATTTATGAAAAATCAAAAATATAAAAATAGAATTGCTTTCTTTGCATTGCACTGTACAAAATCAAAACTATGCATCATATAGTATAGAGTAGTGTAAAAACATTCCATATTGGCCAAGGTGGGTTAATTATGAGGAAAATGTAAATTTATGCTTTAAAATATAGCATTGCATGAGGTCATGGCAATGTTCAAGTGTAGGGGATTTGATATGAGCAAAATCTCTTATCAATTAATCAACAAATCACCCTAAAACACATAGAAAATACCTAACTTTTGTGCTATAAAGCAGTATTATGTGGTATGTTTTGTGTTTGTGCTTAAATAGGTAACAAGGATACAATTTCAAGCAAACAAGAGGAAATCAAGCTCATTTATGATGAAAAGACAAGAGAAGGATCAAAGATGACAAGCCATTTGAAGATGAAGGACCTATCTTGACAACAATCAAAAGTTGAGGGACATAAATGCGAACTTTGTAAAAGTCAAGATTAAAGTCAAACTTGGTCAAACTTCAAGTCAAACAAGTCAATGGGCTTAAAAAGTCAAGAATACAAGTCAAAGGACCTTAATTGCCAAAAGAATAAAGAAATGAGCTCAATCGAAGAATCTGCTAAAGTGAGGGACTAAAAATGTCAAATTTGCATATACTTTGGCCTTGATCCGAGTCATTACCATTTAAGCCAATCAAAATGCAAGAAATAAATGGTTCGGATTGCCAGCTAACTTGCCACTCACAACTTAATTTAATAACCGAATCTTCAACAGTGCAACGCACTATCATTTTATCAGCCAATCACGTTGCTACACTCCATAATTCATTTACCCAAAATGGATAATTATCCGTGTGAGAGGCCATAATCCTATCAGAATATGCCACGTGTCTGCGTCAACAAGCAAATAACCCAGGATCGATTTGGAGCTACAAGACATTTCATGAAATACTTTTGATAGGTGTGTAAACACCCAGCCTTTTTACGACTTAACTGCAATAATAACCAACCGAAAACGTGTATTTTACGTCGTAAATGTCGGAATTATGCGTGGTTTGTGTTTTTGTTGTGATTTAGGACGAAAATGTGAAAAGGGGAGAAAACACGGGCATTCGCGGGCTTTTATCGAAGTAAAAGACAAAAGACGAAGTCAAGAAATCAAGAGTGCAAAAAGAACAGAAGTCCAAGACCAATTCTGAAGATTTATCGAAGAAAAAGTCAAAAGACGGAAGTTTACTAAATGCCGAAGAACTCAAGTCTAATTTATTGAAGAATTACAAGATGAGTTTAAAGAAATCCCGAGACAAAGTCATTAAAGTCAAAGAATTAAGAAGACAAGGAATTAATCATGCAATTAAAGAAAGAAGAAAGAGGGGAGGAAGCTTCCTAAGCACCTCCCTAATCCTCCTATAAATAGATTAGATTTCATTTCATTTTCTCTTGTTGGCTAAGTGTGACAATTAGTCTTTCACCATTTTAATTACTTGTCATTTAATTACATGTCATTTAATTAATTGTCTTGCACCTTAAACACCTTTAATTTCAAGTAAGTTTCCTTTTAATTATTGTCAATCTTTACTTTTATTGTTTGATCTCCTATCTTCCTTTCTTATTTGATCATTAATCTTTATGCTTTATTGTTCATGTTTTTGTTTTTGATGTTTTGTTGATTTGATTAAAGTGGGTTTTGATTATTTTTATCATTATTGTTAGTTTTATTGTTTTGGATAGTTTGTTTATCATTAGTTGATTATTTGTGATTAGTTTGTTTAATCTTTTGGTTGATTTAGATTAGATTGGTTTAGATTCGTATGCTTTTGTTTCCCTTGTTCTTCGCTTACTGTTTCTCCAGGTATATTCCGAATCAAAAGTTTCAACACTTTATTCTGAACGAAGGGTTTGTTCAAGTTTATTCCGGATCAATTTATGTTCCGGATAAAGGAGTTTTGTTGAGATTGTTCCGAATAAAGCACTATTCAGGATAAGTGACATATTCCGAATCAGTGCAATATTCCGAATCAGAGGAATATTCCGAACCAAAGACTACATTCCGGGTCAACTTGTTCATTCGGAATAGTAAAATATTCTGGATCAAGGGAGTTTATTCGGAATAGTAATTATTCCGAATCAAAGTTGTCGTTGCTCATTCGGAACATTCCGGATCAGGGGAGTTCATTCGGAACATCTATTATTCTGAGTCAAGGTGTTCATTCGGAACATCAAATATTCCGAATCAAGGCAATATTCCGAATAAAGAGTTTATTCCGGATAAGTGACATATTCCGGATAAAGGATTTATTCCGGATGAAGGTTTTGTTTGAATATTCCGAATAAGTGTTTTGTCTTGATTATTCCGAACGAGTAATTATTCCGAGTGAGGTATTTTTAGTTTATTTTAAGTTTCTGTTTTTAAGTTTTAATTTTTAAGCTTTACTTTTCCCGCCTTTTTCCTTAGTTGCACTTTAAGTTTACTTGCCTTAGATTTATTTTTAGCCTTGCCTTAGTTTAAGTTTTAGTTGCGTTTTAAGTTTGCCTTAGATAGTTTTAAGTTTGCGTTATTTAGTCTTAGTGTCTTTAATTTCTCGTCACGCTTAAATTATTTGCCATTTATTTTCACTTAGGTTTAGATTTATTTACCCGCTATTTACATTAAAGTTTTTCACTTTTTAATTACTACAACGACATAACTACTTGTTCCACCAAAGACAGCTGAGTCACATAGTTAACCAGTTATCAATTCGATTAGACCACCACAACGAACTTTAATAATTTTTTAAACTAGGTGTAAAAAGCCTTGTATTAAATGGCGCCGCTGCCGGCTCTTTTCGTAAAGATTAACGGTTTTCTGTGAGAGACGCGTTGCTTTTTGGGTTCCGTTCATTCGTGAGCGTTATTTTTTTTGCTTAAAAGTTTTCGAAAAATCATAAAAATTAAAAAATTGTTAAAAATCCATAAAAATTAAAAATTTCAAAAATCCAAAAAGATTTTATTTTCTTTATAGTGTATATATATTCTCTTTGTGTTTGGTTTCTTTTTCTTTTGCCTTTGTAGGTGTATGCGTACTAGATCTTCTACTTATCCAGAGCCCGAGGCTCGAGAAGATTTAGATATGGCAGGTGTTAACAACAACAATAATCCACCGCACCTCAACAATAACAACAAAAATGTTCATCCAAAGCCCGATCTTCAGACAATGGAGGAGCTTTGTCAACCTGCGATGTTTGGCCGAGGAGGACCGATTGCGCCGATGCAAATCATGGCTCCGGAGTTTTCGTTGAAGCATCACATGATCCAGCAAGTGCAAACTAATCCATTCCACGGAATGCCTGATGATGATGCCAACAAACACCTCGACAAATTCATTACAATCACTCAAAGCATGAAGTTGCCCGGTGCCACAATGGATGTTCTTCGCCTTCAACTCTTTCCACATACTTTATCACACCACGCCGAGAAATGGTTTGATCGTCTCCCGAAGAATTCAATTCATACTTGGGATGACATGACTCAACGCTTTTTGTCGCGCTACTTTCCACCATCCATGGTCACGAGCCTTCGCAATCAAATCAGCGGTTTCATGCAAGAACCCGATGAATCTCTCTTTGATGTTTGGGAAAGATATAATGTTTTGATCGATCGATGTCCAAACCACAACATGCTCCCCGTGACCTTAATTGATACTTTCTACAACGGTTTGACTTTTCGTGATCGTGATACGATTAATGCAGCCGCCGGTGGCACATTTATGAAAAGAAGACCCGAGAAGTGTAGAGAGCTTATTGAGAACATGACTACTCATCATAAAAACTGGGATTCCTCCGCTTCTTCAAGGAACAACCCGAGAGTCAATGTTTCTTCTACTTCAGCAAACCCCGACATGACCGAATTCACCCGCATGATGGCCGAAATGAACAAAAATATCTTGCTTCTCGCTACAAACCAACAACAAGTTTAAGCGGTAGCCAATCCTTGTGAGACATGCGGCGGTCCTCACTCATACACTGATTGTCCTTCTACTCAAGGCAATCCGGAAAACGTGTATGTGGCTTATGGTAATTATTCACCGGAAAATTACCAAGCCCGACCTCAAGGGGATCGAAATTTGCTAAGTTACCGGTCCAACAACTACCTTTTACCCGGTTTTTCTCCTCAAAACCAAAACCACAACAAAAATTACAATAGAAGCAACCAAATCCCTCCTAGAGCTTCTAATCCTTATCACCCACCCACTCAACAAGCCCCACCCATTAACCAAGATGTTGAAGCCTTAATGAGAACCCAAGGTAAGCAAATTAAGAATCTGCAGAGCCAAATTATCAATCTGAAAGGGGATATCACCATGCAAGGGAATGACATTAGATCCGAGCTTCGAAATGATATTAAATCCTCCTTCAGCAATCAAACGAATGATTTAAAGAATATGCTGGCTAGTTTCTTGCTGATAGGTGTGAAAACACCTAATAAGTGTGAAAACACTTATCATTTTACCACTTATTTCCAATAATAACAAGACCAAAACGTGTGATTTATGTCGTAAAAGTCGGAATTATGCGTGGTTTGTGTTTTTATTGTGTTTTAGGACCAAAATATTAAAAAGGAAGAAAACACGGGCTTTCACGGGCTTTTATCGAAGAAAACGGGAAAAGACGAAGTCAAAAGATCAAGAGTGCAAAAAGAACGGAAGTCCAAGGCCTATTCTGAAGATTTATCGAAGAAAAAGTCAAAAGAAGGAAGTTTAACGAAGTCGAAGAACTTAAGTCTAATAGAAGAAGAAAATTAAAAGACAAGTTCAAATCCCGAGACGACAAAGACGAGGAATTAAAGTCGAGTCGAGAAAACGTGAAGAAAGCAAGAAAGAAGATGCAACACATGCACTCCTTCCACCTTCCCTATAAATACCCTCCTAATAGTCATTAGGAAGGGAGTTAGAGTTTTTAGTTAATTTTCACTTTTTCTTAGTTTTCTCTAGTTTTAGAGAGAGAAAGTCTTAAACTTTCTCTCACTAAATTTCATCTTTTTCTTAATCTTTCAAAGATTAAACACTTTGTATTGCTTATTTTATTAAACAAGTTCATTTTAAGCTTTTATTTCTTAATCTCATTCTACTTTTCTTTGATTTTAGATTGATTTTAGTACGATTATCATAAGATCCGTGTTGTTCTAATTTATTTTGTGCTTAAAAAGTTAATCTTTTGATCATTTTATAAGTTTTCATTTGATTAAGCTTTGAGACTTTTGTGCTTATTGGCTTGTTTTTATGATTAGCTTATTTCTTTACAAAAATCTTCCTTAAAAAGTTTATGTTTTTATTGTTTGATCCAAAAAGTTGATTAATTTCGAGTCAAATAAGTTGATCAAAGTGCTTATTTGATTTGGTTTTGTCATTTATTCGGGTTGGTTTTGTAATAAGCTCATTATTTAGCTTATTTACTTGCTTATACCCGATTTCCCCCATTTTCGGAAAGGTACTATAACCCTTTTCTGATTGCTGCCTTTCCGACCATACGCACCATCCCTTTTCCGATTGATCCAATCGGAAAAGGGTTTTGACTTTCCGATTGGCTCCCCAAGTTTTTCCGATCTAGGCATTTGTTCCATATTCCGATTGTGGAGTTTTCTGGTTATTCCGATTGTTAGCCTTGCGTCCCATATTCCGACGGTGAGACTTAGGTTTATTCCGATTGGGATTGTTTGCTGTATTCCGATTTGACCCTCCCCCATATTCCGATTGGTGTCCTTGAATAGTATTCCGATTGATTCCATTTTGTTGGATATTCCGACCGGTGTTACCTATATTCCGATCAACCGATCGGAATACATTCCGATCGGGCCTCTTTTGGCTTGTTTTGGTTTCTTTCGATCTTACTTTCTTATAGTACTTTTTATTTTCAGAAAATTTTCCAAGTGTTAGTTTTATTTAGTGTGTTAGTACTTTTCCATTTTACCTTTTAGTTTATATGCATTTATTTTTACTCGTCATTCATATTAATCTTTTAACTTCCCTTTTACTCTTCGACACTTTAATTACTTGCTAATAGTTTAAAACAAATCAACCAAACCATTCTCTTGATTCACCAAAAGACGATTGAGTCGCACTTAAGACCGGTTATCAATTCGAAAGGATTCAGAACAACGAAATTATTTTATACGAGGTGTAAAATCCAAGTATTAAATGGCGCCGCTGCCGGCTCTTTTCGTTACGATAAACGGTTTCTAGTGAGAAACGCATTGAATTTTGGGATCCGTTCTTTGAACGTTATTTTCATTGCTATTAAAAATTACAAAAATCCTAAAAAATATAAAACTCTTCAAAAATAAAAAAACATTAAAAACCTATAAAAACCAAAAATATTATATAGATATTCTCTTTGTGTATATTTTTCTTCTGCAGGTGTATGCGTACTAGATCTTCCAACTATTCTGAGCCCGAGACTCTTGAAGATTTAGATATGGCTGGTGTTAATAACAACAATAATCACCCACCTCAACACAATTTGAATAACAACAATAACAACAAAAACAATGTCCTTCTACCTGATTTACGAACCATGGAGGAATTGTGCCAACCCACCATGAACGGACGCGGAGGCCCGATTGCGCCGATGCATATCACGGCTCAAGAGTTTTCGTTGAAGCATCACATGATCCAACAAGTGCAAACTAATCCATTCGCCGGAATGCCGGATGATGATGCCAACAAAAACCTCGACAAATTCATTACCATGACCCAAAGCATGAAGTGCTCCGGTGTTTCTATGGATGACCTTCGCCTCCAACTTTTTCCACACTCGCTTTCTCACCATGCCGAAAAATGGTTTGACCATCTTCCTAAGAATTCTATTCATACGTGGAATGACATGACTCAACGCTTTTTATCGCGCTACTCTCCCCCATCCATGGTCACTAGCCTTCGTAACCAAATCAGTGGATTTATGCAAGAGAATGATGAATCGCTTTTTGATGCTTGGGAACGTTACAATGATTTGATCGACCGCTGTCCTAATCACAATATGCTCCCCGTCACTCTCATTGACACCTTTTACAATGGTCTCACTTTTCGTGATCGTGACACGATCAATGCCGCCGCCGGTGGTACTTTTATGAAAAGGAGACCGGAGGAGTGTCGAGAGTTGATTGAATACATGACTACTCACCACAAGAATTGGGATTCTTCCGCATCCTCAAGATCTAATCAGAGAGTCAATGTTTCATCTACTTCTTCCACCACCAACTCGTCTGTTTTGGAACGTGCTATTCTTGATATTAACAAAAGTCTCCAAATTTTGACTTCTAACCAAACTCAACAAGCTAAAGCCGTTGCTATTTCTTGTGACACATGTGGTGGTCCTCATTCCTACAATGAGTGTCCTTCTACTCACGGCAATTATTCTGAAGACGTTAACGCAGCATACGGTACTTATCCCACGGGAGGCTATCAAGCTCGCCCTCAAGGAGACCGTAACTTGCTAAGTTATCGCTCCAACAATTATCTTGCTCCTCCCGGTTTCCCTCCTGCAAACCAATCCCAACCTCGTGCAAATAATCATTATCAATCCCAAAGAAACCCATACCCAACTCAAGGAAATTCTCAAGCTTACCAAGCTCCACCTCTTAATCAACCGATGGCAGTGAGTCCAGAAGTCGAGACATTTATGAAGACTAATCGGGAGTTGGTGACGAATCTTCAGAGTCATGTCCGCAACTTGAAGGGTGAAATGGCAAAACAAGGGAACGATATTCGAGCCGAGCTAAGGAATGATATGGCCAAACACAGTGATGCAATTAATGCAAACATGCAAAACTCTTTTAACAATCAAGCTCTTCACCTTCGTGATATGATTGGTTCGCTCATCCAAAGTAATCAACCCTCTGCTTCGGGTACTCTTCCGAGTAATACCGTTGCGAATCCAAGGGGGGAGATGAAAGCAATCACCACTCGTAGTGGAAAAGGTTATATGGAACCCGAGCTTCCTTCACCTCCACCCGTGATTGTGAACAAGGAAAAAGAGCAACTTTCCCCACCTCCTTCACCTTCTATCCCCATTTCCCCACCACCCGTGGTTGTGAGTGATCCTATTCCCTTAAAGCCTTCTTCTTCATCCAATATACCTTATCCTTCAAGGTTGAGGAAAGAGAAGCAAAAGAGCAAGGATGATATTCAGGTTTCAAACTTTCTAAAAATGTTTAAACAATTGAATTTTAACATCTCCTTTGCCGAGGCTCTCGCTCACATGCCCAAATACGCTAAGATGTTTAAAGATCTTCTAAGTGATAAAGAAAAGCTTCTTGACATTGCTCAGACCCACCTTAATGAGAATTGCTCCGCAATGCTCTTAAGGCAATTGCCCACCAAACTTGGTGATCCGGGTCGCTTCTTGATTCCTTGCAACTTCCCGGGAGTAGAGAATTGCATGGCCTTAGCCGATCTAGGTGCCAGTATAAACTTAATGCCTTTAAGTGTTTGGAAGCAATTATCTCTCCCCGAGCTAGTCCCCACCAAAATGACTTTGGAATTAGCCAACCGTACGGTTGCTTATCCAGTGGGGATAGCCGAAGATGTCTTTGTTGGCGTTGATAAATTCACCTTCCCGGCGGATTTTGTCGTTGTTGACTACGAGATGGACCCTCGTGTTCCATTAATCGTTGGACGTCCATTTCTGAGGACCGGTCGCACTCTCATTGATGTAGCCGCAGGCGAAATAATCATGAGAGTTGGTGACGATAAAATTGTCTTCAACATGGGTAAGATTTCTAAGCAACCTTATTCGTATGAGAGTGTTAATGCTATTGATGTTCTCGATGAGGCTTGTGAAGAACATTTTCATGATGCTTGCAAAAGTACTCTTTCTTCTCTACCCAATGTTGAGACCGTTGCCTCAATTGCTCCAGCATTGACTCCTTTTGGGGAAAGTGACTTGGATGATTTCGAAGCTAGCTTGGGTCCTCTCGATATTAAGTATGATAATTTGTCCACCAATTGGGATGAAGATATTCGTACTATTGAGAGATTCTCAATGAGGACCCGTTGTCTCCTCCTTCTCCTAAAGCGGTGACTAATGATGATCCATCGTTAGTTTCACCATCTAGTGAGGATCCTCCTACTCTCGAGCTTAAGGACCTTCCTCCTCATCTTGAGTACGTTTTCCTGGAAGACAACGAGAAGTTACCGGTCATCATCGCAAAGGATCTAAAAGAAGACGAAAAAGCCCGACTTGTCGCTGTGTTGAAGAAGCATAAAAGAGCTATCGCTTGGAAAATCTCCGACATCCGCGGAATTGATCCTAACTTTTGCACACATAAAATTCTCATGGAGGACGACTTTAAGCCCACAATTCAAAGCCAACGAAGGGTGAATCCTAAAATCCATGAAGTCATCAAAAAAGAGGTTATCAAACTTCTTGATGTGGGTATGATTTACCCTATTTCGGATTCACCATGGGTTAGTCCAGTCCATTGTGTGCCTAAGAAAGGCGGAATCACCGTTGTGACCAATGCAAACAACGAGTTAATTCCTACCCGTCTCGTTACTAGGTGGAGAGTTTGTATAGACTACCACAAAATCAATGATGCCACGAGAAAGGATCATTTCCCCCTACCTTTTATGGACCAAATGCTTGAACGTTTAGCTGGTAATGAATATTACTGCTTTCTTGATGGTTTTTCGGGTTATTTCCAAATACCCATCGATCCCCAAGATCAAGAGAAGACAACATTCACTTGTCCCTATGGCACCTTCACTTGTCCCTATGGCACCTTTGCTTATAAAAGAATGCCTTTTGGCTTATGCAATGCCCCCGGGACTTTCCAAAGGTGCATGCTGGCTATCTTCCATGATATGGTTGAACAAACCATGGAAGTCTTCATGGATGATTTCTCGGTCTTTGGGGATTCCTTCTCTTCCTGCCTTGCCAATTTGGAACGTATGCTTAAGCGGTGCGAAGACACTCGCCTTGTTCTAAATTGGGAAAAATGCCATTCTATGGTAAAAGAAGGCATTGTGCTAGGACACAAAATCTCAAAAGCCGGTCTTGAAGTCGACCGTGCTAAAGTAGATGTCATAGCCAAATTACCTCCACCTTCAACCGTGAAGGGTGTGAGAAGCTTTCTGGGTCATGCGGGCTTCTATCGTCGATTCATTCAATATTTCTCTAAAATCGCTCGCCCGATGACCCACCTCTTGGAAAAAGATACTCCTTTTATCTTTCTAAAGAGTGTCTCGAAGCCTTCAATCTTCTTAAGGATAAGCTAACTAAGGCACCGGTCTTGGTTACCCCTAATTGGGAGCTGCCTTTTGAATTGATGTGCGATGCTAGCGACTTTGCTATTGGTGCGGTTCTGGGCCAAAGAGTGAATAAACACTTCCAACCAATCCACTACGCTAGCAAAACAATGACGGGGGCTCAATTGCATTATACGACAACCGAAAAAGAGCTTTTAGCTGTTGTCTATGCTTTTGAGAAATTTCGCCCCTATCTTGTTTTATCCACCACCATCGTATACACGGACCATTCCGCGTTGAAGTACTTGATGACTAAGAACGATTCTAAGCCAAGACTTCTTCGCTGGGTTTTACTCCTTCAAGAATTCAACATTCAAATTCGTGACAAGAAGGGAGCCGAAAACCTGGCCGCGGATCATTTGAGCAGACTTGAGGATCCATATCAAGGGGATCATCCGAACAAAGAGATCAATGACTTTTTCCCCCTTGAAACCTTAATGTCTATAAATCTCAATCTTGATGGCACCCCGTGGTTTGCAGACATTGCAAACTATTTAGCGGGTGGTATTCTCATCCAAGGTTAACATCCCAACAAAAGAAGAAGTTCTTGAATGATGTTAAGACTTACTTTTGGGATGACCCTTATATATTCAAACAGTGTGCTGATCTGATTATTCGTCGATGTGTTGACGGACCGGCAGCTTTTGACATCCTCCAAGCTTGCCACAAAGGACCCACCGGTGGTCACTTTGGTCCCAACTACACCGCTAAGAAAGTGTTTGATTCCGGATTCTACTGGCCCACCATTTATCGTGACGCTCACGAAATGGTTAAGCATTGTGATGCTTGCCAACGTCAAGGCAAGATCACACATAAGGATGAGATGCCTCAAAATTTCATACAGGAATGTGAAATCTTTGACGTATGGGGCATCGACTTTATGGGGCCTTTTCCATCCTCCAAAGGGAACAAGTACATCCTCGTCGCCGTCGACTACGTCTCTAAATGGATTGAAGCTAAGGCTCTTCCTACGAATGACGCGAGGGTGGTTGTGAACTTTTTGAAGCAGCTTTTCGCTCGATTTGGCGTTCCTCGTGCTATTATAAGTGACCGCGGGACTCATTTTTGCAACGATCAATTTGCAAGAGTCATGGCAAAGTATGGTGTCAATCACCGTCTTTCCACCGCCTATCATCCCCAAACCAATAGGCAAGCCGAGATATCCAACCGTGGCTTGAAGAGAATTTTGGAGCGTACTGTGGGAGAGCATCGTGCCGCGTGGGCCGATAAGTTAGATGATGCTCTGTGGGCTTTCCGTACTGCTTACAAGACCCCGATCGGTTGTACACCTTATCGTCTTGTGTACGGGAAAGCCTGCCACCTACCCATCGAGCTGGAGCATAAGGCGCACTGGGCCTTGAAGTGGGCTAACTTCGACATCAACAAAGCCGGTGATCATCGCAAGGTTCAACTCAACGAGCTCAATGAACTGCGGAATGAAGCTTATGAGAACTCGCTGATCTACAAGGAGAAGACCAAGATCATTCATGACGCAAAAATCAAGAACCGAGAGTTCCACGTTGGTGATCAAGTTCTACTCTTTAACTCTCGGTTGAAGATCTTCTCTGGCAAGTTGAAGAGCCGCTGGTCTGGTCCATTCACCGTCGCCAACGTCTTTCCATATGGGACCATTGAGCTTTCTCAGCCAAATGGGCCCAATTTCAAGGTGAATGGCCAGCGTTTGAAGCTGTACTTTGGTGAGGACATCTCTCAAGAGA
Organism: Glebionis coronaria; assembly: GCA_025667525.1. Lineage (NCBI taxonomy): Eukaryota > Viridiplantae > Streptophyta > Magnoliopsida > Asterales > Asteraceae > Glebionis > Glebionis coronaria. Next base: position 191,180,304 of record CM046880.1, read on the forward strand.
TGATCCCATCCCTCACCACGTTCCCCATGAACTAACATTGGGTCGAGTCCGGCTCATGACTCGGTGAACAAAAACAAGCGCTTCTCGGGAGGCAACCCGTGTTCTATCCTTTACTGCTTTCATAATAAGTGTAGGGGGAGCCCCGCATATGTTTGTTGTCTTGTTTCTTGTGCTATGCAGGGATTAAAGATTCAAAGATCCACCTTGATGACTTTTGACGAACCGTGATACCGTGTTCCCATCTTCCCGGTTCTATCCTAAACTCTCGTGATTCAATATTTCATATTTTATATGTTCACATTGAATTCACTTTAGTTGTCCTTTCCTTAGCAAGATTTAAACAAAGTGCACAATGTCATAAGTGTAGGGGAGTTTACTCCCCCATGCTCAAACATTGAGGACAATGTTTATCTCAAGTGTAGGGGGGACTTCTATCGAAGTAAGTGGTCTTTTCCATGAATTTGCCCTCATTTTAACCAGAAAATTTGATTTTTCGACATTTTTCAAAATCTTTAATCTATATTGGCCAAGTTGTATAGTTGTATTTTCCTTTATCATGATTAGTTTCTTGCCATTTCTAGAATAAATTTTCAATAAAGTGGTTTTAGAATTTTCTTAGTCGTGAACATTTTGACTCAACCCGAGTTTACTTACCTAAGTTTACTCTAGCTAGTATCCTTAACGTGTTTAAGTCAAGTTTTGCTAGGCTTTTATATAGGGAGCTATAAAACGCGAAAGTCTTAACTCTCACGGGTTAAGAACAAGAACTTTTCGCAAGTTCCTATAATTGATCCTAGAGAGTCGTTTATCAAGGGAACTTTAAAATGCGATTTCTAAAACTTGAAAAAGTCTAAGAATTTGCAAGATCCTATAGGCGACTCGAAAACCCAAAACTTTGATTTAATAGGCTAAGCATCCACGAGTCTCATTCCTTGAGATTTTAAATTGTGGAGAACGAGAGATGATAGAGCCAATTATAAGTTCGGTATTCTTTCGTGAATTTATGTGAGTTAATTATGAGCCTATTCTCCCTCCGCTTGTTAATAAATTAATCTGCTAATAAATAAGGTTGTATGATTTAAAAGGTTACTTAGCTTCTAGCCCCAGATCGTTTAAAAGTTGCTCGGTAATGACGAGAGTTCATAGCCAAGGCATAACTTATGAAGCAGGGCGCGAAGATTGGCGAGTCCGAAAAGGCCCTAACAAGGCATGAGGGCTACATTTTGTTGCTAAAGATCCAAAAGTGATGTGAAGAATCATTTATCGAAAATCAATTTGAAGGATCGAGACACACGACGAAAAGCAAGAACTCCCCAAAAGTCATGGAGAAGTCTATCCGAAAAGACCCTAACAAGGTATGAGGATAAATAGATCCAAGTCCTAAAAGGAGGCGGATCGTTGTATATCAAAGTCCAAAATAAAGATTGGAGAAAAATGAAGAAGTCGTGGTCCAAAGATGAAGAATCTCTCAAAAACTTCAAGTGAAGAAATTCCTATTATGAAGAGAAGACCATAATTTCAAGAACGTCTCTCGAAGATTCGAAGTATGAAGTCGCTGCCAAATATCGGCCCGAGAAAGGTCTCAAATCGCGAACCAAGTTATGCCAAGATATGAACTTTTTGATATCCCGAGAAGCAGTTTTAAAAGATTTGGTCCTTTAGCTAACTATTGATTAAATCGTTCACCTTATTTTCGGACTAAATAACTATCGAAATAAGTCAAACAATGCATCCTCGTTATCATTCAAGACAAAAATAAAATATAAGAGATACACCTAGGAATAAGGGAGTCTAAGTGAATAATTGGCCCACATGAGTTCGTGATAGTTTGCTAACTTATAATAACAATGATCTCATTTTTAAGCTTGGTATGGGGAACGTGAAACTTGAGGATGATAAACGTTCATGGCCGCCAAAACCCAATGTAAGTTTTTAATTTCTTTACTCATTTCTATCTTTAATGTTTAGTATTTAATATAGGCCAAGGTGGGTTATTTATGATGGAAAATGTAAACCGTGCTTTAAAATTAATGCATTGCATGAGGGCATTGCAATGGTCAAGTGTAGGGGATTTAATAAGTGTGAAAACACTTATCCTTTTACCACTTATTTCCAATAATAACAAGACCAAAACGTGTGATTTATGTCGTAAAAGTCGGAATTATGCGTGGTTTGTGTTTTTATTGTGTTTTAGGACCAAAATATTAAAAAGGAAGAAAACACGGGCTTTCACGGGCTTTTATCGAAGAAAACGGGAAAAGACGAAGTCAAAAGATCAAGAGTGCAAAAAGAACGGAAGTCCAAGGCCTATTCTGAAGATTTATCGAAGAAAAAGTCAAAAGACGGAAGTTTAACGAAGTCGAAGAACTTAAGTCTAATAGAAGAAGAAAATTAAAAGACAAGTTCAAATCCCGAGACGACAAAGACGAGGAATTAAAGTCGAGTCGAGAAAACGTGAAGAAAGCAAGAAAGAAGATGCAACACATGCACTCCTTCCACCTTCCCTATAAATACCCTCCTAATAGTCATTAGGAAGGGAGTTAGAGTTTTTAGTTAATTTTCACTTTTTCTTAGTTTTCTCTAGTTTTAGAGAGAGAAAGTCTTAAACTTTCTCTCACTAAATTTCATCTTTTTCTTAATCTTTCAAAGATTAAACACGTTGTATTGCTTATTTTTATTAATCAAGTTCATTTTAAGCTTTTATTTCTTAATCTCATTCTACTTTTCTTTGATTTTAGATTGATTTTAGTACGATTATCATAAGATCCGTGTTGTTCTAATTGATTTCGTGCTTAAAAAGTTAATCTTTTGATCATTTTATAAGTTTTCATTTGATTAAGCTTTGAGACTTTTGTGCTTATTGGCTTGTTTTTATGATTAGCTTATTTCTTTACAAAAATCTTCCTTAAAAAGTTTATGTTTTTATTGTTTGATCCAAAAAGTTGATTAATTTCGAGTCAAATAAGTTGATCAAAGTGCTTATTTGATTTGGTTTTGTCATTGATTCGGGTTGGTTTTGTAATAAGCTCATTATTTAGCTTATTTACTTGCTTATACCCGATTTCCCCCATTTTCGGAAAGGTACTATAACCCTTTTCCAATTGCTGCCTTTCCGACCATACGCACCATCCCTTTTCCGATTGATCCAATCGGAAAAGGGTTTTGACTTTCCGATTGGCTCCCCAAGTTTTTCCGATCTAGGCATTTGTTCCATATTCCGATTGTGGAGTTTTCTGGTTATTCCGATTGTTAGCCTTGCGTCCCATATTCCGACGGTGAGACTTAGGTTTATTCCGATTGGGATTGTTTGCTGTATTCCGATTTGACCCTCCCCCATATTCCGATTCGTGTCCTTGAATAGTATTCCGATTGATTCCATTTTGTTGGATATTCCGACCGGTGTTACCTATATTCCGATCAACCGATCGGAATACATTCCGATCGGGCCTCTTTTGGCTTGTTTTGGTTTCTTTCGATCTTACTTTCTTATAGTACTTTTTATTTTCAGAAAGTTTTCCAAGTGTTAGTTTTATTTAGTGTGTTAGTACTTTTCCATTTTACCTTTTAGTTTATATGCATTTATTTTTACTCGTCATTCATATTAATCTTTTAACTTCCCTTTTACTCTTCGTTTAATTACTTGCTAATAGTTTAAAACAAATCAACCAAACCATTCTCTTGATTCACCAAAAGACGATTGAGTCACACTTAAGACCGGTTTTCAATTCGAAAGGATTCGGAACAACGAAATTATTTTATACGAGGTGTAAAATCCAAGTATTAACACCCATCCTCTTTACCACTTAATTACAATAATAACCGAGCCAAAACATGTATTTTATGTCATTTATGTCGGAATTATGCGTGGTTTGTGTTTTTGTTGTGATTTAGGACGAAAAGGTGAAAAGTGGAGAAAACACGGCATTCACGGGCTTTTATCGAAGAAAAAGACGAAAGATGAAGTCGAAAGATCAAGAGTGGAAAAAGAACGGAAGTCCAAGACCAATTCTGAAGATTTATCGAAGAAAATGTCAAAAGACGGAAGTTTACTAAAAGCCGAAGAACTCGAGTCTTATTTATGAAGAAAATTCAAGACGAGTTTAAAGAAATCCCGAAGACAAAATCATTTAAGTCCAAGATTTAAGAAGATTAAAGAAAGGAGGGACCTAATGACGCAATTAAGGAAAAGAGGAAAGAGGGAGGAAGTTTCCTAAGCTCCTCCCTAATCTCCCTATAAATAGCAACCAACCTCATTTGTTTAGAGTTGTTGGGTGGTTTGACAAACCACCCTTTCCACCATTTTCATTTCTTGTATTTCAATTTCTTTTAATTTCATCAATTCTAGTAAGTCTTTTAATCTTGAAATCTTTTGTTTTAATCAAGCTCTTATTTTTAATCATCTTCTTCTACCTTTCTTACTTTGCTTATCTTTGATTCATGTTCATCTTTGATCTTATTTCATTCTAATGCTTATTTGATTTCAAGTTTTCTTAAAAGTATTCATCTTAAAAGTTTGATTTAAAAAGTGTTTATTTTATGTTTGATAATTTGTTATTTGAGCATTTTGATTCCGTTTCAGTTTGGATTCTTTCTAGCTTGGGTTGAGCTTATTTCCCTAGCTTATTTCATTTCTTATTCGGATCCCATTTAAATCGGAAAGGGAAAACCCCTTTCCGATCGTTCATTCCGACCAGCCACCCTTTTTCCGATCGTACTGATCGGAAAAGGGTTTTATTCATTCCGATTTGGATTATTTTCAGTTATTCCGATTGCAGGTGTTTGTTATATTCCGATCAGCAGCATTTCATTATATTCCGATCCGACATGTTTCTACTCATTCCGATTGGTTGACGTGTGTGTATTCCGATCACTCTCATCTCCCATATTCCGATCAACCAATCGGAATAGATTCCGATCAGGACCTTCTCGTACATTCCGATCATGCGCTTTCCGATGGGTACATTCCGATCGGATCCTTATGGATTCCGATCGGGCGCATTTGATTGGTGTTTTGTTTTGTTTTAGTATTTTGTTAAAGTGTCAACTTTTCTGATTTTATTTTTAGTTCCTTTTAAATTCGTTTTGCATTTTTTTTATTTAATTGTCAATTTACTTTTCGTTAAGTTTTATTTTTACGTCATTTAATTTCATATCATTTACTTTTAACGTTTTAAATATTGCACCGTTTACGTTTCAACTAGTTTTAGTTTTAATTTCCCGTCCTTTATTATTAAGTCCTGCACATTTATCTTACCAAAACCAAAAATATTGATTCACCAAGAACAACTAATCTCACACAATTAACCGGAAATCAATTCGAGAAGATACCGAGAAAACGAACTTTCAACTAGTAAAAATCTTTACATTAAAATGGCGCCGCTGCTGGCTCTTTTCGTGAGGATCTACGGTTTTTTGTGAGAGACGCGTTGGCTTTTGGGATCCGTTCACTTGTGAACGTTATTTTTTCGAGTCAAAAATTAAAAAAAAAAAAAAAAAAAAATCTAAAAATATTTGAAAAATCTTAAAAAGCATTTCTTTTTCAAAGTTTTGCACCAAAAATATTCTTCTTGCTCATCTATTTTTCTTAATGGATTCTTATGTCTATTGCGTCCGGTGTGGGAAACAATTATCTGGGAACAACTCTTGTCAAAGGTGTACATGTGAGCGGTGCGGGAACGATATCGACAATACGCAATTCCTATTCGGATTTTGTCCTTTGTGCAACTCGATTAATTCGTCCTTTTTGAACCCACCTCCTCCTGTTCCCCCGTGCATCTATTGTGGAAGCAATTCTCATTGGCATGTTTCGTGCCCGGTTCAATACCCGTATAGAAACGGGCAAGAACCGGGGTACAATTATGAAAATGATAATAGCTATCCACAAGAGGCACCCAGTTTCTCTCCATACCCATGGTGCTATATTTGTGGGGGCCCTCACGATGCTTCTTTTTGTGATCCGTCACAAATCTTTGAGAAAGTACCGTGCTATCATCCTAATATCTATAACCGTCAGCCCCCACATCACACCCTCAATCATCAATCCTCTCAGCAAACTAGTCTTGATCAACAACTCACTTCTTTGAATGGCATTCTAGACAGTCTAGCTCAACTCCGAGCTGACTTTCATCAGGAAAGGCAACCGTTGCTTGATGTGGACGAAACCTTAAAAACCACCGACACCTTTTTGAGCCAATTTAGTCGTTTTCCCTTCTTTTCTACACCAAAATGTTTAATTACAGCGTGGGATAGAATTGGTGAAATTGAATATACTCGGGGCGATGAACAAAAAAAGTTGCTGCATGAGCTTCTTAAAGATGTGGAGGTTATCAAGGAAGAGTTAGCCGACTACGTCACTCCTAACTGGACTCGTCCCATCTATTATGATGATGATGACGACGATTATGTCTACACTTTCAACCAATCTTCTGAAGTTGTTGCTCCTACTGTCGATGTTCCTACTGCATCTAAGGATCTAGATTCGTTGAATGAGCTTAGTGATGTTGGTCTCGATAAAGTATTGGATGATGAGGTTTGTGACTTACCTGCTATGGAGCCTGAGGACGACGTTGCTCTTACGGAAGAGGTCGATCCTAGTGATGACGATTTTTCTCCAAGCTATGAGAATTTCACTTTTGAAATTTCTCAATCTCCACCGGGAGATGCAGACGATGACGATTTATTTTCTCCGGTTTACGAGAAGTTCACCGATGAACATGATCTTGTGGATGAGGTGGAAGACGTGCTTCTTCGCGATAGATTACGGAAAGTACACCTTCTTATTGCTCAAATCGAAGCGTTGACTTCTCCGCCTCTTTCCAAGTCTTTACCTCCATCTATTCCTCCCGTTGAAGATAATGACCCATTGCTGGAAGAAATCGATATCCACTCCATCCCTCCAGGTATTGATGATTCTGACACGGAGGGGGACATTATTTTTGATAATTTGCTGCAGGAAAGTGTTGACCCAAGTCCCCCTCCCGAGCACCTTTCATCCTCCCCTTTAGCCACTATCACGGAGGATGAGTGCTTTGACCCGGGGGGTGGCACTGATTATGCTATGATTGATAACTATACGACTTTGCCGCTTGCTCAGCATCTATTGTCTTTGGGGGAGGACAATGTGCTTACTTTACCCACCCCACCTCCCGTGGATCTTGATTTCACATACTTTACGTATGTTGAAAGGACCTTTCTCCCATACAAGACTTATCCCCCCGCCTCTCCTTTGTTGATGTCAACCGGGAACGAGGACAAGGTCTTTGATCCCGGTATTACATTCGAGGCTTCCCCATGGACTATTTAATTCGGGGACGAGTCAGGCTCGTGACTCGGTCAACAAAAACAAGCGCTTTTTGGGAGGCAACCCAATTATCTATCTTTACCTGTTTTCACCATAAGTGTAGGGGGGAGCCCCGTGGTGTTTCTTGTTTTCTTTCTTATCATGTGCAGGGATTAGAGCTTCAAAGACACACTCTTGATGACCTTTGACGAACCGTGATTCCGTGTTCCCTTCTTCCCGGTTCTATCCTAAACTCTTTTCGATTCACTATTTTATATTTTCTCAATATTAAAATAGGAATCTCTTTAGTTGTCTTTCCCTTAGCGAGATTTAAACAACGTGCACAATGTCCTAAGTGTAGGGGAGTTTACTCCCACATGCTTAAACATTGAGGACAATGTTTATCTTAAGTGTAGGGGGGGACTTCTATCGAAGTTAAGTGGCCTTTTCCTTGTATTTGTCCTCATTTTAACCGGAAAATTTGATTTTTCGACATTATTCAAAATTTTTAATCTATTTTGGCCTAGTTGTATAGTTGTATTTTTCTTTATTATGTTTATCTTCTTTCCTTGCTACAATAAATTTTCAATAAAGTGGTATTAAATTTTTCTTAGTCGTGAATATTTTGACTAAACCCGAGTTTACTTACATAAGTTTACTCTAGCTAGTATCCTTAACATGTTTAAGTCAAGTTTTGCTAGGCTTTTATATAGGGAGCTATAAAACACGAAAGTCTTAACTCTCACGGGTTAAGAACAAGAACTTTTCGCAAGTTCCTATAATTGATCCTAGAGAGTCGTTTATCAAGGGAACTTTAAAATGCGATTTCTAAAACTTGAAAAAGTCTAAGAATTTGCAAGATCCTATAGGCGACTCGAAAACCCAAAACTTTGATTTAATAGGCTAAGCATCCACGAGTCTCATTCCTTGAGATTTTAAACTGTGGAGAACGAGAGATGATAGAGTCAATTATAAGTTTGGTATTCTTTCGTGAATTTATGTGAGTTAATTATAAGCCTATTCTCCCTCCGCTTGTTAATAAATTTATCTGCAATAAATAAGGTTGTACGATTTAAAAGGTTACTTAGCTTCTAGCCCCAGATCGTTTAAAAGTTGCTCGGTACGGATTAGAGTTCATAGCCAAGGCATAACTTATTGAAGCGGGATGCGAAGATTGGCGAGTCCGAAAAGGCCCTAACAAGGCATGAGGGCTACATTTTGTTGCTAAAGATCCAAAAGTGATGTGAAGAATCATTTATCGAAGATCAATATGAAGGATCGAGACACACGACGAAAAGCAAGAACTCCTCAAAAGTCATGGAGAAGTCTATCCGAAAAGACCCTAACAAGGTATGAGGATAAATAGATCCAAGTCCTAAAAGGAGGCGGATCGTTGTATATCAAAGTCCAAAATAAAGATTAGAGAAAATGAAGAAGTCGTGGTCCAAAGATGAAGAATCTCTCAAAACTTCAAGTGAAGAAATTCCTATTATGAAGAGAAGACCATAATTTCAAGAACGTCTCTCGAAGATTCGAAGTATGAAGTTCCTGCCAAATATCGGTCCGAGAAAGGTCTCAAATCGTGAAGCGAGTTATGCCAAGATATGAACTTTATGAGGTCCCGAGAAGCAGTTTTAAAAGATTTGGTCCTTTAGCTAACTATTGATTAAATCGTTCACTTTATTTTCGGCCTAAATAACTATCGAAATAAGTCAAAAATGCATCCCCCTGATCATTCAAGACAACAATAAAATAAAAGAGATACACCTAGGAATAAGGGAGTCTAAGTGAATAATTGGCCCACATGAGTTCGTGTTAGTTTGCTAACTTATGATAACAATGATCTCGTTTCTAAGCTTGGTTTGGAGAAAGTGAAAACTTGAGGATGATGATCATTCATGACATTTTCAAAACCCAAGGTATGTTTTTGATTTCTTTACTTTGTATGTTTATAATTTTCTATTTCTTTAATAAAGGCCAATGTGGATTGATTATGATGGAAAATGTAATCTTGCTTTGTAACTAATGCATTTCATGAGGACATTGCAATGGTTAAGTGTAGGGGATTTGATAGGTGTGAAAACACCCATCCTCTTTACCACTTAATTACAATAATAACCGAGCCAAAACGTGTATTTTATGTCATTTATGTCGGTATTATGCGTGGTTTGTGTTTTTGTTGTGATTTAGGACGAAAAGGTGAAAAGTGGAGAAAACACGGCATTCACGGGCTTTTATCGAAGAAAAAGACGAAAGATGAAGTCGAAAGATCAAGAGTGGAAAAAGAACGGAAGTCCAAGACCAATTCTGAAGATTTATCGAAGAAAAAATCAAAAGACGGAAGTTTACTAAAAGCCGAAGAACTCGAGTCTTATTTATGAAGAAAATTCAAGACGAGTTTAAAGAAATCCCGAAGACAAAATCATTTAAGTCCAAGATTTAAGAAGATTAAAGAAAGGAGGGACCTAATGACGCAATTAAGGAAAAGAGGAAAGAGGGAGGAAGCTTCCTAAGCTCCTCCCTAATCTCCCTATAAATAGCAACCAACCTCATTTGTTTAGAGTTGTTGGGTGGTTTGACAAACCACCCTTTCCACCATTTTCATTTCTTGTATTTCAATTTTTTTTAATTTCGTCAATTCTAGTAAGTCTTTTAATCTTGAAATCTTTTCTTTTAATCAAGCTCTTATTTTTAATCATCTTCTTCTACCTTTCTTACTTTGCTTATCTTTGATTCATGTTCATCTTTGATCTTATTTCATTCTAATGCTTATTTGATTTCAAGTTTTCTTAAAAGTATTCATCTTAAAAGTTTGATTTAAAAAGTGTTTATTTTATGTTTGATAAGTTGTTATTTGAGCATTTTGATTCCGTTTCAGTTTGGATTCTTTCTAGCTTGGGTTGAGCTTATTTCCCTAGCTTATTTCATTGCTTATTCGGATCCCATTTAAATCGGAAAGGGAAAACCCCTTTCCGATCGTTCATTCCGACCAGCCACCCTTTTTCCGATCGTACTGATCGGAAAAGGGTTTTATTCATTCCGATTTGGGTTATTTTCAGTTATTCCGATTGCAGGTGTTTGTTATATTCCGATCAGCAGCATTTCATTATATTCCGATCCGACATGTTTCTACTCATTCCGATTGGTTGACGTGTGTGTATTCCGATCACTCTCATCTCCCATATTCCGATCAACCAATCGGAATAGATTCCGATCAGGACCATCTCGTACATTCCGATCATGCGCTTTCCGATGGGTACATTCCGATCGGATCCTTATGGATTCCGATCGGGCGCATTTGATTGGTGTTTTGTTTTGTTTTAGTATTTTGTTAAAGTGTCAACTTTTCTGATTTTATTTTTAGTTCCTTTTAAATTCGTTTTGCATTTTTTTTATTTAATTGTCAATTTACTTTTCGTTAAGTTTTAATTTTACGTCATTTAATTTCATATCATTTACTTTTAACGTTTTAAATATTGCACCGTTTACGTTTCAACTAGTTTTAGTTTTAATTTCCCGTCCTTTATTATTAAGTCCTGCACATTTATCTTACCAAAACCAAAAATATTGATTCACCAAGAACAACTAATCTCACACAATTAACCGGAAATCAAATCGAGAAGATACCGAGAAAACGAACTTTCAACTAGTAAAAATCTTTACATTACTTGCCCACCACTCAACCCTCTACTTCGAGTTCTCTACCTTCAAACACCGTCACCAATCTGCGAGCGAATGTGAGTGCTATTACTACCCGTAGTGGAGTTACATTAGTAGGACCACCTATCCCACCCCCATCATCTACACCTCCTCCACCACCATTTATCCCTACTACTCCCACACCTAGTATTAGTACACCATTACCGTCTCCGCCTCGTCATGATGAAGTACCCCCCAAGAATCCTCCACCAACCCCACCTTCAACATCTCAACCTTCACCTTCTACACCTTCCACCCATAAACCATAAATTACTTATCCATCTCGCTTAGACAAGGCCAAACTGCACACCAAGGATGACATCCAAGTGTCAAACTATTTGAAGAAAGTTTCAAAAATGACCGTCACTTTTCCCCTTGTTGAAGCTCTAGCACAAATGCCTAAATTTGTTAAGATGTTTAAGGAATTGCTTAGCAAAAAGGAGAAGATGGCCGAGTTTATTAATACTCGATTAAATGAAAATTGTTCCGCCGTCCTTCTTAAAGAACTTCCGGAGAAACTTGGAGATCCCGGTCGTTTTGTGCTACCTTGTACTTTTAACCAAACCGACATATTTACCGCCTTAGCCGATCTCGGGGCCAGTATTAATTTGATGCCTTTAAGTGTTTGGAAAAAGTTATCATTGCCCGACCTTACATCCACCAAAATGACTCTTGAGTTAGCCAATCGCACTCTCGCTTACCCCGTTGGTATTGCCGAAGATGTGTTCATTAAAGTTGGCACATTCACTTTTCCGGTCGACTTTGTCGTTGTTGATTATGAAATGGATCCTCGTATTCCGTTAATACTTGGGCTCCCATTTTTGAGAACCGGTAGAGCTTTAATAGATGTGGATAAATGCGAGCTCATCTTAAGAGTCGGGGATGATGCACAAGTTTTTGAAATGGGGAAGCTTACAAGAAAATCCTATGGAAGAGAATCGGCGAATATGATTAATGTGCTTGATGATTTTGTCGTCTACAACAATCCTCTATTCGAGTCTTGCAATGATAATCCACTTTTTCAAGATGATGTGGATGATTCTCTCTCCAATTTGGACCCTTCACCCATATATGATTCTCCACCGATCTATGATGCTTATGATGATGATTCTAGCTTCGATGGAGATGATTATGATGACTTTACTTCCGAGTATCCCGACATGCCCACCTATGATGATTTTGATGAGGCTAATACTCTTTCGAGTGATTCTTCTCATGATGAAGATCCTCCGCCAACCATGCTTAATCATACTTTGGATGACTACTCATTTGAGGAAGACTTCTCTACTTTTCTTAATACATACTTCCCTCATGAGAGTGATGCTCCTCCTTTAGACTTTGATGGTTATGGTCTTGATCCTACTTCGGATTTGAAGAAAATTCTTTCAAAGGAGAAGCAACCGGACGACACCAACATCTGCACCACGTATGTTTTGACACCTCTTTTTCCACCTTCTAAGGACGAGGTTGTGCCTTTTCTTCGCGGATCATCTTCAAATTCTGCTGAGCCTGAGTGCTATTTTCCCCTTAAGGAAAAGGTGTTCGACCCCGGTATCGATATTCTTCAGCCATCTCAGTATCCATCTGATGAAATAAAAGGAAAGATCTTTGGAACCTTTGAAGATATGCTTGCACCACTTCACCCTTGCTTCCACCGTGCTCCATCTTTGCTTAAGGGAACCTTGCCTACTATTCTTTGGCTTGCCTTGTTTGCCTTAAGCTTGTGCTATTTGATGGACGAAAACAATGTATTTGATCCAGGTGGATATGTTTCATGCTTCTTCCTATGCTAATCAAGGTCGAGTCAGGCTCACGACTCGGTTAACAAAAATCAAGCGCTTCTTTGGAGGCAACCCATGTATCTATCTTTTAGCTATCTATATCCTAAGTGTAGGGGAGACCCGTTGGTGTTTGCTATTTCCTCTCTTCTCATATTCAGGGATTCGAGCGCTTAATGATCCACTCTTGATGATTTTTGACGACCCGTGATTCCGTGTTTCCATCTTCCCGGTTCTATCCTAAACTCTTTTTGATTCACTATTTTATATTTTCCAATATTAAAATAGGAATCTCGTTAGTTGTCCCTTCCTTAGCGAGATTTAAACAACGTGCACAATGTCCTAAGTGTAGGGGAGTTTACTCCCACATGCTTAAACATTGAGGACAATGTTTATATTAAGTGTAGGGGGGACTTCTATCGAAGTTAAGTGGCCTTTTCCTTGTATTTGCCCTCATTTTAACTAGAAAATCAATTTTTTGACATTTTTCAAAATTTTTGATCTATTTTGGCCTATTAGTTTTACCTTTGTATAGTTATTTTCTTTCTTTGCTAGAATAATTTTTAATAAAGTGGTTTTAATTTTCAAACGTTGTGAATCTTTTGACTCAACCCGAGTTTACTTATCCAAGTTTACTCTAGCTAGTATCCTTAACGTGTTTAAGTCAACTTTTGCTAGGCTTTTGTATAGGGAGCTTTAAAACGCGAAAGTCTTAACTCTCACGGGTTAAGAACAAGAACTTTTCGCAAGTTCCTATAATTGATCCTAGAGAGTCGTTTATCAAGGGAACTTTAAAATGCGATTTCTAAACTTGAAAAAGTCTAAGAATTTGCAAGATCCTATAGACGACTCGAAAACCCAAAACTTTGATTTAATAGGCTAAGAATCCACGAGTCTCATTCCTTGAGATTTTAAATTGTGGAGAACGAGAGATGATAGAGTCAGTTATAAGTTCGGTATTCTTTCGTGAATTTTTGTGAGTTAATTATAAGCCTATTCTCCCATCTCTTGTTAATAAATTTATCTGCAATAAATAAGGTTGTACGATTTGAAAAGTTACTTAGCTTCTAGCCCAAGATCGTTTAAAAGTTGCTCGGTATGGATTAGAGTTCATAGCCAAGGCATAACTTATTGAAGCGAGATGTGAAGATTGGCGAGTCCAAAAAGGTCCTAATAAGGCATGAGGGCTACATTTTGTTGCTAAAGATCCAAAAGTGATGTGAAGAATCATTTATCAAAAATCAATATGAAGGATCGAGACACACAACGAAAAGCAAATACTCCCATAAAGATCATGGAGAAGTGTATCCGAAAAGACCCTAGCAAGGTATGAGGATAAATAGATCCAAGTCCAAAAAGGAGGCAGATCGTTGTATATCAAAGTCTAAAGTAATGATTGGAGAAAAATGAAGAAGTCGTGGTCCAAATATGAAGAATCTCTCAAAACTTCAAGTGAAGAAATTCCTATTATGAAGAGAAGACCATTATTTCATGAACGTCTCTCAAGATTTGAAGTATGAAGTCGCTGCCAAATATCGGTCCGAGAAAGGTCTCAAATCGCGAAGCGAGTTATGCCAAGATATGAACTTAATGAGGTCCCGAGAAGCAGTTTTAAAAGATTTTGTCCTTTAGCTAACTATTGATTAAATCGTCCCACTTTATTTTCAGCCTAAATAACTATCAAAATAAGTCAACAATGCCTCCTCGTGATCATTCAAGACAACAATAAAATATAAGAGATACACCTAGGAATAAGGGAGTCTAAGTAAATAATTGGCCCACATGAGTTCGTGTTAGTTTGCTAACTTATAATAACAATAATCTCGTTTTTAAGCTTGGTTTGGAGAAAGTGAAAACTTGAGGATGATGATTATTCATGAAATTTCCAAAACCTGAAGGTATGTTTTTTATCTCTTTACTTTGAATGTTTATAATAAAGGCCAATGTGGATTAATTATGTTGAAAAATGTAATCGTGCTTTATAACTAATGCATTGCATGAGGACATTGCAATTGTCAAGTGTAGGATATTTGATAAGTGTGTAAACACCCATCCTTTTTACCACTTAACTGCAATAATAACCAAGCCAAAACGTGTATTTTATGTCGTAAATGTCGGAATTATGCGTGGTTTGTGTTTTTGTTGTGATTTAAGACGAAAATGTGAAAAGGGGAGAAAACACGGGCATTTACGGGCTTTTATCGAAGTAAAAGACAAAAGACGAAGTCAAGAAATCAAGAGTGCAAAAAGAACAGAAGTCCAAGACCAATTCTGAAGATTTATCGAAGAAAAAGTCAAAAGACGGAAGTTTACTAAAAGCCGAAGAACTCAAGTCTAATTTATTGAAGAATTACAAGATGAGTTTAAAGAAATACCGAGACAAAGTCATTAAAGTCAAAGAATTAAGAAGACAAGGACTTAATCATGTAATTAAAGAAAGAAGAAAGAGGGGAGGAATCTTCCTAAGCACCTCCCTAATCCTCCTATAAATAGATTAGATTTCATTTCATTTTCTCTTGTTGGCTAAGTGTGACAATTAGTCTTCCACCATTTTAATTACTTGTCATTTAATTACATGTCATTTAATTAATTGTCTTGCACCTTAAATACCTTTAATTTCAAGTAAGTTTCCTTTTAATTATTGTCAATCTTTACTTTTATTGTTTGATCTCCTATCTTCCTTTCTTATTTGATCATTAATCTTTATGCTTTATTGTTCATGTTTATGTTTTTGTTGTTTTATTGATTTGATTAAAGTGGGCTTTGATTATTTTGATCATTATTGTTAGTTTTATTGTTTTGGATAGTTTTTTTATCATTAGTTGATTATTTGTGATTAGTTTGTTTAATCTTTTGGTTGATTTAGATTAGATTGGTTTAGATTCGTATGCTTTTGTTTCCCTTGTTCTTCGATTACTGTTTCTCCAGGTATATTCCGAATCAAAAGTTTCAACACTTTATTCCGAACGAAGGGTTTGTTCAAGTTTATTCCGGATCAACTTATATTCCGGATAAAGGATTTTTGTTGAGATTGTTCCGAATTAAGCACTATTCAGGATAAGTGACATATTCCGAATCAGTGCAATATTCCGAATCAGAGGAATATTCCGAACCAAAGACTACATTCCGGGTCAACTTGTTCATTCGGAATAGTAAAATATTCCGGATCAAGGGAGTTTATTCGGAATAGTAATTATTTCGAATCAAAGTTGTGGTTGCTCATTCGGAACATTCCGGATCAGGGGAGTTCATTCGGAACATCTATTATTCCGAGTCAAGGTGTTCATTTGGAACATCAAATATTCCGAATCAAGGCAATATTCCGAATAAAGAGTTTATTCCGGATAAGTGACATATTCCGGATAAAGGATTTATTCCGGATGAAGGTTTTGTTTGAATATTCCGAATTAGTGTTTTGTCTTGATTATTCCGAACGAGTAATTATTCCAAGTGAGGTATTTTTAGTTAATTTTAAGTTTCTGTTTTTAAGTTTTAATTTTTAATTTATAAGCTTTACTTTTCCCGCCTTTTTCCTTAGTTTCACTTTAAGTTTACTTGCCTTAGATTTATTTTTAGCCTTGCCTTAGTTTAAGTTTTAGTTGCGTTTTAAGTTTGCCTTAGATAGTTTTAAGTTTGCGTTATTTACTCTTAGTGTCTTTAATTTCTCGTCACGCTTTAATTATTTGCCATTTATTTTCACTTAGGTTTAGATTTATTTACCCGCTATTTACATTAAAGTTTTGCACTTTTTAATTACTACAACGACATAACTACTTGTTCCACCAAAGACAGCTGAGTCACATAGTTAACCAGTTATCAATTCGATTAGACCACCACAACGAACTTTAATAATTTTTTATACTAGGTGTAAAAAGCCTTGTATTAACTTTATACATGAAAAAGACTCGGAATGAGTTGACGAATCCAACTACACAGCTTAATTAGACTGAAGATAAAAGGATTATAAAACCCCTTTTGTGTTCTTGATGAAGAATCTTAAATTCACTAGAAGAAGACACCTGGCATTTTCCTATTGGTCATGACACGTCGACTACCCCAACAACTCATCATCAGACCTCTATAAATAGTAGCTAGTCACTTAATTTTCATGGGTAGAAAAAGTGTGAAAAACACACACTTGTAGTTTTTTTTCTCAATTCTGATTCTCCTTCCATTTAGTTAACTTCTCTCAAGTGTTTGACACACACTTGAGAGGTAGTTATTCAGTTAGTAGTTGTAACAATTTTCCCTCCTAAATCAATAAAACTCAAAATTCAGTTCATACTCTTCTCTCATCTCACTTACTCATAACTGCTTTTCTGTTAATGCTTATGATTTCATTGATCCTAACTGATCAATGGAGTTTGTTTGAGACGTTTTGGAAGTTACTCAATTATTTCTAGCAAGTTCAGTTCAATCCAGTTCCTGTTGTAGCAGTTTGTAGCAGATATTGTTGAATTGATTCAAAGATAGCATATGGAGGTGATTTGGTAGTTGATTGTAGTTGAATTGAGTTGAAGGAAGTTGTTTTAGAGAGTACAGCACTCCTCTACTCCATCAATGGAGGCTTCAAGCTAAAAGGTTTTGAAATTCTATTTTTGGTTCCACTTAATTGAATTGCATGCTTAATTCTTAGAGTAAACATTACCTGCTACTATGATCATGTGTTTAGTCTTGTTTTAGTGTAATTTTGTTAGATTGATATCATTTGAGTAGTCTTGTACCTTAAGTATGCATTTACTTGATTTCAGCTTTCATTTTCATCAGTTAAAGGTCTTTGAGTGCAATTTGTGATTTGGTGTGTGAACAAGTCTGAATTTAGTTCAATTACTCTTCATTTCACTCATTGAAAAAGTCTTGATATCAGTCATAGTTTGGTTCACTCTTTTACTCAAAATTGCTTTGTAAAAGTTCTTAGCAGCCTTGTGAAATGGTGTTTGGATTTGCCTAGTTTTTGTGATTCATGTCTGATAATTCACTTGAGAGTTGCTTATTCACACTTGGTAACATAGTGGTAACACATTTGTTTAGTTTTGAAGTCAAATAATTGGTCAAAAAGGCAATTGGTTAGGAAAAGGTTTGGGTCAAGTATTTTCATTAGTTCATTCAGAAAACTTGCTAGATTCAAATCAATGCCATGACTTCGTTACTTAACCATTTTGCTTGAAATCAGTTCTCAGTTGTAGTTTTACATCCAAAGATTAAGTTTGTAAGAGGAAATTCTACAGTTTGCTACTTTGAGTGTGAAATTAGCTTTTTAGTAAGATCTCTAGCATTTGCATGTTTCTGTGATAAAAGCTCCACTGTTTTCTTACATCTTCATTTCTACTTCACAAATCTGCCAATTTTTCTTCACAAACCTTGTTACAAACATGTCCTGAGTAGTTTTGGTGATTTTCAGCTTTTTGACATTTTTGGTCAACATTGGTTAAATAAGCTCTTTCCAGCTTAAATTCATTTTTCAGCTTATCTAGTGAATCATTTTCAAATTGGAAAGACATTCCATACTTCTTGTAAGCTGTTTAACGAGATTGAGCATTAAAATCTGATTGTGGAAGTCTCATTTTCAAGTTAGCTTATTCTTGGCTTATTAGAATAAGCTAATTTGAGTTCTACTTGTCTTTAAGCTGTTTCCTTATACAAGTCTAGCTAAAATTCAATTTCAAGCAATTTAAAACAAACTAGAGCTTATTTGGTCCAGTAACGAGCTTAAACCAGCTTATTGAAGTTGTGTGCCCGTTTTTGTTAAATAATTCCCATTAATTGCATTTTAGTCCTTTTGGTTTGAAATTGTTTGCATTAAGTGTTAAACTTGCAAGTATTTAGGGTTTTCATAGATTCAGTCCCTTAACTTTCAGTTTCTTGTCAAAATATGTTAGGAAGTTTGTTAATTGGTTAAATTTGTTACAAGTTTGTTAGAATTTACACTTTTAGTCCTTTTAGTTTCTGAACTTTACATTTCAGCCCTTATACTTTCAATTAGTTTACTTTTCAAGCACTTTTACTTTCATGCTTTTATATTTTGAACTTTTGTGAATATTATTTGGTAACTGCAAAGTGTTTTACGGATATGTAGGTTTAATATTTTTCACTTTTTACTTGTTGATTGAAATAGGCATAGAATTTCCAAATACCTTAACAACCAAGAACAATTAAAGACTTGAGATTTTTAGGACTTTCAATTTGTCGAGAATCGAGAGAAAACGAACTTCAATATACTCAATTTCAAGGAGGTAAATCTTTCAACTCGAGGATGGGTGATTCGTCCATTGAAGATTTAAGATCGATACTCATAACCTCCTCGGGTGGAGGAAATGGGAAATCGTTAAGAAAATCCTTGATAATCGAGAAGTCCTCATCGTTGTCGAGGTCTTCGTCACAGGTACGTGGAACATCAAATTCTTTCAACGTAAAACCACCACCTTCAAATGGAGTGAAGGATGGTGTCGAATTATCAAGAATGGGATCAAGCATAGTGGGATTGCCACTATTTTCATCGTCACCAAAACCTAAAACTTCTTGTGAAAATTCCTCACAAACAACGTCGATCATATCAACGAGGTTTATGGTCGCGACGGAATAAACATGAGAAATTGGAGAATTTTGTGTTACGTTTATAACAAGTTCCTCGTCGTTGAAATGTAAGGTGAGTTTTCTAGCATGCACATCAATCAACGCCATCGACTTATCCAAAAACTAACGACCTAAAATAAGAGGAACTTGAGGATTCGTGGGAATATCAACAACGATAAAGTATACCGGATAATAGAACTTTCCCACTTTCACAAAAACGTCTTCGGCCAATCCACATGCGGGAATAGTGGAATGATCGGCCAATTCGATAGACATTAGTGAAGGAGTAAGATTAGGAAGATTGAGCGACTTGAAGATTGCAAGTGGCATCAAATTAATACTAGCACCAAGATCGGCCAAGGCATAGCATTCTTCCATATCTTGGATTGCACATGGAATCAAGAATTTACCGGGATCACCGACTTTTTGAGGTATGCGGTTAAGATAAACCGATGAATAACTAGACAATTGTTGCAATTTCTCCTTGTTGTTTAACATACTATTAAAGTTAGTAGAAAATCTAGGCATCATGACCAAAGCGTCGGCAAAACATACATTGAAATGCACATCACGAAACATCTTCATAAAAATCTTAAATTGGTAATTTTCACGTTCTTGACGTTTCTCCTTTCTAAGTCTCGGAGGGTAGGGCAAAAGTGGTGTGGGTTGAGGCATAGGCATAGCCTTTGGAATCTCGGGTTCCAATTGTGGTAATGGGTCAACCATAGGTGTGGCATAAGCGGTACTTCGTGGGATTGGGATATGCTCCTTTCCGACCACCACCTCAGATTCTTCCTCAAGTTCCTCCACCGTTGGAGTAATTGGTTGAGGTTTCGGTTCCTTAAGTGTCTTACCACTTCGTGTGGTAATCACATTCATCTCTCCCTTAGGGTTCGATATGGTGTTGCTAGGAAGACTACTCGAAGACGGTTTACACATTATAGCCTCAAATATGGATGAAATTTTATCCTCAAACATAGATTGCCTCTTATCGGCCTTAAGCATCTCTTGTTTTATTTCATGTTGCCCTTGTTCCATCTTTTGTTGGTTTTAACCTAGTTACATTACCCTCCATTTTGTTGGTATGGATCTTAAGCTCATTTGCTAACTCATTTTTCAACTCCTTTTTCAAGTCATTCTTAAACTCGAATCTTAGGCTAATGATATCTCTCTGAATATTATCAAACCTAGCATCATTTCCATTAGCGTATTCAACAAATTCATTTGGAAGATCTTTCAAGTTTTGCAAACTCTTGTTGTTGTTTTGAAAATCATTGTTTTGATTTTTGTTTGAAACTTGATTGTTTCGAAAATTGTTGTTAGCATTTTGATTGGGAGGAAAACCCGGTGGAGTCATTTGATTAGAGCGGGTAACTTGACCGTTTTGGTTGTAAGTTCCCGTGGCCGCGTAGGCACTCGAAGTGTTACCACCGTTGGTAATGCACTCGGAGAAATCATGATCTCCACCACAATACATGCAAGAAACCTCAACCGCTTTAGCCGTAGCGGGAGCACTTTGTTCACCAACTTTAAATTCAATCAAAAGACCCTTAAGCTTATCAAAGATTTTGTTCTCCAAATTTGCCTCAATTTGGCAAGCATCGATGGTATTGCACAATAAAGGTGAAGCCGAAGACGAAGCCTTACGAACACTCGACGTGCTACAAGGACTATTGTCGAACACGTAATTATTCGTGGTTTTAGTGCTAATCTCCCTTCGTTTATGGCATAATATATAGCAAAAGTGTACTTTTAGTGCATATATCATTTAAAATGTGTTATTTATTATTGTAGGTACGGATATGAAGAAAAAGAGTAAAAACGAAGCCAAAGAGCCAAAAACAAGCACGATAAATAGAAAGAGCACGAAAATCGAGTCCAACGGTGTATTAATATTTTATTGAGTCGGTCCGACACCATTTAAATGGGTCGGACCGACCCAATAACATTAATATATCATACAGCAACACAAAAGCCACTGCTGGCCCAACTTAGCAAAGAATAGTCCATCAAGCCCATGATATGAAACATAAAGACCAGCGTTGATATGAAGCTGGGAGGATAACAAAAAAAGTTCGTAGTTTTAGTGCTATTCTCCCTTCGTTTATGGCATAATAAATAGCAAAAGTGTACTTTTAGTTCATATATCGTTTAAAATGTGTTTTTTATTATTGTAGGTACGGATATGAAGAAAAAGAGCAAAAATGAAGCCAAAGATCCAAAAACGAGCACGATAAATATAAGAGCACGAAAAATCGAGTCCAACGGTGTATTTATATTTTATTGAGTCGGTCCGACACTATTTAAATGGGTCGGACCGACCCAATAACATTAATATATCATACAACAACAAAAAAGCCACTGCTGGCCCAACTTAGCAAAGAAAAGTCCATCAAGACCATGATATGAAAAAAAGACCAGCGTTGATATGAAGCTGGGAGGATAACAAAAAAAGCATCTTTTTTTTCACACATTGGAGGATTCCATTTTTTTGTCTTTCTAGAATAGATATTAGATTAGGATATCTTATTTTATTTGCAATTTCCTTTGGGGAATAACAAAACACACGCAACAATAGAAGGTTTTATTCATTGTCTTAATTTTTTTTGTATTATTTTCTTTCTTTCTTATGGTAGCAAAGGTATGATAGAATAGCAGACTTCAATTTGAGGATCTAGTCTTCATTATTTATTTTCTTTCGGTGGATGAGGTAAGATTTAGTTTATTTAGATTGAGATTTCTTTGTTTTATTTTTTTTCTTTTTCTTTTTGCGATTTTAAATCTCCCTGGTAGAATAGATAAACACTTATCTCAACTTCTATTTTGTAGTCAGTTCTTTGAATTCGAATTAGTTTATAATAAAGATTAGATTTGAATTATGTTTGTTGATTTTGTCTCGATTTGATATTCAGTTCATTCGATTTCGGTTATAGTTGTTTGTATTAAATAAGATTTTTGGTTATTTTGTGGATGTTGGATTCGAGATGCTGCTGATGTTTTGATGAATTCGGTTAAGGCATTTCATAGCTTAATTGGATTCGGCTTATTTTTTAGCTTATGGTTCACATCTTATTTGTTTATTTTTCTTTTCCTTTTTTGTTAATAAGTTATGTTTTTTTATTTTGCTTTGTGTGAAATACAAATTATTAATTAAATATATAGTTTTTTTAAATAGTTTAGAAATTTAGAATTAAAATATAAATAGTTTTTATTAACTAGTTTAAAATGTCGTTCATCTTAATTGTCGTTAACGATTTATGTTTTATATTAGCTCGGCGTCTCCGGTTATTCGCTCGGGTTCGTTTCTCTATCTATTTTCTTGTCGTTATTTAGTTAGCTTCTATTTTTTACCTTATTATTGTTTAACTTTAATGTCGAGATTATAGTAGTTTTGATTATGCTCGTTTAGTTTACCATCTTTATTATCCTTAGTATTATTTTAGGTACCTTTAGCTTAATATTCGTAGTATAATTGTCGCTCTTATAATCGTTTTATATTTTTAGTCTTTTCAAATTAGTAGATTTAAATTGAAAACTAAAAACCTGTTTATTCGAGCACCAAACTTGAGACATAAACGCGGATTTTCATTTTCGCCAGGAACTACGATAACTTTCGGGTGTACGAAAACGACTCAATCAAATGGCGCCGCTGCTGGGGATGTGTGTAGCGATATTGGCGTTGTGTTTTTAGTTGGTGACTTGAAGATTATTTCGTTCTGAATGTTTATTTTCGTATTTGTATATATATATATATATATATATATATATATATATATATATATATATATATATATATATATATATATATATATATATATATATATATATATATATATATATATATATATATATATATATATATATATATATATATATATATATATATATATATATATAAATACTTAAAAATCCATAAAAATATATAAAATTTATAAAAATAAAAAATACTTTTATTTTATCTTCTTTTCTTTATTACTATGTATATCATAAAAAAATATATCCAAAAATATTTTCTTTCGACTTTATTTTTTTGGCTATATATTATATATTATATATAGTTTTATATAGTATATTATGATCTAATATTTTACTTTTATTATTTTATTATTAATTTTTTTTTAAAATATTCTTATTTATCTTCTATCGTGTTTAATTCTTTTTCTCATCCCTCTTATTTTTAATTCTTCATGGATTCGCATTTCGATTGTGTAGGGTGTGGGAGACCATCGTCTGGTAGTCAATCATGTCATTGGTGTTCATGCGAGCGGTACGATATGGATATCCCTATTTATGAATTTGGACATTGTTCATTTTGCAATTCGATCAATTCATGCTTCACCTCTAATGACACTATCTCACCCTCTTCCATATATGACGATCCGTTTTCGCAAAATGCACCGGGTTTTTTTCAATACCCGTGTTGTAACAATTTTGGGGGCCCTCATGACACTTTTTCTTGTCAACCGATGAATTATTATGAGCCCGACCCGTGCTATAATTCCGGTTTTCATAATTTTGAGCCCCCACACTACACCCTCGATCATCAACCATTTTGAATCTGAATGATGTAACACAAGCACTTCTTTTGAAACTTCATGACTGTGTAATTCGACTAAAAGAAACTTGGGAGGAGGAAAAGCGACAGCGACAAGAGCAAGTATCTAATCTTAGTGCTTATACCCCTACGCCTCGTGTGATTCCTTATTGTTATGATGATGACGAGGATAATATTTACGATCTCAATCCATCATGTGAGACTACCACTCCTATTCTCGATTCTTCCACTACGGAGACCGATGCATCTCCCATCATGGGGGATGAGGGTCTTATCACGATTCCTTGTGATGAGATTCTTATTCCAATCCGAAGTGAGCCTACGGTTGCTTCTGATAGTGATAGTGAGTGTGAATCTCTTTCTAGTGATGATTCATTACCTCCCACCGACATCTTGGGAGATGATTCTTTGGCTTTCTCTAATCCTCTTTTTGATCTCGATGATGATTTTACTTCTACTGATGACGAGTCACTATCCGATGAAGACGTTCAGACGGAAAATTTCAAGATTTATTCGAACCCTTTATTTGATTTTGATGACGCCTACATCTCTAGTGAGGTGAATCCTCTCTTTGAAGAGGGGATTAAGGACATTGATAGATCCGACTCTCTTGCTATTGATGAGCATTCTTTGTTAGCCATGCCACCTCCCATCATAGAGGAGGTGGAGAGATTTGACCCTACCTTCCGTTTGATTCGGGCTGGAGAGGTGACGCGGGTGGTAGATATTTCTTTTGATATTTCTCATATTATGTTCCCACCCCGTCCTACCGCGTGCACACCCAAGCGGGTAATGTATCGCTTTTAATCTCCTCATTTCATACCGGGAAATGAGGATGAGTGTTTTGATCCTGGAGGAGACGCTGATGTTGCTATTACTAGTGATGTTTTACCGGTTACCCCATCGACTCTTGCTTTGAGTTTCTATCAAGTGTCCTCGGGGTGACACTTTGATATATTTTTCTCCCACCCTCCCGCCATTGGCGAAGACGAGTATTCTTAAGGATCGCCTTTATACCTATTTCTCGTATGTTATAAGAATCCTTTTGCTTTTCTTCACTTATACTGTGGATTCTTCTTCTTTATTCTCATCCGGTAATGAGGATAAGATTTTTAACCCTGGCATAAACGTTTTTGAGCCAGTGGTGATTCTCTTGCTCCCCCATGGACCATTTATTTCGGGTTCGAGTCATGCTCGTGACTTGGTTAACAAAAACAAGCGCTTCTCGGGAGGCAACCCGATGATCTATCATTTTTATCTTTTTCTAACATAAGTGTAGGGGCGTGCTTCTCCATGTGTGCTTGTTGGTATTTATTTTTGTGTGCAGGGTTCCCTTTGATCGAGAAGACTTTCAGAGGGTTGATGTTGTTGTTTTCCATCATCTTCTTCATTCAGTCTCTGATCGATCTTCATGTCTATATCAAGGGAGTACTCAGTTCTCATTATTATCTATACATATCTGATTTTGTTCTCCTTCTTACACTTGGAATTCTAGCATTAGCCTTTTGTGTTCTTAAGTGTAGGGGTAGTACCTTATCACTTTTGAACATTGAGGCCAATGTTCGGTTCTAAGTGTACGGGGGTTTTATATCATATTGATCATATTCATGCCTACTTGTTTGCCCTCTTGCATCCTATTTTGATCAAATGCGTGTTTGTTTTTTTATTTCATTAAAAATAATAAAATGTTTTTGATCGTGCGTGATTGACTTGTCCCGTAGGCTAGAACAAAGGGGATCCTGACTCTGCCTGAGTGTTGATCTGGCTGCTCCCTTAGCTTTTAGACTAAGTTTTTAGGAACTATGCAAATGAAAATGCTAAACGTGGAGTAGTTGGTTCTCTTTAGAGCTTATATGACTAACCTGTGGCTTTTCCTCCTAGATTATAACTAGAATAAATAAGTGTGTTTTTTTCAAGCCTTTGAACATTAAAAATTGTGTTGTTATGCAAAAATAAATTCTTATGCAATTTTGATATAGAGTCCTAGTTCAACTTTTTATTTAAATTTGAGTGAAAGCATACTTTCTTAAATTTGAAATAATGTTGCATGAATAAATATGTTGAAAAAAAAAATCGAATCGAAAAAAAGAGAAAAAAAGAGAGAGAGAAAAAAGAGAAAAAGAGAAAAATTTGAAAAAAAAGAAATTGAAAAAAAAAATGTTCAATAGAGTTAGAAGAGTCGAGTGAATAAATAAGTGTTTTTTGTTGCTTTAAGTATAATTGTGAGAAACTTGCTTTTTCTTAAATTTAGATCTGAAGTTGAACTACAATTCGTCAATTTTGTATAAGAGTTTAGACGGTATTAGAGAGTGTAGAAGTCAAAGGTCCCGTGAGCTCCGATACTATTCTCGAGGGTGTAAAAACCTAGCATCCTAAGCTTTGCTAAAGGACAAGCTGAGAAGAAAGTCGCTACATGGAGTGATCTCTCCTTTGAATCTTCATTCTCTATTTATCGTCGTTGTTTTTCATCTAAGTGTCTTTTATTAGCTTAGCCGTGATTTCAAGATCTTTGATTTCAAAATCCCGTCGATCCCGGTACTATTCTCCGTGGGGTGTCAAAAGCCCGAGCACTTAACCGATGAGGTTGGGACGTCCCGAGAAGAAAGCCGCTACATGGGAAAGGCCATTTTTGAATCTTAAATCTCGTCATTTTTGGTGAGTCTAATATCCCACTTAGATGATTAGCAACCATAACAAATGTCGATTTGAACGATCAAAAATTTGAAAATGAACACACTTGCCTAGTCTTTTATAATTATAGGAGTAAAAAGTTTTATTTACATAGGTTATTAGTATAAGTAGTGTTAGCATTTTTCCAAAACGTTTGCACAAGGAATTTTAGCTTAGTTGGGAGTAATAAAAAGAGGATGACGATATTTATTCCGTGGAGATACACAGTTTGCGTGTTTCCCGTGCTATGATCCTTATACCTTGATTAAAAAGTCGAGCATGGTGGGTCACTATGTATTTTTATTTTTATTTTATTTTAGCAATTTCGAATAAGGTAGTTTTAAATTGTTTTTGGATTAACATTTGTGATAATAGTTGCTTGGGTCAAGCAACGTTTTAAGTGTAGGGGTGTGTTGAACACGTAATTATTCGTGGTTTTAGTGCTAATCTCCCTTCGTTTATGACCTAATAAATAGCAAAAGTGTACGTTTAGTGCATATATCGTTTAAAATGTGTTATTTATTACTGTAGGTACGTATATGAAGAAAAAGATAAATAACTAATCCAAAGAGCCAAAAACGAGCACGATAAATAGAAAGAGCACGAAAAATCGAGTCCATCGGTGTATTCATATTTTATTGAGTCGGCCTGACACCATTTAAATGGGTCGGACCGACCCAATAACATTAATATATCATACAGCAATACAAAAGCCACTGCTGGCCCAACTTAGCAAAGAAAAGTCCATCAAGCCCATGATATGAAAAAAAGACCAGCCTTGATATTAAGCTGGGAGGATAACAAATAAAGGCAGCCTTTTTTTTTCACACATTGGAGGATTCCTTTTTTTTTTTAGAATAGGTATTAGATTAGGATATCTTATTTTATGTGAAATTTCCTTTGGGGAATAACAAAACACACGCAGCAATAGAAGGTTTTATTCATTGTCTTAATTTTTTTTGTATTATTTTCTTTCTTTCTTACGGTAGCAAAGGTATGATATAATAGCATACTTCAAATTGAGGATCTGGTCTTCATTATTTATTTTCTTTCGGTGGATGCGGTAAAATTTAGTTTATTTAGATTGAGATTTCTTTGTTTTATTTTTTTTCTTTTTCTTCTTGCGATTTTAAATCTCCCTGGTAGAGTAGATAAACACTTATCTCAACTTCTATTTTGTAATAAGTTCTTTGAATTCGAATTAGCTTATAATAAAGATTAGATTTGAGTTATGTTCGTTGATTTTGTCTCGATTTGATATTCAGTTCATTCGATTTCGGTTATAGTTGTTTGTATTAAATAAGATTTTCGGTTATTTTGTGGATGTTGGATTCGAGATGCTGCTGATGTTTTGATGAATTCGGTTAAGGCATTTCAAAGCTTAATAGGATTCGGCTTATTTTTTAGCTTATGGTTCACAGCTTGTTTGTTTATTTTTATTTTTCTTTTCCTTTTTTGTTAATTAGTTATGTTTTTTTTATTTTGCTTTGTGTGAAATACAAATTACTAATTAATATTTTTTTAAATAGTTTAGAAATTTAGAATTAAAATAAAAATAGTTTTTATTAGTTAGTTTAAAATGTCGTTCATCTTAATTGTCATTAACGATTTATGTTTTATATTAACTCGGCGTCTCCGGTTATTCGCTCGGGTTCGTTTCTCTATCTATTTCCTTGTCGTTATTTAGTTAGCTTCTATTTTTTACCTTATTATTGTTTAACTTTAATGTCGAGATTATAGTAGTTTTGATTATGCTCGTTTAGTTTACCATCGTGATTATCCTTAGTATTATTTTAGGTACCTTTAGCTTAATATTCGTAGTATAATTGTCGCTCTTATATCGTTTTATATTTTTAGTCTTTTCAAATTAGTAGATTTAATCTGTGTGGCGGTGGGCTCAAACCCCGTGGATTAGTCGGCCAATGAGTCGGAAATCACGGTTACCAAAAAAAAAAAGAAAAAAAAATTAGTAGATTTAAATTTAAAACTAAAAACCTGTTTATTCGAGCACCAAACTAGAGACATAAACGCGGATTTCCATTCACACTTCGCCAGGAACTACGATAACTTTCGGGTGTTTGAAAACGACTCAACCAACTATAGACTTTAGACATATTCTAAATAATCAACAACGCTTCCTCGACGGTTTTACACAAAAAATTACCACCCGTGGAGGCATTAAGATAATCTCTCTCATGATCATTCAATCCATTGTAAAACGTGTCAATTTGATGCAAGTCGGAAAAACCATGATGAGGACACTCATGCAACATTTCCTTAAACCGATTCCAATCCGTAGAAAAACTCTCATTAAATTCTTGTGAAAATTTTGAAATCTCGTTTTTCAAATGCGTAGTCTTGGAGGGCGGGAAAAATTGGTTCACAAACTTTAAAACGAGATCCTTCCACGTCAATATAGAATTAGGTGTCTCTTTCTCTAACCAAATTTTAGCGGGCCCCGCTAAGGAATTCGGAAAAAGAATCATCTTAATCAAGTCATTAGAAACATCCTTAAACTTGCAAGTGGCGGTAAGACGATTGAATTGGCGGATATGGTTGTGCGGGTTATTCTTTTCATCACCACGGAATTTGTTGTTTTGGATCATCGACAACAAACCCATCTTAACTTCAAAATTCTCCGCAAGGATGGCGGGAATCACAATAGCCTCTCCATAACCCTCGATGGGTGCTTGAAGTAACTCCATCATAGTTAGATTAGCCATGATTGCTTCTTGTTCTACGATAGGTTCGTCAATAGGAGACTCCTCACTTGAAAGGTTAGGTGTGGTTTCCTTTCAATTTCTTCGTTTACGTGCACGTCTTGCTTGGTTACGAGTTTGCATAAACGTCACGTACAACGTGGGGATGAGCAAAGAAGATTCTTTTTGGTGTTTTTGACTTTTTCAATTTTTTGGTGGTTTTTGATTGTTTTTACTTTTTTTGGATTTTGGTGATGTAGACAAAAATGTCTCCTCAAATCTCTCTTACAAATCAAATAACTACCTTTCTCCACCCAGCTTTCCACCCCATCCACCCACCCAAAATCAACCCAACCCTCCTCAATTGTTACAAAGAAATCAAGGACCTAGGCCAAACTACCAAGGGAACAACTATAGAGCACCCAATAACTTTCAAAATCAATGAAATAACTTTCATACAAACAATCAAGGATTTAACCAACCACCTCCACCCTTTCAAAATCAAGGATACCATCAAGTTCAAAATCAAGGATATGGGCAAAATGATACTTTTGAGCTACTTGAAAGAAGAATTCGTGAAAGTGAAAAGAGAACACAAGATCAAATAAGAGCTATGAAGAGGAGACTAACAAGAAATTTATGATGCTTCTTAATTAAAGGCCACAAGGGGCTCTACCTTCAAACACACAAACAAATCCAAGGGCTAATACCAATGCTATCACAACAAGAAGTGGAAAGACAACTAATGATCCTTCACCTCCTACACCTCCTATGGTTAAGCCTACTATGGTTACACTTTTTTATAAGCCTTCAACATCAAACTCACCACCTTCAAGCTCTACAACTTCAACACCTACACCTTCTCAACCTAAACCCACTTCTCCATTACCTTCCACACCTACTAATGAAGAAAACAACAAAGAGAAACCTTCCACAACAACAACTACTCAACCTACACCAAAACCAAGCCTTCCTTACCCATCAAGATTAAGAAAGGAGAAACTTAAAAACAAGGATGATATTCAAGTCTCAAACTTTTTGAGGATGTTCAAGCAACTTATCATAAACATATCCTTTGTGGAAGCTCTTGCATATATGCCAAAGTTTGCTAAAATGTTCAAAGATCTCCTCTCCAACAAGGAAAAGTTGGTGGATTTTCCTAACACATCACTTAATGAGAATTGCTCCGCCGTGTTGCTCAAAACCTTACCTACAAAACTTGGAGATCTAGGGCGGTTTTTGATCCCTTGTAATTTTCCCGGGTGGAAAATTTCATGGCACTAGCGGATCTAGGGGCAAGCATTAATCTCATGCCTTTATCGGTTTGGCAAAAACTCTCTCTTCTCGAGCTCACTCCTACTAGGATGACCCTTGAGTTAGCCAATCGTACCATAGTTTTTCCGATAGGCATTACGGAGGATGTGTTTGTATGGGTTGATAAGTTTACCTTTCTCACGGATTTTATTGTGGTTGATTATGATATGGACCCGAGAGTTCCTCTTATAGTTGCTAGACCATTTTTGAGGACGGGTCGTACTCTTATAGATGTGGCGGAGGGAGAACTAATTATGAGAGTTGAGGATGAGAAAGTGGTGTTTAAGCTAGAAAAAGTCACTAAGAAGTCTCAAGGTTGTGAAACAATTAACATAGTGGATGTTCTTGATGAGGTGTGTGATGAGCATTTTCATGAAGCTTGTAAGAATGATAGTGAAAACATGCCTCATGTAGAGACCGTTGCCTCAATTGCTCCCTCCTTAACACCTTTTGGAGAGAGTGATTTCCTCTTGGAGGAATTTGAGTCCAATTTCCTTGGTAATGATGATTCTCCCATCAATTGGGAAAAAGACATTCTCACTATCCAAAAGTTGCTCAATGAGGATCCCATTCCTTCACCTATTCCACAAGAAATTACCATAGATGATCCATCCATGGTGAAACCTTCCATAGAGAGTCCACCTTCCATTGAACTTAAGGATCTTCCATCACACCTTGAATATGCTTTCTTATATGGGAAAGACCAATTACCCGTGATCATAGCAAAAGACTTGAAAGATGATGCGAAGGAAAAAATCATAGAGGTGCTTAAGAAACATAAGAAAGCCATAGAATGGAAAATATCCGACATAAGGGGAATTGATCAAAATTTTTGTACACATAAAATCCTTATGGAGGATGATTACAAACCCGACATTCAAATCCAAAGAAGGGTTAACCCTAAAATCCATGAGGTCATTAAGAAAGAAGTTATCAAAATCCTTGATGAGGGCATGATTTACCCTATTTCCGACTCTCCATGGGTTAGCCCGGTACATTGTGTTCCTAAGAAGGGTGGAATCACCGTAGTGCCTAATGAGAACAATGAGCTTATACCTACTAGACCTGTCACGGGTTGGAGAGTTTGTATCGATTATAGGAAGCTCAATGATGCTACTAGGAAAATCATTTATCATTGCCTTTTATGGAGCAAATGCTTGAACGCTTATCGGGAAATGAGTACTATTGCTTTCTAGATGGATTCTTAGGTTATTTCCAAATACCCATAGATCCAAAGGATCAAGAAAAGACCACATTCACTTGTCCCTATGGTACATTTGCTTAAAAGAGAATGCCTTTTGGCTTGTGCATTGCACCGGGGACATTCCAAAGGTGTATGATGGAAATCTTTCATGACATGATTGAGCACACTTTGAAAGTTTTCATGGATGATTTCTCGGTCTTTGGAGATTCATTCACTTCTTCTCTCTCCCATTTAGAATGTATGCTTAAGAGATGTGAACAAACACGACTTGTTCTTAATTGGGAGAAGTGCCATTCATGGTCAAAGAGGGGATAGTTTTGGGACATAAGATATCTAATAAGGGTTTAGAAGTGGATCGTGCTAAAATTGATGTTATTTCTAAGCTTCCCCCACCTACGACGGTGAAAGGAGTTAGAAGTTTTTTTGGTCATGCGGGATTCTATAGACGTTTCATACAAGATTTTTGTTGGTCCCTTGTAGTTACTACTATACTTAAGTATACTAAGTATAGTCCTAACCCATGGTTAAGTAATGCAATACACTTAATACAAGTAAGTAAATAACACAAAGGTTTTCAACGTTTAACTCTTAGCTTTATTAAAGAATTACACCCTATTGTATACGAAGCTACAATAGGGATTGAATAGACAATGTGTGGTTTTGTGATCTCCTCTCTAACAAGCTAGTCCAATCCTAACGATTGCAAAGATTGAAGATTCTATCAACAGGAGTTTAGAACTCAAGTGTGTGATCGTGTTTGGAGGAGAGAAAACTTGTTTGTGAATGTCTAAAGTGTAACACCCCCAAATTTATACAACTTAGTACAGCGGAAGACTAGTTGGTGTTACGGGATAGCACATTACTCACATCATAGACAACGCATAAAAATCGCGTTGTTTAATAATAAATAATTTCCATTCATAAATATCAAAGTTACATCGGTCCCAAGTCATATTATTTCATACAAAGTTTTTACAAAGTATTTGAATGGAAAATATTGTTTTAAGTGCGGGCCATGAATTCTTGTTGTCTTCCCGAGAATTACCTTCAAGTGCCTGAGATAAAACATGTTAAAATAAAAGGTCAGCGATAACGCCGAGTGAATTCATAGAGTTTAATAAATTCCATCAATATAACTTTGGTATAAAATTATTGCCAAAAATCATTTCGTACAACCATTGTAATAGGCCATAAAATAGCCAAAATCATTTTATACAAATCTTTATCAAAATCATAATATAGGCATTTGCCTTAAAAATCATTATATGAATCATTGTCGTTAAAAACACCATACAATACGTTTTGCAACGTTGTATAGATTAAATAAAACCGTTATATGAATATGGTTATTAAAAGCCTTAAAAATCATTATACAAGCCAATGTCGTAAAAACGTCATACAATACGTCTTACGACGTTGTATGAAAATAAAAACCGTTATATGAGTATGGTTATGAAAACCAAAACACAAACATAATATCAATAGTATGACCCAGTATTGCTAGTCAGGCAATACATCGTAATTCTGAGCGTCTAGTATTATTTCGTTAGTTTTGGATTATTATAAGCCGCATGACATTGTTACCTTACTAAACCAACAACGGGTAGCTAACCCGATACCAATTTTGCCCATCTAAAGTAGCGTGTCGTCACAAAGGTCACGCTATGGAAATCTTCTCATACATAAATTCGCTTACCAATCAATGTGGCACGACGGGGATCAACAGTCAAGGCGCGAACTGGGGTGATCGTCCCCAAATAGTACTATAAAATGCATAAGCGTCTACCAACTCCCGGTAGTTCACAATTCATGCTAATGGGACTTTTAGTGACATAACCTAACTTTAATAGTCCATTTTATTTCATCTATCAGGTCCATTAATCATTTATCGGGTCATACAATCGGGTCATTCAATCATTCGGGTCTAAAATCAATAAACAAACAATCGGGACAAGTGGTGTCGTATTTTATAAAACTAACATGTTATCTCCCTCGCGGGTTTATAAAACATTTATAAAAACATTTAAAAGAGTGCGAGGCTATGAACTCACGTTGATATGGGAAGGCGGGTTATCGGCAATTCGGACGTACAGTACGTGCTTCAATCACGGAAACCTAGACAAATAATACTCGTCTTAGACTCATGTCCAATGACTTTATAAAAATACCAATTATGTATACATATGATGATTATATATATATGATGATCAAGTGGGTTTACATATTCTCGTTTACTCATTTTAGTGTTATATGTCGATAACTTTTATACTAGTTTACTAGTTTTACCCATTTACGTGTTTTAGGTCCAATAAGCCTATTATAAGTTATTTAACTTATTTTAATCTATTTTGTACTTATATTATCAGTACTTAAACTTCACAAGTTGGGCCCAAATAGGTTAAGCCCAATAATAAGTTTATAAGTGTTTTATCTTATTTAGTCCAATTATTAGTCCAATATGTTTAGTTAGCTCGTAAATGTCCGTAATTCTTATAGTTCGGGTTTTATCGGTTTTTACTTGTCTTAGTTATCTATACATCAGTATATGACTTTTATAAACTTTACATTAGACGGGTTTGGTCGTCTAAGTTTTATTTGGCGAAAAACGTTAATTTCACGGCAATAGCCGAAAAAGTCGTAAAAATCAAGTTTATAGTTTTTATTACTTATAAATATTATTTTACCACCATTTATATAATTTACCCATTTAATTAACCTTTTATACATTTATATAAATAAGTTTTATAAGTTAGTGGGTTTATATTTTTACATTTTATACATTATAATGTGAGTGCTTATATAATAATAATAAACATTATTTCCAAAAATCTGATTTTTAACTTCATGTTCACCGTGTTTAACATATCTAGAGTTCCATAATGAATTAGAAGCTCATTTTTGGATGGCATGATCTTCATAATCTGTGCTACATTTAACTTAGTTATAGATACTGCCCATTTTGAGTTTAGCTTGCCTTAACAGTCCCTACAAAACTGCTTATTCAGATTATACCACCTAACTTGTTTTGATCATATCTCACTCATTATTTTGATTCCATTGCATGGCAAACTCTCACATGTGTATAACATCTTCTACTTACTGTAAATGGATCAAACCATGCAATTTTATCAGTTCATATTTTAGTTATCTACTGTTTTTATACAGCCAACTAAATAATCAAGATTTTAGCTTCATTTCTTATGGTTATCATCATTTTTAAGCATATTTATCAACACTTGATCCCCACACAACATTTTTATAATAATATATACATCATATACATATACAAAATGAAATAAAATACATTTGTTCTTTACAAAATAACAAGAGAAAAATGGAGAGGATGATCTTCTTTACCAACCAAGTGGATTTCTTGTTTTAGGAAGACAAGAACTTGATGAGCACAACAAGTATCTCCAAGACCATCAAATATCAAGAACATAGGTTGGAAAATCAGCCCTAGGACACAAGCAAATCACCTCCAAAGTTGTTGATATGGCCACCAAATGATCAAGGCTTCAAGAGAACACCTTAATAGAACTAGTAAACATGTGGTTTATGGCTAGAAGAGATCAAAGAGGGTGTTTGTTGGCTTATTTGGGACGGCAAGAGGGGAGAGTTGAGAGGATTTTGAGAGAAATTTGCATGTAGGTAAATGGTATAATGAAACAAGTATCTAGTTTGGTGGTTAAGTGGAATGGTTAGCTTGAAAGGTAAGCTTAGGCTTACACTTGGTGTAAGTTACTTAACTTGATGCCACCTTGATGGTGTGGTGTCAAGTTATGCCGTCCCATATACCTAGTGGGATGGGACAATGTGTTTTGTCCCATCTCACTAGTTTACGGGTATTTCTCGATTCTAGTTTTCTCGATTTGCGTGCCCTCGGGTCGTTTTACGAAAAACGTTTTTATAAATTATGAATCAACGTCACAAAACGAATCCAATAAAAATTGTCTCATCAAAAACGGAGTTCAAAAACGTAAATACGTAATCCTAAGGTTTCCGGTTTAGTCGTAAAGGACGTTAAAATAAAATCATAAGTCCTAGTCTCTTCTCGTAAATTTGTGAGTTTATGAACTAACACAAATTTAAAACTCCAAAATAATATTCACGGATAAATTTATTTTCTGAAATGTCGGACTGTCACCAAAGACGGTGTATGTAAACGTAAGCACGTAACGTAGAATCCTCCGGTTTAAACGTAGTCGATGCTACTTCAAGACGTAAATCCAAATTTCTTCCCAAAAATAAGTGAGTTCATATTGTAACATTAAAATAATATTTTCAAATAATATTTGAGAATAAAATATCAATCGTAAATTGACGGATTGTCACAGCATTTACCCCTAAACAGGATCTTTGTCCTCAAAGATCATCTTACTACTCGCTTCTTATAGAGTTAAAGCCATGTGGGTATTTCCTCCACATTTGGTCTTTTCTCACAAGTACAACTCATTACAATACGCGAGTTTCATCAAACATAACTACGGGAATAAGATCAGGCTAAATGTTGACTTACTTTCTCTATCCATGATGTTCACGGGTTTCTGATGAATGCAACTTTTCGCCGATCTAAGCTTTACTAAGAACAATCAGATTTTTACTTGATAGATATTCCATCAAGTTCGATTTACGAAACATAATTCACGCAGTCTTTGAAGTCCTAGGGTAGATCCAGCTTATATGCCTTTCAATCCCAACTTTTACATCATCTCAATGGTCCCATACAACGGGGACTTATATCCCATGATTTGTCAGATCATGAATTGATTTTTCTAAGTTTAAAATTTTGTGGCATAACTTCGCTACCCATTTGGCACTTCAAGATCTACATTTCATATTCACATAACCTCTTGCCCACTACCGGTAATCAATAATCAGATCCTAATTTCAATAATCATTTCAGATCTCGCGGGTCGGGTATTTTGCAAGGTTAGGTTCGCCATTATAGGAAACCTTAAACCTAAAAGACATGTCCAACTCACAGTGGGTGTATGTCGGATGTCTTCATTTCAACTCTTGCTTACAGATGCTCTAATATTTAGATTCTAACAAGATTCGATCTCAATCCTAATACGATGATTATCAATGATAATCTCTCCAAAGGAAAACGATTATACGGTCTATTACCAAAGGTCATTCATTCATACATAAAACAACACTTATATTACTCTGTATCGTTACTTTACCTCGTCCCTTCGATTTGGGATGGTACATAGTACTCTCATCAAGGTTCGTTCTCAATGATTTCTGAGAAAATCTCTAGAAATTTGATGCGAAGCGAGGATCTTGATATATAGATGATCGATACAGGCACACTATGTTTACATAACTCTTTTGCATTTATCATTAACGGGAATGATATTAGCAGATTTGGTCAGTCTGTCGACGATGACCCAAATCGAATCAAATTCAGATGATGACATTTGCAATAGCTAGACGTTTACTAATGTATGAGGCGATATCTGCCTTCATAATTTATCATCAGTACAACTTCTTCAGACAAAGATACTTTTAGTCATAAATGACATAAATAGAATACTTATACTTACAAATTCCATCATACTA
Source organism: Glebionis coronaria (assembly GCA_025667525.1). Classification (NCBI taxonomy): domain Eukaryota; kingdom Viridiplantae; phylum Streptophyta; class Magnoliopsida; order Asterales; family Asteraceae; genus Glebionis; species Glebionis coronaria. The sequence goes on from CM046880.1 coordinate 191,217,643, forward strand.
TATCTCACAATCTCCATATTTAAACAATCACAAGTGGTCTTTAAAACATTTAACGCTATCGGCTTCTCAACTCTAATGGTTCACATTAGCCGCGAATCACTTTTTATTATCTATATTATCCTTTTTACAATCATCGGTTATTTTTAAATTGTTCAGCAACTTATTTTGCACCTTCATTATTAAGAAATATATCCTAATTGGTTCTTTATCCTTTTTATATAATATGTCAGTATCTATATTCACTTCTCATGATGATGTAATTATCATGTCCACAATTCACTCATATATTCTTTCTATATTATGCGTCAGTAATTACGTTCACTTTCTCCTGATGAAATAAATATCATAACTGTATTTATTCAAAATTCTTTCTTCATATCTTCTCTGTTTCAGTTTCGTCTCATCTATCATTTTTATCCGTTTTACTCAATCCGTCGTCTAAAGCGTCGATAATTATTATAATTAATTAACTAATTATTGGTTAATTTTTATGAAGCGTAAACGTTTTAAATTTCTTAGTTCAACCAATTATATAAAATTTTCAAAATAAATTTGAATTTAATTAACAAGATTTTTGCTGATTTATCGAAAATAATTAATAAGATTCGTAAATGTTTGAAAAATCTTTGGTTATATTTTGGTCAAAGTTTTCTTAGTTGAAAAGCAAAAAGTGTCATTTCAAATTTTAAGTCACGGTTTAAATGTTTTCCTCAATCCTTCTTAGGTTATCTTGAGGTATACACAAACATTTACCCCTAAACAGAAGTTTAGTTAAATGGTTTGTGTATAAGGGAATAATCTCTTTAAAAATCCTTTGTTAAATCATTTGTCAAAACATATTTCCATTTCTTTTTAGTAAAACTCAAAGTCTTAAAAGAGCTCTTAATTTTTGAAGAGTCTATATGCATACATCTTACCATTATTAATCCAACGGTCATTTTATGTAAAGGTTTAAGTTTTTAATCACATATCAATTATTCAAGGTTCAGGTTTTTATTGTTCGGCCAGTTCAGGGCAATCTATAAATAATTATTAACTCATTCTTATTCTTATAAATAAACATATAGTCCTTAATGATCACGAGCATGAATTTATCAAATTACAGCCTACACACGTGATTCATCATAATTATGAATACTACATGTGCATTGTCAATCCGAACGACATCACGTGAAACTCATAACGTTCATCACAAGTTCGGGATGTGATGATTGGAATAGATAATCTTCTTCGCAGATGCGAAGTTGATAATAACCATGCCGTGGATCAAATCTTTAAAACATACGCTAGAACCTTGTAAATGATCGAACAAATCTTCCATTTCGAGTTATGGATATCGTTTTCGATTGTCAATTTACTCAGTCAAAGTAATCTATAAATATAAGGAATGATAACACCATAGCTCTTCAGGATGACAGGCTTGGTATAATAAAATCTTTCTCCGACAACTCTCTCAGTTGTACGGTAATTCCTTTAATTCAGATGGTGCTGACGTACAGTGCACAAGCCACAAGTGCAGCACGGGAAATATAATCAATACCAATTTTGACTTGCCTTAATGGCGAAAGTCTAGTTAATTCACCAATAAATACTTACTAAAATTTCAAATAACAAAATTATCTTTTAATAAATTCATATTAAGTTCTTCTAGATTATAATATCTATGACTAATTCACAACCATTTACGGTATAATCCCAAGTCTAAATACAGGATATGGTCATCCATCAAGAATTATTTAGTTCACTTTTGATAATCAACATCTTATCATTTAGGGGAATTCTATTCGAGTTCCCATCAATTAAGACAATTTCGTCATGTCATAATCAATCAATCCATTCTACTGGCATTACTAACTTTCCAGTTTCGTTGCCGTCGATAAGATGTGAACTTCTCAAAAGACTAATAATAACTCATACTCCTTCACAAATTCAGGGATATCAGGAGACATAACTAACCTTAAAAGAGTAAGGTCAACGTATAATCTACGCGAGAGCATTTCAAATCAAATACAGACGAAAACATTTAACGAATATGAATATATCCCAGGTTTTCATAATTTGAGTACGCATTCGAAAGCTCCTCGGATCGTTACCCAGGTCATTCAAATGAAATCAAATCATAAGAAATGATAAGAACGTCAATACATCCAGTCGGGTATCAACACTCGGTAATCAGATACTTTTCCTAAGAATCTCACTACGGGAGAATTGGACAAGAATGGAATATCAATTTGTCGAATAAGACAAATTCCACAGATGAGTAAATTCAACTCAGAAGAATAGATGCTACAGGCACATATGTAGGTGTCCCTAACACTATGTCCCTATTTTGCACTTCTTGCAGATCTCATAAAATTTAATCTTTCACAACTTCAACGAAAATGTAGTGTTTATTCATTAGTTTTATGGTGACTACTAATCAGCCTTGCATGGTCCATTCCAAATTGTATGTAGGCGCGCAACTATATACAATTTCAAGATTAACGATGCAATTCTCTGTTCGTCAAAATTTTATCATTATGTTTATAATAAAAACATTTCCATGCTTAATTCTTATATAAGAATCAAAAATATATTTACAAAGATTTTCTTTGTTATGGAAATAATTAAGTTTCCAAAGCGTCTCATAAACAACTTCATTTTGATATCAATCACTTATAAATCTCACTTTGAATAATCCTTATTGTGCTGAATATTAAATTTTTCTCAAAGGATACCGTTTTAACTTTATAAAAACAATGTGTGATCTGCAAAAGAGTGATGAAGAGTTGTTCACCAAGAATTTACTACGATATGATAGGAAATGAGCTTAGCCAAATAATCATGAGGTTCATGACCTCGATGGCACTCAAAAAGAATAATCCACAACGTAACTCAATCCAAGATGAGTACTTGTTCAATGGTTGTATCACTAATGCGAACATTAGGATGAAGCAATAAAGGATAGATAGCATCGATACATGTAGAATTTAGTAATCAAAGGTAGTCTTTTTCATTAATCACAAACAAGTCAAATTGTACCGTAACACATTACATGTCACTATGTCATACAATTCTCGGAACTCATCCTACCAACTGATGTCTCAGTTAAGTTAGGGATTATTTTTAATAGATACAGCAATGAATACTAATCTACAAGAGTCATTAGGTGTCCCACCTGTCCCGGAAGATCCATTGGTCCCAATTTAGAAGAAGATTTCTTCAATTTATTTCTTGGACACTAGGCATCCTCGTTAGTGGACAATGGCCTAGGAACAACCCTTAACACAAACGTACAATCAATTAGATCCTTATAATTCAATCACAGAACTTAACGACTTCCTCTTATCAATCTCATATTCCATACGGGTTAAATTTTACTTTATTCAAGCTTCAATCAACTTATACTAAATTCGATATCCTACCTCATTTTCCAATACTTACAACCTTATTCTTCGGCCTTGTAAAGGCAATACGATCTCAATATGAATCAACACTTAATTTCCAATCCTATATCTCTTACAACAACAATTATCAAATGAGTCATTAATATAAAATGACTTGATCATTCAACTAGACTTCTCGGAAAGGTATTAGTGGCATGAGGCTTTTGGGTAATGGTTCCAATAACAGCCTCAAGTGCAACATTCACCCTTTCGATTTCAAATCTAAGAATTGGATGACAACGAATCAGATGACATCTTTCTAGGTGGTAACGTTTTGTCAAACTCCACTCTATAAGGAAAGATCGTCTTGGACATCGATATCAGTTTTAATCTCGCCAATTCTTTCTCAATATCACAATCAACTAATATCTACACTTCTACGAATATCAACCATTTTGTTGGGATCATAAATATCCACAACTTGGTTTAGATTTAGGATAGCTAGAATTCCTACGAGAATAGCTTCGATTAATTTACTAGGGGATTTAGGGTTTCTTATGACAATCTACGTCGTATAAATACCTCGTATAAAAATCAAAATAATCGTCAAACAATCATGTAATAAAATTACATCATATGTATATATATAATCCAAGTTATATATATATATATATATTAAAATAACACTTCTCAGTCTGGCCTTGTCGGTAACTCGGGAATTCTTCGGCACCGTTATAGTCAAAAGATTTTTAGACATTTTTAGAAAAATGTTTATAGTTAAAAGAATTTGAAATGTTTTATTCAAAACCTTAGTTTTAAAAATCTTTCGTTCTCTATAACGAGAGCTCTGGTACCAAACTGTAACACCCCCAAATTTATACAACTTAGTACAGCGGAAGACTAGTTGGTGTTACGGGATAGCACATTACTCACATCATAGACAACGCATAAAAATCGCGTTGTTTAATAATAAATCATTTCCATTCATAAATATCAAAGTTACATCGGTCCCAAGTCATATTATTTCATACAAAGTTTTTACAAAGTATTTGAATGGTAAATATTGTTTTAAGTGCGGGCCATGAATTCTTGTTGTCTTCCCGAGAATTACCTTCAAGTACCTGAGATAAAACATGTTAAAAGAAAAGGTCAGCGATAACGCCGAGTGAATTCATAGAGTTTAATAAATTCCATCAATATAACTTTGGTATAAAATTATTTCCAAAAATCATTTCGTACAACCATTGTAATAGGCCATAAAATAGCCAAAATCATTTTATACAAATCTTTATCAAAATCATAATATAGGCATTTGCCTTAAAAATCATTATACGAATCATTGTCGTTAAAAACACCATACAATACGTTTTGCAACGTTGTATAGATTAAATAAAACCGTTATATGAATATGGTTATTAAAAGCCTTAAAAATCATTATACGAGCCAATGTCGTAAAAACGTCATACAATACGTCTTACGACGTTGTATGAAAATAAAAACCGTTATATGAGTATAGTTATGAAAACCAAAACACAAACATAATATCAATAGTATGACCCAGTATTGCTAGTCAGGCAATACATCGTAATTCTGAGCGTCTAGTATTATTTCGTTAGTTTTGGATTATTATAAGCCGCATGACATTGTTACCTTACTAAACCAACAACGGGTAGCTAACCCGATACCAATTTTGCCCATCTAAAGTAGTGTGTCGTCACAAAGGTCACGCTATGGAAATCTTCTCATACATAAATTCGCTTACCAATCAATGTGGCACGACGGGGATCAACCGTCAAGGCGCGAACTGGGGTGATCGTCCCCAAATAGTACTATTAAATGCATAAGCGTCTACCAACTCCCGGTAGTTCACAATTCATGCTAATGGGACTTTTAGTGACATAACCTAACTTTAATAATCCATTTTATTTCATCTATCGGGTCCATTAATCATTTATCGGGTCATACAATCGGGTCATTCAATCATTCGGGTCCAAAATCAATAAACAAACAATCAGGACAAGTGGTGTCCTATTTTATAAAACTAACATGTTATCTCCCTCGCGGGTTTATAAAACATTTATAAAAACATTTAAAAGAGTGCGAGGCTATGAACTCACGTTGATATGGGAAGGCGGGTTATCGGCAATTCGGACGTACGGTACGTGCTTCAATCACGGAAACCTAGACAAATAATACTCGTCTTAGACTCATGTCCAATGACTTTATAGAAATACCAATTATGTATACATATGATGATTATATATATATGATGATCAAGTGGGTTTACATATTCTCGTTTACTCATTTTAGTGTTATATGTCGATAACTTTTATACTAGTTTACTAGTTTTACCCATTTACGTGTTTTAGGTCCAATAAGCCTATTATAAGTTATTTAACTTATTTTAATCTATTTTTTACTTATATTATCAGTACTTAAACTTCACAAGTTGGGCCCAAATAGGTTAAGCCCAATAATAAGTTTATAAGTGTTTTATCTTATTTAGTCCAATTATTAGTCCAATATGTTTAGTTAGCTCGTAAATGTCCGTAATTCTTATAGTTCGGGTTTTATCGGTTTTTACTTGTCTTAGTTATCTATACATCAGTATATGACTTTTATAAACTTTACATTAGACGGGTTTGGTCGTCTAAGTTTTATTTGGCGAAAAACGTTAATTTCACGGCAATAGCCGAAAAAGTCGTAAAAATCAAGTTTATAGTTTTTATTACTTATAAATATTATTTTACCACCATTTATATAATTTACCCACTTAATTAACCTTTTATACATTTATATAAATAAGTTTTATAAGTTAGTGGGTTTATATTTTTACATTTTATACATTATAATGTCAGTGCTTATATAATAATAATAAACATTATTTCCAAAAATCTGATTTTTAACTTCATGTTCACCATTTTTAACATATCTAGAGTTCTATAATGAATTAGAAGCTCATTTTTGGATGGCATGATCTTCATAATATGTGCTACATTTAACTTAGCTATAGCTACTGCCCATTTTGAGTTTAACTTGCCTTAACAGTCCCTACAAAACTGATTATTCAGATTATACCACCTAACTTGTTTTGATCATATCTCACTCATTATTTTGATTCCATTGCATGGCCAACTCTCACATGTGTATAACATCTTCTACTTACTGTAAATGGATCAAACCATGCAATTTTCTCAGTTCATATTTTAGTTATCTACTGTTTTTATACAGCCAAATAAATAATCAAGATTTTAGCTTCATTTCTTATGGTTATCATCATTTTTAAGCATATTTATCAACACTTGATCCCCACACAACATTTTTATAATAGTATATACATCATATAAATATACAAAATGAAAGAAAATACATTTGTTCTTTACAAAATAACAAGAGAAAAATGGAGAGGATGATCTTCTTTACCAACCAAGTGGATTTCTTGTTTTAGGAAGACAAGAACTTGATGAACACAACAAGTATCTCCAAGACCATCAAATATCAAGAACATAGGTTGGAAAATCAGCCCTAGGACACAAGCAAATCACCTCCAAAGTTGTTGATATGGCCACCAAATGATCAAGGCTTCAAGAGAACACCTTAATAGAACTAGTAAACATGTGGTTTATGGCTAGAAGAGATCAAAGAGGGTGTTTGTTGGCTTATTTGGGACGGCAAGAGGGGAGAGTTGAGAGGATTTTGAGAGAAATTTGCATGTAGGTAAATGGTATAATGAAACAAGTAGCTAGTTTGGTGGTTAAGTGGAATGGTTAGCTTGAAAGGTAAGCTTAGGCTTACACTTGGTGTAAGTTACTTAACTTGATGCCACCTTGATGGTGTGGTGTCAAGTTATGCCGTCCCATATAGATAGTGGGGTGGGACAATGTGTTTTGTCCCATCTCACTAGTTTACGGGTATTTCTCGATTCTAGTTTTCTCGATTTGCGTGCCCTCGGGTCGTTTTACGAAAAACGTTTTATAAATTATGAATCAACGTCACAAAACGAATCCAATAAAAATTGTCTCATCAAAAACGGAGTTCAAAAACGTAAATACGTAATCCTAAGGTTTCCGGTTTAGTCGTAAAGGACGTTAAAATAAAATCATAAGTCCTAGTCTCTTCTTGTAAATTTGTGAGTTTATGAACTAACACAAATTTAAAACTCCAAAATAATATTCACGGATAAATTTATTTTCTGAAATGTCGGACTGTCACCAAAGACGGTGTATTTAAACGTAAGCACGTAACGTAGAATCCTCCGGTTTAAACGTAGTCGATGCTACTTCAAGACGTAAATCCAAATTTCTTCCCAAAAATAAGTGAGTTCATATTGTAACATTAAAATAATATTTTCAAATAATATTTGAGAATAAAGTATCAATCGTAAATTGACGGATTGTCACATAAAGCATTAAATGCACAAACTTATTTTCTCTCCTTTACAAGCATCCTATTTATATAGGGAAAGTTGGGTAGAAGACAATAATTGCCCATGTGCAATTCTTGTCTTATTGGTATAGTGTAGTATCTTGTCTTACCCTATTCTAAGTAGTAAGACGTAAGTCCTTTACACTTGTCAGTACCCCATCTATCCCAAAAGGGTAAGTCACGCTAATTGTGTGATGTAGTTCATCTTGTCACAATTCAACTTATCCCGCCTTTTCTTCAGTCTTGGAGAATGCTTGTTTTCTTCAGGGAGATCGTATGGGGTTCAGTGAGTCTATTGCCACAAGTCACTGAACCCATCACCTTCTTCTTCGTCATAGAAGACATTCATTGAGCTTCGCCTCTCTGAATGCTTTAGTCTTCCTTATAGACTCAGTAAAAGAACTCGAAGGCAACTCACTGAGTGACTGTTCACTCAGTAACCTCGTTATGTTCAAGGTTAATAATTCACTTAGGTTGATTGTTATTCAAATCCTTCAGGGAGGTCATTAGGTACTGAATTGACCTAAGAATCTCCCATTATTTGGATATAAAATTTACCTAAGTGAAATTGTTATAAGTGAGCAAAGAGGCTTCTTCTTATTATAAACTATTCTACTTGATGAAAAGACTTGATATAACAAAGTACTTCATTTTCATTCATCATTACATAAGACTGAATAGGCTAATACAAGAAACATAAATAAAACAAAAGATTACAGTTATTCAAGAATCCATTGCTTCCCTCTTCACCGTTGATGACTTTAACACCTTTTCTTTTTCAGGCCTCCTAGCAATTATCTCCCTGAGCTTCTCACTAAATCTTTTATTCTCATCAGTCTGAATTTGTCCAGCCATCACAAGAAAGATGAGAACACTCCCAGTAGTGCATTTTCTCTATGTCACTCATTCTTTGAAATGCTTGATCCCCAAATAAATCAATGAAGAAGATACCCCACTCAGGTTCTTCTATAACCATGTTGTTCACAAAGGGGACATTTTTAGGGAGAGTATGATTGTAGTCTAACCCAGGGATCTTAGTCTCAGCTTCAAGCTCAACTATTTTTCTCTTTCTTCCCTGAGTTTTGGTAGGATCCTGTTCAGTTAAAGGAAGATCTTCAGTGATTCCTAATTGTTCCTTCATCTGATTCAACCTCTCATATCTCTTACTGAGAGAGTTGAATATCTCAGGGACACATTTGTTTGTTTTGGTCCTGAAAATCCTTCCCATTTCATCCCACTCACTGAGACCGAAATCACCAAATGAAAATTTCTTCATAACTTCAAAGTTCCTCTCATCATTGTTTCTGTAGACAGATACTGAGATTGGTGTGGTGTGAGGAATGATCTGAAGGTTAGTGATTGGTTCAGGCTTTCTTCTTTGGGTTACTACTTTGGTGTATTGGTCATACAATTTCGTAAGTTGGGTGGTTCTTCGTTGTTGCTTCAAGACCATTTCATCCGGAATGGCCTTGAGTAATTACTCCTTCTTTTGGATGAACTCCTCTCCCCCTTTCTTGCTCAACAAGACCTCAGGGTTACCACCCACTTCATTCACAAACTCAGTGGATACTTTCAAGATCTCAGCCTTTGTTGCTTCATTAGCCTTAGCCGACTCCATTCTATCTAAGTACACTTGGATTTGATCAGGATTCATTTGGTACATTATTCCATTTATCTCATATGGTACCAATACAATGGCATCAGGATCAGGCCTTACTTCTCTTGAAGCTTTTACAAGTTTCTTTGGTGGAGGTGTTAGGGTTTCATCAGCTATACCTTTGCCTCTATCTAAATTAGATACTAAGGGCTCAGGATTGGGAAGAATTGAGTTTAAGGGTTGGGGTGGTGCTAGTCTTTCTTGCTCCCCCTCAGTGTGATAAGGAGGTTCAGTCCAAGTTAACATCATTGGTGGCACATTCTCCTCCTCAAAGGTTGAAGCATCAACCTGACTAATCCCAACTTTCGGCCTTTGTGAGTGTCCTGAGGTGGTGGAGGATCCCTTGAAAGACTGAAACATCTCAGTCACCATTTCCTTCATGTACTGAGTGTCTGCTTTGATAGTTCGAACATCCAACTGAATAAGGGATTGAGTGTTTTCTATGGTGGTGATCCTTGTCCTTAGCCTAGGAATATCAGATTCTTTAAGGGATTTGGAAATGTCAGAGAGATTGGTGGCATTAGCCATGTATCCTTGTGCAGCCCTTGACAATCTGAACTCTACTTCAGCATCCATATGAACATCCTCATAGATGGCATCGCATTTCCCTATCACCACATCCAAGTCAGTCCTGAGAGAGTTTAACCTAGTGAAAACCTCAGTGAGCCTATCCACCTTCAGTAACTCAAGTAATTGACCAAATCTGGAATTGGACTCAGTGGTACTAGTGATCAGTCCATCCAGAGTTGTCTTTAAGGACACATTTGCTTTGATTGTAGGAAGAGCATGGTTAAGGAAGTTGATGAGCTTCTTTTCTTGATTTTCATGACTATTGTTAACAGAGCTGATGAATTCCATTTGGTTATCTACCTGAATTCTCATCTTCTCCTCAGCCACGTCAAACCTATCACCATACGTCCTGAACTCATCAAGGATTTCATCAGCCTTTGAAGCCAAGTCTTCATGAATCTGAGTGACCTCAACTTGTAAGGCTTTTAAAACATTCTCATCCAGAACCACAGTCTGAGTCCCCAATAGAGAGGTGTCAAGTTTTGCCTCTTGGGAGGGCTTTTTCGGTACCTCAGGGGAGGGCTCTTTTTGTTCGGATGCCTCAGGGGAGGGCTTTTGTTGAGCTTCAGGGGAGGGCGGTATGTCCTTGAACACGGGTGAGGACTGTGGCTTCTGGTCTGATTGAGGAGGAGCCTAAGTTTCAGGTTCATCCCGAGCCTCAGTCACATCTTCGTCGTCACTGAAACCTTGGAGTAACTCGTCAGGCTTCTCGAGTAAACTTATAAAATCTCCAAAGTTCAGTGAACCCTTAGGTTTATCCAGCTCCCCTTCAAAAGAAGGTTTGATTTTGTTATTGTCACTCCCTGCCCCAAATCCTAAGGCTTTGGATTTAGCCAACTGATACTTAGGGGCAGTTTGTGATTGATCAGTTGTGGAGGTAAGATCCCTATCAGCGGGGTGTTTTACCCGTGGGCGTCCCTCTGAGTCTTTGGGATCAAGAGTGGTTCCCGCAGGCAAAGACTTTTGTTTTAGTGTGCCTTCATCGGGAGTTGTGGAGGTGAGATTCCTATCAGCGGGGTGTTTTACCCGTGGGCGTCCCTCTGAGTCTAAGGAATCAATTTTTGGGTCCTCAGGCAAAGACTTTTGAGCTAGTGTGCCTTCATTGGACTTGGTAAAAGTGATAGGCCTATCAGCGAGGTGTGTTACCCGTGGGCGTCTCTCTGAGTCTTTGGCCTTAGTTTTGACCTCAGGAAAAGGTTGTGATTTAAGAGTTCCCTCATCGGTCTGAGTGGAAGGAAGTCCCGTAGGAGAAGGTTGTTTGTTTCCTTCTCCATCAAGAGGACCAGTAGGTTGGCCCGTTGACCCTGACTGTGATGTATCAGGGCCTCCCGTAAGCTCTTTCCCTTTGGGTATTTGAAGCTTTGTCTGAACAAGGGTAGTCTTTTTAGCCTTGGCCTTTTTGGGTCGTGCCTCAGAAGCCTCAGGTCCCTGTGCCTTTGTTGGTTTGGTCTTTGGCACAATCTGAGTCTTCTTGTTCCCCTTCTTTGGTAAGAAGGGAATGGGAGACACAGATGATTCACGACTGATCACCTCAGTCATGTGAGCCGTTAATGCAATGGGGTTGACTTCCGATGGGTTCTTTGAAAAGTTTGTGGAACTCGGGATGGGAATAGAAAAAACATTGAATTTTTCCTGAGTGTAAAGGGAACCCAGTAACCGTTCTAAGGCGCATGATATGAATCTTGGGTAAGAAACATATTTTTGCCTAGACTCCTTCAGGAGCCTGTTTACGAGATCATTATAAACAATCTCTCCTATGTCAATCTTCAGTCCATTAATAAGACTGTAGATTAGCATCTGCTGAGTAGAACTAACTTGCTCAGTAGATGAATAGTTCCCACCGATCACCTGAATCACAAAAGTGACCAGGATCCTCCAAGCCATGGGGAAAGCAGTTTTGATCAATGGGGTTTTAGTCACAAGTAACTCAGGGACCCCGATTTCTTTTAGTCCTTTTTTAACTGACTCCATGTCAGGGTGTGCAACATACTTTCCATTGTTATAATCAAGTCCACTGCTTTGACAAAATGTTTTGAAGTCTAAAATCAATGGTGTCTTCCCATTGTTTGCAATGAACATGATGACACAGCTCTTATGTGACTTGATCTCAGACCCCAGAGATCCTTCAGGCCCTTGGGTAGGGGTTACAACCACAACCGTATACCATAATTCCCTGAGATATTCATGGTAGAAGACTAGGGGGTTTTTGTAAAAGCATCAGCCCAATCACAGTTTTTCAAGAATTTGCAAATTTGTTTGTAGGCTGATACACTACTAGGGTAATTGAAACCCTCATAGTTGTTTCCTGGAAAATTGACACCCTCATTGGGAAGATGTTCAGCCTGAGGGGCATATTTGATAGCCTTGGACATTGCCATTAAAGATAGCTTTTAAAGATTTGAAAAAGAACAATGGCAATTTGTGGAAATCAAATCAAGACTTGTTTCTTGTTATAATACAACAAGATTCACCAAGTGACCTAATGAGAACTTTTGCCTTATAAAAGGATCAAGAGTTATAAAAAATAGGTAACTTTGATTTTTTGTGCTATATAACAATAAAACAAGTGATCAATGTGATTGCCTTTTTGCAAGAAACCTTTTCTGGAAACTCGTTAGAACACACACACTTTTTCTTTGAGAGAAAATTTTTGGCAGAGTAAATTGCAAGTTCTTTGTGTGTGTGTTTGTTTTGATTGTGGGGTATTTATAGGATCGGATGTGAAAGAGATTTTTATTTGTTATAATTTCTTTTCACATCCGCATTTAATGAAAGCGTACAAGTGGTCCCCTATTTTCTTGGCAACTGTTCCATTACTGCAAAGATAACGCTTTTTGTAGAGATGACGTGGGGTCACGTGCATTTGAAAGGACGTTTTTACAACGGATTTTGCTAGAAAAAGGCTAAGCATTTAATGCTTAGTGGGATACATGACATGAGTGACCCTTTGACTGGTTTATGACAATTTATTGAAGGAATATATGTTCCTTATTTAATATTGTGACTCACCAACCTAGGATATTAAGTAACCAAATCCTTAGAGCATTTAGTTACATCATTTAATGTACCTCAGTGTCAAAGGGAAGACGATAAGATATATTTACTCAGAGAGAGGATCAAGAATATACATTATACTGAATCTAATGTCATAAGGGAGACTGATTAATCAATACTCAGCATACCAAGTTCAGCTTTCAGTCTAGTGAACATTGGTTCATCGAAAGGTTTTGTGAAAATATCAGCTAGCTGATATTCAGTGGGGATGAAATGTAATTCAATATCTCCTTTTAAAATGTGATCCCTGAGGAAATGTTATCTTATGTCTATGTGTTTAGTCCTTGAATGCAGGACTTGATTATTTGAAATGGCAATTGCACTAGGGTTGTCACAAAAGATAGGGACTACTTTGTATTCCACATTATAGTCCATGAGTTGACTTTTCATCCAAAGGATGTTTGCACAGCAACCAGCAGCTGCCACGTATTCAGCCTCAGCAGAGGACATTGCGACTGACTGTTGTTTCTTTGCACTCTAACATACTAGCTTGCCACCCAGGAATTGACAAGCACCTGAGGTACTTTTTCTATCCATATTGCAGCCAACATAGTCTGAGTCTGAGTATCCTTTAAGATCGAAGCCTGAGCAACGAGGATACCATAGACCTAGTGATAGAGTACCCTTCAGGTACCTGAAGATTCGTTTAACAGCAGTAAGATGTGATTCTTTGGGATCGGCCTGATATCTTGCACATAAGATTGTTGAGAACTAAATATCAGGCCTTGTTGCAGATAGGTACATTAATGATCCAATCATTCCCCTGAATAAGGTTTGATTGACTGGTTTACCAGTAAGATCAGGACCTAAGTTGTTGGGGGGAACCATGGGAGTCTTTACTGAAGCACACTCAGAGATATCATATTTCTTAAGTATTTATCTGGTGTATTTTTCTTGACAGACTGAGATCCCATTGTCCCCCTGTTTGATTTGTAGTCAAAGAAAATATGTTAACTCACCCATCATACTCATTTCAAATTTCTTTGTCATAAGTTTTTCAAACTTTCTACAAAGATCATAGTTAGTAGATCCGAATATGATGTCATCAACATATATCTGAACTAGTAGAACATCCTCCTTGGTTCTGAAGATAAACAAGGTGTTGTCTATCTTCCCACTGACAAATTTTTTCATTATCAGGAATGTAGAGAGAGTTTCGTACCATGCCCTTGGTGCTTGTTTCAGTCCATACATGGCTTTGTCAAGTTTACAAACATGGTTTGGGAACTCAGAACTCTCAAAACAAGGAGGCTGAGTAACATAAACTTCTTCATTGATCTTTCCATTCAGGAAGGCACTTTTTACATCCATATGGAAAACTTTGAAGTTCATGTAAGTAGCATAGGCAAGGAATATCCTGATGGCTTCCATTCTTGCTACAGGGGCATAGGTTTCCTCATAGTTGATCCCTTCAAGTTGACCACACCCCTGAACAACCAGCCTAGCTTTGTTTTTAATGACAATTCCATCTTTATCAGTCTTGTTTTTAAATACCCATTTTGTACCAAGAGCTGATTTCCCTTAGGGGAGAGGAACTAGTTTCCACACTTTGTTATTGAGGAATTGGTTGAGCTCTTCTTGCATGCCCTCAACCCACCCTGGATGTGTCAGGGCCTCTGAAACCTTCTTTGGTTCAATTTCAGAGAGAAAGTCTGCAAACAGACATTCATGGGCTGAGGCAGCAGAGAGTTTAGCAACCTGACTGCGTGTGAGCATCCCCTCAGATACATCACCAATTATATTTACAAGCTCTATATGTTGTTGTCTTGACCATCTGTCCCGAGGACTTGGATTAGAGCTTGTCGATGGTTGGTGATTATCAGGGACTTGAGATTCCGTACATTGTACTGGGACATCACCTCCTTCTAAAGGATTTTCAGTAATAGGGGATTCGATATTTTCATCACTTATCCCTTCAGTGTTCTCATAGATGGGTGAATCATTTGATTCATTAGCTTGAGAAGTGATAACTTCAGGGACATGTTGAGGTGTGATTAAATTATAAATTAACCTATTAGAGGTGATATATGGAAGGATATATCAGCATCAGTTTGATACTGCTTTGAGGGACAATGTTCATACTCATCAGGAGGATATCTTGATGAGTCATTGCTCCCAATCTCTTCCATTGATTGATTTGTGAAGTTAATGGCATCCATACTTTCATCAAAGGTGACATGAAATGACTCCTTAATCTGTTGTCTCCTTGTGTTAAAGACCCTGAAGGCTTTGGAGACAAAAGAGTATCCAAGAAAGTATCCATCATCAGCTTTGGCATCAAATTTACCAAGATGGTCCTTTTGATTGTGAATGAACACAGGACATCCAAACACATGAAAGTAGTTGATATTTGGAATCTTTTCCCTAAATATTTCATAAGGAGTTTTATCATGTCTTTTGACAATAATACATATGTTCTGAGTATAGCAAGCTATTTTTACAGCCTCAGTCCAGAAGTGTTTTGAAAGATTGGATCCATTAAGCATGGTTCGAGTAGCTTCAATGAGAGTTCTATTCTTCCTTTCAGCCACACCATTTTGTTCAGGTGTGTAAAGAGAAGAGAAGTTCTGAGAAATTCCTTTCTTATCACATAAATTCTCAAGCTCTTGGTTCCTGAATTCTGTTCCATTATCAGTTCGTATTTTTTTAACTTTAGTATCATTTTGATTTTCTACTTGCTTGATAAAAGACATTATGAATTCAGGAGCTTGACTCTTATTTTTCAGGAAGTATACCCAAGTGTATCTAGAGTATTCATCAACAATCACAAGAGTGTATTTCTCATGATTTATAGACATTGGACTGACTGGTCCAAACAAGTCCATATGAAGAAGATGAAGACACTTCCTGATATAAAAGTTTTGTTTTGGCTTGAAAGAAGCTCTCTTGTGTTTACCTTTTTCACAGGCTGAACAAGGCTTGTATTTTGAATACACAAGAGAAGGTAAGCCAAGAACTTTGTTTTGTTTTGCAAGTTTGTTCATATCTTTGAAATTTAGATGTGACAGTCTCTTATGCCAAAGCCAATTGACAGAGTATGATGCTTTTGCAAAGAAACATGCTCCTGAATTTGTTACATATGACATGTCTAGGACATATACATCATTTCGTCTTGGAGCAATCAACACAATTTCCTTGTTAGAATTGAAGATTGTACCTTGCTTATCATCAAACTGGACGATGTACTTAGCATCACACAGTTGGCTGATACTGATGAGATTGTACTTCAGACCGTTTACAAACGCCACTTTTGAGAAAACTATTCCACCACATTTAATTGAACCATATCCCTCAGTAACATAAGATGAATTATCACCGAATACTACATTAGGACCTGGTTGCTCCACGTATTTGTGCAGATAACTTTTGACCCCTGTCATACTTCTTGAACACCCACTGTCTAAGTACCAGACAGGCTCCTTGAAGTGTTTATGCACAAATAACGAGGTGGATTAGTTTCTCTTCTGAGCCCGCTCTTTAGTAGGCTCTTTGGCTCGAAGAGCCTGACGTCTTTCACCTTGTTTGAAGTACTCAAACTCAGCATGATCTAAGGTAGAATGAACATTGCTTCCACATGTTTTGCAACTTAGTCCGACTGAGGATTCAGTACTTTGAGATGACTCAGCTAGCATTCCTCTTCTGACCATGATGATTCTATTGTGTCTTGAGGTAGTGTGATCATTGCTTCCACAAATCTCACACTCAGGGTAATATACACAATCATCAGGTCTATGATCGAGAATGCCAATATGTGTACAAGGTGGGTAAGGCTTAGCCTTGGATTTTTTGGTTTGTTGTGAGGTGGGCCCATATTTGTAAGGCTGAGCATTGTATCTTTTAGCATTTTTAAGTAGAAGAAATGTGCATCTCATGATCTGCTGTCCTTTGATCTTCACTTTTACATTTCATGCAATAGAGAACTCTATAGCAGTCGTCAGTGGTATGATTTGTATAGTGACATAGCTCACAGGTGGGTTTCTTTGTTTTAACTTTCTTAGAAGGCTTAGGTTCAGTTTTGTTACTTGTTGATGATTCAGGCTATAAGGACACAGATGTTTCACCCTGAGTTTTAGAGGCTGAGTTCAGCTTCTCTTCCATGAAAAGTTGGAACAATCTACATAATTCCTCTTGATTTACAATAGGAGTAGAGTTGACTGAATGTTTAGGAGTCCCTGAGGGAGATATAGGTTTGGTTGTATTTTTAGTGACAGTTCTTGACTTAGTGTGATCTGGTATCACTTTTGAGTCAGGCTTTGTTTGTTCAATAAAACCTAACCCAGCTCTTCCTCTAGGTGACTGTTCTTGATAAGACAATAGAATTAGTTTAGAGCATGGACTTGCTCCTTGAAGGTTTTTCAAAGGAGGTAGAGGAGTCTGAATGTCTTCAGCAACACTAGATGTTTCAGTGTTACTGACTTTATCAGTCTCTTCATTCAGACCAAGTTTTTCATTAATAGACTGAGATTCAGGAATTAATATTTTTCCAGTATCAAAATTAGGCAAAACACTCTCAGGGTTTGATCTCTCAACCCAGTCTTTTGACTTAGGAATCATTTCATGATCAAACCCAACTGAGGCAGGAAGAAATGCCTGTTCACTCATTTCCTTAGTAGGTGCCTTTTCAGTGAGTTGTCGTGCCTCAATAATTTTCTTCTTTTGGGCAGGTATTTGACTGTTTATACACTGAGAAGCTAAGGTAGAGCAATTTGTCCATTTCTCATTGATGCATTTTTCTTCATTAAGTTGTTCTTGAAGAGCATGATTGATTTTAGTAAGTTCAGTGTTCTGAAGTTGACAGCTTACTGCTTCAAGTTTAGCTTGTTTTAAAACTAATAAATCTTCTCTACATTTGTTTAATTCAATAACAAGTTTATTATATTTTGACAAAAGATTCAATCGCTGCTCTTCAACAAACGATAGGTCAATGTTAATATACTTAAGGAATTTTTGCCAATCAGATTCTTCATCCATAGAGAGAAGCATGTTTACCTTTCTCATGGTGATGTCAACCCATTCTCCATTTCGAGCATGATTCTTTCCAACTGATAATTCATCATCAGCTAGAGCCATTAACACTTGATACCTGACTTCCTCCTCTTCTGAGGACAAGTCTTCATCATCCCAATCAAAAGTTTCAGCTACCAGCCCCTTGGCTTTGTTCTGAGCAGGCTTTTGAGCCTAAGCAACAGTAGGTTCAGCTTCCAAGAGTGAAAGTTTTGCTTTAACCTTTTTATACTCAGACCTATAGTCTTTCTCAATTTTCTTACTATTCTAAAAACTTTGGTTAATTGGAGAAGCCTGAATTAGTTTTGGTGTAAACTTGGGTTAAAAATTATCATTGCCTGATGAAAAACTTTGAATTTTTTAAGAGGCCAATGGGGTTTTTGAAAGATAATATTTAGCAAAATGCCAGTTTTACCACATCGATAGCAATCCACTCCCTCAGTGTATTGGTTACCAACAAATCTAGTTCTTTTGATATAACGTTTGGTATTTGCCAACATGGCCCTTTCATGATATTCCCTATTCAAATCCCTTATGTATTCAGCACTAGATCTTTCATCCACCTCATCATCTGAGGTTTCTTGAAAATCTTGAACAATTGCATTTGAGTAAAAACCAGTTGTAATGGGGCTATGATCAATTTGGGTAGGTTTGGCTGAGGTGTCTGTTATTAAGGCCTTCTTGGACTCAGGATACCTTCTATTTATTAGATTATCTTCATAGATAAATCTCCCATAAATATCTGCAAGATCCCGAGTCTGTATGTGATTAGCATTTCTCAATCCTTGAGAAAAACCAAGCCATTTTTCAGGGAGACTGTTCACAAAACCAACATTGATTTCATGCTTAGACAGTTTCACCCCGTCATTCGTTAGCTCATTGAGCAAGGTTTTATACCTAGTGTAAGTCTGAGAAAGTGTTTCAGATGGTTTGGCCCTGAAAGTGTTATATTCTAACTTCAGATCCATAATCCTTTTTTCGTTAGTGTCGGATGGTCCTTCAAAACTATGAACAAGATTTGTCCAAGTCTCTTTGGCCGTCTCACACTCGATGACAGCCTCCATATATCGCCAGGAAGACAAGATATTATGATGCTTTTGAGACGTTGGTCTTGATTGACCACTCTCCTTTCATCGGTAGACCATTGGTTTTCAAGTTTGTCATCACCAGCTACTGTTTTTGGTTTGAATGGACCATTCTTAATACAAGTTATGTAATAAGGTTCCATTCCCATCAAATAACATAGCATTCTTTTCTTCCATTTGTTAAATCTTTCAACTTCTAACTTAGGAGCGTGAACAGAGTAACTCGCTCCTTTTTTGTTAACAAGATGGGGTACATTACTTTCAGCCATAATGGATCAAGGTTTTAAAAACTTTGATACGGTAGTTAAAAGTTTTATAATCCTACCGCTCTGATACCACTTGTTGGTCCATTGTAATTAGTACTATACTTAAGTATACTAAGTATAGTCCTAACCCATGGTTAAGTAATGCTATAAACTTAATACAAGTAAGTAAATAACACAAAGGTTTTCAACGTTTAACTCTTAGCTTTATTAAAGAATTATACCCTATTGTATACGAAGCTACAATATGGATTGAATAGACAATGTGTGGTTTTGTGATCTCCTCTCTAACAAGCTAGTCCAATCCTAACGATTGGTAAGCTTGACGATTCTATCAACAGGAGTTTAGAACTTAAGTGTGTGATCGTGTTTAGAGGAGAGAAAACTTGTTTGTGAATGTCTAAAGCATTAAGTGCACAAACTTATTTTCTCTCCTTTACAAGAATCCTATTTATTGAAGGAAAGTTGGGCAGAAGACAATAATTGCCCATGTGTAATTCTTGTCTTATTGATATAGTGTAGTATCTTGTCTTACCATATTCTAAGTAGTAAGACGTTAGTCCTTTACACTTGTCAGTACCCCATCTATCCCAAAAGGGTAAGTCACGCTAATTGTGTGATGTACTTCATCTTGTCACAATTCAACTTATCCCGCCTTTTCTTCAGTCTGGGAGAATGCTTGTTTTCTTCAGGGAGATCGTATGGGGTTCAGTGAGTCTATTGCCACAACTCACTAAACCCATCACCTTCTTCTTCGTCATAGAAGACATTCATTGAGCTTCGCCTCTCTGAATGCTTGAGTCTTCCTTTTAGACTCAGTCTAAGAACTCGAAGGCAACTCACTGAGTGACTGTTCACTCAGTGACCTCGTTATGTTCAAGGTTAATAATTCACTTAGGCTGATTGTTATTCAAATCCTTCAGGGAGGTCATTAGGTACTGAATTGACCTAACAATTTCTTTAAGAGTTCAAGACCGATGACCCACCTCTTGGAAAAAGAGGCTCCTTTCCTTTTTACCCAAGAGTGTTTAGACTCTTTTGAGATACTTAAGGAAAAGTTGACTAAGGCTCCCGTTCCAAATTAGGATTTGCCCTTTGAGCTCATGTGTGACGCTAGTGATTATGCCGTGGGGGCGTGTTAGGACAAAGAGTGTATAAGCATTTTCAACCTATACACTATGTTAGTAAAACCATGACGGGTGCTCAACTTCACTATACCACCACGGAAAAAGAGTTGCTTGCTATAGTCTATGCCTTTGAGAAATTTAGACCTTATCTTGTGCTCTCCAAGACCATAGTGTATACGGATCATTCCGATCTCAAGTACCTCATGACAAAGCAAGATGCTAAGCCTAGACTGTTGAGATGAGTTTTGTTGCTACAAGAATTTTCCATTGATATTCGTGATAAGAAAGGAGCCGAGAATTTAGCGACGGATCATTTGAGTAGACTTGAGCATCCTTTTCAAGGAGAATTGCCTCATAAGGAAATTAATGAATCCTTTCCATTAGAGGAGCTCATGTCTATCTCTTCACAAGAGGATGCCACCCCTTGGTTTGCAGATATTGCAAACTATCTTATGGGGGATGTGCTAATAGAGGGTCTCACTTCGCAACAAAAAAAGAAATTTCTTAAGGAAGTCAAATACTACTTTTGGGATGACACTTACCTATTTAGGAAATGTGCGGACCAAATCATTAGACGGTGTGTAGATGGGCCCGAGGCATTTAAAATCTTATAAGCTTGTCATAAGGGACCTACGGGTGGTCATTTTGGGCACAACTACACCACCAAGAAAGTATTTGATTCGGGTTTCTATTGGCCTTCAATTTACAAAGATGCCCAAGAGATGGTGAAATTTTGTGATGTATGTCAAAGACAAGGAAAAATTAATCAACGAGATGAGATGCCACAAAACTTCATACAAGAGTGTGAGATTTTTGATGTATGGGGAATAGATTTCATGGGACCTTTTCCATCATCTAAAGGAAATAAGTACATACTCGTAGCCATAGACTATGTTTCAAAGTGGGTTGAGGCCAAAGCCTTGCCAACTAATGATGCTCGAGTTGTAGTGAAATTTTTGAAGCAATTATTTTCTAGATTTGGTGTACCTCGGGCTATCATAAGTGATCGTGGGACTCATTTTTGTAATGATCAATTTACAAGAGTCATGAAGAAGTATGGTGTTAACACTCAAACTAATGGGCAAACCGAGGTCACAAATCGTGGTTTGAAGAGAATTTTGGAAAGAACGGTGTGAGAGCATCGAGATTTTTTGTCGGATAAGCTTGATGATGCTTTGTGGGCTTTTAGGACGACTTTTAAGACAGCAATTGGTTGTACTCCATATAAGCTTGTCTATGGAAAAACATGCCACCTCCCATTTGAGTTAGAGCATAAGGCTTCATGGGCTCTCAAATGGGCAAACTTTGATTTAAACCAAGCTGGTTCACATAGAAAGGACCAACTCAATGAAATGGATGAATTGAGAGCCAATGCTTATGAGAACTCATTGCTTTACAAGGAAAAGACTAAGCAGTTACATGATGCTATGATTAAGAACCGTGAGTTCAAACTTGGAGAGCCGGTTCTCCTCTTTAACTCAAGGTTGAAACTCTTTGCGGGCAAGCTTAAGTCAAGATGGTCCGGTCCATTCACTATTGCTCAAGTGTTTCCATATGGAACTATTGAGTTGTCACAACCCAATGGCCCAATTTCAAAGTGAATGGTCACCGTGTTAAGCACTATTTTGGGGAGGACATTTTTGTGGAAATGGTCCAAGAGATCCCCATTTTCCTCATAAATGAATTCATTGTGGAATGAGTCGAGCTAGAGACTCCATAAATCAAGCTTGAATAACTAGGTTTAGAGTTTTTAGATTTAGAGTGTGGTAGGATAGAAATAAGGGTATAGAGTTGAGGATAAGTGAAGGGGGAGACCTTCCTTTTGTATTCATGTTGTTTGTACGGTTGCTCTCTCTCATCACGTGCATTGGAGCTTATGGAGGAAGCCCTTGTATCCGGTTCACTTCGTTACTATTGTGACTTTTCATAACCACATTGTGCTTAAAAATGAATTCACTATAGTTGATCTTTCCTTAGCTTGGGTTAAGCAAAGTTTTCAATGTCCTAAGTGTAGGGGTGTTTACTCCAATATTCATAAACATTGAGGAAAATGTTTATCTTAAGTGTAGGGGGTCTTCTATCGAAGTGACGTTACCTAGACTTTGTCATTGACCTTCATGATAACATGGAAATTAATTTTTCAAACATTTTTCAAATTTTTGATCTACTTTGGCCACTAAAAATATGCATTCATAATTTTTGCATCAATCATTTTTCATTTGCATAACATATTTACATTGTATATATTTCTTCTTTTATTTTTCATCAAAATATATAAAAAGGAAAAAATATAATCAAGGATATGGTTTAACAAGTTTAGATATCTTTGACATATTAGGCCCGCCATGGATACTTTGACTCAACCCGAGTTTGAAAAGCATTCTCTAGCTAGTAGCCTTAACCATGTTTACCTTCATTGGTTTATTAGGTTAAGCATCTACTAGTCTCATTATTTGAGATTTTAAACTGTGGAGAACAAGAGATGATAGAGTTTGAAATAAGTGTGAAGGGCTAAATAAACCTCATATTCATTAATTGTGGCTTTTATATCCCCTTTCGTAACCTTTACTTTCTTGTCAACGCATGTATATATGTTAATAAATAATCAAGAACGGTTTTAATTGGTTTGTAGTCTCTTATGCATTTTTGACTAATCATTCATGGTTGGTATAAGTACGTCTTAAGATTCTAAGTTAGAACGTTTTAAGTGTACTAGACTTATGTCATGCTTAATACTTAGCGGGTGTTTTTCCTTTTATTCTTTTCAACTTTCTTTGTGAGGAATAAAGAAAAATAAGAGCAGCTTATGAAAAAAATGAGTGGCTAGAAAGAAAAAAAAAGAAAAAGAAAGAAAAAAAATTATTATACAAGACTCCCACGAGGGGCAGTGAAGTGTTAATTATTGTGACTTTTGAATTCCAATATTACTCTGACAAGGGTTGTGGGGATTCGATAGTTTCTCCAATCCAATATTACCTTGACGGGTTGCGGGATTGAAGATCCAATGTCTCAAAAAGGCGGCGGATGTAAATTATTGCGTGAGTTTTATTTTCTTTTTCTTAGAGAGTGAGTAGATACTTATTTATGCATGATATAATGATCTTACACATAAGGCGAATGACTTATTATTCTTGAGTCGGACTTATATCAATTATGGGCGGTTTTTGGAGTAATTGATGAGAGGATTAGTTAGAGATTAAAACCGGGCTTCCTTATTTTGAGATTTTACATTTCTTATATTTTACGCTTTAAATAATGACAAATTTGCTCTCAAGAAATTTTCTCAAATAATAACCGGTCTTAGAGGCATAATAAGTGGGGGTATGAGAGTAACACACTTAATCAATATGAATAAGTTGACACACTTTCACTTGTGGATAACAATGATCTTGTTTTTAAGCTTGGTATGGGGAAAGTGAAACTTGAGGGTGATAAGTGTTCATGGTACCAAAAGCTCTAATCTAAGTCACTGATTTCTTTATGAGTTATTTACATTATAACCATTTCAAGAAAATCCAAAAATATATAACTAGAATTGCTTTCCTTTGCATTGCGTTGTATGAAATCAAGATCATGCATCATATAGTATAGAGTAGTGTAAAAGCATTTCATATTGGCCAAGGTGGGTTAATTATGAGAAAAGTGTAAATTGGTGCTTTAAAATATGGCATTGCATGAGGTCATGGCAATGATCAAGTGTAGGGGATTTGATATGAGCAAAATCTCATATCAATAAATCAACAATCACCCTAAATCACATAGCAAATGCCTAACTTTTATACAATAAAGTAGTATTATGTGGTATGTTTTGTGTTTGTGCTTGTTCAGGTAACAAGGATACAAATTTGAAGTAAACAAGTGAAATCAAGCCAAAAGATGAATAAAAGACAAGAGAAGGATCAATAATGACAATCCATGTGAAGACAAAGGACCTATCTTGACAACATTCAAAAGATGAAGGACTAAAGTGTAATTTTGGAAAAGTCAAGATCATAGTCGAATTTGGTCAACATTTAAGTCAAACAAGTCAAAGGGCTCTAAATGTTCAAGATGAAAGTTGAAGGATCAAATATGTCAAAGAAATGAAGTTTGGGGACTAATTTCTACTCTGCCTAAACTACAAGGGCTGAAGTTGAGAAATTTCATACAAGTTTGGGGTTAATCTGTGTGAAGAGGAAATAAGCCAATGAGGTGCGAGTAAAAGAGTGACAAGGATCACCAAGTCACCCCACTAACGCCGCCAGCATTAATAACCAAATCTTCAACAGTGAAAACCCACTTGACTTATTTCAGCCAATGAAAACATGACATGCAATGTTTATTTTATCCAAAGTGGATAGTGATCCGCAACTCACACTTTCATCCGATCATACATTGCCACGTATCACTTTCAAGTTCATATGAGCCCAGTAACGGGAATCTACTACACTTCATATCAGGCAAAGTTATAAACATGAAAAGTGCTTCATTTCACGAGACAAATTCATTCATAACATCCAATTAAGCTGAAATTAATTCAATCAAAAACCCCCAATGTGTTCTTGAGCTGGATTTTGCAATTAAGAGATTGAAGACACGTGGAGCTCAGTGATTGGCTACAACACGTCATCCTCCCCAACATAATCTCATATTTACTCTATAAATAGGACAGAGATAGCTCATTTGTACTTGTAGATTGTAGGTGTGAAAAACACACACTTTACTTTTCTGTCATTTCCAGTTCTTCAAAGTAGATAGCAACTACTCTTAGGTGTTTGACAACCACCTAAGAGTTAGTTAGTTAGTAACAAAATTGTAACCAATTTTCCCTCCATTAATAAAATTCAACATTCAGTTTCACTCAATTCTCATTCTCCTACCTTCATTACTATAATCCTGTTGATACTATGTTGTTCTATTGATCATCCATGATCAATGGAAGATATTTGATGATTTGAAGACTTGTAGCTGTTCAGAATTCCATTTGCAGTTTATTTTTAGTCATTTGAAGCAGTGTAGCAGGGTGATGATTGTAGCAGGTTTTGGTGATGATATGATGGTGATTAGTGGATGATTAATGGTGTTTTAGTTATACTTAGAAGGCTCAGCGCCTCTCTACTCCTTCAGTGGTGGCACATTGCTAAAATGAACATACTCTTTTGTTTTAAATTCCCCTAAACTGTCAAGGCATGCTAATTCTTAGTGTTAAACTTAAATGTTGAATTGATGATGTGATTAGTTTACTTGTAGTTTAATTTTGTTGATTTGATAGCCTGTTTGTAGATTTATAGGTTTTCCTTTAGTTTTACTTGATTACATTTAGAATTTTCATCAGTCATTGATGATTAGTGGTCACTTTAAGTTTTAACCAGTTAACTAGCTTGTTTTTGGCTCAAAACCATTCCATTTCTTCATTTGAACAAAGTTTGATAAGTCTCTTAATTAGTCATTAACTTGTGCTCAAAAAGCTGTTGAAAAACTTCTTATTCAGCTTTTTAAGTGGTGTTTGGTTTTAGATCAAGTTTGGTGTAAGAGTTTGTTAAACTTGTTGAAAAGTTTTCATTTACACTAAGTCCATTAGTGTAAGCATATTTGTCAAGTTTTGAGGTCCAACTTGCTTTCAAACAGGCAAATGGTAGTACAAATCTTTGGGTCAAGACTTTTATCAAGTTCATCAGCAAAACTAGTCAACTTTGAATCCATGGCATTTCCTTATTTCCTGATGAATTTAGCTGAAACCTGTTTCAATTTGTAGCTTAACATACATACTTTCAGTAATTGGAAATTCTATAGTATCAAGCATTGAGTGAGTTCTTTGCTTATTAGTTAGATTAATAGCAAACTTAAGTTTCTGTGATAACGTGCTTACTGTTTTCATAGATCTCTCAATCCACTTCACAAATCTCCCAATTTTCTTTCACAAAATCATTTGCAAACTTGTCCTGAGTAAATTCTGAAAATTTGAGCTTATTGGATTTTTGGTCAACTTTGTTCAAAATAAGCTGATTTTGGCTTATTCAAGATTCTAACTTATTTTGTTGCTTATTTTCGAAACAAAAAAACATTCCAAGCTTTGTGATACTTGATAAAACAGTTTTTGCAATAAAATTGTTTTGTGGATGATTAGATTTCAAATGGGCTTATTGTTGGCTTATTGAGATAAGCTAAGTAGAGATTGAACAGCTTTTAAGCAAAACCCTTTTACCAGCCTAGCTTATTTTGAGTTTTAAGCAGTTTAGAAAAAACCAGATTGATTTTGGTTGAGCAATAAGCTCATTCGAGCTTATTTAAGTCAACTTGCCCGTTTTTGAAAAAGTTCTTGTCTTAATTGCAATTTGGTCCTTTGTTTTTGCTAAACATTGTAATCAGTGCTAAACTTTATACTTTTTACGTTTTGCAAAAGTTAGTCCCTGAAATTTCATATGTTACAATTTCAGTTGGACAGTTTTCAAATTTGTTAAGTTTGTTTACAAGTTTGTTATAATTTACATAATTGGTCCCTATTGAGTCTGATTTTACACTTGTAGTCCTATATTTTCATCTGTTTATATTTCAAGCATTTTTACTTTTATGCATTAGAAACTTGTACTTTATGAATATTATTTGGTACTTGCACTTTGTTTTACGGATACGTTGCATTAATATTTTCATTTTTCTACGTGTTTGATTGAATTAGACCTAGAATCCAAATAACCTTTAACAACCAAAAATAATTTAAAGCTTGATATTAGTAGGCCTTTCAATTTGTATTGAGTCGAGAATAAACGAACTTAAAAATACTCAATATCAAATGGCGCCGCTGCCGGTTCATGACATTAAGAGAGACTATTGACTGACGGTTTCGATTGGATTTTGGGATCCGTTCCCCGAGTGGACGTTATTTTTACGTATCATAAATCCAAAACATAAAAAAATCAAAAATATAAAAATATAAAAACTAAAAAATAACAAAATCAATTCTTTTCCTAAAGAATTGAACCAAAAAAATAAAAATCCAAAAATCAATCTTTTCCTAAGAGATTGCACCCAAAAATATATATTATTGGTTTTCATCGGTTTTTACGTACATATAGTAGTTTCTTTAAAAATCCAATAAATACAAAAATATTTTTGATATATTATTATACGTAGATACGTATACGTATACGAACAGTCAATACACATACTTCCATAAGTATTGCTTTTGCAATACACCGTGTTCGGGAGCGTTCCGGTCCTTGACACGCGTATCGATCAAATTTAATTAAAGCAAGAATAGATAAATACTTCCAATAGGCAAGAATTCAAAGAATACAAACTACAAAGTGAATAGAAAGGCGACGTGCTATAAAATGTCGTCTAAGGGTTAATAGGTACTTAAGTGCTTCGCGCCACCTAACCCTCCGTTCACTAGGGAGTATTCTAAGAAGGAAAGCTTGATTGGGGGTCTTGGACCCAAGTATTACTTACATATACTATACTTTCTTGTTGATATTACTTTTTGAACCTCAGAAAGGATAATCCCTTCTTTTCCAAACTCGAACGAGAGCTTCTCTCTCACTCTTTGATTTGAGTTGCATGCTCAGCCGCGGGCGTGCACAAATACCTTTTGGTGTATAACCCCTTCCTCCTAAAATGAAGAAAAAGAGAAAGAGTAAAAACAACACCGTCCATCAATATGATCCTGAGAATCGTCCTTTGATCAACACGCAAGAAGCCATGGCCGCCATTGACAATCGATCTTTGATGGCACACCTATAATCCAATGTGCAAGGATATGCCGATACCATTGTTATACCCGAGATACCCGCAAACACCTTTGAGCTTAAGACATCTATGATTATCTTGGTTTAAAACACACCATTTTTTTGAGAGACCTGGTGATGATCCACATGATCATATCAATAAGTTTATATCTCTCTGCAATACCCTTAAGTAAAATGGAGTTCCTCATGATGCCATTAAGTTGATCCTAGTTCCATTCTCATTAGAGGGCAATGCTAAGTATTGGTTGGATAAGCAACCACCTAAGAGCATTCTTACTTGGGATGACTTTACTAAGAAGTTTTTGAACAAGTTCTTTCCTCCATCTAAGACCACAGCTTTAAGAAACCTAATTATTGGATTTCAACAAAAACCTAGCCAAACGTTTAGTGATGCTTGGGAAGAGTACAAGGAGTTATTGAGAAAATACCCCAATCATGGATTCAATGAAGTTCACCAAATCAATACTTTCTACAATGAATTAAGACCACATCATCAAGATTCCTTCAACTCCTCCGCGGGTGGGAATATTCTTACCAAATCCATTCAAGAGGCATGGGACATTATTAAGAAATCCATGGTGCAAACAAACACAAAAATTAATGAGAGAGTCCATGTTATTCAAGAGGGTGTTTCCAAATCATTTGAGAGTCAACTCCTTTCACAAATGCAAGAATGGACCCAAGCCCAAAAGGCACAACAAGAAATAATGCAAGATACCCAAAATATGCAACAAACAATGATGCACGACTTTATGAAAGTTTCCTTGGGTAACAATTCCACCAACGATAAGAATGCCATTGCTATTTCATGTGAGACTTGTGGAGGTCCTCATTCTTACCAACAATGTGACAAGGTTAAAATTTACCAAGGTGAATGTTATGCTTATCAAGATGAACATAGAGAGCACTTCAAGCCTAACATTAACCCAAATAATCTCTCTTACAAATCAAATAACTACCTTTCTCCACTCGGCTTTCCACCCCATCCACCCACCCAAAATCAACCCAACCCTCCTCAATTGTTACAAAGAAATCAAGGGCCTAGGCCAAACTACCAAGGGAACAACTATAGAGAACCCAATAACTTTCAACATCAAGGATATAACTTTCATACAAACAATCAAGGATTTAACCAACCACCTCCACCCTTTCAAAATCAAGGATACCATAAAGTTCAAAATCAAGGATATGGGTAAAATGATACTTTTGAGCTACTTGAAAGAAGAATTCATGAAAGTGAAAAGAGAACACAAGATCAAATAAGAGCTATGAATGAGGAGACAAACAAGAAATTTATGATGCTTCTTAATCAAAGGCCACAAGGGGCTCTACCTTCAAACACACAAACAAATCAAAGGGCTAATGCCAATGCTATTACAACAAGAAATGGAAAGAAAACTAATGATCCTTCACCTCCTACACTTCCTATGGTTAAGCCTACTATGGTTCCACCTTGTGATAAGCCTTCAACATCAAACTCACCACCTTCAAGCTCTACAACTTCAACACCTACACCTTCTCAACCTACACCCACTTCTCCTTTACCTTCCACACCTACTAATGAAGAAACTAACAAAGAGAAACCTTCCACAACAACAACTACTCAACCTATACCATAACCAAGCCTTCCTTACCCATCAAGATTGAGAAAGGAGAAACTTAAAAACAAGGATGATTTTCAAGCCTCGAACTTTTTGAGGATATTCAAGCAACTTAACATAAACATATCCTTTGCGGAAGCTCTTGCATATATGCCAAAATTTGCTAAAATGGTCAAAGATCTCCTCTCCAACAAGGAAAAGTTGGTGGATTTGCCTAACACATCACTTAATGAGAATTGCTCCGCCGTGTTGCTC
This sequence comes from Glebionis coronaria, assembly GCA_025667525.1. Taxonomy (NCBI): domain Eukaryota; kingdom Viridiplantae; phylum Streptophyta; class Magnoliopsida; order Asterales; family Asteraceae; genus Glebionis; species Glebionis coronaria. The sequence goes on from CM046880.1 coordinate 191,247,773, forward strand.
AAAACCTTACCTACAAAACTTGGAGATCCAGGGCGGTTTTTGATCCCTTTTAATTTTCCCAGGGTGGAAAATTGCATGGCACTAGCGGATCTAGGGGCAAGCATTAATCTCATGCCTTTATCGGTTTGGCAAAAACTCTCTTTTCCCGAGCTCACTCCTACTAGGATGACCCTTGAGTTATCCAATCGTACCATAGCTTATAAGGTATGCATTGTGGAGGATGTGTTTGTCGGGGTTGATAAGTTTACCTTTCCCGCGGATTTTGTAGTGGTTGATTATGATATGGACCTGAGAGTTCCTCTTATAGTTGGTAGACCATTTTTGAGGACGGGTCGTACTCTTATAGATGTGTCGGAGGGAGAACTAATTATGAGAGTTTAGGACGAGAAAGTGGTGTTTAATGTGACAATCTAACATTATCAGGTAGTTAAATATTTTCTTGTATAATATTTTGAAACTTATTTTTGTGTTGGTTGACGGACTCACAATTTACGGATTTAAATTTGGGCTTATGTGCATAATTTGGCGTCTTTTACGACTAAACCGGAAACCTTAGGATTACGTATTTACGTTTTTGAACTCCGTTTTTGATGAGACAATTTTTATTGGATTCGTTTTGTGACGGTGATTCATAATTTATAAAAACGTTTTTCGTAAAACGACCCGAGGGCACGTAAATCGAGAAAACTAGAATCAAGAAATACCCGTAAACTAGTGAGATGGGACAAAACACTTTGTCCCACCCCACTAGCTTAATAGGACGGCACACTTGACACCACAACACTAATGTGGCACCAAGTTAAGTAACTTACACCAAGTGTAAGCCTTAGCTTACCTTTCAAGCTAACACATACCACTAACTAGCTAAACTAGTAACTTGTTTTCATTTCTATCATCCTTACATGCAATCCACTCCAAAAACTCTCTCAACTCTCTCCCTTTGCCGTCCCAAATAAGCCAACAAACACCCTCTTTGATCTTTTCTAGCCATAAACCACATGCTTACTAGTCCTATTAAGGTGTTCTCTTGAAGCCTTGATCATTTGGTGGCCATATTAAAATCTTTGGAGGTGATTTGCTTGTGTCCTAGGGCTGATTTTCCAACATATGTTCTTGATATTTGATGGTCTTGGAGATACTTGTTGTGTTCATCAAGTTCTTGTCTTCCTAAACAAGAAATCCACTTGGATTGGTAAAGAAGATCATCCTCTCCATTTTTCTCTTGTTATTTTGTAAAGAACAAATGTATTTTCTTTCATTTTGTATATGTATATGATGTATATATGATGATAAAAATGTTGTGTGGGGATCAAGTGTTGATAAATATGCTTAAAAATGATGATAACTATAAGAAATGAAGCTAAAATCTTGATTATTTAGTTGGCTGTATAAAAACAGTAGATAACTAAAAGATGAACTGTTAAAATTGCATGGTTTGATCCATTTAAAGTAAGTAGATGATGTTATACACATGTGAGAGTTGGCCATGCAATGGAATCAAAATAATGAGTGGGATATGATCAAAACAAGTTAGGTGATGTAATCTGAATAAGCAGTTTTGTAGGGACTGTTAAGGCAAGTTAAACTCAAAATGGGCAGTAGCTATATCTAAGTTAAATGTAGCACATATTATGAAGAACATGTCATCCAAAAATGAGCTTCTAAGTCATTATAGAACTCTAGATATGTTAAAAATGGTGAACATGAAGTTAAAAATCAGATTTTTGGAAATAATGTTTATTAATATTATATAAGCACTCACATTATAATGTATAAAATGTAAAAATATAAACCCACTAACTTATAAAACTTATTTATATAAATGTATAAAAGGTTAATTAAATGGGTAAATTATATAAATGGTGGTAAAATAATATTTATAAGTAATAAAAACTATAAACTTGATTTTTACGACTTTTTCGGCTATCGCCGTAAAATTAACGTTTTTCGCCAAATAAAACTTAGACGACCAAACCCGTCTAATGTAAAGTTTATAAAAGTCATATACTGATGTATAGGTAACTAATACAAGTAAAAACCGATAAAACCCGAACTATAAGAAATACGGACATTTACGAGCTAACTAAACATATTGGACTAATAATTGGACTTAATAAGATAAAAACTTGTAAAAATAACTTATTGGGCTTAACCCATTTGGGCCCAACATGAAAAGTATATATACTGATAATATAGGTATAAAAGGGATAAAAACAAGTTAAAGAACTTATAGAAGGCTTAATGGACTTAAAATAGGTAAATCGGTAAAACTAGCAAACTAGTAAAACGTTACCAAAACGTAAACACTAAATTGAGTAAACAAGGATGTATAAACCCACTTGATCATCATCATATGTACAAAATCATCATATGTATATTGTTATTTTGATAAAAGTCATTGGACCGAGTCTAAGACAGATTATTATTTATATAGGTTTCCGTGACCGAAGCACGCCCGTAGCCGATAATCCGCCTTTCATTAACAACGTGAGTTCATAGCCTCGAACTCTTTTAAATGTTTTATAAAATGATTTGTAAACCCGCGAGGGAGATAACATGCTAGATTTTTATAAAAATAGAACACAAGTAGTCCCGATTGTATGCTTAATGATATGGACCCGAATGATGCTATGACCCTATATTCGAGACTAAAAGGATTATTAGTAGTTAGGTTATGTCACTTAAAGTCTCATTAGCATGAATTGTGAACTACCGGGTTTTGGTAGACGCTTATGCATTTGATAGTACTATTTGGGGACGATCACCCCAGTTCGCGCCTTGACGGTTGATCCCCGTCGTACCACATTGATTGGTAAGCGAATTTATGTATGAGAAGATTCCATAGCGTGATTTTTGTGACTACACGCTAACTTAGATGGGCAAATTGTTTGTCGGGTTCGCGGCCCGCTGTTTCACAGTAAGGTAACAATGTCATGCGGCTAATAATAATCCTATAATCTATTCAATCTATATAATCTAAATAAACGATATGATACGACGCTATTAACGATGAATATATTACCTATCATCGTAATATAGAGACTACGGTCTCATGGACGGTTTAAGATGTATGCTTGATTTATATATTGCCTGACTAGCAATATGAGAACTTACTTCCGATATTATACTTGTGTTCTGATTTTAAATGATTGTAAATGATTGTTTTTATATAACGGTTTTCATTAAACTCTATGAATTCACTCGGCATTCGCTGATATGATTTTTGCATGTTTTTATCTCAGGTGCTTGAAGGTAATCCGGATGGAGATCGACTCTGATGGCCCACACTTAATATTAAAAATGTTCATTCGATCTGTGTTTTGTAAACTTAATGACCTGTATAATTTGGGACATGTTGTACGCTTTTAAAACATTTTATCGAATGAATGTTTGTTAAACCTTGTACAACCATTTTTATGTGTTGTCTATGAATGGAGTTATTGTGCTATCCCGTAACACTCTGAAAGACCCTTCCGCTGTACCGATACGAAAAATGAGAGTGTTACAGTTTGGTATCAGAGCTCTCGTTATAGAGAATAAAAGATTTTAAAAACCAAGGTTTTGAACAAAACTTTTCAAAATCTTTTGACAATGAACATTTGAGAAAATATTTGAAAAATCTTTTGACTATAACGGTGCCAGAGATCTCCGACGTTACCAACAAGCCCTATTGAGAAGATATATATTTTGATATATATAATATAATTTATATATATGTATATATCGTGATTTCATTATGTAATTGTTTAAATAGTAGGTTATCCTAATACGAGATAAATATATAAATGCAGATTGTCATGGCTGACCCTAATATTCTTGTAGAAAACCATGCTATTCCCGAACCTAATATAGAAGATGATCCTTATTTAGACTTAGTAGATTTTGATATCGATGATGAGGAGGAACCATTTGAGGATCCCGAGCCCGAGTTAGGACTAGGAGATCAGATTGCCCCTCAGGTTGACTTGGTAGAGAATGATATTGAGAATGTGGATATTGAGAATGTGGAGATTGAGAATGTGGATATTGAGAATGTCGATATTGAGAACGATGATGAGATTGGGTTAGATGATTTAGATGACGAGATTGACGACGAGGATGTCGAGGAGGATGTAGGTATAGATATTGAGGTTGATGACGATGAGGAGGATGAGCTTATTTATCCGTATGATGTTCCAGAGGGCGAGCCTTTTCCCCCACCAGTTTGTTTGTCTGATTCTGAGGATGAGTTACCTAGGGATGAAATGTCTGAATCGTCTGAATCTGATTCTGAATCAGAGGAGGATGAGGATGACGATGCACCTGACGGTACTGATGGTATTGCTACTCGTAGATGTGAGATAGGAGAGTCGTCTAGTGCTCGAGAGGCTACTCATATTGATGGTCTTGCACCATGGGCCTTGAGACGCGATCTAGATGCTTCCCGTGTTAAGAGTTGTGTGACAGAGATTGGATTAGGTATTGTTCAGACTCAGGTTGCTTATTTGGAGTCAAAGACAAAGGTTGGCGAGAAAGAACGAGAATTGCTTAGTTTGGATTTGAGTGATGTAGAACGTGGATTGAATGAGGCTTTTAGGAGGTTATCGGTGTTGGAAAGTCGTGAGTTTGCTGAGATGAAGAAAAAGGTGAATACTATGGAAATTCAGTTGAGTGTGGCTCGTGCGATGCGTGAGAAAGCTGAAAAGGAGTTGAATATATCCGTGGGATGGAACAGTAGAATTTATGCTGACATGGTTGAAAGAGGAGTAATCCGTAAGCGCCCAGCTGAAGATGTGTCTAGTGATCGTCCGGCAAAGATCCAGAAGACGATGGATGATGGACCATCTGGCGGTTCTCAGTAGACCAGTCTGTATTTAGTAGTGACCTTTATATCTTTTGTGCCTTTGTAGCTTTGACTGAACCGACTTGTTAGTAATAGACTTGGTACGAATTTTGAGTGTATATAGTGCTAGAACTTTGATATGGGATGTACTAAGACAATACTTTTGTTTCAAATCGAATGAAATATGTATATTGTCTTGAATTCCATATTGTGCCTTATTTGTATCTTGATTATGAATTCGATCCATATTATATGAATCCTTTGTTGGATGAATGCTTAATACTTTGAAATTGTGGAATTATAGAATTATGCCGCCCAAGAAGGCTGTGACTGAGGATGATGTACGTAGGATTATTACGGAGCAAGTTACCGCATCTATGACTGAATTTATGGAAAATGCTAGAAATGGAGCTGGCGGTAGTGGAGCTGGCGGTAGTGGAATTGGCGGTACTAATGTGAATGTGAATGCTAATAATGTGAATGCTAATGCTGGAGGAAATGTAGGAGGACTTGGAACGAATGCACCTGAAGTTGGTGGTTGTACTTATGTAACGTTCATGAAGTGTGAACCTCTACCTTTTAATGGAACTGAAGGTGCTGTAGGACTAAGCCAGTGGATTGAGAATATTGAATCGGTGTTTAGGATTAGTAAGTGTAAGGAGGAAGATAAGGTGACTTTTGCTATGGCTACTCTTAAAGGTCGTGCGTTGACTTGGTGGAACGGGAGAATTGCTTTCATGGGTCTTGATGCTGCTAATGCTACTCCTTGGGCTGAAATTAAGAAGTGGATGACTTTGGAGTTTTGTCCTCGTAGTGTGATCATTAGGTTAGAACAAGAGTTGATTCATCTGAGAATGAAAGGTGTGGACATTGATAGTTACACGAATCGATTCCATGAGTTGGCCTTGCTATGTCCTCGATTGGTTGAACCCGAAGAGATCCGAATTGAGCAATATGTGAAAGGGTTGACCAGGAATATCCGGGGGGGCGTAACATCATCTAAACCACTGACCATTGATGATGCTGTTCGAATGGCTTACCGACTCATTGGACAGATAATTCAGGATAAGGAAGATGAAGCCCGTGTAGGTGAGAAAAGAAAGGGTGACGGTGATCGTGTAGATAGAGGTGATAATAGGAAGAATTTCAATCGCCGTCAGAACAAGAGAAAGGGGAATGCAAATGCTCTTACCAACAATGCACCGCGCAACGATGATAGATGTCCTAAGTGTGGCAACAAGAGGCATGCTGGCGACTGCTGGAAGTGCCGAAATTGCGGAAAGCTTGGACACAAGGTTGAAAGGTGTAAGAAGGGAACCATTTGCTTCAGCTGTAATGAAGAAGGTCATAGGAAATCGGAATGCCCCAAGTTGAAAGCGATTGTACCTGGAAGAAACCCCCAGGGTGGTATGTACCAACTTGGAACAATTGAGGTGAAGAAAGAGGATCCGAATGTCGTTACCGGTACGTTTTTACTCAACAATCATTATGTTGTTGTTTTATTCGATTCGGGTGCCGATAGGAGCTTTGTATCCACTAAATTTAGTGCCCTTATTGATATTGAACCTGTTGAGATAAGTACCAGTTACGAGGTGGAATTGGCTGATGGTAAATTAGTAAAAACTAATAAGCTATTAGAAGGATGCTCTCTAAATCTCTTAAACCATTCCTTTCCGATTGATTTGATGTTGATAGAATTAGGTAGTTTTGATATTATTATTGGTATGGATTGGTTATCGTTGAATAATGCTACTATTTTATGTGGAGAGAAGAAGGTTAAGATTCCTCTTAGGAATATGACGTTAGTAATTGATGGTAGTCGAGGTGAATCCCGTTTGAAAATCGTTTCATGTATTAAAGTCCAAAAGTACATCAGGAACGGTTGTGAGTTATTCTTAGCTCAAGTGACTGGGAATGAGTCTAGGGAGAAACGATTGGAAGATGTACCTATTATTTGTGAATTTCCTGAGATATTTCCTAAAGATTTACCCAGACTTCCACCGATAAGGCAAGTAGAGTTTCGAATCGATTTAATTCCTGGTGCTGCACCGGTGGCACGTGCGCCTTACCGATTAGCCCCTTCTGAATTAAAGGAGTTATCTGAGCAACTTAAGGAGTTGTCTGATAAAGGTTTTATTCGACCGAGCTCGTCGCCTTGGGGAGCTCCAGTCTTGTTCGTTAAGAAGAAGTATGGATCTTTTCGTATGTGCATTGATTACAGGGAACTGAATAAGTTGACAATTAAGAATCGATATCCTTTACCTAGGATTGATGATTTGTTTGATCAACTGCAAGGATCTAGTGTGTATTCTAAGATAGATTTGCGGTCAGGATATCACCAACTTCGCATCCGTGAAGAAGATATTCCTATAACTGCATTTAGAACTCGTTATGGACACTATGAATTTCAAGTAATGCCATTTGGGTTAACTAACGCACCTGCGGTTTTCATGGATTTAATGAATCGAGTGTGCAAGCCCTACTTGGATAAATTTGTGATTGTGTTTATTGACGATATTCTAATCTATTCTAAGAATGAAGATGAGCATAGAGAACATTTGAGGATTGTTTTGAATTTGTTGAAGGATGAAAGGTTGTATGCTAAGTTTTCGAAATGTGATTTCTGGTTAGATTCTGTGCAATTTCTTGGTCATGTGATTAACAGAGATGGAATTCATATTGATCCTGCAAAGGTTGAAGCTATTAAGAATTGGTCTGCACCGACAACGCCAACGGAAGTGTGACAGTTCTTAGGATTGGCTGGCTATTATAGGCGATTCATTAAAGAAGTTTCTTTGATAGCTAAACCTTGACTAAGCTTACCCAGAAGAATAAACCTTTCGTTTGGGGAAGTGATGAAGATGGAGCATTTCAGACATTGAAGCAAAAATTATGTAGTGCGCCAATCTTATCATTACCCGACGGGAGTGAAGATTTTGTAGTGTATTGTGATGCATCTCTTAGAGGTTATGGAGCTGTTTTGATTTAGAGAGAGAAAGTGATAGCTTATGCTTCTAGGAAATTAAGGAAGAGTGAGGAGAATTATACTACTCATGATCTTGAGTTAGGAGCTGTAGTCTTTGCTCTTAGGTTGTGGAGACATTATCTGTATGGCACCAAGTGTACGGTATTCACCGATCACAAAAGCCTACAGTATATTCTCGACCAGAAGGAATTGAACATGAGGCAACGAAGATGGATAGAGTTGTTAAGTGACTATGATTGTGATATAAAATATCACCCAGGAAAAGCCAATGTTGTTGCTGATGCGTTAAGTAGGAAAGATAGAGAGCCTATCAGGGTGCGTTCTCTAGTCTTGACCGTGCACAATAATTTGCCTGGGCAAATTAGAAATGCGCAAATAGAAGCTTGTAAGAAGGAGAATTTTGTTAATGAAGGGTTCCGAGGAGAAGGAGATCCTTTAAAGGTTAGAGCTGATGGAGTGAAATGCTTAAGAGGTCGTATGTGGATACCTAAGTTTGGAGGCTTAAGAGATTTGATTATGTTAGAAGCCCATAAATCTAAGTATTCCATTAATCCAGGATCTGATAAGATGTACCATGGTTTGAAGAAGTTGTATTGGTGGCCGAATATGAAAGCTGACATAGCTATGTATGTTCTTCAATGCTTGACTTGTGCTAGAGTTAAAGCCAAACATCAAAAGCCATCAGGACTACTTCAACAACCAGAGATTCCTGAATGGAAGTGGGAGCGAATTACAATGGACTTTGTCACCAAGCTTCCTAGAACATCATCTGGAAACAATTCGATTTGGGTTATTGTCGATAGACTGACCAAATCAGCACACTTCATTCCGGTTAAGGAGCAGTTCTCACTAGAGAAGCTGACTCGAATATACCTTGATAATGTTGTATGCAAGCATGGAGTGCCTGTATCGATCATTTCAGATCGAGATCCTAGATTCGCATCGAATTTTTGGAAATCTCTCCAAAGATCTTTGGGAACGAATCTCGACATGAGCACTGCTTATCACCCCCAGACTGATGGGCAGAGTGAAAGGACGATACAAACACTGGAAGATATGTTGAGAGCTTGTGTGTTAGACTTGGGTAAGAATTGGGATAAACATTTGTCGTTAGCAGAGTTTTCGTATAACAATAGTTACCATTCTAGTATTAAGGTTGCACCGTTTGAAGCTTTGTATGGTAGGAAGTGTAGATCTCCTGTATGTTGGAGTGAAGTTGGGGATACCCAGCTCACGGGACCGGAATTGATCCGGGAGACTACGGAGATGATAGTTCAGATTAAGAAGAGGTTGTTGAATGCCCGTAGTAGATAGAAAAGTTACGCGGATGTGCGGCGGAAGCCAATGGAATTTGAAGTGGGTGACCGAGTAATGTTGAAAGTATCGTCATGGAAAGGCGTTATAAGATTTGGAAAACGAGGAAAATTGAATCCCCGTTATATTGGACCCTTTAAGATTTTATCTAGAGTAGGTCCTGTGGCTTACAAACTAGAGTTACCCCCAGAACTTCATGGTGTTCACAACACATTCCATGTATCTAATCTGAAGAAATGTCTAGCAGTGAGTGATGAGAAAATTCCGTTAGGTAAGGTTCGAATAGATGGGAAATTGCATTTTATCAAAGAGCCCGTAGAAGTTATGGACCGTGAGGTAAAGCAACAGAAACAAAGTCGGATACCTATTGTCAAGATCCGATGGAATTCAAAGCATGGACCGGAGTATACTTGGGAACGAGAGGATGAAATGTGGAAGAAATATCCGCACCTCTTCGATTTCAATAAGAAACAGACATCCAAATGAAATGGATCACGAGGACGTTGATCCCTTTTAGATGGAAAAGCTGTGACAATCTAACATTTTTAGGTAGTTAAATATTTTCTCGTATAATATTTTGAAACTTATTTTTGTGTTGGTTGACGGACTCACAATTTACGCATTTAAATTTGGGCTTACGTGCATAATTTGGCGTCTTTTACGACTAAACCGGAAACCTTAGGATTACGTATTTACGTTTTTGAACTCCGTTTTTGATGAGACAATTTTTATTGGATTTGTTTTGTGACGGTGATTCATAATTTATAAAAACGTTTCTCGTAAAACGACCCGAGGGCACACAAATGGAGAAAACTAGAATCGAGAAATACCCGTAAACTAGTGAGATGGGACAAAACACTTTGTCCCACCCTACTAGCTTAATGGGATGGCACACTTGACACCACAACACTAATGTGGCATCAAGTTAAGTAACTTACACCAAGTGTAAGCCTTAGCTTACCTTTCAAGCTAACACATACCACTAACTAGCTAAACTAGCAACTTGTTTTCATTTCTATCATTCTTACATGCAATCCACTCCAAAAACTCTCTCAACTCTCTCCCTTTGCCGTCCCAAATAAGCCAACAAACACCCTCTTTGATCTTTTCTAGCCATAAACCACATGTTTACTAGTCCTATTAAGGTGTTCTCTTGAAGCCTTGATCATTTGGTGGCCATATTAACATATTTGGAGGTGATTTGCTTGTGTCCTAGGGCTGATTTTCCAACCTATGTTCTTGATATTTGATGGTCTTGGAGATACTTGTTGTGTTCATCAAGTTCTTGTCTTCCTAAAACAAGAAATCCACTTGGATTGGTAAAGAAGATCATCCTCTCCATTTTTATCTTGTTATTTTGTAAAGAACAAATGTATTTTCTTTCATTTTGTATATGTATATGATGTATATATGATGATAAAAATGTTGTGTGGGGATCAAGTGTTAATAAATATGCTTAAAAATGATGATAACTCTAAGAAATGAAGCTAAAATCTTGATTATTTAGTTGGCTGTATAAAAACAGTAGATAACTAAAAGATGAACTGATAAAATCGCATGGTTTGATCCATTTACAGTAAGTAGATGATTTTATACACATGTGAGAGTTGGCCATGCAATGGAATCAAAATAATGAGTGAGATATGATCAAAACAAGTTAGGTGGTGTAATCTGAATAAGCAGTTTTGTAGAGACTGTTAAGGCAAGTTAAACTCAAAATGGGCAGTAGCTATAACTAAGTTAAATGTAGCAAATATTATGAAGAACATGTCATCCAAAAATGAGCTTCTAAGTCATTATAGAACTCTAGATATGTTAAAAATGGTGAACATGAAGTTAAAAATCAGATTTTTGGAAATAATGTTTATTAATATTATATAAGCACTCACATTATAATGTATAAAATGTAAAAATATAAACCCACTAACTTATAAAAATTATTTATATAAATGTATAAAAGGTTAATTAAATGGGTAAATTATATAAATGGTGGTAAAATAATATTTATAAGTAATAAAAACTATAAACTTGATTTTTACGACTTTTTCGGCTATCGCCGTAAAATTAACGTTTTTCGCCAAATAAAACTTAGACGACCAAACCCGTCTAATGTAAAGTTTATAAAAGTCATATACTGATGTATAGGTAACTAAGACAAGTAAAAACCGATAAAACCCGAACTATAAGAAATACGGACATTTACGAGCTAACTAAACATATTGGACTAATAATTGGACTTAATAAGATAAAAACTTGTAAAAAGAACTTATTGGGCTTAACCCATTTGGGCCCAACATGAAAAGTATATATAATGATAATATAGGTATAAAAGGGATAAAAACAAGTTAAAGAACTTATAGAAGGCTTAATGGACTTAAAATAGGTAAATCGGTAAAACTAGCAAACTAGTAAAACGTTACCAAAACGTAAACACTAAATTGAGTAAACAAGGATGTATAAACCCACTTGATCATCATCATATGTACAAAATCATCATATGTATATTGTTATTTTGATAAAAGTCATTGGACCGAGTCTAAGACCGATTATTATTTATATAGGTTTCCGTGACCGAAGCACGCCCGTAGCCGATAATCCGCCTTTCATTAACAACGTGAGTTCATAGTCTCGCACTCTTTTAAATGTTTTATAAAATGATTTGTAAACCCGCGAGGGAGATAACATGCTAGATTTTTATAAAAATAGAACACAAGTAGTCCCGATTGTATGCTTAATGATATGGACCCGAATGATGCTATGACCCTATATTCGAGACTAAAAGGATTATTAGTAGTTAGGTTATGTCACTTAAAGTCCCATTAGCATGAATTGTGAACTACCGGGTTTTGGTAGACGCTTATGCATTTGATAGTACTATTTGGGGACGATCACCCCAGTTCACGCCTTGACGGTTGATCCCCGTCGTACCACATTGATTGGTAAGCGAATTTATGTATGAGAAGATTCCATAGCGTGATTTTTGTGACGACACGCTAACTTAGATGGGCAAATTGTTTGTCGGGTTCGCGGCCCGGTGTTTCACAGTAAGGTAACAATGTCATGCGGCTAATAATAATCCTATAATCTATTCAATCTATATAATCTAAATAAACGATATGATACGACGCTATTAACGATGAATATATTACCTATCATGGTAATATAGAGACTACGGTCTCATGGACGGTTTAAGATGTATGCTTGATTTATATATTGCCTGACTAGCAATATGAGGACTTACTTCCGATATTATACTTGTGTTCTGATTTTAAATGATTGTAAATGATTGTTTTTATATAACGGGTTTCATTAAACTCTATGAATTCACTCGGCATTCGCTGATATGATTTTTGCATGTTTTTATCTCAGGTGCTTGAAGGTAATCCGGATGGAGATCGACTCTGATGGCCCACACTTAATATTAAAAATATTCATTCGATCTGTGTTTTGTAAACTTAATGACCTGTATAATTTGGGACCTGTTGTACGCTTTTAAAACTTTTTATCGAATGAATGTTTGTTAAACCTTGTACAACCATTTTTATGTGTTGTCTATGATTGGAGTTATTGTGCTATCCCGTAACACTCTGAAAGACCCTTTCGCTGTACCGATACGAAAAATGAGAGTGTCACATTTAAGCTAGGAAAAGTCACTAAGAAGTCTCAAGTTTGTGAAACAATTAACATAGTGGATGTTCTTGATGAGGTGTGTGATGAGAATTTTCATGAAGCTTGTAAGAATAATAGTGAAAACATGCCTCATGTAGAGACCGTTGCCTCAATTGCTCCCTCCTTAACACCTTTTGGAGAGAGTGATTTCCTCTTGGAGGAATTTGAGTCCAAGTTCTTTGGTAATTATGATTCTCCCATCAATTGCGAAGAAGAAATTCTCACTATCTAAAAGTTGCTCAATGAGGATCCCATTCCTTCACCTATTCCACAAGAAATTACCATAGATGATCCATCCATAGTGAAACCTTCCATAGAGAGTCCACCTTCCCTTAAACTTAAGGATCTTTCATCACACCTTAAATATGCTTTCTTAGAGGGGAAATACCAATTACCCGTGATCATAGCAAAAGACTTGAAAGATGATGCGAATGAAAAACTCAAAGAGGTTCTTATGAAACATAAGAAAGCCATAGCATGGAAAATATCTGACATAAGGGAAATTGATCCAAGTTTTTGTACACACAAAATCCTTATGGAGGATGATTACAAACCCGCCATTTAAAGCCAAAGAAGGGTTGACCCTAAAATCGATGAGGTCATTAAGAAGGAAGTTTTCAAACTCCTTGATGCGGGCATGATTTACCCCATTTCCGACTCTCCATGGGTTAGCCCGGTAGATTGTGTTCCTAAGAAGGGTGGAATCACCGTAGTGCCTATTGATAACAATAAGCTTATACCTACTAGACTTGTCACGGGTTGAATTTGTATCGATTAGAGGAAGCTCAATGATGCTACTAGGAAAGATCATTTCCCATTGCCTTTTATGGACCAAATGCTTGAACGCTTAGCGGGAAATGAGTAATATTGCTTTCTAGATGGATTCTCGGGTTATTTCCAAATACCCATAGATCCAAAGGATCAAGAAAAGACCACATTCACTTGTCCCTATGGTACATTTGCTTACAAGAGAATGCCTTTTTGCTTGTGTAATGCACCGGGGACATTCCAAAGGTGTATAATAAGTGTGAAAACACTTATCCTTTTACCACTTAATTCCAATAATAAGTGTGAAAACACTTATCCTTTTACCACTTAATTCCAATAATAACAAGACCAAAACGTGTATTTTATGTCGTAAAAGTCGGAATTATGCGTGGTTTGTGTTTTTATTGTGTTTTAGGACCAAAAGATGCAAAAGGAAGAAAACATGGGCTATCACGGGCTTTTATCGAAGAAAAAGACTAAAGACGAAGTCGAAAGATCGAGAATGCAAAAAGAACGGAAGTCCAAGGCCAATTCTGAAGATTTATCGAAGAAAAAGTCTAAAGACGGAAGTTTAATGAAGTCGAAGAACTCAAGTCTAATTTTAGTAGAAAATTATAAGACAAGTTCAACTTATATCGACAAATCCCGAGATGACGTCGAGAAAGACAAAGAAATTAAGTCGAGTCGAGTCGAGAAGAAAAAAATTAGATAGCTTAAGCATGTAATCTCCCCACCTCCTATAAATACCCTCCTAATGTGTCATTAGGAGGGTGTTAGGTGGTTAATCTTTTAGTAGTTAATTTTTAGTTTTTAAGTGTTTTTATTTTTCTCTCTAGTTTTTCCTTAAAAACTTATTAATCTTTACATTAATCTTGTAATCTTGTGATATTCATCTTTAATCAATCAAGCTTATTTTCTTAATTCTCATTCTACCTTTCTTAATCATTTGCTTAATCTTGATAATCATGTAGTTAATCTAATCTCTTTGATTATGTGATTGATTTGTTCTTGTGATTGATCTTTTAGTTTTGTTGTGGTTGATGTTTTGAGCTTATTGTGGTTATTAATCTTTTAGTGTTTGGCTTATTCTTGATTAAGTTGTTTTGATAGATTAATAGGATTGCTTATTAGTTGATTTTAAATGTTTTGATTAATTAGTGTTTTTATAGTTTTTAATTTGTGGCTTATTTAGTTCTTCTTAAAACTTATTTGGTTAAAGTTTTGGTTAATTGCTTGTTTGGTTTATGCTTATTAGTGGCTTATCTCTTAAGTTTTCTTATTTTTGTTTACTGTATTCGTGCTTCAACATTTTCGGAAAAGGGTTTGTTTCTCTGAAAACGCTCCTTTCTCTGAAAAGTAATTATTCTGAAATTATCTTTTCTCTGAATTCATAGTTATTCCGAAATAGCTCCTTTCTCTGAAAACCTTCTTTTTCCGAAAAAATCAATTTCTCTGAGAAGAGTATTATTCCGAAAAAGCCTTATTTCCGAAATCACAATTTTTCTGAAAAGTTACTTTTTCCGAAGAATCTATTTTTCCGAAAATATCGTTATTCCGAAAAACATTTTTTTTGAAAAGCCATTTATTCCGAAGATACCCTTTTTCCTGAAAAGATCATTATTCCGAAATTATCCTTTTCTCTAAAAAACCTATTTTTCTGAAAATGTTACTTTTTATGAAAACATCTTTATTCCGGAGATTTCTCTGAATTTATCCATTATTCCGAAAATATCTATTTTTATGAAATTCAAATTATTTATTTTTCTCAGACTTAGTTTCATTGTTTGTTTTCTGAATTGTTTTTATTTTCCAACTTTTAATTTTTCCCGCCTTTTTAATTAGCATTGTTTTAACTTGTTTTATCTTAGATTAAATTTTCAAGCTTTCAACGACATTTTTATTTTTAGTAGAATATATAACCAAACCTTTTTATTTTCCACCAAGAACAATTGAGTCGCACTTTCTACCAATAATCAATTCGAAAAGATCAGATTCTACGAACTTTGGTACCTAGTGAAAATCTAGTATTAGTGTACGATGGCAATCTTTCATGACATGATTGAGCACACTATGGAAGTTTTCATGGATGATTTCTCGGTCTTTGGAGATTCATTCACCTCTTGTCTCTCCTATTTAGAACGTATGCTTAAGAGATGTTAAGAAACACGTCTTGTTCTTAATTGGGAGAAGTGCCATTTCATTATCAAAGAGGGGATAGTTTTGGGACATAAGATATCTAATAAGGGTTTAGAAGTGGATCGTGCTAAAATTGATGTTATTGCTAAGCTTCCCCCACCTACCACAAAGGAGTTAGAAGTTTTTTGGGTCATACGAGATTCTATAGACGTTTCATACAACATTTCTCTAAGATTGCAAGACCGATGACCCACCTCTTAGAAAAAGAGGCTCCTTTCATTTTCACCCAAGAGTGTTTAGACTCTTTTGAGATACTTAAGGAAAAGTTGACTAAGGCTCCCGTTTTGGTTTCTCCAAATTGGGATTTGCCCTTTGAGCTCATGTGTGATGCTAGTGATTATGTCGTGGCGGCCGTGTTAGGACAAAGAGTGAATAAGCATTTTCAACCTATAAACTATGCTAGTAAAACCATGACGGGTGCTCAACTTCACTATACCACCACGGAAAAAGAGTTGCTTGCTATAGTCTATGCCTTTGAGAAATTTAGACCTTATCTTGTACTCTCCAAGACCATAGTGTATACGGATCATTCCGCTCTCAAGTACCTCATGACAAAGCAAGATGCTAAGCCTAGACTGTTAAGATGGGTTTTGTTGCTACAAGAATTTTCCATTGAGATTCGTGATAAGAAAGGAGCCGAGAATTTAGTGGCGGATCATTGAGTAGACTTGAGCATCCTTTTCAAGGAGAATTGCCTCATAAGGAAATTAACGAATCCTTTCCATTAGAGGAGCTTATGTCTATCTCTTCACAAGAGGATGTCACCCCTTGGTTTGCGGATATTGCAAACTATCTTGTGGGAGATGTGCTAATAGAGGGTCTCACTTCATAAAAAAGAAGAAATTTCTTAAGGAAGTCAAATACTACTATTAGGATGACCCTTACCTCTTTAGCCAATATACGGACCAAATCATTAGACGGCGTGTAGATGGGCCCGAGGCATTTAAAATCTTATAAGCTTGTCATAAGGGACCTACGGGTGGTCATTTTGGGCCCAACTACACCGCCAAGAAAGTCTTTGATTCGGGTTTCTATTGGCCTTCAATTTACAAAGATGCCCAAGAGATGGTGAAATTTTGTGATGCATGTCAAAGACAAGGAAAAATTAATCAACGAGATGAGATACCACAAAACTCCATACAAGAGTGTGAGATTTTTGATGTATGGGGAATAGATTTCGTGGGACCCTTTCCATCATCTAAAGGAAATAAGTACATACTCGTAGCCGTGGACTATGTTTCAAAGTGGTTTGAGGCTAAATCCTTGCCTACTGATGATGCTCGAGTTGTAGTGAAATTTTTGAAGCAATTATTTGCTAGATTTAGTGTACCTCTGGCTATCATAAGTGATAGTGGGACTCATTTTTGTAATGATCAATTTACAAGAGTCATGAAGAAGTATGGTGTTAACCATAGACTTTCTACCGCGGATCACCCTCAAACCAATGGGCAAACCGAGGTCACAAATCGTGGTTTGAAGAGAATTTTGGAAAGAACGGTGGGAGAGAATCGAGCTTCTTGGTCGGATAAGCTTGATGATGCTTTGTGGGATTTTAGGACGGCTTTTAAGACACCAATTGGTTGTACTCCATATAGGCTTATCTATGGAAAAGAATGCCACCTCCCATTTGAGTTAGAGCATAAGGCTTCATGGGCTCTCAAGTGGGCAAACATTGATTTAAACCAAGCCGGTTCACATAGAAAGGACCAACTCAATGAAATGGATGAATTTAGAGCCAATGCTTATGAGAACTCATTGATTTACAAGGAAAAGACTAAGAAATTACATGATGCTATGATTAAGAACCGTGAGTTCAAACTTGGAGAGCCGGTTCTCCTCTTTAACTCAAGGTTGAAACTCTTTGCGGGCAAGCTTAAGTCAAGATGGTCTGGTCCATTCACTATTTCTCAAGTGTTTCCATATGGAACTATTGAGTTATCACAACCCAATGGCCTAAATTTCAATGTGAATGGTCACCGTGTTAAGCACAATTTTGGGGAGGACATTTTTGTGGAAATGGTCCAAGAGATCCCCATTTTCCCCATGAATTAATTCATTGTGGGATGAGTCGAACTAGAGACTTCATAAATCAAGCATGAATAACTAGGTTTAGAGTTTTTAGATTTAGAGTGTGGTAGGATAGAAATAAGGGTATAGAGTTGAGGGATAAGTGTAGGGGGAGACCTTCCTTTTGTCTTCATATTGTTTGTAGGGTTTCTCTCTCATCACGTGCATTGGAGCTTATGGAGGAGGCCCTTGTATCCGGTTCACTTCGTTACTATTGTGATTTTTCATAACCATATTGTGCATAAAAATGAATTCACTATAGTTGATCTTTCCTTAGCTTGGGTTAAGCAAAGTTGTCAATGTCCTAAGTGTAGGGGAGTTTACTCCAATACTCTTAAACATTGAGTACAATGTTTATCTTAAGTGTAGGGGGGTCTTCTATCGAAGTGACCTTACCTAGACTTTATCATTAACCTTCATGATAACTTGGAAATTAATTTTTCAAACATTTTTCAAATTTTTGATCTACTTTGGCTACCAAAAATATGCATTCAGAATTTTTGCATCTATCATTTTTCATTTGCATAACACATTTGCATTGTATATATTTCTTCTTTTATTTTTCATCAAAATATATAAAAAGGAAAAAATATAATCAAGGATATGGTTTAACAAGTTTAGATATCTTTGACATATTAGGCCCGCCATGGATACTTTGACTCAACCCGAGTTTGCTTTTCAAGCATTCTCTAGCTAGTAGCCTTAACCATGTATACCTTCATTGGTTTATTAGGCTAAGCATCTACTAGTCTCATTATTTGAGATTTTAAACTGTGGAGAACAAGATATGATAGAGTTTGAAATAAGTGTGAAGGCTAGATAAACCTCATATTAATTAATTGTGGATTTTATATCCCCTTTCGTAACCTTTACTTTCTTGTCAACTGTAACACTCGCAAATTTCAGATAGCAGCGGAAGGGTCATTGGGAGTATTACTTCATAGCACAACACACAAGTTATAGAAAACGACTCAGAAAGAGGCGTTTGAACAGTTTAATTCATTTGATAATTTAAAATCAGAGTTTATAATTAGAAACAGGTCCCAACAATATTGTAATAATAAAGAGTTTCAAACAGTTTATCGAATGGTAATCATTATTTTATTGCCTTAAAAATATCCAGTGCGACTCCATGCTCCAGCTGCTATTAAACCTATTAAACCTGAGTACCTGAGAAATACATGTTAAAACATCAACACAACGGTTGAGTGAATTCATAGGTTTGCAAGTAAAAGCAGTGGACCACAAGATATCAGTATTCAGATTATAAAAGTCAGATAGCATCAGTTATCGCATTTAGCTCATGAAACCGAACATTAACATCCGTTATTCCGTTCAAGTTTCAAATACAGTGCGTCCAGTCGGTTTTCCGTTAAACCCGGACGGAGAGGTCAATCCCAATAGATCTATTCACAGCATTCGTGTTTACTCGACCAGTACTGTCGGTCCAAGTAATTAACGATTCATGACTAAAAGGGATAAAATAAACATACAGTTCAAGTACTTGCGTCCATTCGTAAAAAGTAGCATGTATCCCCTCGCGGGTTTAATAAAACAATTAAAGTAGTAAAAGCGGGGCTATGAACTCACCTTGGTGCATCGACATCAAACGCGGAGAACGATCAAAATATAGTGACATGAGTGAAACGATGAAATAACATAGGCTGGGAAACCACTAGCTTCTAACGACGACCTAAAATAAAATACGTGTCTTAAAGATAAATATGACAACGGAAGAGAATAAACTATTTCTATAAAGGTTTTCAAAAAATATATTTAGGACTAGTTTGAAAAGAAGAAAAAAAGCAAGGGTTAGTAGTGTTACTTTAGAAATCTATATATATAATTGTACTTCTTTAATAGTTTAAGGACCAAAGAGGTAAATATGCAATTGTGTGCATGAATGTGACGTGAAGTTCTTTTCATTCTCATTTGTAAATTGCCATTTGTTTTAATTTTTGATATTTCATTCGAATAGTAGTAAAAACTAACAAAACGAAATAATGAGTGGATATTATTAAGTAGTACCTTAGCTAGACGTCGAAATATAAGTGAAAGGTAATCGCGATGCACGGGTACAAATACCGACTCGAACAGGAGTACTAACAAAGTTAAGTTTGACCAAGACTCAAAGCAAAACTGGAATTCGGATCCACATCTTCCAAACTAGAAGCTCGATTGTGCATATAAGATAGGTGTGATTCATGGTGGCATGCGAGTGTATGTTACGATGAAAGCGAACGTTCTTTTAGTAGCTAGATTAAACAGTACACAACTTTATCTTTAAAGTTAAAACTAGCTATGTTAGTAGAATGACACGTACATTCATTAAAGTATATGAGATGCATATGAACGTTTTATTTTGACACGTCAATTAGTTGGAGTTAGTAAAATAATAATTGGTTTCTCAAAATACTTTACGTTATAAACATAAAGATTTAGTTAGAAATGAATAGTATATATTTAATTTCTTTTACAATTTGTAAAAGCGGGTAATATTGATATTCGATATTTTTTAAATTAGGCGATTTTAAAAGTTACGAGTAAAGCACGAAAAATAAACACTCGATACAAAATAAGAACGACGGCATTCGGAGAACATTGATATTTTGATATAGAAATAGAGGTCTTATATTTAATAAACATTAACGCGCCATATAAAGAATGACAATTAAAATTTTATCATAAATTTATGAAGAATGTTCGTAAAACGAACAGTTAAAATAATGACAAGAAAAATATTTCTATGTCATATCGAGGATATTTCCGGTCGATGACGGACATAAACTTTGTCGATAAATGATAATCGACGTGTATTCGATACGTTAAAGCCCTAACCTTGCCGCTTAACTGAGAAGTCAATATTTTTCACAAAAACAAACATGATAAATAAAAGTCGGGTTATAATTATTGATCCGAAAAATAAGAATTACTACAGTCTATCTACCTTAAAAGAACTCTGTCCCAGAGTTCGGTTGTTTTACATGTTCACGATACGTTCGAGAAAAGGTGAGAGTACTTTTAAGTTCACAAGAGTCGATACACGCTCGGAATAATCCATATAAATGTATCAAAAATATTAAAAGATTAAATAGTCATTCGTATAAGATAATATCGATACGAATTAGAATAGCGATAGACAACAGATGAATCATACAATCGAATTACGAGCCGAGATGAAACAGATTGTGCGAATACCGCATGCTTAAGCGCACTCATTTATAAATCATTAATTATATGGGTTCGTCAGGTCCATCTAATTAAGATTTAGAAACTAATGATTCGGTAATTTATAATATGCTTGTTTAAACGAGTGACGAATTCGTTTCAACAGGATAATTATAAATTAGCCTACCTAAGCATCGTTTGCACAAAGCACGAGATCAAGACCAAATCAAATAATCTTTAAAGGAAATAACCTCCTTGGCGGCATGATTCTTCAAAATAATCCGGAGTGGTAAGAAAAATCAGGGACATAAATATATCGTGTTACAAAAGAAATAGGTGTGCCAACTTTGCAAAACACGAGGTGTAAAGTCAAAGGTGTACTCCAATGAACCAGAAGACTTTATAACGGTGGTCTACGAGACAACGTATACGATTCCAAAGCACAAGACGAATATTCAAACTCGGAGCCAGAAGTTAAATAAGTGGAATCGGGACTTGAAGGTGAGTTCACGCTAATAAAAATAGTTATCACAAAAGTTATCAAAAACTTTCACAAGACCATTGTTTCACTAGCAATGTCATCTCGATGTTTATATAAATAAACCCTTCATAAAAACATACTAACAAAGATAAAATTTATATATCATTATACATATTTTACAAGCTCTCGAGTAACACGAGCGCACGGATGATGTTCAAGGCAATAAAATTGTTTTAGTGAAAAAGCTGTTATAGTCTAGGTTTTGAAAACGACCTAGTTCTCTATAACAAGTGCTCTGATACCAATCTGTAACACTCGCAAATTTCGGATAGCAGCGGAAGGGTCATTGGGAGTATTACTTCATAGCACAACACACAAGTTATAGAAAACGACTCAGAAAGAGGCGTTTGAACAGTTTAATTCATTTGATATTTTAAAATCAGAGTTTATAATTAGAAACAGGTCCCAACAATATTGTAATAATAAAGAGTTTCAAACAGTTTATCGAATGGTAATCATTATTTTATTGCCTTTAAAATATCCAGTGCGACTCCATGCTCCAGCTGCTATTAAACCTATTAAACCTGAGTACCTGAGAAATACATGCTAAAACATCAACACAACGGTTGAGTGAATTCATAGGTTTGCAAGTAAAAGCAGTGGACCACAAGATATCAGTATTCAGATTACAAAAGTCAGATAGCATCAGTTATCGCATTTAGCTCATGAAACCGAACATTAACATCCGTTATTCCGTTCAAGTTTCAAATACAGTGCGTCCAGTCGGTTTTCCGTTAAACCCGGACGGAGAGGTCAATCCCAATAGATCTATTCACAGCATTCGTGTTTACTCGACCAGTACTGTCGGTCCAAGTAATTAACGGTTCATGACTAAAAGGGATAAAATAAACATACAGTTCAAGTACTTGCGTCCATTCGTAAAAAGTAGCATGTATCCCCTCGCGGGTTTAATAAAACAATTAAAGTAGTAAAAGCGGGGCTATGAACTCACCTTGGTGCATCGACATCAAACGCGGAGAACGATCAAAATATAGTGACATGAGTGAAACGATGAAATAACATAGGCTGGGAAACCACTAGCTTCTAACGACGACCTAAAATAAAATACGTGTCTTAAAGATAAATATGACAACGGAAGAGAATAAACTATTTCTATAAAGGTTTTCAAAAAATATATTTAGGACTAGTTTGAAAAGAAGAAAAAAAGCAAGGGTTAGTAGTGTTACTTTAGAAATCTATATATATAATTGTACTTCTTTAATAGTTTAAGGACCAAAGAGGTAAATATGCAATTGTGTGCATGAATGTGACGTGAAGTTCTTTTCATTCTCATTTGTAAATTGCCATTTGTTTTAATTTTTGATATTTCATTCGAATAGTAGTAAAAACTAACAAAACGAAATAATGAGTGGATATTATTAAGTAGTACCTTAGCTCGACGTCGAAATATAAGTGAAAGGTAATCGCGATGCACGGGTACAAATACCGACTCGAACAGGAGTACTAACAAAGTTAAGTTTGACCGAGACTCAAAGCAAAACTGGAATTCGGATCCACATCTTCCAAACTAGAAGCTCGATTGTGCATATAAGATAGGTGTGATTCATGGTGGCATGCGAGTGTATGTTACGATGAAAGCGAACGTTCTTTTAGTAGCTAGATTAAACAGTACACAACTTTATCTTTAAAGTTAAAACTAGCTATGTTAGTAGAATGACACGTACATTCATTAAAGTATATGAGATGCATATGAACGTTTTATTTTGACACGTCAATTAGTTGGAGTTAGTAAAATAATAATTGGTTTCTCAAAATACTTTACGTTATAAACATAAAGATTTAGTTAGAAATGAATAGTATATATTTAATTTCTTTTACAATTTGTAAAAGCGGGTAATATTGATATTCGATATTTTTTAAATTAGGCGATTTTAAAAGTTACGAGTAAAGCACGAAAAATAAACACTCGATACAAAATAAGAACGACGGCATTCGGAGAACATTGATATTTTGATATAGAAATAGAGGTCTTATATTTAATAAACATTAACGCGCCATATAAAGAATGACAATTAAAATTTTATCATAAATTTATGAAGAATGTTCGTAAAACGAACAGTTAAAATAATGACAAGAAAAATATTTCTATGTCATATCGAGGATATTTCCGGTCGATGACGGACATAAACTTTGTCGATAAATGATAATCGACGTGTATTCGATACGTTAAAGCCCTAACCTTGCCGCTTAACTGAGAAGTCAATATTTTTCACAAAAACAAACATGATAAATAAAAGTCGGGTTATAATTATTGATCCGAAAAATAAGAATTACTACATCAACGCATGTATATATGTTAATAAAGAATCAAGAACGGTTTTAATTGGTTTGTAGTCTCTTATGCATTTTTGACTAATCATTCATGGTTGGTATAAGTAGGTCTTATGATTCTAAGTTAGAACGTTTTATGTGTACTAGAATTATGTCATGCTTAATACTTAGCGGGTGTTTTTACTTTTATTCTTTTCAACTTTCTTTGTGATGAATAAAGAAAAATAAGAGCGGCTTATGAAAAAATGAGTGTCTAGAAAGAAAAAAAAAGAAAAAGAAAGAAAAAAATTATTATACAAGACTCCCACGAGGAGTAGTGAAGTGTTAATTATTATGACTAAAAGCTCTAATCTAAGTCACTGATTTCTTTATGAGTTATTTCCATTATAACCATTTCAAGAAAATCCAAAAATATATAACTAGAATTGCTTTCCTTTGCATTGCATTGTATAAAATCAAAATCATGCATCATATAGTATAGAGTAGTGTAAAAGCATTTCATATTGGTCAAAGTGGGTTAATTATGAGAAAAGTGTAAATTGGTGCTTTAAAATATGGCATTGCATGAGGTCATGGCAATGATCAAGTGTAGGGGATTTGATATGAGAAAAATCTCATATCAATAAATCAACAAATCACCCTAAAACACATAGCAAATGCCTAACTTTTATACAATAAAGCAGTATTATGTGGTATGTTTTGTGTTTGTGCTAGTTCAGGTAACAAGGATACAAATTTGAAGCAAACAAGTGAAATCAAGCTAAAAGATGAAGAAAAGACAAGAGAAGGATCAATAATGACAAGCCATGTGAAGACAAAGGACCTATCTTGACAACATTCAAAAGATGAAGGACTACAATGTAATTTTGGAAAAGTCAAGATCATAGTCGAATTTGGTCAACATTAAAGTCAAACAAGTCAAAGGGCTTCAAATGTTCAAGATGAAATTTGAAGGATCAAATATGTCAGAGAAATGAAGTTTGGGGACTAATTTCTACACTACCTAAACTACAAGGGCTGAAGTTGACAAATTGCATACAAGTTTGGGGTTAATCCGTGTGAAGAGGAAATAAGCCAATGAGGTGCGAGTAAAAGAGTGACAAGGATCACCAAGTCACCCCACTAACACCGCCAGCATTGATAACCAAATCTTTAATGGTGAAAACCCACTTGACTTATTTCAGCCAATGAAAACATGACATGCAATGTTTATTTTATCCAAATTGGATAGTGATCCGCAACTCACATTTTCATCCAATCATACATTGCCACGTCTCACTTTCAAGTTCATATGAGTCCAAGAACGGGAATCTGCTACACTTCATATCAAGCAAAGTTATAAACATGAAAAGTGCTTCATTTCAAGAGACGAATTCATTCATAACATCCAATTAAGCTGAAATTAATTCAATCAAAAACCCCCAAATGTGTTCTTCAGCTGGATTTTGCAATTAAGAGATTGAAGACACGTGGAGCTCAATGATTGGATACAACACGTCATCCCCCCCAATAGAATCTCATCTTCACTCTATAAATAGGACATAGATAGCTCATTTGTACTTGTAGTTTGTAGGTGTGAAAAACACACGCTTTACTTTTCTCTCATTTCCAGTTCTTCAAAGTAGATAGAAACTACTCTTAGGTGTTTGACCACCACCTAAGAGTCAGTTAGTTAGTTAGTAACAGATATGTAACCAATTTTCCCTCCATTAATAAAATTCAACATTCAGTTTCACTCAATTCTCATTCTCCTACCTTCATTACTATAATCCTATTGATATTGTGTTGTTCTATTGATCATCCATGATCAATGGAAGATATTTGATGATTTGAAGACTTGTAGCTATTCAGAATTCCATTTGTAGTTCATTTTTAGTCATTTGAAGCAGTGTAGCAGGGTGATGAGTGTAGCAGGTTTTGGTGATGATATGATGGTGATTAGTGGATGATTAATGGTGGTTTAGTTGTACTTAGAAGGCTCAGCGCCTCTCTACTCCTTCAGTGGTGGCACATTGCTAAAAGGAACATACTCTCTTTTTTTAAATTCTCCTAAACTATCAATGCATGCTAAATTCTTAGTGTAAAACTTAAATGTTGAATTGATGATGTGATTAGTTTACTTGTAGTTTAATTGTGTTGATTTTATAGTCTGTTTCTAGATTTACAGCTTTTCCTTTAGTTTTACTTGATTACATTTAGAATTTTAATTAGTCATTGAGGTCAAACTTGCTTTCAAACAGGCAAATGGTAGTATAAATCTTTGGGTCAAGACTTTTATCAAGTTCATCAGAAAAACTAGTCAACTTTGAATCCATTGCATTTCCTTATTTCTTGATGAATTTAGCTAAAACCTGTTTGAATTTGTAGCTTAACATACATACTTTCAGTCCTTAATTAGAAATTCTACAGTATCAAGTATTGAGTGAGTTCTTGGCTTATTAGTTAGCTTAATAGCAAACTTCAGTTTCTATGATAAAGTGCTTACTGTTTTCATAGATCTCTCAATCCACTTCACAAATCTCGCAAATTTCTTTCACAAAATCATTTGCAAACTTGTCCCGAGTAAATTCTGAAAATTTGAGCTTATTGGATATTTGGTCAACTTTGGTCAAAATAAGTTGATTTTGGCTTATTCAAGATTCTAGCTTATTCTGATGCTTATTTTCGAAACAAAAAGATATTCCAAGCTTTGTGATACTTGATAAAATAGTTTTTGCAATAAAATCGTTTTGTGGATGATTAGATTTCAAATGGGCTTATTGTCAGCTTATTGAGATAAGCTAAGTAGAGACTTAACAACTTTTAAGCAAGATCCTTTTACTAGCCTAGCTTATTTTGAGTTTTAAGCAGTTTAGAAAAAACCAGATTGATTTTTGTTGAGTTATAAGCTCATTCGAGCTTATTCAAGTCAACTTGCCCGTTTTTGAAAAAGTTCTTGTTTTAATTGCAATTTGGTCCTTTGTTTTTGCTAAACTTTGTAATCAGTGCTAAACTTCATACTTTTTAGGTTTTGTAAAAGTTAGTCCCTGAAAGTTCATTTGTTACAATTTCAGTTAGACAGTTTTCAAATTTGTTAAGTTTGTTTACAAGTTTGTTACAGTTTACATAATTGGTCCCTATTGTTTCTGATTTTACACTTGTAGTCCCTATATTTTCATTTTGTTTATATTTTAAGCATTTTTACTTTTATGCATTAGAAACTTGTACTTTGTGAATATTATTTGGTACTTGCACTTTGTTTTACGGATACGTAGCTTTAATATTTTCATTTTTCTACGTGTTTGATTGATTTAGACCTAGAATCCAAATAACCTTTAACAACCAAAAACAATTTAATGCTTGATATTAGTAGGCCTTTCAATTTGTCTTGAGTCGAGAATAAACGAACTTGCAAATACTCAATATCAGCCTTCTATGTATACGTAATCTAAAAGCTGACAGCACTCAACTATGTTTTCAATATCAGTAATATTCTTGTCACTGTCACTGGTAAAAAGATATAATTCCGCTGCAAACTATCCATCTTTCTCCTATATGCAAAGTACACAAACGAAATATTATTTTCCCCTTGTAATTTGTACCTCACGGGTACATATTGTTGATTTATGTACTCTAATTCTGCCTTCCTCGCGGCATAAATGGTAGTCGGACCTTCCTTGACTGGAATGACCCTTAACTCTTTAAGTCATTCACGTTACCAAAAATCAGCCCCACAATGACGACACTATTGACCACAATCAACCAAGTCCTTATAAACCATTCTTGCGTTTAAAATAAGTATTGTGAAACGCAAGAGTGTATGGTGAAACAGATTCTACCGGCGAAGGGAAAAAACACTTACTTTTGCTAA
The DNA here is from genome assembly GCA_025667525.1 of Glebionis coronaria. Taxonomy (NCBI): domain Eukaryota; kingdom Viridiplantae; phylum Streptophyta; class Magnoliopsida; order Asterales; family Asteraceae; genus Glebionis; species Glebionis coronaria. Next base: position 191,275,446 of record CM046880.1, read on the forward strand.
GCTACATTTACGGATATATATATATAATAACTATATGCCTGAATTGAATGTTTCCCTCAAGTTTTTAAGGCTTCCATCTTCTGGGGTTTTCATGTGAATCAACAGTTTGTGAAGAAAAAAGTTCAGTTGAGTTCATGGAAGTAGAATGTTATTATTTCCTGATGTGAAGTTGAGGTTATATGGTTGTTTGGATGGGCTGTAAATCTAATGTTTTTTATTTAATGGAAAAATGGTTGATAGTATATGAATTATTAATTGTTATGAGTTGAGAGATAGTAGTATTTGTACGGGCTCATATTTTTCTTTCATGAACCAGGGTGTATTTTATGACAATACACTTGAACTCATTTATCTAATACGCAATTATTAGAATCTATAACTGAAATTCTTATGTTGGACATTTTCTGTAACAACTCATAAATTTCCTCTATGTAATATACACTCATGATATATATGAGAACTACTTTTATGGGTTAAATTTTTGCTTCACTATATCTCAACTATGTAAAGTAACTTACATAGAAATTTAGACGTGCTTACGCAACCACTATTGCCAGTTATATACATGATTACATCATGTAAACCCCTAAGTATGTCAAGTATATATATATATATCAAAGATCATTTTGCTAAATATTCAATCAATACAACATCTTATATCCCACAATTTACCAAAACAAGCATTATACCTTTACGGTTGATTCAAAAACCCTAATTACAAAATGAAACAAGTTTTGAAGTATGCAAGGCTTATGTAAAAGCTACTTTAACTAAAGTTTAGTGTGATACACTCATTTAATCATTGATCAAGTATTCAAATAACAATTTACAAGTCATTTAAGTATAAAGCCCTAATTTGGTCATCTTATGTCCTAAATCATGTTCAAACTTTCACACCGCTCTACCACAAGGTACAAGTACTCATTTTATAGATCCTAAACCCAAAACGGGACCTCTACATCTTGTTAGACTCCAATCTAGAACCTCAATCCAAGATCTCAACATGACCTAAGCTAAAACAAGTCATTAACCTCGTTTTACCCGGTTTGACCTAGTTTTCAAGTTTAACCTAGTTTAACCCAATAAAACCCTTAAAACTCTTGGTGAATCATTACTAAACCTCAAACACAATCCCTAAATCTGTCTAAACATAAATACTAAGACCCTAACTTATCAAATCCTAATCACAAAACCATAGCAAACCCGACATGACTAAAACTAGTTCATACTTGTAATTTCAGAATATGACCAGCTAATAAAACATAGAATCTGGACAAATCAATAAGACCTGAGTATTAAGTAAAAGAACTAGGTTTTATCCCTATGTCTTGTGGTCATTTTGCAAATTGAATCACCCCGATTCGACATCATATGAATTAGTTATAGCCGAAATGCCAAAGGTACGCAGATTCGGCATACTTGTAGTAAACAGCTATTATCTCAAGATTTTGTGTAGTAACCCTTGAATATGTAAAACTAAAAGTTGTACAGGACTCAAATATCTAACAATTCTCACAAATTTGAGCTTAAACGGAGTCACGGTTTGTAAATGACAAACAATTTACCGGGACTATTGCTGGCTGTCCAGAAACAGCCATGTATAAGCATAACCTTGTTAAACCAAGCACCCTAACACCTTAAGAACCTCTATGATCAAGCTACTACTGATCCTAGCACCTTAACACACACCTCACTCATGCTTAGCACCTCCCTACATCATCCTAAGCAAGCAAGAAGGTAGCTTACAAGCACCTTGCCACCACATGCTTCCTAAACTTCACCATGTGTTTACACCTTGCAAAGCTACATCCCTAGCTTGTAATACTCATCAACTAGCTTAGCCTTAACATCCTCCTAGCTTATCCTTGTCATGTACTCCAGCACTTGACACCTATCCTTGCAAAACTTAGCCATGAAGCCTTTCTTTGCTTATAAATAGCCATAACTAACACATAACTCTTCATTCCATTCTCAACTTCTCTAAAGCACAAAAAAACTCTCTCAATCCAAGCACTAGCAGTAGCCTAAGGATGATATGATGTTCTAAGAAGGTTTACAAGAAAAGAAACCAAGAGTACAAGACCTAGAAGCCATTAACAAGTTGTAGTGATCATCAAGGCCTCAAAACTAGCACATACTCCCCTTTTCATCTTGTTCTTGCTCTATTTGTATTCAAGTAAGTTCTAAACACCCATGTTTGATCTTAGATATGTTATAGAACACCTAGAGATGTTGTTATAATGATTACATGCCTTATGATACCTTAAAATATTCATGAAACTATGATTGAACCTAGAAAACCCTAAATTTTTACTACTTATGATCAATTTGATTTCAAAATTTTAAACTTATTATCTTATTGTTATAAGATGTTCATAAGTCTTATAAGACATATAAGAACACAAATGAAACTTTACTTTAGCTTTTGATACATAAAACAAGTCTATTTTAGTGTTAAAACATGTTATGAAACTATTTTCAAGATAAAGGACTAAATGTGTAATTTTTGAAACTATAAACTATAAGGACCTATTTTGCCATGATCATAAACTTAAATTTAAGTTTCTAATTTGCCATGTTTTAAAGTACAAGGTTTATATTACATATATGTATCCATAAAAGACAAAACTTGTATAAGTTATAACTACAAGGGTATATTCTGCCATTTTTTTAAACTTAAAGGTATAAATGAGATATTTTGATAAATATATAATAATCCTATAAGGTTTGATATTTTATAAACTAAATACAAATAATCCTTTTTATACATTGATTAAAACATATATAAACTCTAAATACATTATAAATATAAACATAACTTATTATCGAATAACTTTTAAAGAAACCTCAAAACCTATTTTCCTTAACACACAGACGTATCCTACTACTAGGTAATTTCATATTAAGATGTTCCATCTCGATATTACGTTCTGACTGAGTGGTTGGGTTTACGAGCTAAAGTGCCCTCGCTCCTCAAACGTTTATAGAATGGCTTCTAACATATGATGACCCGAATAGTGATACAACGATATTCATAAACTAATGAATCAAAGAAATAAACCTTTTAAACTATATTAAACAAAGTTTTGAAACATAACATAACTTAACTAAATACTTGACATACGATACCTCAGGTTGCGTGGTAAAAGCCGTCTACCTGAGTCCCTCTTGATATCAAGCAGATATCCCTAACCTAAGGTGAGTTCATAGCCTCACTTTTAAATGCTTTACAAACCCGTGAGGGGGATATATGCTCTAAACATGAATACAAGTATTTTGGTATGCTATCCTGATATATTATTGCACGAGTACCTTGATCTGCCACTATAACATACATTTCATGAACCATAATCACCGTAACGTGAACGCGAATATTGTGAATAGATCTATTTGGAGTGTGACGACTCCCGTTGGTTTGCCTATACTTTTGGCACCAATAACACTATATTTTAGAACAAAGAGGGTAACCTTGGCAAGTTACGCCTTACTTCTAGTCATTGATTGGTCTGCAGTACCATAACTGGACTTGGAAATGTTAACGTGGGGTGTCATGAGCTCAGATGCAATAATTATGATTTTAACGGGTGTAACAACATATCCCATTGATGATTAAACTTGTATTCAAACTATTATAACTCAAACCTATGAATTTCACTCAACCTTTGTGTTGACTTTGAGCATATTTATCCCAGGTAACTAAAAATCACACGGACTATCGCACGGAGAGGAAAAGGACATGAGGACGTCCAAACTTGTTATCATTCACTTTTATGTTTTCAAAATGTTCTTCGGGGCCTCTGTTTGTAAATACTCTGATGAATAAATGAATGATGACTCTCTTTTAAAAACGTCTTGTAGAAACTAGAAGGGGGGGGGGGGGGGTTGAATAGTTTCTCTTCGATTGGTGACCAAATTAAAATTTCTTTCAATTTGGTTTGTATCAAAACTATCTTTTACTTAAAGCTAAGTTGCATAATGATTAGGTTCAATTGAAATGCACTAGCAAGAATAATAAGCAAGTATAATGATAATGAAATAAGTAAAGAGCAAGGAAGGAAACAACCTAGTGGGAAGACACCAAGATTTATAGTGGTTCGACAACGAGGCTCTATCCTCGTTTCTACTCCACTCATCGAGTACACCTACTCGAGATTTCCACTATATCCACAAGCTCCCTTCTCGGCGGAGAAAACCTTACATCGTTGCTTATATTATTTTCCGACACTAAGCTAAATGTCGTGACCTAATCTTTAGCTAGGACCAATCTACACGACGTTGCCTACTTCACAATTTAACGACACAAGGCTAGATGTCGAGTTCTAATCTTAAGATAGAACCAATCTTCACGACGTTGCCTACTTCACCATTTTATGACACAAGGCTAGATGTTGAGTTCTAATCGAAAGCTAGAACCAATCTTCACGACTCTTCACTTTGAAGCTAAGTGAGAACTTCACACAACACAACTACTAATCACTTTAAAGTTTAGTGAGAACTCACAAGACAAAACCACATCACTTTATAGTTTAGTGAGAACTCCTAATCAAATCTATTACAACTCAGCTAGACTTATCCAAGTACACACATGTAGCTTGGATTTACACAACACAAATCCAAGCAAACACATATGCAATAGATGTACACAACAAATCCAAGTATTCACAAATAACTTGGATGAACACAACTAGTCCAAGTATTCATAGATACATTGGATTGACCTAAAACACAAGGGTATCATGATGAATATGACTAGCTCATAAATTCATCTTTAACACTACACTAGTGAGTGAGTGATCTTCTCATTGGACATGGTAAAGGAGGGGATCAAGAGGATAATCATATGCAAACATCCTTAACAAATTAAGTGATCATTTACTAATGATTATGCTATAGAAAATAGAAAAAGGGCCGAGAAAAACGTCCAAGAGGCTTGCTGGAAAATGAGATTTGACCCACTATTTAAAGGAGACAAAGTTACAACGGATCTATAACGGCTATTGTGCGCGGTACCTTATCTCACCCCGCGGTACCATATCGCTAAGGTACCGCGTAGGTACTTAAGGTACCGCCACTAGAGTCCGCTCCGTTTTTTTTCTTTTAGTGGGGTGGGAATATCTGAGGTATTTAAACCCTTCAAAGGATATTCTAACAGCATTTGGAATATGCCATTTTCAAATTTTCATTTTCCATTTTAATAAAACATTTTCTAAAAGAGAAAGTTTATTAAAAAGTCTTTTGTCTTATTAGCAAAAGGGAGTTTTAAGGATAATCATTTTGATGATCACTAAGTATGATTAAGAAAGGTTAGTGATGTGATTATTACCTTGATGATAGTGTTAGTTAAATAATTCATTTTGTGTTTCTACACTAAATGTGTTGTATGGTTTGTTGTGATCAAAACTAAGAAAGATTAGTTAACACTAATAATGTTTTTAGGCATTACTTGCATTAACAATCTCCCCCTTTTTGATTACGACAAACGATAAACTCATTTACGTATAAACACAAACTATGTAATTATTAACTAGTTTATCACTATCATTTCTCCCCCTTTGTCATAGCAAAAAGGTAAGCATAAGTCTTTGAAGTGCATCGAACTTTGCTAGTAGCTACCCCTTGGTGGTTGCTCCCCCTTGCTCGGGGCACCAAGTTTGTGAGCTAAGGTGACATGCTACACAAAGGTTAGTAGAAAGGAAAGAAACACCAATGTATATATGATCACTACCTACTAAGTAACTTGAGAGGGAGAAAGAGAAGAAATCTCAAATTAGAAGCAAGTATTTTGCTAAGTATGTCCAAGGAGGTAATTGACAAAATCAAACTTCAATAAAATGAAGATGATAAGCTTGTCAATGGGTTAAAGCTTTAGAATTGATGGAATCACCCATAAGCAATTGTAAAAATTTAACCAAGATCAACTCAAAAATAGAACTAATTAGATAGCACACAAATAACACAAAAGTTACAAAAAAAAATAATACAACAAAGAAGATAGTCATACACATAGTATGAGTATCTAAAAGCAATAAATACACATAGTATGAGTATCTAAAAGCAATAAATATGGAAAATAAACCACTAAGCATAAGCTAGTCTAATAGTGATATTTTCCAAGATTGCTAAAAATAAAATAAAACTAAAAAGTCGACGATGCATCATTCGAAGTTTTGTCCACCGGGACGAAAACTTGAATAGGAGGTCGAGTGAGGAGGAATTCAAGAAAATTTAACTTCTCATACACATGAGCAAGTTCAATTTGTTGAAATCGGCAACAATCACACGAGGATCCATGATGCAACACAAAATCGTTTAATGGGGGTATGGCATCAAACTTAGGGTTTGGTGGTGGTGGGGTAAGGGGTTTGGGAGTGTTTTCACAATGCCTTGTAAGGTTTGGGAAGGTGGAAAGGTCATTGAGTTGGGGGGTATTGAAGGATTGTGGTGGTGGTGGAACATGTTCTTTTGCTCCGGTGATGGGGTTTATGGTATAAGTCTCATTCCAATACTTGATTGGAGAGAAGGTAGGGTTTTTGGGTGGTTTGGACGAAGATGGTTCATTCTTCTTAACCCAAACGGGTCGAACCGAGATTTTCGGTTTCTGTGAAAGCTTGGATGAGGAAGCTTTTGGTGAGTGGGGTTGTGACAAAGATATGTCAAGGTTAGGAATGTATGAGTTAGGCATTGTGAGAGTGTGAGAATGATATCTCAAGGTTATGTGAGAATGAATTCTCAAGGTTGGGAAGGTGTGAGAATGAAATCTCAAGGTTGAGGTATAAGTAAAGTGTAATCAAGGTAAGAATTTGAATACAAAATGTGTATTGTCAAGGAATGTTTAGTAAATTTGAGTAAACAAGGAATCTTGACTGGGAATAGGGTTTAAAGGTTTTGACCAAAAATTCGTCAAAAGTCACTTTCTGGCCACGGTACATTATATGAGCCGGCGGTTCCATAACACTAAGGAACCGCGGGTCCTTAAGGAACCGCGTCCAGTGGACTTTAAACAATGTTTTTCCTGGGTTTTGGGAAAAACTAAGACTTTTTCAAAAAGTTGCAAATCTTGGAATTTTACCTCTATTAGAACCAAAATATGCTAGGGTTGCATAAAGCAACACATTCACAAAGAATGTCTTGACAAAGGATGACAAAATAATTTAGATATCATTTTGAACCAATTTTAGTCAAGTTTAGTAGTTGTGATAGATTTAGGTTCAATTTTAATTTCAAATTAAAGTTGATTAGTGTGCACAAAAGGATAGAATCACACAAAGCTAATTCCAAAACACAATAACAAGAAACATTCATTGACGAGGAAACAAGTACAAAGATAAATAAAACTAACTAATACATAGCTAGCTTATCATAAAATCTAGATAAGTAGTTTTCTTAGGCTTGGTTTTGTTGAAAACTCTTATTAAGACAACTCCGTCATTCATCTCCTAGGAGGAGGCATGGAGAACAAAGTAAGCAAGAAATCTTGCAAACCCCTATGTAGTCCATACATATCCATCCTTAGGTTTTGGATGAGGAAGTGGTTGTAGAGACAACATGGACATCTAGGACCATGAGTTTGTTGAAACCCAAAGTAAGGATCACCCAAGAGGAGGGAAAGTGGGACACCCAAAATTGGGATGTTTGAGTTGGGTGGAGGTGGAGGAGGCATGTTCTCCAAGGGTGATGTGGGTGAAAGTGGAGGCATGTTCCCCAAAGGGGAAATGGGTGAGTGTGGAGGAAAGTCCTCCAAGGTTGGTGAAATTGGTGAGTTGTGAGGGGTAAATGGTGAAGTCACCAAAGATTCATCAAAGTCATTCCCAAAAGGAATGCTTTGGATTGGTTGAGGTTGTGTGATCACTTCCAAGGGTGCACTTGGAGTGAAGGGTGAAGAAAGCTCATTCATTCTAGAGTTGAATGAAGAGGAGGTAGAACCAAAGGAGTGGTTAGTACCATGGGTGGAAGAAGTCTTGCATGGTGCAAGAGGTGGGGAAGGTGATGAAGAAATGAGGATAGGAACATTCTCATTCTTAGGTGTGAGGAAAGGTGAAGAGTTAGTCTTAGCTACCTTAACCCTTATTTTGAGTGTTTTTCTTGGGGTGGAGGTCTTGGAATTGTTTGAGGTTTTGGTACACATCATGGTTGATTAGGGTGGTTTAAGGTTTAGGGAAGTATGTTTGATGTGTGAAGAACATGGCAAACAAGGTGGGTTTAAATGGTTGAGAGGATGATCCAAACTAGTAATGGGTTAAAATCATTTTAGGTGAATAATGAATTTAGATACCCTAGTTTAGGAAAGGTGTAGTTTATTACTGAAAATCATACAAGGTTTACACAAAATTAAGAAAACAGTGTAAAGCAAAGATGTTGTCGTGCACAGTGGCCGGCGGTTCCTTATCTAGGACCGGCGATACCTTATCGATAAGGAACCACGGGTCGATATGGAACCGCGACCAGAAGGTTTTCAAAAATTTCCCATTCCAATTTTTGATAAACCTAGATTTTTCCCAAAGGTTTCACAAGCCAAAGTTAACTACAGATCATAATCTAATAAGCTAACTATCAAAAGGCATGCACAAAGCTATGTAAAACACAAACATGAAGGCATAATTAACATTAAGGATCAAGATAAATGATAATTCTAACATGCAATCACAGGTTAATACATATCCAAGATAAAATAAAATTGTTCAACAATACATGTTTACCAACATGTATTCTTTGAAAAGCTTCATTGCTTTCACCTTCTCTTCTTCCCCAATCCCTTGATCATATTCCCCAAGAACTTGAAACCTTTTCTTGATTCAACCGGTGTTCGTGCAATTCCCCTCGAGTTCAAAGGTTTTCGCGGTAAAGATGCTCCATATTGAGATCTTCCGGTACTTCACTAGAATGATGAGGAGGAGGAGCTAAGTCTTCAAATTCATCCTCGAATGGGTTTGAGGATGGATGGGAATTACTCGAAGAGTGGAAATGAGAACTAGTACATATACCATCACCATCACTTGTTGGCATGTCCATGTCCTCATCATCCATCTCTTGATGAACATATTTTCTTGATCATCGATCACTTCTTGTCTTTCTAGCATATGCCTCTTGAATGGGCAACATAACCCGATGAACCGGGTAGAAGCGAGAAAGATCAAGGTGGGGAAAATCATGAGCAACCCTTTTGAAAAGGCGAGTTAGAAGCATAGCATAGGGAAGGTTTGTCTTGGGCTTCGAAAGGGCATAATTGATTCGTCGAGCGATATAGAATGCCAAGTTGTACTTGGTGGATGTCAAGATGCAACTCAACATATGCACCATACACGCCGGGATATGATCTCGGTTTCCACCAATACAAAAGACATTCTCCCTAAGGATATTGGCCCATTGAACCATAAAATCCTTAAGGTCGCTAGAGAGCACTTCATATCGATTCACATTTCGTACATTTGAATGAAGGCTTCTCACAACGTTACCATCACGCTCTTTCGAGATGATTTTAAGAATGAACTCTAGATCAATTTCGGTGTGGTCATTTGGAGATTTATCGAAGGATTCCGAGAGAGCATCAAGTCTCCATTTATCCGTAAAACGACAAGTGCCATCATATGGCACACCGAGAATTTGACCAAAGTCTTCAAGAGAGTATTGAATCAATTGATCATTCAATACGAAACGAATGAAGATTTGTCCATTGTATTCAATCATGGAGTAGGTGCTAAAGAATTCAAGAAGGAATAAGGGGTAAATATCTTCTTCTATGTTGAGCAAGCAATCAAACCCCGAAAGCTCAAACATAGATATGATATAGACATAACCCGTTATTTTCTTGTCAACGACTCTACCCTCATGGAAACAACGAGTGGAAAGGGATGTAAACGCGTTTTGAAGTTGGGGGGAAGCATAGGTTTGGGAGATGTTGGCCATATAATCTCTAGTGAATTGATGATCTTTTTGATATTGAGAAGGCATGATTAAGTACCTAAACACAAAACAACATTTCTCCAATCACTCATATGAAAAATAAAAAGGAAAACGAAAAATGAAAATGTGTTATATCAATTTCTTGACAAACATAGGATTGAATCCATATCATTTTCATGTTCACAATGTGTTTATTCCATCATTGACCAAGAACACATGATCTATGTTAGATCAACAATGGATTAGAACATTGGTTTTTCAAAACAAGGTTTTTAGGTAGGCATTAACAATGTCATTACCTACTTGTTCATGGGTTCATCTCAAATCCATCCTTTAACCAAAATCATTTAGCTTAATTTCGGATTTGTTCTACAAGTGGGTTTTAGTGAAATCTTAATGAATATGAACCTAAGGAATCATAGTAAAGTAACTATGTCAACCCACATTCCTATTAAGGTTTTAATTCAATTTCAATTTTAAAAATCCCCAATTATGAAAGGATACCCTAGAACAAAGTAGATGAAATTGAAAGAAAATACTTACAATTAATTGATGTTAGATGAAGGATGAGTGAAACCCACAACTTGGAATCAATTAATTTGAGTGATTGAAGGTTTTGGAAGCTTCAACAATGGTGGAAAAAGTAAAACCCGTCGGCTGTGTGTTTTTGGGAGAGAGAGAGTTTGGTTTGAAAAAGAATAAAAAACACAAACTGGCGCTCTTACAAAAGTTGCTGCCCGTGGTACCTTATCGATAAGGAACCGCGGGTTTGAGCCGCGGAGATAAGGAACCGCCTACAGAGGCAGGTTTCTATCTCTGAAAAACGCCAAATTTTGAAAATCCAGTTTTTTTAAAATACTTGAAATTAAATCATGAGCCTTTTAGAATATCATTGGATCATCATAACACTAAGCAATATGCCTTAACGTAGGATTACGAGTTAAATCAAGATCGAAAAGAACCGAAACGGACAAACGACCACTCGTAGCAAAACGACTAAGTGGAGAGAAGTCAAGAGAAGTGAATCAAGACTAGGATCAATGCTCAAGGGATTAATGACAATTTTCAAGTAGTTGAAACGAAGAGCTTGTGTCATATATAGTGTTTTAAGACGTGCCTTTCCGGCGAAACGATAAACGGCTTTGGTAATGAATAAGCACAAATCAATTATTCAAGTATAGACTAAGATCACTTTCAATAATAGTCTTAGTCTAAACCAAAATATGAGCAAGGTATTAACTTACTTTCTCTCCCACAAAGGGCCTACTAACCGTATGGGTGCAAACCATAGAAATCATGCTTGATACTTTAAGCTTCTAGTAACTCACTCTACATCACCATAGTGAGTCAAGTATCCAAGCAATGAAGGTTTGAGAGGATAAAGAAAAGAAGCACAAACCACAAATAAATGTCAAGGCAAGGATGCCGAGAACAAGCACATAGTCAAGCAATGATCAAAAGAATGATCAAAGGGCGTGTGGAAGAACGAAAGCGTACCTTGGCCACAAAGAGCAATCCATGAAGGAATAAGTGCTATGCCCAATCAATGACTATGATGAGTACTAAGTCTTCAAGGACTAGTATCATTCCCAATCATCTTGGTATCATCATTCAAAGAAGTTAAAGATCAATGAAAATGATTCTTCTACAAGTGCAAGTAACTCAATCCACAACTAATTAAGTGATTGATCTTCATGAGTACCTACACAAAGCAAGATGCAAACTAGTAGATACATTTCAAGAGTATATCTAAAATGCATAAAGGCTACTAATCTTAAGTGGGATGCAATGTTATCAATTAAAAGACCTATTTTTCAAAGAAAAAATAGTTTTGACCAAAGAGAAACTTTAGTACAACTAGACCTTCTAATTTGAGGAGACAATGGATCGATCCAAGTTTTAAAGTACAATATACTTCAAAGATCTTGAGTGACCATCGCTCTGATACCAATTGTAGAAACTAGAAGGGGGGGGGGGGTTGAATAGTTTCTCTTCGATTGGTGACCAAATTAAAATTTCTTTCAATTTGGTTTGTATCAAAACTATCTTTTACTTAAAGCTAAGTTGCATAATGATTAGGTTAAATTGAAATGCACTAGCAAGAATAATAAGCAAGTATAATGATAATGAAATAAGTAAAGAGCAAGGAAGGAAACAACCTAGTGGGAAGACACCAAGATTTATAGTGGTTCGACAACGAGGCTCTATCCTCGTTTCTACTCCACTCCTCGAGTACACCTACTCGAGATTTCCACTATATCCACAAGCTCCATTCTCGGCGGAGAAAACCTTACATCGTTGCTTATATTATTTTCCGACACTAAGCTAAATGTCGAGACCTAATCTTTAGCTAGGACCAATCTACACGACGTTGCCTACTTCACAATTTAACGACACAAGGCTAGATGTCGAGTTCTAATCTTAAGATAGAACCAATCTTCACGACGTTGCCTACTTCACCATTTTACGACATAAGGATAGATGTCGAGTTCTAATCGAAAGCTAGAACCAATCTTCACGACTCTTCACTTTGAATCTAAGTGAGAACTTCACACAACACAACTACTAATCACTTTAAAGTTTAGTGAGAACTCACAAGACACAACCACATCACTTTATAGTTTAGTGAGAACTCCTAATCAAATCTATTACAACTCAACTAGACTTATCCAAGTACACACATGTAGCTTGGATTTACACAACATAAATCCAAGCAAACACATATGCAATTGATGTACACAACAAATCCAAGTATTCACAAATAACTTGGATGAACACAACTAGTCAAAGTATTCATAGATACATTGGATTGACCTAAAACACAAGGGTATCATGATGAATATGACTAGCTCATAAATTCATCTTTAACACTACACTAGTGAGTGAGTGATCTTCTCATTGGACAGGGTAAAGAAGGGGATCAAGAGGATAATCATATGTAAACATCCTTAACAAATTAAGTGATCATTTACTAATGATTATGCTATAGAAAATAGAAAAAGGGTTGAGAAAAACGTCCAAGAGGCTTGCTGGAAAATGAGATTTGACCCACTATTTAAAGGAGACAAAGTTACAACGGATCTATAACGGCTACTGTGCGCGATACCTTATCTCACCCCGCGGTACCATATTGCTAAGGTACCGCGTAGGTACTTAAGGTACCGCCACTAGACTCCGCTCCGTTTTTTATCTTTTAGTGGGGTGGGAATATCTGAGGTATTTAAACCCTTCAAAGGATATTCTAACAGCATTTGGAATATGCCATTTTCAAATTTTCATTTTCCATTTTAATAAAACATTTTCTAAAAAAGAAAGTTTATTAAAAAGTCTTTTGTCTTATTAGCAAATGTGAGTTTTAAGGGTAATCATTTTGATGATCACTAAGTATGATTAAGAAAGGTTAGTGATGTGATTATTACCTTGATGATAGTGTTAGTTAAATAATTCATTTTGTGTTTCTACACTAAATGTGTTGTATGGTTTGTTGTGATCAAAACTAAGAAAGATTAGTTAACACTAATAATGTTTTTAGGCATTACTTGCATTAACACGTCTCTTTTGAGTCGTTTTCTATTATTGAGTACTGTGTATCATGAAGTAATACCCCAAAATAGCTTCCGCTGCTATATGTAAAAATGAGGGTGTTACAGATTGGTATCAGAGCCACAGTTATAGAGAACAAGGTTTTTACCTTAACTATAACTAATTTTTGAAAAAAAAGTCCTCCGTGCCACTGCTTTCCCCAAACGCTACATGAAGAGTAAATAACCTAAGTATATATGTATTAAATATTTATGTACTTATGATTATTTTTCTATCGAAACTATTACAGAACTATGTTTCCCAATCCTATAATCCCGAAGGAAGAAGTGAATTCGAATCCTAACTCACCAGATTTCTCTCGTGATTCGGATTTTGATTCTGAATCTGAACCTGATTTGGATTCTGACTATTTCCCGAATCCTAACGATGTCTCTGATTCTGATTTATCAGAACAATGGAATCAATACTTTATAGATTCATTAGCTATTCAACCTAATCCCGAAGATCCCTATATGCAAGTCTATAATGAAAATCTCGTTATCCCACCTCAAGCTCCAACCACACCACCTCCAGATTTCTATACTCCAGATGAACCTTTTCCACCTAATAAGAAAACTTGTTTTCCATCACCTACACCACCATATGTATTCGAAACAGGAGAAAGTTCACACAAATCACCATTAGAATGGCTCCCAAGAAGTCATCAACATCTACCCCTCCATCTATGACTCAAGATGCCATCCGGCAACTAGTTGCTGACAGTGTTGCTGCAACACTAGAAACTCAAGCTGCAAACATAGCCAATGCTAATAATGCAAATCCTGCTCCTAGAGAAGTTTCCGTTGCAAGAAAGAGTAGCTACAAGGAGTTCATGAGCTGTCAACCCTTTAATTTTAAGGGCACAGAAAGAGCCGTTGGATTAATCCGCTGGTTTGAATGAAGCAAATCAGTATTTTCTCGTAGCAACTGTACTGAAGACTGTAAGGTCAAGTTTGCTACTGGTACTCGTACTGATGAAGCCTTATCTTGGTGGAACTCATTTGCCCAACCTATGGGAATTGAGGAAACTTATAAGATTACTTGGGTTGAATTCAAGAAACTCCTAATCAAGAAATATTGTCCCCGAACTGAAATCCAGAAGATGGAAGAGGATTTCTACCATATTACTGTAAAGGGAACCGATATCAAAACTTACATAAGAAGATTTCAGGAATTGGCACTTCTATGTCCCAACATGGTGCCAGATACTGAGATAACAATGGAAGTTTTTATCGGAGGGTTGCCTTCGAGTATCAAAGGAAATGTTACTGCCTCTAAACCTCAATCTTTGGAGGAAGTCATTACCATTACTCAAAAGCTGATGGATCAAGTAACCAGGACCAGCCCTGTGCAAGGATCCAATGATCATAAAAGAAAGTTCGACGACAGAAAAACTTTCAACAATAATCGTAACCGTAACATCAATAACCAGAACCGTACCACCAACCCCTATCAGAACCAAAGGAAAGAAACGTTTAAATCTTATGTTGCTACTCCAGCTGAGACTAATAGGTATTCCGGAAGTATACCACTGTGTAGAAAGTGTTCTCTTCACCATACCGGTCTCTGCAGTGTTAAATGCCGAACTTGTAACAAGACGGGCCACTTAACCAAGAACTGTAGAAACAAGGGACCAGCCACCGAAAGTAATCAGCTACCAGTGATAGTTACTTGTCATGCCTGTGGAGAGAAAGGGCATTATGCAAATCAATGCCGAAAGAACAACAATGGTGCCCAAGGAAGAGCCTATATGTTAAGGGACAAAAACGCTCCACAAGACCCTAACGTAGTTACGGGTATGTTCCTTCTTAATCAACATCTGGCTAGAATATTATTTGATTCTGGAGCTGATAAAAGCTTCGTATCAACATCTCTTGCTTCTAAACTAAATATTATCCCCATTACCTTAAGTACCTATTATGATATCGAGATGGCCGATAGAAACTTAGTTAGTACTAATACCATTCTCCAAAACTGTACCTTAACCTTGTCAAAACAACCTTTCAAAATTAATCTCATGCCAATTCAACTCGGCAGTTTTGATGTTGTTATTGGTATGGATTGGTTATCCAAAACTCATGCCAAAATCATATGTAACGAGAAAGTCGTTCATATTCCTATAAATGATGAAACTCTAATTATACGAGGAGATCGAAGTAAAACCCGACTAAATCTTGTATCTTGTATAAAAACTGAGAGATATATATCTCGAGGTTGCCAAGTATTCGTAATTCAAGTAACAGAGAACAAGCCTGACGAGAAGCGACTTGAAGATATACCTATAGTCAGAGAGTTTTTAGAAGTTTTTCCCAAAGGTCTACCTGGCCTTCCTCCTACTCGCCAAGTAGAATTTCAAATCGATTTGATTCCGGGTGCTGCACCTATAGCTCGATCACATTATAGATTAGCTCCTTCAGAAATGCAGGAACTATCTACTCAACTTCAAGAATTAACCGATCGTGGTTTTATTTGTCCTAGTACATCACCTTGGGGAGATCCTGTCTTATTTGTCAAGTAAAAAAGACGGAACTTTTAGAATGTGTATCGACTACCGAGGTTTGAATAAACTCACTATAAAGAATCGTTACCCGTTATCAAGAATTGATGAGTTATTCGACCAACTTCAAGGTTCGAGTATTTACTCAAAAATTGACCTACGCTCAGGTTATCATCAACTGAGAGTTAGGGAGGAAGATATTCCAAAAACCGCATTCAGAACTCGGTATGGACACTATGAATTTCAAGTGATACCATTTGGGTTAACTAATGCACCAGCTGTATTCATGGATCTCATGAATCGTGTGTGTAAACCTTACTTGGATAAGTTTGTAATTGTGTTCATCTATGATATTCTCATCTATTCTCGCAATGAAGAAGATCACGCAAACCATCTGAGAATAATTCTTGAATTACTCAAGAAAGAGAAGTTGTATGCTAAATTCTCAAAGTGTGACTTCTGGATCAATGTTGTGCCATTTCTTGGACATTTGATTGATAATCAAGGGATCCATGTTGATCCTGCAAAAATTGAAGCAGTCAAAAATTGGGCATCTCCTACTACACCTATAGAGATACGCCAGTTTTTAGGACTTGCTGGTTATTATCGAAGGTTCATCGAAGGTTTTTCAAAAATTGCAAAGCCTTTGACTGAACTAACCCAGAAGAACAAAAAGTATATCTGGGGAAAAGATCAAGAAACAGCTTTTCAGTTGTTAAAACAAAAGTTGTGTGAAGCCCCAATTCTAGCATTACCTGAAGGAAACGACGATTTTTTCATTTACTGTGATGCATCTCATCAAGGTCTTGGAGCTGTTTTGATGCAAAGAGAAAAAGCCATTGCTTATGCATCTCGACAACTTAAGACTCATGAGAAAAATTATACCACACATGATCTCGAACTAGGGGCAGTCGTGTTCGCTCTTAGAATATGGAGACACTATTTGTATGGTACAAAGTGTATAGTGTTCACCGATCATAAGAGCCTACAACATATTCTTGATCAAAAAGATCTAAATATGCGACAACGACGTTGGTTAGAACTACTCGTTGATTATGATTGTGAAATTCGTTATCATCCAGGAAAGGCTAATGTCGTAGCAGATGCCTTAAGCTGAAAAGAACGAATTAACCCACTTCGAGTCAGATCGCTAGTTATGACTCTCCATCCAAATCTACCTAGACAAATCCTTAAAGCTTAAAACGAAGCACTCAAAGAAGAAAACCTTAAGTTTGAGAACTTAAGAGGAATGGACAAAACTTTTGAAATACGTCCTGATGGAACTCGTTGCATCAAGAATAGAAGTTGGTTACCATATTATGGTAATTTGAGGAGCTTGATTATGCACGAATCCCATAAATCAAAGTACTCCATTCATCCAGGTTCTGACAAAATGTATCAGGATCTAAAGAAACTCTATTGGTGGCCTAACATGAAGGCAATTATTGCTGAATATGTGGGCACGTGTTTAACATGTTCCAGAGTTAAAGCTGAATGTCAGAAGCCATCTGGTTTACTGATACAACCCAAAATTCCTATGTAGAAATGGGAAAGAATAACTATGGATTTTGTTACAAAATTTCCTAGAACATCTAATGGACATGACGCAATCTGGGTCATTGTTGATCGTCTTACAAAATCTGCTCATTTCATTCCCATTCGAAAGATTGATAGTATGGAAACTCTTACGAGGTTATACATAAAAGAAATCATCTCCCGACATGGAGTGCCAATATCTATCATATCAGATCGTGATCCTCACTTCACATCTAGATTCTGGAAATCAATACAAAGTGCTTTGGGTACTCAGTTAGACATGAGTACAGCCTATCATCCTCAAACCCATGGTCAAAGTGAAAGAACTATTCAGACACTCGAAGACATGCTGCGAGCTTGTGTTATTGACTTCAGAAAAGGGTGGGAAAGACATCTACCGTTGATAGAATTCTCCTATAATAACAGTTATCACGCCAGTATCAAAGCGGCTCCATTCGAAGCACTTTATGGTCTAAAGTGCAGATCTCCGGTCTGCTGGGCTGAAGTTGGAGATGTTCAATTTACAGGACCATAAATAATTTATGAAACCACCGAGAAGATCTTTCAAATTCGACAACGCTTACAAACCGCTAGAGATCGACAAAGAAGTTATGCCAACATAAGACGAAAACCTTTAGAATTCCAAGTTGGAGATCGTGTTATGTTGAAAGTATCACCTCGAAAAGGTGTCATTCGTTTTGGAAAACGAGGAAAGCTTAATCCACGATACATTGGACCATTTAAAATCCTTAAACGGATTGGCCCAGTAGCATACAGAATTGAGCTCCCTGAAGAGCTCAGTACTGTACACAATACTTTCAACGTTTCTAATCTCAAGAAATGTCTATCAAACGAATCTCTTATCATTCCAATGAAAGAACTTCAGCTTGACGATAAGCTCAATTTCATAGAAGAACCTGTGGAAATCATGGACCGAGAGGTCAAATAACTTAAACAAAGTCGTATCCCTTTTATCAAAGTACGATGGAACTCAAAAAGAGGCCCAGAATTTACCTGGGAACGCGAAGATCAGATTCGTGCTAAATACCCACACCTATTTTCAAACGCTACTCCTATATCAAAACTAAATCTCGGGACGAGATATCCTTAAGGGGGAAAGACTGTAACAACTCATAAATTTCCTCTATGTAATATACACTCATGATATATATGAGAACTACTTTTATGGGTTAAATTTTTGCTTCACTATATCTCAACTATGTAAAGTAACTTACATAGAAATCTAGACGTGCTTACGCAACCACTATTGCCAATTATATACATGATTACATCATGTAAACCCCTAAGTATGTCAAGTATATATATATATCAAAGATCATTTTGCTAAATATTCAATCAATACAACATCTTATATCCCACAATTTACCAAAACAAGCATTATACCTTTAAGGTTGATTCAAAAACCCTAATTACAAAATGAAACAAGTTTTGAAGTATGCAAGGCTTATGTAAAAGCTACTTTAACTAAAGTTTAGTGTGATACACTCATTGAATCATTGAGAAAGTATTCAAATAACAATTTACAAGTCATTTAAGTATAAAGCCCTAATTTGGTCATCTTATGTCCTAAATCATGTTCAAACTTTCACACCGCTCTACCACAAGGTACAAGTACTCATTTTATAGATCCTAAACCCAAAACGGTACCTCTACATCATGTTAGACTCCAATCTAGAACCTCAATCCAAGATTTCAACATGACCTAAGCTAAAACAAGTCATTAACCTAGTTTTACCCGGTTTGACCTAGTTTTCAAGTTTAACCTAGTTTAACCCAATAAAACCCTTAAAACTCTTGGTGAATCATTACTAAACCTCAAACACAATCCCTAAATCTGTCTAAACATAAATACTAAGACCCTAACTTATCAAATCCTAATCACAAAACCATAGCAAACCCGGCATGACTAAAACTAGTTCATACTTGTAATTTCAGAATATGACCAGCCAATAAAACATAGAATCTGGACAAATCAATAAGACCTGAGTATTAAGTAAAAGAACTTGGTTTTAGCCCTATGTCTTGTGGTCATTTTGCAAATTGAATCACCCCGATTCGACATCATATGAATTAGTTATAGCCGAAATGCCAAAGGTACGCAGATTCGCCATACTTGTAGTAAACAGCTACTATCTCAAGATTTTGTGTAGTAACCCTTGAATATGTAATACTAAAAGTTGTATAGGACTCAAATATCTAACAATTCTCACAAATTTGAGCTTAAACGGAGTCACGGTTTGTAAATGACAAACAATTTACCGGGACTATTGCTGGCTGTCCAGAAACAGCCATGTATAAGCATAACCTTGTTAAACCAAGCACCCTAACACCTCAAGAACCTCTATGATCAAGCTACTACTGATCCTAGCACCTTAACACACACCTCCCTCATGCTTAGCACCTCCCTACATCATCCTAAGCAAGCAAGAAGGTAGCTTACAAGCACCTTGCCACCACATGCTTCCTAAACTTCACCATGTGCTTACACCTTGCAAAGATACATCCCTAGCTTGTAATACTCATCAACTAGCTTAGCCTTAACATCCTCCTAGCTTATCCTTGTCATGTACTCCAGCACTTGACACCTATCCTTGCAAAACTTAGCCATGAAGCCTTTCTATGCCTATAAATAGCCATAACTAACACATAACTCTTCATTCCATTCTCAACTTCTCTAAAGCACAAAAAAACTCTCTCAATCCAAGCACTACCAGTAGCCTAAGGATGATATGATGTTCTAAGAAGGTTTACAAGAAAAGAAACCAAGAGTACAAGACCTAGAAGCCGTTAACAAGTTGTAGTGATCATCAAGGCCTCAAAACTAGCACATACTCCCCTTTTCATCTTGTTCTTTCTCTATTTGTATTCAAGTAAGTTCTAAACACCCATGTTTGATCTTAGATATGTTATAGAACACCTAGAATTGTTGTTATAATGATTACATGCCTTATGATACCTTAAAACATTCATGAAACTATGATTGAACCTAGAAAACCCTAAATTTTTACTACTTATGATCAATTTGATTTCAAAATTTTAAACTTATTATCTTATTGTTATAAGATGTTCATAAGTCTTATAAGACATATAAGAACACAAATGAAACTTTACTTTAGCTTTTGATACATAAAACAAGTCTATTTTAGTGTTAAAACATGTTATGAAACTATTTTCAAGATAAAGGACTAAATGTGTAATTTTTGAAACTATAAACTATAAGGACCTATTTTGCCATGATCATAAACTTAAGTTTAAGTTTCTAATTTGCCATGTTTTAAAGTACAAGGTTTATATTACATATATGTATCCATAAAAGACAAAACTTGTATAAGTTATAACTACAAGGGTATATTTTGCCATTTTTTTAAACTTAAAGGTATAAATGAGATATTTTGAAAAATATATAATAATCCTATAAGGTTTGATATTTTATAAACTAAATACAAATAATCCTTTTTATACATTGATTAAAACATATATAAACTCTAAATACATTATAAATATAAACATAACTTATTATCGAATAACTTTTAAAGAAACCTCAAAACCTATTTTCCTTAACACACAAACGTATCCTACTACTAGGGAATTTCATATTAAGATGTTCCATCTCGATATTACGTTCTGACTGAGTGGTTGGGTTTACGAGCTAAAGTGCCCTCGCTCCTCAAACGTTTATAGAATGGCTTCTAACATATGATGACCCGAATAGTGATACAACGATATTCATAAACTAATGAATCAAAGAAATAAACCTTTTAAATTATATTAAACAAAGTTTTGAAACATAACACAACTTAACTAAATACTTGACATACGATACCTCAGGTTGCGTGGTAAAAGCCGTCTACCTAAGTCCCTCTTGATATCAAGCAGATATCCCTAACCTAAGGTGAGTTCATAGCCTCACTTTTAAATGCTTTACAAACCCGTGAGGGGGATATATGCTCTAAACATGAATACAAGTATTTTGGTATGCTATCCCGATAAATTATTTCACGAGTACCTTGATCTGCCACTATAACATACATTTCATGAACCATAATCACCGTAACGTGAACGCGAATATTGTGAATAGATCTATTTGGAGTGTGACGACTCCCGTTGGTTTGCCTATACTTTTGGCACCAATAGCACTATATTTGAGAACAAAGAGGGTAACCTTGGCAAGTTACGCCTTACTTCTAGTCATTGATTGGTCGGGAGTACCATCACTGGACTTGGAAATGTTAACGTGGGGTGTCATGAGCTCAGATGCAATAATTATGATTTTAATGGGTGTAACAACATATCCCATAGATGATTAAACTTGTATTCAAACTATTATAACTCAAACCTATGAATTTCACTCAACCTTTGTGTTGACTTTGAGCATATTTATCCCAAGTAACTGAAAATCACACGGACTATGGCACGGAGAGGCAAAGGACATGAGGACGTCCAAACTTGTTATCATTCACTTTTATGTTTTTAAAATGTTCTTTGGGACCTCTGTTTGTAAATACTCTGATGAATAAATGAATGATAACTCTCTTTTAAAAACGTCTCTTTTGAGTCGTTTTCTATTATTGAGTACTGTGTATCATGAAGTAATACCCCAAAATAGCTTCCGCTGCTATATGTAAAAATGAGGGTGTTACATAATCATGATTCTGAGGCAAAGCAAGACCATCATAGTTATGTGAATATTCCAAATATATACTAGTTTTGTCCCAGCCAAGCGGCTGTTGCACCTACCATTGTCGACTCTTAACCTTTGCTTGCATTACCTACCCCTCTTCTAGAGAGTGGAATGTATGCAGTAGCATATGGATTCAAAGACGCTCATGTATTCATTCTCGTATTTCTTAAGTCACTTCTGAAAAAGAATGAAAGAAAAACAACCATGAATGCACATTTCTTAAAACAATTGAGGATATAACAAAATTCATATAGAAAAATATCACACATAAAATCATATAACCAAACAATTAAATAAACTAACTGATTCGAATGTGATCATGATGATTCCAATTGAAAAACACAATACGAATGGTTCGAATGATCTCGAATTTGTTCTTGAGGAATGATCTGTTCGACTAATCCATCATTAACCAACAATAAATGTAAAAACATACCTTTGATGGTGGAGATCACAGTGGTCTAATGTCTGATAGTTTCTTTATTTCCTTATCCTTTGTTTTTTTTCTATTGTGGTGGAGAATGGTGAATGGATATGACGCTGGTGTAATTGCCACATAGTTTCTTTATAACTTATCCTTTTTTTATAAGGTCGTCATATTCTACCCAAAAGTCTTAAAAGTGATTATATCACCCATAAAGTTTTATAATATTCCTCCCCCGCCTTTCTTAAGTATTTCCCTTTTCATTTTGCACACATATACTTTTGATCATGTTAGGAATCTAAGTTTATTAGAATTCCCTTAGTCGTAGAATTAAACTTAAATTAAGCTGTTTGATATTAACGTGCATGTGCCTAGGAGACAGGTAAGTAACCTAAGACTCACAGAGTTCTAAGTATCTGTGAGCAACCACAGAGGAGTCCATGTCAGAGACATTGTCAACGAAGTCGAAGATTACTTGAAGACATACTCATTGGCTATGTCGGATAACAGCCAAGATGTATCAGGGAATCTGAGTGGTTGAGTGTTAACAGGGGTGGCAATACCCTATTAACACTCAGTACACTTTGGACATACCTAAGTGTTTAGGCGGGAAGTTATGCAGCCTAAAGTACAAGGTATGAAGAAAAGGGAAACTATGTCAGCTCTGTTTCCCTAAAGCGTTGTGGCAGACTACCAAGAATAAAAGAGCATCTTTTGACAGATGTCCGACATTGTCTATTTTGTGTAGTCACCATCAACTAGTACTAGAAGTCAACCTCGTACCACTATAAATATGATATGTAGGCTAGAGTTAAGGTTGTTCACTTTGTTCGATTACACACATGAACTCTTTAGAACTCAGAGAAAGAACAGTTGTGCCTGTGTTCTTGAGTTAGCTTTATTTTGTCCAAAGTGTACGCAACACATTGTCCTTAAACTGTGTTATCCATAACACATGTAATACTTGTTATACAATAATAAAGTACTACGTTTGAAAAGTATTTACTTGTGTTAGCTATCCTTCTTAATCGTTTCAAGCTAGATTTAGGGACTTTCAATGGTATCAGAGCGGTGTTTGATATTAAAACCTTCATAAAAATCGTTCTAAGTTTTATAATCAAGATCCACCATGCCTGAAACGAGAAACACCCCACCACCACCACCTAATATCGTTTCTAGGAACAACACACCACCACCTCCGAACTCACCAAGAGTAACCCCCACTTAAAATGAAGACGATCTTCCTCAACTTCTCGATTTAAGAGGTGGTTCCCATGTTACCAATGTAACAGTGTTTGATGAAGATGACTTTGCAAGTTGGAAAAGTAAATTTCTTGTCTATCTAGATGGACTTGAACCATTTCTTCTAGAAATTCTAGGAAATGGACCATATGTTCCCATGGCGCTTACCTCTACTGATGAGAATCCTCTTCCCAAACCTCTCAAGCAGTGGACTCCAGTTGATAGGAAATTGACAAACCAAGATAAACGTCTCAAAAGCATTATCATCTCCTGTCTTCCAAAACACATCATGAAATCAGTAATCCAATGTCCAACAGCCAAACAAATGTGGACAGACCTCATCCTAAGTCACGAAGGACCCTCTAAAACCAGAGAAACCATGATTCAGCCACTCAGGTTTCAGTTTAATGCTTTCAAGGCACTTAAAGATGAAAAGGTACAACAGACGTACACAAGGTTGAAGATTCTTCTCAACGACCTTGATCTGAATGAAGTCACCATTGCACAAGCTGAAGTAAACGCCACCTTTGTCAATAGCCTTCCCAGAAAATGGCTGAGCATGAATCAGACCCAAAGAGCCAATAACTCCATCAAGAATGATACGTTGGCTCAGCTGTATGGAAAATACAACTATGAAGAAGGGCTGATAGATACCATTTACAAATCTGAGTCTAAAAGATTTGTAGTTTAGAAAGCAACATCCAAAGCCTTGATTTTCACCTCACACACTCATGACAGCGATTCAGATGTTGAAGAAGTCACTCATAGCAGCCAGGAATTCATGACAGACCTTAATGCTGAGTTTTATGAAAGAGCTTTACTAGCTAATCAAAGAAGATTCTACAAAATGTCAGGGAGCATAGGATCAGCTAGTAAACAAACTGACAAATCTAAAGAGACTTTCTTTGCCTGTGGAAAACCTGGACATTTTCAAAAATACTTTCCATCCACAAAAACATCTAGCCATCTTATCCTTCATCATTCAGACCTTACAAGTTCAAATCACAACAAAACAAATCATCTCACGAATCCAACTCCTCTGATAATGAGAAAAAGGATTACAAAAACAAATACAAGGCACTAAAGGCTGATTTGGAATAGATGAATTTGAAATTAGAATCTCTATCGAAGAAGAAAGGGGGTGATAAAAGGACAAAGAAAGGGTTGGTAGCTGAAGCCTATGATTGGAATGATGAGCCGCTGACATCTGATGAAGAAGATACTACCAGGGTAAGGGCATTTATGGCAATAGCTGAGGATGAACCTATTGTTGGTAAAGGAGATGCTAGATCAGGACAATGGGTTGACATCACTATGAAAAAGGTACACAGGCTTATCTCTATGTCTGAAAGTGATGAACGTAAACATGTCCTTGATCATACCATAGTTGACTTACACTTTGTTGAGGAACAAAGAAAGAACATGCTTGATAAATTTCACTCTGTTAAACATGAATTGTTGACTGCTAAGGCTCCATGTGAAACTTTAAAACAGGTTAACTCTGAAAATGTAACTCTTCAAAATGAGGTTAATAAGTTGTCTTTAAGAAACAGTGCCTTAAATGATCAAGTATCTGAACTACACAAGGTTATAGAAAAATGGTTGTGTAGTAGGTTCACTATAAATGAATTACTTGATGATGAAGTACCAGCTGACATATCTAGGGTTGTTACTGCTAAAAGAAACAAAATGAATGCCCTTAAGAAACCGAAAGAGATTGTTTTTAAGTCCACAGAGACTATACATTTGTCTGACCCACCTATGGCTGATGCACCTGTCTCTAAAGAGGTTATAGATAACAATGAACTTTTACCATCTTTTTCCTAAACTCTCTGGTGTTGAACCCAACAGCTCTTCTAGAGAATCTAAGGTTGAACTCAAACCAGATGTTGAGACACCTCCAGCTAAGATTTTTGTTGTACCTGCAAAACAATCTGTTAAGCAAAATGTCTATAAGACTGTCTCAACAAACCCTGTAAACAAAGTTGAACCCTCAACTGAAGAACACCTGTTGTCTTTGATGAAAGAAATAGAACTCTTAAAAGAACATATTAAGCCTTCCACTGAATGCTCTACTTCCTCTGAACCTAAGTCTATCCTAGGAGAACCCAAAGGTGAAAAGGTTATCAAACCTTATTGTAATGTGTGTAAGAATTCTCATCATATGACCATAGATCATGATAGACATATGGCTGTTAATAGAGCTCAGACACCTTTTAGGGATAAACAACATGTTACTAGGAGACCATCAGGTAACTACAGATCTTACCCTCCCCGTAAATATTGTGGTCTCACAAACCACCACTCAGATGAGTGCAGGGACTTTCCAGGATGTGACATCTGTAGAAGGTACACCCATGACACAACCAATTGTCCTTCACATCGTCACAAGTTCTACAGGAACTCAAGAGTTGCTAATCAGCAATTCAGGGAACCTACTAGAAAGTGGGTTCACCATAGGAACTAAATTATTTCTATATATCTGTGTAGAAACATCTCAGGGAATCGTTTTGGTATCTAGACAGTGGCTACTCTAGATACATGACAGGAATCAAACAATACCTACACATATATTCAAAAGAGCCTGGTCCTAAAGTGGTGTTTGGGGATAACTCTTCAGGCGACAAAAAGGGATATGGCTCAGTTAACTGTAACGGAATAACGTTTACAAGCGCTGTATATGTGAATGGTCTTAAGCTTAATCTCATCAGCATCAGCCAGTTGTGTGATGCTGACTACAAGGTTTTGTTTACAAAGACTCAAGGAACCATATTCAACAAAAACAATGATGTGGTGTTAATTGCACCAAGAAGAAGAGATGTGTACGTCATCAACATGGCGTCTTGCTCAGAGGACAGCTCAAATTGTTTTCTAGCTAAAGCGTCTGAAAGTGTCAATTGGCTGTGGCACAAACGAATCTCTCATCTCAACTTCAAGAACATCAACAAGCGAGCCACACAAAACTTGGTTGCTGGTCTACCACCTGTGACTTTCACAAAGGACAAGACATGTTCATTTTGTGTTAAGGGAAAGCATCACATGTCATCCTTTAAGATCAGGCAATCATTCTCTATTGACAAGTGCTTACATCTCCTTCACATGGATTTGTTTGGACCTGTCAAACCACAAACCATTAATCACAAATACACCTTGGTCATTGTTGATGAATTCTCAAGGTATACATGTGTTTTCTTCCTCAAAAGGAAAAGTGATGCAGCTGATGCCATCATGTCCTTCATCAAGCAGGTTGAAAACATGAATGAAGTTAGAGTAAAAGCTCTAAGAAGTGATAACGGGACTGAATTTAAGAATCAACAGCTTGAAGCTTTTTGTGATGAAAAGGGAATATCACAAAACTTCTCTTCAGCTGGTACTCCTGAACAAAATGGAGTAGCTGAAAGAAGAAACATAACATTGATTGAAGCATCTAGAACCATGTTGAATGATGCAGCCTTACCAAAGCAATTCTGGGGAGAAGCTGTCCACACTGCCTACTATACCTAGAATAGATCAATCATTGTTAAAAGACATGGAAAAACCTCTTATGAAGTTTTTCGAAAAAGAGCACTAGACGTCAGCTATTTCCATGTCTTTGGATGTCCTGTATTTATTTTGTATCTACAGGGATCAACTTGGAAAGTTTGACGAAAAAGCTGATGATGGTTTCTTCTTAGGATACTCTCCAACAGCCAAAGCCTTTAGAGTATTCAACACAAGAAGACAAGAACTAGAAGAAACCTTTCATCTCACATTCAATGAAGATGATGACGTGCTACAAAGAACAAGAACAAAAAGTGATGAAATTGATTTCAACGAAAATAGGTCTTTCCTATCAGATGAGTTCTCATAACCAAGGCCTGTCTTTCATCATCATCCACACACAGATACTTTTATCTATATGTTCCTGCACATGATCCGCTGTCAACTCACAACATTGAGATTCCTTCTACTCAAGTAACAGCTGAAAGTGAAAGTCAGCCTTCTACAAGCCTATGTTCCACCTCAGGTGAAGATGACACATCTATTTCTTATAATCAAGAAGACTCTCATGTTGTGTGAATCATCACATCTTGAAATAGATGATGCAGACATAAACATAGAGATTGTTTTTAAAGAGAGTCCTCCTACTCAGCAGAATGAAACTCAAGTTGTAATTTCATCCTCTATACCTGCACCTGTCTATGACTCCCCAGCTCCTCAAAGAAAATGGTCAAGAGATCAGCACATTCTTCTTGTCAACATCATTGGGGTTACTACTAGACAGAGAATTCTTGACTCAGAATCAGCCTCAGCCAATAAATGTTTGTTTACTGAATTTCTTTCCCAAATTGAAACCAAGCGTGTAGCTGAAGCCCTTGTTGAAGAAGGTTGGGTCGCTGCAATGCAGGAAGAAATCAATCATTTTAAAAGAAACAAGGTATGGACTCTAGTGCCAGCTCCACCTGGTAAGAACATCACAGTCACTAGATGGATATATAGGAACAAGATGGATGAAATTGGTAATATCATAAGGAACAAGGCAAGGTTGGTTGCACAAGGGTATACACAGACTGAAGGGATTGATTATGATGAAAAATTTGCACCAGTAGCAAGACTTGAAGCCATCAGAATCTTCCTTGCTTACGCTTCATATATGAACTTCACTATGTATCAAATGGATGTTAAAAGTGCTTTCCTCAATGGAGATTTGGTGAAGAAGTGTATGTTGAACAGCCTGAAGGATTCGAGAACAGCTAGTTTCCCAACCATGTGTACAGGCTTCACAAAGCAATGTATGGGCTGAAACAGGATCCAAAGGCATTGTATGAAACGTTGTCTACTTTTTTAACAGAAAATAAATTTGTCAGGGGTTCCATTGATAAAACACTTTTTACCTTCAAGGATAAAAGTGATTTCATCATTGTATAGATTTATGTGGATGATATCATCTTTGGGTCTAAAAATGTTAATCTTAGTAACCGTTTGCTAAATTAATGACCAAGAAATATGAGATGAGTATGATGGGTGAATTAACTTACTTTTTGGGTTTTCAAATTAAACAATGTCCTAAAGGAATTTCAATTTGTCAAGAAAAGTATGTTAAAGATTTGCTGAGAAAATATGACTTGGCTGATTGTGCACCAGTGAAATGCCCCATGCTTCCACCCAACAATTTGGGCCCTGATGAGTCAGGGGTCTTTGTTAATGAGACTATGTATAGAGGCATGATTGGGTCACTCATGTATCTCACAGCCAGTCGTCCTGATATCTAGTTCTCCACATGTCCCTGTGCAAGGTACCAAGCTAACCCAAAAGAATCCCATCTAGTGGCTGTTATGAAAATTTTAAGGTACCTCAAAGGAACAACCTCTCTAGGTCTGTGGTATCCCAAAGAATGAGGCTTTAGTCTCAAGGCTTACTTAGTTTCATACTACGCTGGGTGCTGCATTGACAGGAAAAGTACCTCAGGGAGCTGTCAAATCCTAGGAGGCAAGTTGGTTGGATGGAGTGCAAAGAAGCAATACTCTATGGCTATGTAATCAGCTGAAGCTGAATATGTTGTAGCTGCTAGTTGCTGTGCTCAAGTACTTTGGATGAAGAGTCAACTAGCTGTGTAAAACCCGCATGCTTTTACCATGAATAGTGCCCTTAAGATCGTACGTTCTAGATTAAAACTTACCTCATGTAGTATTGATCACATTCATGTGCTAATAATCAAGCAAGTGCATACGTGTATGTCATGACAAGTATCGATTACGTACGAACCCATGATAAACAGTTAATGATATATCACGTGAACATAATTAAATCATGAACACCATTTAAAATACTAACTAAATAATTACGTAAATACTTATAATATTTTTTTACGAGCGTTAAGTTTACGATAAACGACACGTTACATGAAACAGAAACACGTTAAACACGAGCACGTTTAACCACGAACGAACACGAAACATCGGGACACGAGAAAGGTACGGGTACCCCATGTGGGGCCCCCATACCCACGGCACACATGCATATAATGGGCTTAGCCCATGGACTTTTCAAGTTAAGGGGGGTAAAGTGTTAAACATGTTTTCATTTTCATTTTACAAGAAATAAACTAAAAACCCTAAAAAGAGTTTTCTCCTCTTCCTTTTGCCTCCTTTGTGCCGCCACCTATACACCATCATAAGGGGGTGTTTGATTGATTTTGATCTTGAAAACAAGTGTTAGAATACGTGTTTGTTCATCCTTTTTTCCAAGCTACATAGTGGTATACCTTTCTAACCCTTCTTTTTAATTCTTTTGATCTTTGATTATTTTCATGAACATGTTATTATTTTTCTTATGAAAACAAGATAATTAATCATTGATCTAACATGTTTTGGTATTAAATAAAATCAAGGAATGATTTAAAAGGGGTGTTGTTTCTAGCCGCCTAGCAAAACAAACCCGAGGGGGGTTTGTTTTGCTATTGCCGCCACCACCAAGACCACAAATGGTCTTGGTTGGCTCATGTGGGACCCACGGCAGCAAGGGGACACGTGTGCCCCGGGTTTGGCCCGGGGTACGGTGTCGAATTCATACCCGGTTCACGGTTCGTTGGTTAAAATCATGATCTATGTTACATGTAATTTTTATGAATCATGAACTTAGGTTATAATTAATTAATAACATGAAATATTAATTAAATCATGACTTAGGTTATTTTAATTATTAGTTTATCATGACATTAATTTAACCTAAGTATTTTATGTTATAAGTTATAATTAATTAATTATTAAAACATGCCTATAATTAATTAATTTAGACATGACTTAGGTTATATTATTATTAATAATAATACACATGTTAACCTAAGTATTTTCATTTCATTTTAATTATACATGTTATACTTTAATTAAAATGCTTAACCTATAGTTTAATTAAAATACATGAAATAATAATTAAACTATACACTATATCATATGACTTAAGTAGTAAGCTTATAACACTTAGACTTATATGTTAGCTTATATAATCAGCTTAATTCTAATTATGGAAATCAATCTAATTCAGGCAGCTAATCTAATCATGGCAACTTTCTATATATGGAAACTTATTTAATTAAGGCAGCTGATCTATTTTTGGAAACTTTCTATTTTTAGAAACTAATCTATTTTAGGCAGCAAATTCTATTTTTGGAAACTTTCTATTTTTGGAAACTTTCTATTTTTGTAAACTTTCTATTTTTGGAAACTTTCTATTTTTGGAAACTTTCTATTTTTGGAAACTTTCTATTTTTGGAAACTTTCTATTTTTGGAAACCTGCTATTTTTGGAAAGTTACTTATTATTATACAGTAAGTATATTAATACATGAAACACAAGTAATACTTAATCAGATAAACCAGAAATACAAGATAAACACAGTTTAAGGCTTTAAACAGTGAACCAGGACCTAAAACATACCAAATCAGCTATAACAAGACACAGAACCCAGTACGTAATCAGTGAATCGATACTTATACACGTGTGTATTCATGTAGCATTAGTGATCCAGAAGTAGGAGTCTTTCTTCCGTTCATTTCACTGGACTTGAGGTACGGATTCCCGTCCTTTCAGTATGGACATTCTTTCCTTATTAGGATTTCCCCGTATGCAGCCAACTGTTTTCCCCAGCATTTGTTTTATTGTTTTGAACTGCTTATGTTAATTTAGCATAAACTATAGCCATATACAAGCATGACCAGTTTCACCTAGTTATGGAGGTACCATAACCATAGCATTGGAGGCACCGATGTTATGACTTCCCCACGGCGGAGTGATTGCTCGTGGCGTCCCTTTTCAGTTTGGCCATATTATTATATCAGTCGGGGCGTATGGGTGCATCCTAGTTACATGTTTTATTCAGTTTATCATGGTGAATGTGGTGTGTGCCTTGCACCCTTCACAAGGAGCTGATCCCTCCTACCCAAATCAGTATATTGATTAGAGGCATCCCCTCTAATCAGCATGATGAGGTCACCCCTCCAAGTATTCATGCACGTGACCTTTTCATGACCTATATGGGCTATGGTATTTATATGTTAAAACAGTTTTCACAGGTTAAACATAAGGCTTTTCAAACTATAAAACCAGTTTTCATGTTACTTAACCAGTTTACTCAGTACTTAGTCTTCCGCTGTTATATGTTACATGCTTACCCTATTTCATGCTATATTGTACATCCGTGCACTGAGCGTCTTGCTCAGCCGTTTTCCTTTTCATGTTCCCAAAACGGCAGGTACTCAGGGACGCTCGTAGATCTCAAACGTAGGTGCATATGGATTGGAAGCTTTACTGTCTTTCTTTACTTTATGCATTTCCTTTACTTTGATACGGTTGCTTTGGACATTGTTTCGTCCTTCCTTTTACAGTATTTATGTTTGTGTGTGATGAGCTTTACTTTGGGATACCGATGTTTGATTCCGGTATTTCCTTTTATGGTTGAATAATGCTTAGACATTTATCCTTGTATGCTTTGATGACACGCCATGATATGCGTAATATTCCATTTCCAAAATGGGGTGTTACAATTATGGTATCAGAGCCAAGGCTTCGACCTGTAGGCTCTCAAATATGACCTGTGATTAGTGGGTAGTCACTACGGTCTTCCTAGAACTGACAGTTGTTTTCATGCATTCATCATTTTTAAGCATACATATACATGTCATTGTTACAGGGTTTTTGACTAAGTAATGGTTGGTACAGGACTGGCCCTATTTAGTCGCATGTGTTTTATCGAAACTTTTAGATTTGGGACCGACCCATAGGCGTCCCCTCGATATGTCTTTTATTTTGAGTGAACTGACCGAAGGCCTTCACTCTCGAGCATCAAAAGTTTTCATAAAACTGCATCATGCATTCATACAAAGATTTTCTTGCATAAAATTTTTCTCGTGAAATTTTGGCATAAAATTTTTCTTTTATATATTTTATGTTTGAACTGTTAATCATATGTTTATGTTATACTGTCAGATGGTTCTCACACGCGAGCAAGAGCAGCTCAATGCTGCGATTCAGGCTGCCATGCAAGCCTTACTTCCTCAACTGAGGAATGACATTCGTGTTGAAGTCCAAGCTGCGAATAATCAGCAGCCGCAGAATCAGGCACCTCCTCCTCCTCCCCCAGTGACTCTAGCAGTATGGTTGGAACGATTTAACAAGCTCCGTCCTAGAGCTTTTGAAAAGACTGATAGTCCCAGCGATGCTGAAAGCTGGCTGACTCACATTGAGAAAATCTTCAATGCTATGGGATGTGACCCCGCCTTCAAGGCAAGATTGGCGTGCTACAGGTTTGAAGGCGATGTACTCAACTGGTGGCTAGCTTTGACACAGTCAGAAGGAGGTGATGAATGGGTCGCTGGTTTGACATGGGCCCAATTCAAGGAGAGAGTGATGGAACAGTTCTTTCCTAAGGCAGAGCAGGACAAACTCAAGCGTGAATACCACGGGATACGTCAGAGACAGGGCGAGAATAGCAATGAATTCATGCAGCGCTTTCTTCGCCTTGCTGGTTTTCTAGGAGCAGCGGCTGGTACTCCTGAGGAGCAGGCACACCATTTCAGGTGGGCACTTCGCACCTCGGTTGCGAACAATATAGTATGTGCTACGTTCAATACGGTAGCACAAGTGGCTGACACAGCAAGAAAGCTTGAGATGTTGCAGGAACGTGATGAGTTCGGGGAGGCAGAAAGACCCGACAAGAGGTAAAACATTTCATGTTCTAGCGTTAACCAGACCGCATCCTATCGTTATATGTTCTATAATCATCTCTTAAACTGTATCTTCCAGGCAGAAAACTGGGGACCGGTCTCAGCCGGCTACTCAGCAGCAGCCCAATCAGCCCAAAGGAAACGGTCACTCTAACGACCGTTCTGTTGTGGAAAGGCGCAGCGGTAATGACAATTACCGTAACAATGCGGGACAGTCCAACAACAGCAGGTCCTACTATTTACGCATCTTCTTATGATTTCATGTTATATTTCTCATGCTGACACTATGTTAATCTCTACCAGGAACCACGGTAACGGAAGGGACCAGAACCACAGGGGTTCTCAGCCCAACCGTTCAGCTAACACTGGTAAGCATCTTACGACGTTTACGTCCTATACTCGTGCATATACCTTATTCTTAACACGTTCTGTCATCAGCAGGCCCTCAGCAAGCAAGAACTCCTGCTGGAGGATTCACTCATCCTCTTTGCAGCACCTGCCATCGCAGACACCCTGGCCCATGTCGTCGTGACTCCGACGCGTGCTACAAGTGCGGCCTCCCTGGCCATCGTATGAGAGATTGCCGTAAGGGTGAAATGGAGGGTACTTCGGGTCATGCTGATACTAAACCGCCTCCTACCACTGGGCGTGTCTACACGACATCGCGCGATCAGGCAAACAAATCTTCAGGTACCATTACTGGAATTTTGTATATGTACGGCCAGGCTGCATGTGTTCTTTTCGACACGGGTGCCACTCATTCAGTTGTTTCCACTACTTATGCTAAGAACATCAGGACACTTCCCTTGCCATTAGAAACTAAGCTTACCATTTCCACGCCTCTGAGGGACTCTGTATTAATAACTCATGTATACAAGAGTCTTCCTCTAGAGTTTGACGATAAAGTTCGTGCAGTAGATGCACTTCCTCTAGACATGATTGAGTTTGATATGATTCTCGGCATGGATTGGCTATCCAAGCACCATGCTACCATAGACTGCCACTCTTATCGAGTGATCTTCGGCGACATTAATGCACCAGAGTACATCCATAACGGGTTCATACCCGGACGGTCTGTACAAGTCATATCTACCTTGCAAGCACGTGCATTACTGTCACATGGCTGCGAAGGTTATCTCGCTACGGTTCATGACATGGATGCTGAATCCCCATCGATTCAGGATCAACCCGTAGTTTCAGAATTTCAAGACGTCTTTCCAGATGAACTTCCAGGCATACCACCTGCAAGAGAAGTGGAGTTCAACATCGACCTTGTTCCAGGAGCTGAGCCAATCTCTAAGGCTCCGTATCGTATGGCTCCCATAGAGCTAAAAGAACTGAAGGACCAATTACAGGAACTTCTTGAACGAGGGTTCATTAGACCGAGCGCATCACCATGGGGCGCACCGGTCTTGTTCGTTAAGAAGAAGGACGGCAGCATGCGACTTTGCATTGACTACCGTGAACTTAATAAGATTACCATTCGCAACAGATATCCACTGCCACGTATAGACGATCTGTTTGACCAACTTCAAGGAGCCAAACACTTCTCAAAGATCGATCTAAGGTCAGGCTACCATCAGCTAAGGGTTAAAGAGCAGGATATTGCCAAGACTGCTTTTCGTACCCGCTATGGCCATTATGAGTTTGTAGTCATGCCATTCGGCCTGACTAACGCTCCAGCAGTATTCATGGATCTAATGAACAAAATCTTCCATGAATTCCTTGATAAATTTGTCATTGTATTCATCGATGACATCTTGATATTCTCAAAGTCCACGGAGGAACACGAAGATCATCTCCGTACTGTACTACAGATTCTTCGTCAGAAGCAGCTGTATGCGAAATTCTCCAAGTGTGAGTTCTGGTTAAACAAGGTGGCGTTCTTAGGTCACATTGTATTAGCAGAAGGGATCACTATGGACCCAGCGAAGGTTGAGGCTATCACTAAATGGCCAAGACCAACATCAGCGACAGAAGTCCGCAGTTTCTTAGGCTTAGCTGGATATTATCGAAGATTCGTGGAGAACTTTTCTCGGCTGGCATTGCCTCTCACCAAACTGATGCGGAAAGGAGAGAAATTCGTCTGGACGGAAGATCGAGAGAAGAGCTTCGAAGACCTAAAGCAGAAGTTAGTATCTGCACCTATTCTTACTCTCCCATCTGGTACAGGTGGATTTCAGATCTATAGCGATGCATCGGGGAAGGGACTGGGCTGTGTTCTCATGCAACATGGGAAAGTGATCGCGTATGCTTCACGGCAGCTTAAGCCCTATGAAGAAAACTACCCTACGCATGACCTGGAACTTGCTGCAGTGGTGTTCGCATTGAAGATATGGAGGCATTACTTATACGGATAATCATGCGACATTTTCACGGATCACAAGAGCTTGAAGTATATCTTCACACAGCGAGAATTGAACATGAGACAAAGGAGATGGTTGGAACTGTTGAAGGATTATGATATTAACCTACAGTATCATCCCGGGAAAGCTAATGTAGTAGCAGATGCACTCAGCAGAAAGTCCGGAATGATAAACGGCATTGAGATCAAGGAGCAAAGCATAAGGGACTTGGAGCGGCTTGACATTGAAATCATGGTACGTGGGCAGCACGGATACTGGGCGAATCTTACAGTAGAACCTGAGTTACTGACTAGGATCAAGGAAGCGCAGAAGGATGATGGAGAGATTTGGGCGA
This sequence comes from Glebionis coronaria, assembly GCA_025667525.1. NCBI lineage: Eukaryota > Viridiplantae > Streptophyta > Magnoliopsida > Asterales > Asteraceae > Glebionis > Glebionis coronaria. The sequence continues at coordinate 191,311,729 of CM046880.1, forward strand.
TAATTCAGAATTTGGAGAAGCAGACAGAATTCAGAATGGACGCAGACGGTATCATTTGGCAGGGCACGAGACTTTGTGTTCCTGACAATCCAGAACTCCGGGAAGCATTGTTAGCTGAAGCTCACAGCTCCCCATTTTCTATACATCCTGGGTCGACAAAAATGTACCATGACATCAGACAACACTTTTGGTGGAGTGGTATAAAACAGGATGTAGCCACGCATGTCTCCAAATGTCTTACCTGTCAGCAGGTTAAGATTGAACATCAGCGATCTGGCGGTCTCCTTCAACCGTTGGATATTCCAGAGTGGAAGTGGGACAAAATCACCATGGATTTTGTTACCGGTCTTCCGCCTACCAAGAAGAAGCACGATGCTATTTGGGTCATCGTTGATCGACTCACCAAATCAGCTCATTTCTTACCGATACGCAAGGAAGATCCGGTAAGTAAACTCGCAGATACGTACAGAAGGGAGATCATGAGACTCCACGGCACTCCCTCCAGCATCGTCTCAGACAGAGATCCTCGTTTCACGTCGCGATTCTGGAAAGGTCTGCAAAAAGCTTGGGGTACACAACTTAAGCTGAGCACAACCTTTCATCCTCAAACGGACGGACAGTCGGAGCGAACAATTCAGACATTGGAAGATATGTTAAGGTCGTGTGCGTTGGAATGGACAGGTGATTGGGACGATTACATCTGTTTAGTTGAGTTTGCATACAACAACAGCTGGCACGCAAGTATCAAATGTGCTCCTTTCGAAATGTTGTATGGCAGAAAGTGTCGCGCTCCAACTTGCTGGGATCAAGTGGGAGAGCGAACACTTGAAGGACCAGAGATTATAGAAATGACCAACCAGAAGATTGAGGTAGCTAAACAGAAACTGCAGGAAGCACGATCACGTCAGAAGAGTTACGCCGATAAGCATCGTAGGGACATACATTTTAATGTGGGAGATCACGTCTTCCTCAAGGTTTCGCCGGCACGTGGTGTTAAACGCTTCGGGATCAAAGGAAAACTCAGTCCTCGGTTCATCGGACCATTTGATATAGTTGAACGAATCGGCGAAGTATCTTACCGATTGGCGTTACCTCCTCAGCTTTCGCACGTGCATAACGTGTTTCATGTGTCCTTACTCAGAGGGTACAATTATCATCCCCTTCACATGGTTCAGTATCCACTGGAACAGATACGTGAAGATCTCACGTTTGTAGAAGAACCCGAACGAGTACTTGACAGGCAAGAACGAGTCATGAGAAGGAAGACGATTCCATTCGTCAAAATCCTTTGGAGGGACCATACCGAGCGGGAAGCCACTTGGGAACAGAGGAGTCTATCCGGGCTTCTTACCCTCACTTCATATTTTGAGTTCGGGTATGTCACTTCTTTTCAGCTTACTTTATCTATAATTCGGGGACGAATTATTCTTTTTAGGGGGGAAGAATTGTAAAACCCGCATGCTTTTACCATGAATAGTGCCCTTAAGATCGTACGTTCTAGATTAAAACTTACCTCATGTAGTATTGATCACATTCATGTGCTAATAATCAAGCAAGTGCATACGTGTATGTCATGACAAGTATCGATTACGTACGAACCCATGATAAACAGTTAATGATATATCACGTGAACATAATTAAATCATGAACACCATTTAAAATACTAACTAAATAATTACGTAAATACTTATAATATTTTTTACGAGCGTTAAGTTTACGATAAACGACACGTTACATGAAACAGAAACACGTTAAACACGAGCACGTTTAACCACGAACGAACACGAAACATCGGGACACGAGAAAGGTACGGGTACCCCATGTGGGGCCCCCATACCCACGGCACACATGCATATAATGGGCTTAGCCCATGGACTTTTCAAGTTAAGGGGGGTAAAGTGTTAAACATGTTTTCATTTTCATTTTACAAGAAATAAACTAAAAACCCTAAAAAGAGTTTTCTCCTCTTCCTTTTGCCTCCTTTGTGCCGCCACCTATACACCATCATAAGGGGGTGTTTGATTGATTTTGATCTTGAAAACAAGTGTTAGAATACGTGTTTGTTCATCCTTTTTTCCAAGCTACATAGTGGTATACCTTTCTAACCCTTCTTTTTAATTCTTTTGATCTTTGATTATTTTCATGAACATGTTATTATTTTTCTTATGAAAACAAGATAATTAATCATTGATCTAACATGTTTTGGTATTAAATAAAATCAAGGAATGATTTAAAAGGGGTGTTGTTTCTAGCCGCCTAGCAAAACAAACCCGAGGGGGGTTTGGTTTGCTATTGCCGCCACCACCAAGACCACAAATGGTCTTGGTTGGCTCATGTGGGACCCACGGCAGCAAGGGGACACGTGTGCCCCGGGTTTGGCCCGGGGTACGGTGTCGAATTCATACCCGGTTCACGGTTCGTTGGTTAAAATCATGATCTATGTTACATGTAATTTTTATGAATCATGAACTTAGGTTATAATTAATTAATAACATGAAATATTAATTAAATCATGACTTAGGTTATTTTAATTATTAGTTTATCATGACATTAATTTAACCTGAGTATTTTATGTTATAAGTTATAATTAATTAATTATTAAAACATGCCTATAATTAATTAATTTAGACATGACTTAGGTTATATTATTATTAATAATAATACACATGTTAACCTAAGTATTTTCATTTCATTTTAATTATACATGTTATACTTTAATTAAAATGCTTAACCTATAGTTTAATTAAAATACATGAAATAATAATTAAACTATACACTATATCATATGACTTAAGTAGTAAGCTTATAACACTTAGACTTATATGTTAGCTTATATAATCAGCTTAATTCTAATTATGGAAATCAATCTAATTCAGGCAGCTAATCTAATCATGGCAACTTTCTATATATGGAAACTTATTTAATTAAGGCAGCTGATCTATTTTTGGAAACTTTCTATTTTTAGAAACTAATCTATTTTAGGCAGCAAATTCTATTTTTGGAAACTTTCTATTTTTGGAAACTTTCTATTTTTGGAAACTTTCTATTTTTGGAAACTTTCTATTTTTGGAAACTTTCTATTTTTGGAAACTTTCTATTTTTGGAAACCTGCTATTTTTGGAAAGTTACTTATTATTATACAGTAAGTATATTAATACATGAAACACAAGTAATACTTAATCAGATAAACCAGAAATACAAGATAAACACAGTTTAAGGCTTTAAACAGTGAACCAGGACCTAAAACATACCAAATCAGCTATAACAAGACACAGAACCCAGTACGTAATCAGTGAATCGATAATTATACACGTGTGTATTCATGTAGCATTAGTGATCCAGAAGTAGGAGTCTTTCTTCCGTTCATTTCACTGGACTTGAGGTACGGATTCCCGTCCTTTCAGTATGGACATTCTTTCCTTATTAGGATTTCCCCGTATGCAGCCAACTGTTTTCCCCAGCATTTGTTTTATTGTTTTGAACTGCTTATGTTAATTTAGCATAAACTATAGCCATATACAAGCATGACCAGTTTCACCTAGTTATGGAGGTACCATAACCATAGCATTGGAGGCACCGATGTTATGACTTCCCCACGGCGGAGTGATTGCTCGTGGCGTCCCTTTTCAGTTTGGCCATATTATTATATCAGTCGGGGCGTATGGGTGCATCCTAGTTACATGTTTTATTCAGTTTATCATGGTGAATGTGGTGTGTGCCTTGCACCCTTCACAAGGAGCTGATCCCTCCTACCCAAATCAGTATATTGATTAGAGGCATCCCCTCTAATCAGCATGATGAGGTCACCCCTCCAAGTATTCATGCACGTGACCTTTTCATGACCTATATGGGCTATGGTATTTATATGTTAAAACAGTTTTCACAGGTTAAACGTAAGGCTTTTCAAACTATAAAACCAGTTTTCATGTTACTTAACCAGTTTACTCAGTACTTAGTCTTCCGCTGTTATATGTTACATGCTTACCCTATTTCATGCTATATTGTACATCCGTGCACTGAGCGTCTTGCTCAGCCGTTTTCCTTTTCATGTTCCCAAAACGGCAGGTACTCAGGGACGCTCGTAGATCTCAAACGTAGGTGCATATGGATTGGAAGCTTTACTGTCTTTCTTTACTTTATGCATTTCCTTTACTTTGATACGGTTGCTTTGGACATTGTTTCGTCCTTCCTTTTACAGTATTTATGTTTGTGTGTGATGAGCTTTACTTTGGGATACCGATGTTTGATTCCGGTATTTCCTTTTATGGTTGAATAATGCTTAGACATTTATCCTTGTATGCTTTGATGACACGCCATGATATGCGTAATATTCCATTTCCAAAATGGGGTGTTACAAGCTGACTATGAGATTCTATATGACAAAGTACCCATATTCTGTGACAATACAAGTTCCATTGTTATCTCAAACAATCATGTGCTTCACTCTAGAACCAAACACATAGATATCAGGTATCACTTTATCAGGGATCATATTATTAAAGGAGATATTGAGTTGCATTTTGTTCCCACTGAGCTGCAACTATCTGACATATTTACCAAGCCGGTTGAACCTTCGTTCAACAGGCTAGTTACTGAGCTGGGTATGCTTAATATCTCAAAGCTTGTGGCTGATATTTAATATGTGTCATTAATGTCTTAATAAATATTAAATGTTTTTCACATGAAACCAGGTAGTTACTTTCCATATAAATGCTAAAAACATTCCCAATATTTAATTCATACTTTTTCGATAAACGATGAGACAAACAATTTTGAAAGGTTAAGGGACCCACTTGTGTGCAGTCCTTTTCCCACTACGCATTAAATGCGGTTGAATAACTGTTTCAAATATTGAATATATATATATTGTCCCAAGGTTTTTCACCTAACACTTTTCTCATTATTCACCATTTGCATCTCTTTCACTAAAATCTCTCTCTAAACCCTCTCACCATCTTTGTCTTCTTCATCCTCGAATCAATGGCGTTTCTAGTACCAAAGGCCTCTAACGTAACCTTCGAGATGAATGAGAGGATCCTCGCCTCTAACAACTCTATTGGATGGCTCAAAGCTCCAAATGACTCGTACTCAAATATGGTAAACTTCATGAAGAATTATGATGTTGGAGAAGCTTTCACTAGATGTCCATCTGTTTTCTACCAAGAATACCTTAGGGAATTCTGGTATTCTGCTAAGATCCTTGATGACAACACCATCTCCTTCAACCATTCATGTAATGAACACCCCTTTGCTTTTTCTATTAATGATTTTTCCTCTGTGGCTGGGCTAAGACATGGCGATGAATGCCTGAAATTTGTTGATAAGAAGGTTGTAAAGGACACCCTTGCCATACTTTTCCCTGTATATGATGTTAACCCAGCCCTTACTCCTGCTGAAGTGGTCGCGAAGTCTCCTCTGAAGATCATGTTTTCCCCCCTATGTGGAGAGTCCTCTTCACTCACATAGTTAAATCCCTGGGTGGTATGCAGGGATCTCAAGATCAATTGGTCTTCAATCATCAAACCATTGCCTATGGACTGATTTGGAGAACAGACATTGATGTTGGAAGCATACTATTCTCAAACCTTGTCAAAAAGCTGAAGGGCACCAACCAAGTCAGGGAGAAAAACATATGCTATGTTCGCTTTCTCTCTCTTATCTTTGAAAGCCTGTTGGGTGATAACTACCACAACTCTGCACTAACAGCCATGAAGCCATATCACATAACTGGAGCTATCTACAAGGTGATGGGACCAATGATGTGCCAACTACTGCTCATATGAAGAATGTTGCTAATAAACAACCATCTGTTGTGAAGCCCTTGCTCCCTTCCTTTGAGAAGGTGATTGCAGCTGGTGTGTCTAGCAAGTCAGTGTCTTTGACCTCTGGGCAACACACCACGCTGTCCAGGGAATCGACTGGCCAACAACCTAAGAAGAAGAAAAACCCTCTTCTTCCAAAACCCAAACTATTATTAAGGCCAGGGTTAAGAAGATTGCTACCATTTCTCCTTCCTCCGATCCAGAGACTTCAGTGGACACAGAGACAAAGAATGATACACAACAAGAGTCTAGCGTCTCTACCTCAGCAGAGACAACAGGAAACCAGTCAAATTCCGTTGATATCTCACATGTAATCAGTTTATAATTTTTAGAGGTCTACAAGTAGCCACTCTCAAATATCTGTAGGTGAGAGTGGTGACGTTTGGGTTATCCACGACCCATAGGAGTCTTTGTATGCACTTAGAAATCTTTTAAGACTTCTGTACACCTTGTCTTTGCACCAGGGAGTGATTCATTTGTGTTTATAAAGTACCCCGATGACCCTGCACCCTCTAGACAATATTCAGGCAAACAACAACAACCTGAATACACATATGTCTCGACCTAGAGTAGCTATACTTCACACAGCCTCTAGGTTCCCTCAGAAAAAGAATCCCAAATGTTTAACTTTTAGGGGGAGCTGAATCATCACCCTCAGCTTTCCTAGGGACAACGTAATATGACGATCTTTAACTACATCTTTTTCACAAATAAAAGAATCCCAAAGGAGTTATCCTTTCAGGGGGAGCTGAAACATCACCCTCATCTTTGCTAGGGGCAGCATAACAGGCGATCTTAACCCATATACAATTCAAAGATAAAAGAGTCCCAAAGGATTTATCATTTTGGGGGGGCTGAATAATCACCCTCAGCTTTCCTAGGGGCAGCGAATGGCGACCATTAACCTCATTACTTTCACACTTAAAAGAATCCCAGGGATGTATCCTTTGGAGTGGCTGAATAATCATCCTCAGCCTCTCTAGGACAGCGAACTGGCGACCATTCCCCTTATCTATTTCACTGTTACTAAATTACACAAATTTCAGGCTGATGTTGTACAGCAAAATGTAGACTCTCTAGCTACAGCTGAAGGAGCTGATAAATTGATTCAGGATCAGCCAAAAGAAGATGAGCCCATGCCAGATGCTGAAGATGATGTGCTTGCCTTCATTGAAAGCCTATTTAAGCATGAATCTATGCCAGATGATGAAATTATCCCTAAGGGGATGATGAAGAAGATGAACAGCCTTATATGTCACCACCCAAAGCCACACTTGTGTCCAGACCAGCTAAAGACCAAACTCCTCCTACAAAAGAAGCTGTTATGAATCCTATTTCTGCTAAATCTGTCACAAAGGAGCTTTCAACCGCTGTGTATGATCCTACTACAGAGTTTTTGTTGTTCGATCATCCACAACAAACCAAATTTGATCTTTTTCCCAAGGAAGATGACTATGAGCAGCAAAGCCTGAACATTCATGGGTTAAGACCCTATCATCATGCCTCAGATATTGAACGCCTGTCACGCAAGTTGGATAAAATGGGGTCTGAAATTCATTCCTTTACTGTCAATTTTCCCAAGATAATTTCCCAGGCTATTAAAGATGCCATCACTGAACCCATCCAAGATGGCACAAGAAAAGGAGTTTCTCAGGGACTTAGTCACTTATCCACTCGCATCAAAGATACCATCATTAAAGAAGTCCCTGACATACTTTCAGCCCATGACTTGGTGATGCACAAAGAGTTTGAGGTTGTGTGCAACAGGCAAAAACGTCACACTTACTATTTGGCTGGACATGTTGCTCTGTGAATCAAAACTGCAACAGGCTTCTAAGAATTGCCAGAGGATCAAGAAACAGGCAAAAGAAATTGGCCACATCTGTTGAACAGGTTGCTAGATACCTTCAGTCACGTTCAGCCAAGCGTCTCAAGAGACAGGCTAAACGTGAGGGGGAGAAAGTTAACTTACTAAAACTAGAACCTGTCAGCACTACCACAAGTACAAGTGAAAACATCATCCCTACACCCATTCCACTCCAAGTCATCACACCAATCATTTTACCTGATGATGATGAAAGTACGGGGGAGCAACAAGATAACAAAGCAGTTGATTCATCAAATTCCCTGCCTTTGGATAACACCAATAAGGTTGTGGATGATGGTGAACCAAATGCTAAGAAACATAAATTCACTGTCAGCTCCCTACCAAAAGTTTTACAAGACCAAGCTCGGCTAGCATTTTTGAAACATGGTGAAGAGCTGAAGAAAGCAAGTGAAGAATCCCCTGTCTCGAAGAAAGGAAAAGAAATAGTTATGGTAGACACAGACGCCAAAATAAAGAAATAGCTGCGATGCTAGAGACAGGAGGATCCACTACCAAAATCTCTCAGTTCTCAACTTTCAAAGTAGGTGATGAGAAACCTTTAAAAGTTGAAGAAATTGAGAAACAAGCACTTGAGTTCAAACGATTAAATGAAATCAAGAAAGCCAAAGAACTGGATGAAGCCAAGCTGAAAGCTATGTCTCCTCAACTCAGAGAGGAGCAAAGACAAAGGCTAAGAGAAATGAAGATTAAATGCGCAAAGGCTCTAAAAAAGGTAAAGGCTGACTATGATGCCTGCGTTAACAAAAGATATGCTCCAGATAAAATCACCAAGTTCAAATACACTGTTAAGAAATCAACTCATACCCCATAGATGGTTATTTGGAGAGATAACCAACAGGACAACATGGATGTATTTAAGGACTTCAAACTTAAGACACTTGGTTTGTCTGAATTACTAAAGTCCATGGTTATATTGTACTTGTAATTTTTTAGTATTGATGAAGTATGAAGTTGTTTGTTAGATCTGTTATGTGTAAGAAGAAGCTGTTATCTCACTTACAATAACTCATTTAGATCTAACTATATTTATGTTTAAATAGGGGGAGATTGTTAGGAATCTAAGTTTATTAGAATTCTCTTAGTCATATATTTAAACTTAAATTAAGTTGTTTGATATTAACTTGCATGTGCCTAGGAGACAGGCAAGTAACCCAAGACTCACAGAGTTCTAAGTCTCTGTGAGCAACCACAGAGGAGTCCATGTTAGAGATATTGTCAAGGAAGTCGAAGATTACTTAAAGAGATACTCATTGGCTTTGTTGAATAACAGCCAAGATGTATCAGGGACTCTGAGTGGTTGAGTGTTAACAGGGGTGGCAATACCCTGTTAACACTTCGTACACTTTGGACATACCTAAGTGTTTAGGCAGAAAGTTATGCAGCCTAAAGTACAAGGTATGAAGAAAATGGAAACTATGTCAGCTCTGTTTCCCTAAAGCGTTGTGGCAGATTACCAAGAATAAAAGAGCATCTTTTGACAGATGTCTGACATTGTCTATTTTGTGTAGTCACCATCAACTAGTACTAGAAGTCAACCTCGTACCACTATAAATAGGATATGTAGGCTAGAGTTAAGGTTGTTTACTTTGTTAGATTACACATATTAGCTCTTTAGAACTCAGAGAAAGAACAATTGTACCTGTGTTCTTGAGTTAGCTTTATTTGGTCCAAAGTGTACATAACACATTGTCCTGAAACTGTGTTATCCATAACACATGTAATACTTGTTATACAATAATAAAGTACTACGTTTGAAAAGTATTTACTTGTGTTAATTATCCTTCTTAATCGTTTCAAGCTAGATTTAGGGACTTTCAGATCATATTTTCAATATATCTTTAAAAAAACATAAAATAAGGTTTTTTTTAACTAAATTAAGGAAGAATTAATATTTTTAAGAGAATAATAAAATAAAGGTTTCCTACTAAAGTAACATTCTCTCAAAAAATTTGCTTTACAAAGAAAAATATTAGGTCTTTGTAAATTTTTGTTTAAAACACTTGATTTGCAATAATATTCCACTAGTTATAATACCCGTGCACGCACGGATTTTTGCTTAAAAGTTTATTAACATATTTTTTATTTATTAATAACCAAACAACTTAATTTTTTTCTTAGTTACGGTTTTTAGTTTTGGTCTATAATTATATTTGATGTACGTAGTAAGGGTTTATATATAGTACTCCCTCCGTCCCTAAAAAATGTCCACTTTGACTTTTTACGGTCTTTCTTATGCAACTTTGACTTTAAATATTATTTTTTGCGTTACATAATACTTGATGAAATTTATATCAATGAAAAATTCATTTAAACCTTAATCCATCCATATGTTTTGCATCAAATATTATATAAAACAAACGCGAATATTTAAGGTCAAATTTTAACAAAAAAGACCAAAAAAGTCAAAGAGGTCATTTATTCAGGAACGGAAGGAGTAGTATTTTTATAGACATGGTCATATTTATATGCTTAGTTTAGCTCCTGCATGGTCATATATTAGTTTAGCTCCTACATGGTCATATTTATATATATAGTATTTTTGTAGACATTCTATAGATTATAAGTTTATAACAAATAACGGCCACTAATTTTTGAAATTATAATGCAAAACTCCGATATAACTACAAGTTATAATAATTATTTTGTAATATCGACGTTAGCAAATACGTATCAAACACCAAAGCATACGTATAGGCTTAGGACTCAAAACATGTATAGTTACATACTTGCATACATTCATCCAAACCTTTGGTTATTTTGGGTTTGAGGTTGTTTTTAAGCAATTGATTATTTTGCAAGTTCCCACTTGCCACTACTGCTTTGTATTGCTAGTTTTTGGTGATTTTTTCATGTTTTGCTGATTGCAAAGCAACAAAATATAAGGCATTAAACTCAGTAATTGCTAATTGCAAAGCACTAAACTCGGTACCAATTAATGCATACCATTACAGGCTTGCAACCAACTTTCATTACAGCAGTCTTGCAGCTAACTTTCATTATAGCAGACTTGCACCCAACTTACATTACCTGCAGATATGCATTATAGCATAATTACAACCAACTTCCATCACATGCAGACTTGCATTATAGTATAATTGCAACCAACTTATATTATAATATATTTGCAACCAACTTCCATTAAATGAGGCACTAAACTCTGTACAAAATGCTGCTGCTGCAGTTACCAAACGACCCATGCTGCAGCAGTACGTGAATCCAAAACCCTTACTTTAAGAAATATGTAGGAATTAAAATACTGCAATGTTCAATTGATGTATAATTCGAAGAATAAAAAACAAATATAGTTAATAAATCTGTGCAAACAAAAAGGGAAATAACTCCCGGTTAATCAAAAGATGTCAAGCTATATAATTGGATCCTATAGTTCTCACTTGTCAACGTTTTACCAATATACTATCAGAATTTATGCAAAACTAAAATGTCAATTCTAAATAGCATCACCTTCGGCATAAAAGTCTCCTCATCATCAGAACCCTCACCTAACTTTTGCAACACCTTCGGCTTAAAAGGCCCCACATCAGAACTCTCATCCAATTTTCCTCAAACTCGCTACTCTCCACAGCTTTCTAAATAGCATCATATGCTACTTTCTCCTCTAAGGAAGCACTGTGATTATAACCTGAAACAAAAGTGAATTATTACATCTATGATTCTTGGTTTTGCATTAATGTTTCGGGTAAAAAACACTATAATATGGTTTATCTTATGTGTAACACCTGGTAATTTTCCTTACTTTGTAAAATGACTATTTTACCCTTTGACTTTTTATTTAGTCAACTATGTGATTTAATTGTGTTGGAACCGGGAAGTTATCCCGCGTCTTCTGAAAAACTGTTTGCTGACGAGTAATGGCCTGACTCTGTGCTCAGTCTTTATTCCGAACATTTTCTATGAACCTGACCAAAGTGCTGAGACGGTCAATGAATTGACGATAATCCATGAGATTATTCGTTATCTGTGAATTATGTGCTTAACTGTTTAGTTTTTAACAGCGTGATCGTATTTTCATGAGCAGCGTATTTAAATATTTCTGTATATGTTTATGTATGCCTGTATTTTAGTATTTTTTCTATTTATAGTAATAAATCGTATTTACTGTGAATATTTAATTAATGTATCGTGTTTTCGTATTTTACGTCGTTTTTACGTTTATCCGTCGTTAGCGTGCATAAAATACTTTACCAATTATAAAATGTCAGTTTTCGTTGAAAAATCGTAAATTTAATATATTTCGTCAAATTTTTAAGTTTTACGTAATTTTTAACTTAACTATATACTTCTTGATATTTACCTAAAACTAACTAACCTTTTTACCTTAAACCTTTTAACTAGTTACCATAGTAAAATTTTTGAATAATTTACCCCATGTGGGACCCCATAACCGGCCAAACTACATCACACATGCAAGATACACCAAAATTTTACTCTTTACCCTTTTAAGCTTAACTTACAAACCCTTACACCTTTTAACTTATTACCACCTTAACTTAACCTCACTTCACACTTATTCACTTCATTTCACCTCAAACAAAAAACACACATCTCTTCCTCTCTCTCTCTAAACACACGGCACAAACACAAACACATTTCCACCATTGTTGATTTCTAAAAAGCTTCATTTTACCAAGATTTAACACAAAACAAAATCACCCTAGAGCTTGTATAAGCATAAAGAAGAATGGTCTTTCTTGGTTTGATGATTTGAGTAGTTTTTGGGTTGAAGTTTTAGAGTAGAGTTCTTGTTGATTATTAGTGGGTTAGAGCGTAGATCGGGTCGTTGTGATTACGTAGAATCGTTACACAAGGTTACTTCTTAAACCTTTTTCATCTTTTCATTTTCCATGCATAATCTTTGTAGATCTATGCATGCATGTTACTCATCAAGTATTTTCTTGAAATAAAATGATAAAAATTATTTTTGGTCATGAAATATTTTAAGATTTGTGGAAATTAAGTGTGGATCTATTAGATCCATACATGAAAATGGCTTAATTGAAAGATTTGTGAAAAACATAAGTATGTATATTTTGGATTTGTGAACTTGAAGTAAAATCTTTGATTTTGTTGATGTTTATGAAAAATTAGAGGTAACTAGTAGTGTTACTACTAGTGGTTACGCTTGAAAATGGTCGAAAACGGGTTTTTACGGAAAACATACAATCTGTCCGACTTTTGTAAGAGGCGTAGAGAGTCGTAAAAATTGTTTTGACACTAGTTTACTTCGATATTATGAAAATATAAGTTAATACCTTTGTTTCGATATATTATGGGCTAAAACGTAGATAAAATGAGTAAGTTGTGGTCGTTTAAATTTCGTTGTCGGAAAACTTAATTTTTAGAGAACAACACTATAAGTGGTTGCTGTCCAGATTTTTAAAGTGGTCGAAACGACATTTTCGAGTTAAACGGAGTTGTTTTAAGTGTCGAAATGGTTACTAAATGGTATGTATGAATGTTGGACTTGTTTTGTAAAAGCGTGTTAGCTCGAAATGTGAATACTTGTTGTACTATTGAAAGTTTGAACGTTGGAAGTGGAAATTACGACTATTGTGAAAAAATGACTTGTTGAATTGTTGGCGATTGAGAAATTGTTGAAAATAGGGGTTTTTGGACGAGATTTGAGTATATACTAAAAATGGCAAATTTTTATGTGACGCCGAAAGGCTGCCGAATTTTCGTTAGAATTCACGTAGGAAAACTTGTTAAGATAAATTTTGGTAAATTAAAATTTACGGCGAAAGGCTGTCGAAATTTCGTCAAGTCAAAAATAAATATTTTTGCCTAAGTATATATATACTATAATGTTTATAACGATATAACATTTGCAAGTCACGATTTTAACAACAAAATATATACTTGATTGATGAGTAACGTACGTGATGAACTTTTGCGACTTATTTGCTAGCGCCTAAACTATAGTATTATATTCAGGTTGTTGCTAGAGTTGCTCGCTACTATTTGATTTTACTTGTGCGGTTTGAATCGTTGCTTGAGGTGAGTTTATAGATCCCTATTAAACTGCTTTCTATGTTTAATGTTTTGGGATGTGATAAATGCTTTGATGCTTGCTTCTGGACGCAAGTAAAACTTGATTTCTATGAACGCTTTGTGAACACTATTTATGAGATAGCTTAAGTTGCTTTAGCCATAGTCCCCACTATCGTGAATCGTTAGTTACTCTGCTAGAGTAAGCTCTTATGTTACGGATAGATCTATTGAGGGTTGACAACCTCCACTCGGGCATTCTGACGTCGGACGAGTGTGTACCATTTGTATGAACGGAGTCATCTTGGCTAGGTACTCCATTGGGGCAAAATTTATGTATGCAATCTATTGTATGCACTGGATCACTAGTTTCGATGTCACGAGCTTAGCTATCATAAATATTGTGAACACCCAATTTATCCTACACTTGGCACTATATCTCCTATAGTTGCACGTGTACATGAAATGAAATCTGAAATTGAATGACTATGAATTTTTACTTGAAACCTATATTCTCACCAACTTTATGTTGACCCAATTTAGCATTTATCTTAGGTAATTGATGATGTGTTGTACCTGCTGTGTGAAGTACTTGGAGTCCGCATGCATTTCTTGGTTATCATCGGACATTTGTTTACTTATGCTTTTGAACTATTATCTCGTTGATGTTTAAAACTTATACATTCCGCTGCACTATCTTTTGAAACTGAGACCTTTTGTACTGTGATGCTTTACTTTAAATTCAACGAGGTATTTTTATAAAACGTCTCATTTAGAGTCGTTCTCTTGTACCTTGAACTATGATACAATGACGTAACAGCCCCTGAGCTTCACCGCTTCCGCATATCACATTTTGGGGTGTTACAGAATTGGTAATCAGAGCCTTGGTTATAGAGAACTAGGTTTGCATCTTAGGCCTAGACTATAACCGATGTGGCTACTTGTTACTCTGTATATATATGTGTATTACGTAATGTATTACGTAGGATAACACTATAAGTAATATGTAATATATATTATGTAATACGTAATATGTATTATGTACATATACATTTCGCTGATTTGCATACTTTAATTTCTATACATGATTATTTCATGCATACCCTACAACTGCTTTAATACGCATTTTGGTTGTTGTAGGATATGTCATCGCATACTATCACGTATCATTTTGATTACATCTATAGTCTGATTCTAATCCAATCACCATTTTCGGTGTTATTTTTGGTTTTGTTTTGATCTTTGGTATTTAATCGAAACTCTTATTTTATGACTATGTACTCGATATTTTGATTATGAATGGGAATTTAACTTTATGACCTTGACCAGTGACTATCCTTTTTATGTTGTTGTACTGTTAAATTCTGCATTCTATTTTAGCATATGAAATATATAACGTGTATATTCGTGCTTGAACCTTATTTGCATTGTTGTCTTAACACAGAGAAACAATGGTGAACACACGTAACGGAATGACTGACGCACAATTGGTAGAACTAATTACACAACGAGTAACCGCTGCACTGGCAAACATTCAAGCTAACAACAACGTGAACGAAGCACCACCGAACGATGTTGACAATCGACCGCCTAAGCCGTGTACTTACAAGGACTTTAGGAGCTGTGACCCTTTGAATTTTAATGGTACTGAAGGAGCTGTCGGATTAGCTCGTTGGGTTGAAAAGATGGAAGTTGTGTTCCGTGTCAGTGGATGTGCTGTTGAAAACCAAGTGACTTATTCTACTTGTACTTTAGCTGCTGGAGCGTTGACATGGTGGAACACCCATGTGCAGATGGCTGGAGCCGAGAAGGCATATGGAATGAGTTGGGAGGAACTTAAGAAGTTGTTGACTAAGGAGTACTGTCCTCGTAATGAGATTCATAAAATGGAAATTGAACTGTGGAACTTGACTGTGAAGAACAATGATATTGGTACGTACACAAGGAGGTTCCAAGAATGGTGTTTGCTATGTCCTGGAATGGTTCCGGATGAAGAAAAGAAGGTTGAGCGCTATATTTGGGGTTTACCGGGTAGAGTTCAAGGGAATGTGACATCGTCTGGACCGACAAAAGTTAGTGATGCTATAAGGATGGCTCACAGTCTGATGGACCAAGTTGTTCGAGCAAATGCTGGGAATGCCGCGGACAACAAGAGAAAATGGGGTAATAACCAAAGGAACAATCATGGGAACTATCCTAATAAGAGGAAAGACACTGTGAAAGCGTACACTGCTGGTACTGCGAAAAGGGAGTGTACAATGGGACGTTACCTTTGTGCAATCGATGCAAGCGTCACCATAATGGACAATGCAATGTACAGTGTCACAACTACAAGAAAACTGGACACATTGCTAGAGATTGTAAGTCACCACCCAACACGAAAGCCAACGTCACTTGCTTTGAATGTCAGCAGAAGGGACACTACAGCAATGAGTGCCCAAAGAAAAAGAACAAGGACAAGGACCAAGGAAAGAATGCTAAAGCTGGGGAAGCTCGTGGAAGGGTCTATGTGATAGGAGGAGGAGAAGCGCAACAAAACCCCGACGTTGTGACGGGTACGTTTCTTCTCAATGGTCGTTATGCTTCTATTTTATTTGATACTGGAGCCGATAGGAGTTTTGTGTCGACTGCTTTTAGTGTTTTACTTGATGTGACCCCTTCGCCCTTAGACACTAAGTACACTATCGAGTTAGCTAATGGGAAGTTGATAGAAGCCGACACAATACTTCGTGGATGCACTTTAAATCTTCTAGGTCATCCTTTCGTAATAGACCTTATGCATGTTGAGTTAGGGAGTTTTGACGTGATTGTCGGAATGGATTGGTTGTCGAGATATCGTGCTACGATTGTATGCGACGAGAAAATCGTTCGTTTACCATTTGGTGATGATGTTTTGGAGGTACAAGGGGATACAAGTGACGGAAAAGGGAAGTCACGACTGAACATTATCTCGCGTGTCAAGGCTCAGAAGTTGTTGTCGGAAGGTTGCCACGTATTTTTAGCCTGTGTTACTGAAAAGCAGACGGAAGAAAAACGGTTGGAAGATGTACCTATCGTACGGGATTTTTCGGAAGTCTTTCCTGAAGATTTGCCTAGATTACCGCCGGCTAGACAAGTTGAATTCCAGATCGATTTAATACCGGGAGCTGCACCTGTTGGTCGAGCGCCTTACCGTTTAGCACCGTCGGAATTGTAAGAACTAGCGACGCAACTACAAGAGTTGACTGATAAAGGATTCATAAGACCGAGTTCTTCACCCTGGGGAGCTCCAGTCTTATTAGTAAAGAAGAAGGATGGGAGTTTTCGGATGTGTATCGACTATCGTGAGTTGAACAAACTTACCATCAAGAACCGTTACCCGTTACCTAGGATTGATGATCTGTTTGATCAGTTGCAAGGATCGAGCGTTTACTCGAAGATTGACCTTAGGTCTGGTTATCACCAATTAAGAGTCCGTGAGGAAGATGTTGCAAAGACTGCTTTTAGGACTAGGTATGGACACTATGAGTTCCAAGTGATGCCGTTCGGTTTGACAAACGCACCTGCTGCGTTTATGGACCTCATGAACCGGGTGTGTAAACCGTATTTGGACAAGTTTGTCATTGTGTTCATCGATGACATACTGATTTACTCAAGGAATGAGAAAGAACATGAGGAACACCTTAAGATAATATTAGAATTGCTTAAGAAGGAGGAATTGTACGCTAAGTTCTCGAAGTGTGATTTTTGGTTGCCAAGAGTACAATTTCTAGGTCACGTTATAGATAGCAAGGGGATTCATGTTGATTCTGCCAAAATTGAATCAATTAGGGAGTGGACTGCTCCTACGACACCGATTGAAATTCGCCAATTCTTAGGACTCTCCGGATACTACCGAAGGTTCATCGAGGGATTCTCGAAGATCGCGAAACCGTTGACGAAGTTGACTCAAAAGAAGGTGAAATACGAATGGGGAGATAAGGAGGAATTAGCATTCCAGAAGTTGAAACAAATGTTGTGTAGTACGCCTATTCTATCGTTACCAGAAGGACCGGAAGACTTTATGGTCTACTGTGATGCATCAGCAAAAGGATTGGGAGTTGTGTTGATGCAAAGGAAGAAAGTTATCGCCTACGCGTCACGACAACTGAAAACACATGAGAAAAACTACACTACGCACGACTTGGAGCTATGAGCGGTAGTATTTGCCTTGAAATTGTGGAGACACTACTTGTATGGAACCAAGTGTGTCGTCTATACCGATCACAAGAGTTTACAACATATTCTTGATCAGAAGGAACTGAACATGAGACAATGCCGATGAATCAGGTTGGTCAGCGATTATGACTGTGAAATCATTACCACCCTGGGAAGGCCAATGTAGTAGCGGATGCGCTAAGTAGAAAGGAACAACTGATGACACGTAGAGTTAGATCGTTAGCTATGGTTATCAATCCGAACTTACCTGTGCAAATTTGTGAAGCACAAAACGAAGCTCTTAAGCCTGAACATGTCGAGGCTAAGAAATTAGGAGGAATGGTTACAAAGAAATTGGAGACTAGCAATAATGGAACGCTATGTCTGAATGGTAGAAGTTGGTTACCACGGTTTGGAGGACTAAGGGACGTGATTATGCACGAGTCGCATAAATCTAAGTATTCGATTCACCCAGGATCTGACAAAATGTATCAGGATATGAAGAAGCTATATTGGTGTCCAAATATGAAAGTTGAAATCGCTACTTACATAGGGAACTGTCTGACTTGTGCTAGAGTGAAAACAGAACACCAAAAACCATCTGGATTGTTGGTTCAACCTATAATTCCTATGTGGAAATGGGAAAATATAACCATGGACTTAATAACTAAGCTACCTAAAACGACAAACGGATATGACACAATTTGGGTAATTGTGGATCGACTTATGAAATCTGCACACTTTTTGGCTATGAAGGAAGATGATTCAATGGATAAGCTTACGAGACTTTATCTGAAGGAAGTAGTCGCAAAACATGGGATACCGATCTCGATAATTTCTGATAGAGATGGTAGATTTACTTCGGAATTCTGGAAGTCACTTCAGAAAGCGTTGGATACGCAATTGGACATGAGTACTGCTTATCACCCGCAGACTGACGGACAGGGTGAGAGAACTATTCAAACGCTGGAGGACATGTTGCGTGCTTGTGTGCTTGACTTTAGGAAGCAATGGGACAGACATTTGCCTCTAGTGGAATTCTCTTACAACAATAGTTATCATACCATTATTAAGGCTGCACCGTTTGAAGCGTTGTATGGTCGTAAATGTCGCTCGCCTGTGTGTTGGAGTGAGGTTGGGGATAGTCAACTCACTGGCCCTGAACTCATCCGTGAAACTACTGAGAAGATTGTTCAAATCAAGAGCCGAATTCAAGCAGCCCGTGATCGTCAAAAGAGTTACGCCGACGTTCGACGTAAGCCTCTCGAATTTCAAGTGGGAGATAAAGTGATGCTAAAAGTATCGCCTTGGAAAGGTGTGGTATGTTTTGGCAAGCGAGGAAAGATGAACCCCCTTTATATTGGACCTTTCAAAATTCTGGCAAAGGTTGGAACCGTAGCCTATCGTCTCGAATTACCGCAAGCGTTGAGCCATGTGCACAGCACTTTTCATGTGTCGAACTTGAAGAAGTGCCTATCTGATGAGACACTCGTTATACCATTGGAGGAACTCCGAATTGACGACAAGATGCAATTTGTCGAAGAACCTGTTGAAATCATGGACCATGAGGTCAAACGATTGAAACAGAGTCGTATTCCAA
Source organism: Glebionis coronaria (assembly GCA_025667525.1). Classification (NCBI taxonomy): domain Eukaryota; kingdom Viridiplantae; phylum Streptophyta; class Magnoliopsida; order Asterales; family Asteraceae; genus Glebionis; species Glebionis coronaria. Next base: position 191,331,221 of record CM046880.1, read on the forward strand.
TCATCAAGGTGAGGTGGAATTCTAAACGTGGACCTGAATTCACTTGGGAGCGGGAGGATCAATTTCGCAAGAAATATCCGCAACTCTTTGACAATTCTAGAAATCGTGACACTCCTAAGCTTTGAGGACAAAGCTTCTCTATCAAGGGGATGATGTAACACCTGGTAATTTTCCCTACTTTGTAAAATGACTATTTTACCCTTTGACTTTTTATTTAGTCAACTGTGTGATTTAATTGTGTTGGAACCGGGAAGTTATCCCGCGTCTTCTAAAAAACTGTTTGCTGACGAGTAATGGCCTGACTCTGTGCTCAGTCATTATTCTAAACATTTTATGTGAACCTGACCAAAGTGCTGAGACGGTCAATGAATTGACGATAATCCATGAGATTATTCGTTATCTGTGAATTATGTGCTTAACTGTTTATTTTTTAACAGCGTGATCGTATTTTCATGAGCATCGTATTTAAATATTTCTGTATATGTTTATATATGCCTGTATTTTAGTATTTTTGCTATTTATAGTAATAAATCGTATTTACTGTGAATATTTAAATAACGTATCGCGTTTTCGTATTTTACGTCGTTTTTACGTTTACCCGTCGTTAGCGTGCATAAAATACTTTACCGATTATAAAATGTCAGTTTTCGTCGAAAAATCGTAAATTTAATACATTTCGTCAAATTTTTAAGTTTTACGTAATTTTTAACTTAACTATATACTTCTTGATATTTACCTAAAACTAACTAACATTTTTACCTTAAACCTTTTAACTAGTTACCATAATAAAAATTTTGAATAATTTACCCCATGTGGGACCCCCATAACCGGCCAAACTACATCACACATGCAAGATACACCAAAATTTTACTCTTTACCCTTTTAAGCTTAACTTACAAACCCTTACACCTTTTAACTTATTACCACCTTAACTTAACCTCACTTCACACTTATTCACTTCATTTCAACTCAAACAAAAAACACACATCTCTTCCTCTCTCTCTAAACACACGGCACAAACACAAACATATTTCCACCATTGTTGATTTCTAAAAAGCTTCATTTTACCAAGATTTAACACAAAACAAAATCACCCTAGAGCTTGTATAAGCATAAAGAAGAATGGTCTTTCTTGGTTTGATGATTTGAGTAGTTTTTGGGTTGAAGTTTTAGATTAGAGTTCTTGTTGATTATTAGTGGCTTAGAGCGTAGATCGGGTCGTTGTGATTACGTAGAATCGTTACACAAGGTTACTTCTTAAACCTTTTTCATCTTTTCATTTTCCATGCATAATCTTTGTAGATCTATGCATGCATGTTACTCATCAAGTATTTTCTTGAAATAAAATGATAAAAATTATTTTTGGTCATGAAATATTTTATGATTTGTGGAAATTAAGTGTGGATCTATTAGATCCATACATGAAAATGGCTTAATTGAAAGATTTGTGAAAAACATAAGTATGTATATTTTGGATTTGTGAATTTGAAGTAAAATCTTTGATTTTGTTGATGTTTATGAAAAATTAGAGGGAACTAGTAGTGTTACTACTAGTAGTTACGCTTGAAAATGGTCGAAAACGGGTTTTTACGGAAAACATACAATCTGTCCGACTTTTGTAAGAGGCGTAGAGAGTCGTAAAAATTGTTTTGACACTAGTTTACTACGATATTATGAAAATATAAGTTAATACCTTCGTTTCGATATATTATGGGCTAAAAACGGAGCTAAAATGAGTAAGTTGTGGTCGTTTAAATTTCGTTGTCGGAAAACTTAATTTTTGGAGAACAACACTATAAGTGGTTGCTGTCCAGATTTTTAAAGTGGTCGAAACGACATTTTCGAGTTAAACGGAGTTGTTTTAAGTGTCGAAATGGTTACTAAATGGTATGTATGAATGTTGGACTTGTTTTGTAAAAGCGTGTTAGCTCGAAATGTGAATACTTGTTGTACTATTGAAAGTTTGAACGTTGGAAGTGGAAATGGCTACTATTGTGAAAAAATGACTTGTTGAATTGTTGGCGATTGAGAAACTGTTGAAAATAGGGGTTTTAGGACGAGATTTGAGTATTTACTAAAAATGGCAAATTTTTATGTGACGCCGAATGGCTGCCGAATTTTAGTTAGAATTCACGTAGGAAAATTTGTTAAGATAAATTTTGGTAAATTAAAATTTACGCCGAAAGGCTGTCGAAATTTCGTCAAGTCAAAAATAAATATTTTTGCCTAAGTATATATATATACTATAATTTTTATAACGATATAACATTTGCAAGTCACGATTTTAACAACAAAATATATACTTGATTGATGAGTAACGTACGTGATGAACTTTTGTGACTTATTTGCTAGCGCCTAAACTATAGTATTATATTTAGGTTGTTGCTAGAGTTGCTCGCTACTATTTGATCTTACTTGTGCGGTTTGAATCGTTGCTTGAGGTGAGTTTATAGATCCCTATTAAACTGCTTTCTATGTTTAATGTTTTGGGATGTGATAAATGCTTTGATGCTTGCTTCTGGACGCAAGTAAAACTTGATTTCTATGAACGCTTTGTGAACACTATTTATGAGATAGCTTAAGTTGCTTTAGCCATAGTCCCCACTATCGTGAATCGTTAGTTACTCTGCTAGAGTAAGCTCTTATGTTACGGATAGATCTTTTGAGGGTTGACAACCTCCACTCGGGCATTCTGACGCCGGACGAGTGTGTACCATTTGTATGAACGGAGTCATCTTGGCTAGGTACTCCATTGGGGAAAAATTTATGTATGCAATCTATTGTATGCACTGGATCACTAGTTTCGATGTCACGAGCTTAGCTATCATAAATATTTTGAACACCCAATTTATCCTACACTTGGCACTATATCTCCTATAGTTGCACGTGTACATGAAATGAAATCTGAAATTGAATGACTATGAATATTTACTTGAAACCTATATTCTCACCAACTTTATGTTGACCCAATTTAGCATTTATCTTAGGTAATTGATGATGTGTTGTACCTGCTGTGTGAAGTACTTGTAGTCCGCATGCATTTCTTGGCTATCTTCGGACATTTGTTTACTTATGCTTTTGAACTATTATCTCGTTGATGTTTAAAACTTTTACATTCCGCTGCACTATCTTTTGAAACTGATACCTTTTGTACTGTGATGCTTTACTTTAAATTCAACGAGGTATTTTTATAAAACGTCTCATTTAGAGTCGTTCTCTTGTACCTTGAACTATGATACAATGACGTAACAGCCCCCGAGCTTCACCGCGTCCGCATATCACATTTTGGGGTGTTACATTATGAACTTTATTTTTGGTTAAAATTAAAGTTTAACTTATGAACTTAAATAAGCTTCAAGCTCAAAAACAATAAAAAAACTAAGCTTATACTCAGGGGGTGGTTTGTGTCAGCTTATTTGATCGACTTTCACGCCGAATATAGCCTTCTTAGAATTGAAACACTCTAAGCGATACCAATAGGCAGGTGGAATCGTTTTCATAGGTGTGACAATAATGCATATGCTATCCCTTATTAGATGTATCACACAAAAGCATTACTTCTGCAATGAAAGGTTAAATGAAAACAATAATCACCAAAATGTGTGAAAGTTTATTCCTTATGTCAACAAAAAGAGCATACATACAAATGAATTAAGCTGATAACATGTCAATACCTGAATCATTAAAGGTAAAAGCACCCTCAAAGCATTTTCAGGGTCACCGATATCCCTTTTTCCTAGAAATGGACAAAGATGTAGTTGGACCTTCTTACCCATTATTCAACTCGTCCAACCCACCCGTTAAACAAAGTCAAATTACCGCTAGTTTACACCAAATTGGTCTGCATCCTTTGGTCAAAAAACTGCATATTATAGTGAACATTATAACAAAATACAGCTACGAATAAACACTATCCAGAAAATATGGAAACAGTTATATAAAACAGTGAAAGGAATTTCGAGAATAACTGTCACCTTTTGTCCTTTGAATAATCCCAACAGCTTCGGGTGGAATGCGAGTTAAAGGTATATATCATATACCCATGTTTGATGTTGCGCCTAAGAATCCCTGATAATTCAAAGTTAAACACAGAAAAATATAATATAAATCATACGATACACAGTTTGTTCATGGTATATGAGATTACTTATTTTCTGTTTAATTTACGCAACTAAGAAGTTTAAAGTGATTGGATAAAACAGAACGTCGGCTTATTTTGCTAGTTTTCATAATTTGGTATATGCTTATTTGAGATGTAAACTAAGCTAAGGAATTTAGAAAAACATAGATGAAATAAGAATAGCAAGAATGGAAGGCGTAAATGAAGTGACCAAAGAAAGTCTAAAAGCACTCCCATGAATGTGAAACAAAACAAATGATTTTCAAAATATGACAGTAGCCTCATTAAAACTCAAGGCACTCCCAAGTAGAAAGGGATCTAATAACATATCTAATGTTAATTTAAAAGACATGATGACGGAAATATTTTTCTCTTTTCTTACCATAATTTGGTTACATATCATGCATCCTCTACGCCACAGAGTGTCCCTCCTCAACACTTACACAACAGTCATGAAACATCGTAAAAACAATAATGTTTCAGTTTTTATAAATGTTGTATCGGTGTTTCTATTTGGATTCTATATGTACAATGAAGATGTTAAGTCTATTGTCGAATTCCTCTTCTCTAGACCTAAAGTTAGAGTTAATGGAACTCTTTAACAACTCTACCCCTCTGAATTTCACATCCTAGTCCTCGATACAAAAAAATCCTTACGGCTAGCAGAGCCCGCCCCATTCCAACCATTCTGACTATCTCTTTCCAGGGACGTATGTAGTAAGTATCTATGGGGGTCCGTTGGCCCCCATGGCTAGCCCGGCACTATAAAACTTTAGTGTATTTTTTTTTCGATTTTGACCTTTTTTCAAAAGCGCCCCCAACTAAAAATTCAAATTTCCCCCACTCATATAGTAAATTCCAACATTTAACGCTTTATAACCTTATAAATCTGTCATTTTGTAAGTAAAAATAATCGATTTCTTTTTGATATTACCTTTTTTTTCACATGTTGTTGCTATTGTAAAAAAAATTCCCCCCACAATTTTCTTTCCTTGTTCGATCACTGACTCCTTCCACAGAAGACAACTTCCAACACAGCTAGACGTTGTTATAACTATTTTCCCTAATTCACATATTAAGAAAACCCTAAAAATGTTTTTTTCGTCAACCAAATCTCTACCCCGACTACCCAATTCAAGAGAAAGTCCATCAAATCCCTAAACCCCAATAACCTAATTTAATTAGGTCAATAAAATCCCAAATAATTAGTACACATGAATTAGGTAAAAAAAGCATAACTTTTTTTAATGTAGAACAACGAATAATCTTAAAAAATTCTTCAAAGAAAATTGTACTCCATACAATAAAAATCATAGATCATCAAAATTTACCTCAGAACCTTGTAAATTGAGATCTTGAATCTAATTCCTACTGGATTTACACCGCAAATTGATTGAATGGTTTTATGCGCCATTGAATGATGTGTGTTTTCTTGTACGGCGCGTGATATAGGTATTTGCGTGTCGAAAGTAATTTTACTATATCCGGGGGTAAGGTATAATGGATAATAATGTCAGTTAGAAGGTTTTTCTTTACTTGTTATTAGATGCCCCTACTCTTTATAAACTAATGCCCGATTTTCTAAGTTTGTTTTTCTTATTTGTGACACCAATATTTTGTGCTGGTTTTTTAATTTAAATATACAAAAACGAATTTATAAACAATTTTTTGCTAAATAAGGGAAGTTTGGTCTATTTAATTATAACCAAAAAGAATAAATCAAATAATTATTTCCTATTAAGGAATGAATCTCTTAAAAAAAATCTTTATTTTGGGTTTTTCTTTACAAAGAAAAAGATTTGTTATTAGAGATAGCAACAAGCTTGATTTTTTTATATATAAATGTACAAACAAGTAGGGGTGTGCAAGAAACCAAAAACCCGAACCTAAATCGAAAAAAAACCGAAGAACCGAAACCTAAAAAACTGAAACCGATTGAAAAACCGATAGTTCGGTTTTTGCATTTTGAAAAAACCGAAGCTTTAGGTTCGGTTTGGTTTTAGCATTAAAAAAACTGATATAAACCGAACCGACCTTTTTACATTAGAATATATATATAAGTTCACGTCGAAGCTATTGGACGATGAATATGATACGCTAAATTAATTTTTCATGTTTAATAACTAATCATTGTTTCATATGCTTATTGAACATGACTAAATAATAAGTTTTTTTCTTGATTGTTTTTTTTAATTAGGTTTTTATCGTTTCTATTGTGTTGATTTATACCAATGTTTTCAGACCCGGTTCAACCCGGCCGGGTCAACCGGTTGAACCGGTTTCGGCCGAAAAACGGGGCATATTGACCCGTTTCCACATTTTTGAAACCCGGCTTGACCCGCCGGGTTAGAGGTGACCCGGGTCAACCCGGTTCTCGAGACCCGGCTGGGTTTTGCTTTTTACGGGTTTTTTTGAAAAAAAATACGTAAAATTGACGTATTTACGACAGAATTTTATTTTTACATATTATATTAGTTGGTAAACAACTTATATCTTTAATATACGAAAGTTTTTATGGATTATATATATATTTTTTGTTAATTATTAAAAATATAAATATTTTTTTTTAAACCGGGTTAACCCAGGTTGACCCGGACCCGGTGGCTCGACCGGATTGATTTAAAACCCGGGGTTTAAAACATTGATTTATACACATAAATGATTTTTTTAGGATTTTATATGATATTTTTTTCCTTATTGTTAATGTTGTGTTTCTTGTTGCTATTGTTTATTTAAAGCTTTTAACGTGTGTCGGTTTATGGTATATTCAAAATCGACTTGAAAAAGCGAAGCTCGATAAATCATATATAAACCGGAAAAACCGAAAAACCAAACCGAAAGTAAATCGAAAACCGAAAAATCAAACCGACACAAAACCGAAACCGAATGGTTCCTAAAAATCAGAGACCGAAATTTGTTGGTTCAGTTTCAATTTCATACAAAAACCAAACCAAACCAAACCATGCTCACCCCTACAAACAAGTGTTTGCTAGTCATCCAACTGACCAGTTTTACCGATTAGCGAACCCACTTGACTTGACCGACCGACCCGCCCATTTAGCCCCTTTACCCTTTTTTTTTACACTCTGTTTTACAGGGTAGCATAGATAGGAATATTACTCGGTCTCAGATATCTGTACACAATGTTACATTGTTACTTCTGTGTCTATTTCTTCACATGAATGCATCTTCATAATTAATATGGATACTTACTTCTCTGCTCAATGTCATGTGTCCCCTTGTCTAAGACTGTTAGTAAGACTCAGACACATACTGATTGACGACCGAAACCCAGATTCACCAAGGACTACCGTGTATCTAGCTTATAGCCTAGGTATGTGATTGTGTTTATGGTTTGGACTTTGGAGTATCAAGAAGGCTCTTTATGTCTAAACGGATCTTTTTTATTTATTGCAGATTCTTTTCAGCTTTGTTGGTACAACCAAGATAAACAATTTTTTTTATGCAAAATTTGAATCAAGCTTACGGTTTGCACAAGATACAATATATTTAATAGTATTTAATAGTAATGTTTTGACTCCTAAATCCACAAACGTTGTATTTAATAGACTTGGTTTTGCTATACAAAAAGGGCTAGCGGCGCAGCTTGTTGCCCGTTTGCCTTCTCCTAATATGTAAATTATAATTATTAATAAAAGTAATACATATCATTTTTAAAAAAAATATATCTTGCAACCATGCAAGTCGCTATAGTATAATTGTTATGCAGACATTGTTTTTCCAAAAATGATCTTATTAACATCCCTTAAAAATTAGTATACATAAAATCCCAGACTCTACATCGACACTAATAAGTATATACTATCAACAAAAGAAGCACTCTCCAAATAATATTTTGCATACAAATAATCTTTAGGTGATAATGGTAAAGAACATTCCATTAATGATAGGGAATGTTCCAAAGACCCGTTTGAAATTTATCCACTCCTAGATCAAATTAAAGTGAATGCTAACGAGTCAGGGGTGGAGTCTAGTATGTCACGCCCGCATCCACCGGGTTATACCCCTGACGGTGGGGAGGAGTTAATACCAGATAATCAGGAGAATGTTCCAGCTAAGCCAGTTCATCAGGAGAATTATTCACCAAAACCAGTCTCACCTACTTCAGAGGGTTTTAATCAGAAGTATGTTCCAGCTAAGCCAGTTCATCAGGAGAATGATTCACCAAAACCGGTCTCACCTACTTCAGAGGTTTAAACTCACATGTTATGCGTGAAGGCTCTCCTTGTGTTGGTTTTGTTAACTCGGTAGGTAAGGATAAAGGCAATGGTTTGAACAGAGGAGGTTCGATATTGAATGTTCTAGATGATATGGTGAAAGTTGGCCAAGCTATGGGGTTCTCTATGGGAGGTTGTTTGAAAGACATGGAGAATATAATCGGTGCACAAGGAGATTTGGAGGGTCTTAATGAGTAGTCTCTCCTTGAATATCCAAGGCCTTGGATCCAGGGCCAAAAAAACTTGGATTCGGGAGTTATGTTGCAAGCATAAGGTGTATTTTTTGTCTATTCAAGAAACGAAAACGGATAGCATATCTGATATGGAGGTTCGATTTTTATGGGGGAACAGTACTTTTGAGCCTATGGATAGTGATGCAGTTGGCAACTCGGGGGTTATTCTTTGTGTTTGGGATCCGAATGTGTTTCCTAAATCTCAACATGTTGTTTCTGACAACTTTGTGGCACTCTATGGGACCTGGATTCCTAATTGTATGAAATTGCTTATTGTCTCGGTCTATGCTCCGCAAAATCTTGTGGATAAACGTACTCTTTGGAGTTTTATCACAAATATGATATCTCGCTGGAATGGTGAATTCATGGTATTGGGGGATTTCAATGAAGTTCGCTTCGAAAGAGAGCGAATGGGGACCATATTTAATCCGCAAGGTGCTAATGCTGTTAATAGTTTTATTCTTAATTCATGTATTGTTGAAGTGCAGCTAGAAGGTTATGCGTTTACTTGGTCGCACCCATTGGCTACCAAAATGAGCAAGTTAGATCGTTTTCTGGTGAGTGATGGTATTTTGGCTATTTTCCCACATTTGTCGGCTTTATGTCTTGACCGGCACCTCTCGGACCACTGACCTATTCTCCTAAGGGACGTGATTGCTGACTATGGTGCTACACCTTTCCGATTGTACCACTCATGGATGGGTTGGGAAAGGTTTGAGCAAATGGTTTCTCCTGCTTGGGGTTCTTTTGTTCTCAATGACCGCAATAAGATGGTTCGTGTTAATCCCATTCATTCCATAACACAAGATTTAGTTGATATTTAGAGAGAGAAAGAGAAGAAAGTAGAGAGAGAAAAGAGAGAGAATTGGAAGGTTTAAACTTTTACTAGAGAGAGAAATTAAAAGAGAACCAACACCCTCTTCCACACATGGAAGAGGGTATATATACCCATGGCATATGGGCCGTGGGTTTAGAATCCCTGGACCAGGCTTGGCTTTGTTTTGGGCTTACGCCCCTATCTTATACAATATTAGCTTAAAGTCCAAGCCCGGTTTTCCCGACTAACCTATTATAATACAAGATCATTAACAACTAAGATGACCTATTACATTCTAGTTCGACTATATAAAATATAGGGCTAACAATCTCCCCCAATGTATCGGTCATCTTAAAAAGCTTAAAAACTATAAGATGGTTGAGTGAATACATTCTTGTAGAGGAGATCTTCCTGCTTTGGTCATGTATCTTGGTCTTGATCTTGTTTGTAACAGCTTTGTTCCTTCATGCTTTCGTGATCTTTATCTTGAGCTGTAACACCCCCAAATTTATACAAATCAATACAGCGGAAGACTCGTTGGTGTTATGGGATAGCACATTACTCACATCATAGACAACGCATAAAAATCGCGTCGTTTAATAATAAATCATTTCCATTCATAAACATCAAAGTTACATCGGTCCCAAGTCATTATATTTCATACCAAGTTTTACAAAGTATTTGAATGGAAAATATTGTTTAAGTGCGGGCCATGAATTCTTGTTGTCTTCCCGAGAATTACCTTCAAGTACCTGAGATAAAACATGTTAAAGAAAAGGTCAGCGATAACGCCTAGTGAATTCATAGAGTTTAATAAATTCCATCAATATAACTTTGGTATAAAATTATTACCAAAAATCATTTTGTACAAATCATTCTAATAGGCCATAAAATAGCCAAAATCATTTTATACAAATCTTTATCAAAATCATAATATAGGCATTTGCCTTAAAAATCATTATACGAGCCAATGTCGTAAAAACAATCATACAATACGTCTTATAACGTTGTATGAAAATAAAAACCGTTATATGAATATGGTTATGAAAACCAAAACACGAACATAATATCAATAGTATGACCCTGTATTGCTAGTCAGGCAATACATCGTAATTCGAAGCGTCTAGTAGTATTTCGTTAGTTTTGGATTATTATAAGCCGCATGACATTGTTACCTTACTAAACCAACAACGGGTAGCTAACCCGATACTCAATTTGCCCATCTAAAGTAGCGTGTCGTCACAAAGGTCACGCTATGGAAATCTTCTCATACATAAATTCGCTTACCAATCAATGTGGCACGACGGGGATCAACCGTCAAGGCGCGAACTGGGGTGATCGTCCCCAAATAGTACTATTATTTGCACAAGCGTCTACCAAATCCCGGTAGTTCACAATTCATGCTAATGGGACTTTCAGTGACATAACCTAACTTTAATAATCCTTTTGATTTCATCTATCGGGTCCTTTAATCATTTATCGGGTCATACAATCGGGTCATTCAATCATTCGGGTCCAAATCAATAAACAAACAATCGGGACAAATGGTGTCCTATTTTATAAAAACTAACATGTTATCTCCCTCGTGGGTTTATAAAACATTTATAAAAACATTTAAAAGAGTGCGAGGCTATGAACTCACGTTGATGTGGGAAGGCGGGTTATCGGTGATTCGGATGTACGGTACGTGCTTCAATCACGGAAACCTAGACAAATAATACTCGTCTTAGACTCATATCCAATGACTTTATAAAATAACAATTATGTATACATATGATGATTATACATATATGATGATCAAGTGGGTTTACATATTCTCATTAACTCGTTTTAGTGTTTACGTATTGGTATCTTTTTACTAGTTTATTATTTTTACCTATTTACGCGTTTTAAGTCCAATAATCTTATTATAATTTCTTTAACTTGTATTAATCCATGTTATACTTATATTATCAGTATCTACACTTTACAAGTTGGGCCTAAAAGGGTTAAGTCCAATAAATAAGTTTATAAGTGTTTTAGTCCATTTTGTTGTTTTATTAGTCCAATAAAGTTAATTTAGTCCGTTGATGTCCGTATGTTATATAGTTCGAGTTTTATTGGTTTTTACTTGTTATATATGTTTATATATCAGTATATGAGTTTTATAAAAGTTTACATTAGACGGGTCCAACCGTCTAAGTTTTATTTAACAAAAACGTTAATTTTACGGTAATTGCCGAAAAAGTCGTAAAAATCATGTTTATAGTTTTATAACTTATAAAACTTAACAAGTTACCATTTTTATAAAATGTCCACTTATTTATCATTGTACATATTTATATAAATGTATTATATAAGTTAGTGGGTTTTAACTTTATATTTTATACTATATAATTTTGAGTGCTTATATAATAGTATTATACTTTAATTTCCAAAATCTGATTTTTATTTTCATGTTCACCAAAACCGCCATATCTAGAGTTCTATATGGAGATAGAAGCTCAAATTTTTATCACATAAACTAAATGATATGTGCTCCATTTAACTCTTCTATAGCGACTGTTGAATCATCTTCAAAGTAGTTTCTAAAAATCGTCCAAAACAGTGAACTCAGATTTGTACTTTAAACTTGTTTTGATCATATCTCACTCATTACAATGATTCCATTGCATGGCCAACTCTCACATGTGTACAAGACCCATAGCTTACTGTATATTAATTCTACTTCATCATTTTATCAGTTCATGACATGTTTCTTTACTGTTTTATACAGCCATCATTTTTAAGCAAGATTTTAGCCTTGTTTCTTATAGTCTTTCATCTTTTTAAGCATGTTTATCAACACCAAATCCCCACACAATACTTTTATCATCATATAATCATCATATACATATAAAATAGGAAATAAAATACATGATTACATAATCAAAATAACAAGAGGATAGCAAGAACAATCTCTATACCACCATTAGTGATGAAAAGATGACGTTTTTGATGAACAAGACTTGGTTTTGGGTAACCAATCTTATGAGATATCAACTCCACTTCTAGGATCACCAAGTATTTGTAGATTGTTCCAAAAATCATCCCTTGTTCTTCATGAAAACTCCTTGAGAAATCAGCCCCAAACTCCCTTGAAAACTCCTTTTTACATGTTAAGATCACCTCCAATCTTCATAACTTCAATGGGTTTTCATCATATGTAAATTATACATATGATTCCATGGTTAAATTTGATCAAATTAGGGTTGTTTTGGGTGAATATGGGACGGAATAGAGAGAGGAAGAGAGGATTTTGGTAGTTTGCATGAGTGAAAATGAGAGCTAGTGGTATGGGTGGAATGGTTTTGTTTTGGTGTAGCTTACAAGTTAAGCTAGCTTAACAAGTGTAAGCAACTTGTGTAAAACTTGACACAAAGTTAGTGTGGTGTCACAATGTGGCCATCCCATGTGTGGGGGTGGGGCAAAACTTGGTTTTGTCTCATCCCCAATTATTTACGGGTACTCCTCGATTCTAGTTTCCTCGATTTGCGTGCCCTCGGGTCGTTTTACGAAAAACGTTTTTATAAATTATGAATCAACGACACAAAACGAATCTAATAAAAATTGTCTCATCAAAAACGGAGTTCGAAAACGTAAATACGTAATCCTAAGGTTTCCGGTTTAGTCGTAAAGGACGTTAAATTAAAATCGTAAGTCCTAATCTCTTCTCGTAAATTCGTGAGTTTATGAACCAACTCAAAATTAAAATCCCAAAATAATATTCACGGACAAATTTATTTCCTGAAATGTCGGACTGTCACCAAAACGGTGTATGTAAACGTAAACACGTAACGTAGAATCCTCCGGTTTAGACGTAGTCGATGCTACTTCAAGACGTAAATCCAAATTTCTTCCCAAAAATAAGTGAGTTCATATTATAACATTAAAATAATGTTTTTAAATAAATATTGAGAATAAGATATCAACCATAAATTAACGGATTGTCACAGCATTTACCCCTAAACAGGATCTTTGTCCTCAAAGATCATCTTACTACTCGCTTCTTATAGAGTTAAAGCCATGTGGGTATTTCCTCCACATTCGGTCTTTTCTCACAAGTGTAATCCGTTATAATACGCGAGTTTCATCAAACATAACTACGGGAATAAGATCAGGATAAATGTTGACTTACTTTCTCTATCCATGATGTTCACGGGTTTCTGATGAATGCAACTTTTCCCCGATCTAAGCTTTACTAAGAACAATCAGATTTTCACTTGATAGATATTCCATCAAGTTCGATTTACGAAACATACTTCACGCAGTTCTTGAAGTCCTAGGGTAGATCCAGCTTATAGGCCTTTTAATCCCAACTTTTACATCATCTCAATGGTCCCATACAACGGGGACTTATATCCCATGATTTGTCAGATCATGAATTCATTTTTCCAAGGTTAAAAATTGTGGCATAACTTCGCTACCCATTTGGCACTTCAAGATCTACATTTCACATTCACATAACCTCTTGCCCACTACCGGCAGTCAATAATCAGATCCTAATTTCAACATTCATTTCAGATCTCGCGGGTTGAATATTTTGTAAGATTAGGTTCACCATCATAGGAAACCTTAAACCTAAAAGACATGTCCAACTCACAATGGGTGTATGTCGGGTGTCTTCATCTCAACTCCTGCTTACAGATGCTCTAATATTTAGATCCTAACAAGATTCGATCTCAATCCTAATATGATGATTGTCAATGATAATCCTTTCAAAGGAAAACGATTATACGTTCTATTACCAAAGGTCAATCATTCAAATATTAAACAACACTTATATTACTTTGTATTGTTACTTTACCTCGTCCTTTCGATTGGGGTGGTACATAGTACTCTCATCAAGGTTCGTTCTCAATGATTTCTGAGCAAATCTTTAGAAATTCGATGCGAAGCGAGGATCTTGATAAAGATGTTTGATACAAGCACACTATGTTTACATAACTCTTTTTGCATTTATCATTAACGGGAATGATATTAGCAGATTTGGTCAGTCTGTCGACGATGACCCAAATCGAATCAAATTCAGATGATGACCTTTGCAATAGCTAGACGTTTACTAATGTATGAGGCGATGTCTGCCTTCATAATTGCCGCCAGTACAACTTCTTTAGACAAAGATACTTTTAGTCATAAATGACATAAATAGAATACTTATACTTACAAATTCCAACATAACTATATCTCACAATCTCCATATCTAGACAATCACAAGTGGCCTTTTATACATTTAACGCTATCGTCTTCTCAATTTTAATGGTTCACATTAGCCGCGAACCGCTTTTTATTATCTATATTATCCTTTTTACAAACATCGTTCATATTTAAATTGTTCGGCAATTCATTTTGCACATTCATTATTAAGAAATACATCGTAATTGATTCTTTATCCTTTCCTGATGATATAATTATCATGTCCGTATTTATTCAAAATTTATTTCTTTATATTTTCTAAGTTCTAGTCTCGTCTCCACTTATTATTTTTATCTGTTTTAGTCAATCTGACGTCTAAATCGTCGATAATTATTATAATTAATTAAATAATTATTAGTTAATTTTTATGAAGCGTAAACGTAAAAGTTTTAAATTTCTTAGTTCGACCAATTATAATAGAATGTTCAAACTAAATTTGAATTTAATTAACAAGATTTTTGTTGATTTATCGAAAATGATTATTAAGATTCGTAAATGTTCGAAAAATCTTTGGTTACACTTTGGTCAAAATTGTCTTATTTGAAAAGCAAAAATTGTCGTTTCAAGTTTTAAGTCATGGTTTAAATGGTTTCCTCAATTCCTCTTAGGTTGTCTTGAGGTATACACAAACATTTACCCCTAAACAGAAGTTTAGTTAAATGTTTTGTGTATAAGGGAATAATCCCTTTAAAATCCTTTGTTAAAATATTTGTCAAAACATATTTGCACTTTCTTTTTGGTAAATATAAAAGTCTTAAAAGGGCTCTTAATTTTTAAAGAGTCAATATAGATTCCATTATCTATTAATCATACGGTTAAATCATGTAAAGGATTAAATCTTAAGTCTTATGTTAAATATTCAAGGTACAAGTTTTTATTGTTCGACCAATTTAGGGCAATTTATAGATAATTATTAACTCATTCTTATTCTTATAAACAAACATATAGTCCTTAATGATCACGAGCATGAATTTATCAAATTACAGCCTACACACGTGATTCACAAAATTTATGAATGCTACATGTGTATTAGTCAATCCAAACGACATCACGTGAAACTCATAATGTCCATTACAAGTACCGGAGGTAGTGATTGGAATAGATAATCTCTTTCGCAGATGCGAAGTTTGATGATAACCATGCCATGGATCAAATCTTTAAAACATACACTAGAACCTTGTAAATGATCGAACAAATCTTCCATTTCGAGTTATGGATATTGTTTTCGATTGTCAATTTACTCTGTTTATAGTAATCTATAAATATAAGGAATGATAACACCATAGCTCTTCATGATGACAGGCTTGGTATATTAAAATCTTTCTCCGACAACTCTCTCAGTTGTACGGTAATTCCTTAAATTCAGATGGTGCTGACATATAGTGCACAAGCCATAGGTGCAGCACCGAGAATATAATCAGATACCAAATTCAACTTGCCTTAATGGCGAAAGTCTAGGTAATTCATCAATAAATACTTACTAAAGGTTTAGATAACATAAACATCTTGTAATACATTTATTTTAAGTTCTTTCTAGATTATAATATCTATGACTAATTCATAATCATTCACAATATAATTTCAAGTCTAAATGCAGGATATGGTCATCCATCAAGAATTATTTAGATCTCTTTTGATAATTAACATCTTGTCTTTTAGGGAAATCTACTCGAGTTCCCCTCCATTAAGACAATGTCGTCATGTCATAATCAATCAATCCATTCCACTGGCACTATCAACTTTCCAGTTTTATTACCGTTGATAAGATGTGAACTTCTCAAAAGACTAATAATAACTCATAATCCTTCGCAAATTCAAGGATATCTGGAGACACAACTACTATTAAAAAAGTAAGGTCAACGCATAATCTATGCGAGAGAATTTCAAATCAGATACAGACGAAAACATTTAATGGATATGAATATATCCCATGTTTTCATAATTTGAGTACGCATTCGAAAGCTCCTCGGATCGTTACCCAGGTCATTCAAATGAAATCAAATCATAAGAAATGATAGGAACGGCGATGCATCTAGTCGGGTATCAACACTCGGTAATCAGATACTTTTCCTAAGAATCTCACTACGGGAGAATTGGACAAGAAAGAATTGTCAATTGTCAAATAAGACAATTTCCACAGATGAGTAAATTCGACTCAGAAGAATAGATGCTACAGGCATATATGTAGGTGTCCCTAACACTATGTCCTTATTTTTCATTTCTTGCAGATCTCAGAAATTTTAATCTTTCACAATCTTCAAAGAAAATTTAGTGTTTATTCATTAGTTTTATAGTGACTACTAATCAGTCTTGCATGGTCCATTCCAAATTGTATGTAGGCGCGTAACTATATACGATTTCAAGATTAACGATGCAATACTCAGTTCGTCAATTTTTTTTTTTTTTCATCATGTTTATAATAAAAACATTTTCATGCTTAATTCTTAAATAAGAATCAAGAATAAATTTACAAAGATTTTCTTTGTTATGAAAACAATTAAGTTTTCCAAAGTACTTTATAAACAACCTCATTTCGATAACAATCACTTATAAATCACATTTTGAATAATCCTTTTTGTGATGAAAATTAAATTTCTCAAAGGATACCGTTTTAACTTTATAAAAACAATGTGTGATCTGCAAAAGAGTGATAAAGAGTTGTTCACCAAGAACTAACTACAATATGATAGGAAATGAGCTTTAGCCAAATAATCATGAGGTTCATGATCTCAATGGCACTCAAAAGAAATCCACAACGTAACTCAATTCAAGATGAGTACTTGTTCAATGGTTGCATCACTAATTCAATCATTAGGATGAAGCAATAAAGGATAGATAACATCGATACATGTAGAATTTAGCAATCAAGGGTAGTCTTTTTCATTAATCACAAACAAGTCAAAATTGTACTGTAACACATTATGTGTCACTATGTCATACAATTCTCAGAACTCATCCTACCAACTGATGTCTCAGTTAAGTTAGGGATTATTTTTAAAAGATACCACAATGAATACTAATCTACAAGAGTCATTAGGTGTTCCATATGTCCCGAAAGATCCATCGGTCCCAATTCAGAAGAAGATTTCTTCAATTTATTTCTTGGACACTGAGCATCCTCGTTAGTGGACAATGGCCTAGTGATAGTTGTAAAATTACACTTGTTTAGGAAAACAAGGTAAAATAGTGGTAAGCGTTAACGAGTGATTTAGGAAAACCACAAGTTATGACCCAAATGGGGATCGTTCTCTCGAGGAGGCACGTGTGTTGTGTAATGAATGATTGATTGATTTGTTTTTTATTATTAACAAGAAGAAAAGATAAGAGAAAATGACGAAGACGTAAAAATAAAAATTGACAAAAACACTACTAGAAAGTTAAGACGTAGAAACGTAAAAATGACAAAAATTAAAATTTTAACCTAAAAATTCCTAAAAATTACTAAAAATCCACAACAAAATTCCAAGAGTTTACAAAAAATAAAACTTGCTAAAACCTTTTAATTAATTAAATAATGACTTTTTAATGCTAATTAAAGCCCTAAAAATTACTTTTAAATATTAAAAAGCCCTAAACAAGATTTAATAGTTTGTAAACCTCAAAAATGACCTAATTAAGCTAAAAACTATTTTTAAAAATTTTAAAACCAAATTAAACTATTTTTAAACTCCTAAAAACTATTAAAATCTATTAAATCTTAAATTAAATCTAGAAAATAAATGAAAAGCCTAAAAATTAATTGGAAAGTGACAAAGTTCCTATTTTAATGTCTATAACCTAGGAAAAATGAAAAAAAGTTAAAAATTAAACTTTGAATTTTTGGGAATAAAATAATATTAAAATATTATAAAAAATAAAAAGTTTAAAAATTAATTCTAAAAAATTCTCAAAAATCCTAAATATTCTAACTAAGAAGAAAATGAAAATTAAAGTTCCTAAAACCTTTTAATTAATTTTATATAACATTTTAAAGTTTATAAAAACCCTAAAATTGAATAAAATTAAAAATAAGACTTTTTGAAAACTTTTTGGAATGTAAACCTCAAAAATATAAATTAAAACCTATAAACTATTTTTCTGGATTTTTAAAATAACTTTTACTATTTTTAATACACATTCTAAAATTTAATCTAAAAATAATCCTAATAAATAATTAAATAAAGAGAAAAATAATATTTTTAAACAGAAAAGTCTGAAAACTAAATAAGATCCTAGGAAAATTGCTAACTACCAAATAAGCTAAGCCAATAAGCTAAAATAAGCAAAATAAGCTACGACTTATTTTAAATAAGCACAAAACAAAATCAGCTTAAGTAACTAATGAAATCAAGTGTAAACATAAAAACCCATCCAGATCACTGGTTAACACGTTACTCCTCCATAAGAGAGGTCGCGTGTTCGAGCCCAGGCAAGGTGAGGTTTTGCAAAATTTTTTTTTTTTTTTTTTACTTTTAAACTCAAACAGTAACACTTTAATAAGCACAAAAACACAAACACCAATCAAATTCAAACAAGATTAAGCTATTTTGAAACCAAAAACGTGCCCAGTTGGGCTTTGTTGACTGATGAACACAAGTGATGTTCTCACTTGTGTAAATAGACCAAGAGGGCTTGGTCCTTGATGATTTGGTGTTGTTTTTGTGGACAAGCAGGGCACCCCTATACTCTTTGGAGTATAGGGAGTCAAGATCAAGCAGAAACAAGCAAATCACTTAGCCAAATTTCACAAAAAATGCACACCAAAGCAAATCAATGTTGCTGATACAAATTTTAAGGTCTGGTGGGATTTAGCTGATGCAATTGACACTCAAGTGGCTTTCAATGCCCACAAACTTGCACACAATAACCTCAAACAGCATACATTCAAACTACAATCCTACTTAACCCTCTTGTTTAACAAATTTCCAAGATCCAAGCACAAAATCAACAAAAACAGTCACACATGGCAGTTTCTGATTTTTTTCTTACTTAAACCAATTTGTAAGCATGCATATTTGTTTAAATCCAAACCAAACTGAAACCAAAGCTCACAAATAACCCAACAATACCCTATGGATTCCTTCTAACAGGTTTTAAGCCCTAAAATCCTTCAAGAACCCTTACTAACATGCATACCCAAACACTCCCTTAAAAACTTGAAATACAATTTAACAAAGTAAATCCATATAATAATCAAGCACACTGATTTCTAACTTACTTATCATGCATAACATACCACATGAAGCAACATTAAACAGTTTAAACAAACAAAGAGCACTTTTCAAGAAAAATCACATAAATTCTCAAAAATGGAAAAATGAAAAAGGAAAATGAATTTTTACCAAAAGGGACCTACATCCAGGTCCCTTTGTGACAGCTTTGTCACCTCCAATAGGCCCGGGCCTATGCAGGACCTTGAACACACAAGCTCCAACAATCTGCTAAGAAAGAAAGGAAAAACAAGCACAATAATATTCCAACTGTTTTACTCAAAACCTTTTAAACTCTTTCCACAAACCTTTAACACGTTTTAAACTCAACCTTTACACTCAGAAACTTCAAAAAATCTTGGTCCACTTTCACTTTCCAAAACTCATAAATTTTCTGAAATAAAAATCTTTTTAAAACCTTTTTGAAAACTGAATATATCAAACACACAAATGTGTTACACAATTAGATGGAACTCAGCCTTAGCATTTTCACCACACACAAACTTTTTAAATCTAATAAAAGGAATTACACTTGCTTATTTTAACAAACACCAACGTCATTAATTTAAAAAAGGAATTACAAGATGCAAAATGCTAAAACTGGAACAAAGTGTATGAGTGACAGGCCACTCATACTTATACTACTACAAAGAACTATCTAGAATGATAAAACCCTAGTTCTTGAAATGCCAAAGTTGCCCTTTGATTTTTGACTGAAAATTTGGTCAAAAATCGCATCTTGTGAGTCTTGTACTTGGCCAGCTGTTGGAACTTCATCTTGGGCGTTTGTTTGAGCTTGTAGGACAAGGAGTTGATCACAAGCGTTGGATTTGTCCCCTCCTAGGGTTTTGTGGAAAAAGACGTTTGCAGGGGACCAATGGGGGGTCACATGGGTGAGTGGGAAAGGGATTTGTGAGGTGGGTTTTGATGTGGATGGGATGAATTACCCAACTGGATAAGTAGGGTAAAAACCCCGTTGATTTGGGTTAATTATGATCTGGGAAAAATAGGGTTTATGGGGTGTTTATGGGACTTTTAATCTGAAAAGGGATTAAGTTTTTTAAACTTAATGTTTACCACCAAAATCGTTTTTAAATAAATCTGATTAAAAAAACGTGGGTGGAAATCATATGTGGATAAAGTGGTGAGGTGGTGGAAGATGGTCGGATGAGAGGAGTGATGTGGATGGATGATTGGATGGGATGAGTTTGTTTGTTTGGCAGTTTGACCCCCCAAAGTTTCATACTTCTTCCACTTTATAAAAATATGCTATCAACGCCTATTTTGCCTTTGACAACTTTTGGCAAGTTGTCAAAAGTGGCACAAAAACTTCCAAAACTTTATCCAAGGGTTTTAAATGCACATTCTTCAATTTTCAGGGACTGGCCTTGTACAATCTTCAAACAATAAGGACCATACTTGTACAAATGACATTTGGAGGGTCAATTGTGACAAGTTCTTCAAAGATGAGGGACTAAAATTGCCAATCTTCAATTCTTCAAGGGTCATTTTGAGAAATTCCAAACTTGGGCCCGGTTCATTGTGCGACTTCGTTTCCCATGTTCGTTTTTGAATGATTCTTGTGATCTTTTGCCATTTCCTCAATATCCGTACCTAAAAATACACAAGTAACAAACACGAGCATATATTTGGCATATTTTATGATATTTAATGCATTTAAAGGCCGTTTTGGACGATGAGACCATGTATAAAAGAAGTCTTATCACCTAGGAACAACACTTAACACGAATCAACAATCAATTAAAACCTTATAATTCAATCACAGAACATAACGACTTCCTCTTAACAATCTCATATTCCATACAAGTTAAATTTTACTTTATTCAAGTTTCAATCAACTTATACTCAATTCGATATCCTACCTCATATTCCAATACTTACAACCTTATTCTTCGGCCTTGTAAAGGCAATAAAGGCTCAGTATGATCAACACTTAATTCCAATCCTATAGTTCTTACAACAACAATTATCAAATGAGTCATTAATATGAAATGACTTGATCATTCAACTAGACTTCTCGGAAAGGTATTAGTGGCATGAGGCTTTTGGGTAATGGTTCCAATAAAAGACTCAAGTGCAACATTCACCCTTTCGAATTCAATTAAAGAATTGGATGACAACGAATCAGATGACATCTTTCCTGGTGATAACGTTTTGTCAAACTCCACTCTATAAGGAAAGATCGTCATGACATCGATATCAGATTTAATCTCGCAAATTCTTCTTCAATATCGCAATCAACTAATATCTACATTTCTACGAATATCAACCATTTGTTGGGATCATAAATATCCGCAACTTGGTTTAGATCTAGGATAGCTAGAATTCCTACGAGAATAGCTTCAATTAATTTACTAGGGGAGTTAGGGTTACTTGTGACAATCTACGTCGTATAAATACCTCGTATAAAAATCAAAATAATCATCAAACAATCATGTAATAAAATTACATCATATATATATAATCCAAGTTATATATATATATATTAAAATAACACTTCTCAGTCTTGGCCTTGTTGGTAACTCGGGAATTCTTCGGCACCGTTATAGTCAAAAGATTTTTAGACATTTTTAGAAAAATGTTTATAGTTAAAAGATTTTGAAAAGTTGTATTCAAAACCTTCGTTTTAAAAATCTTTCGTTCTCTATAACGAGAGCTCTGGTACCAAACTGTAACACCCCCAAATTTATACAACTCAATACAGCGGAAGACTCGTTGGTGTTACGGGATAGCACATTACTCACATCATAGACAACGCATAAAAATCGCGTCGTTTAATAATAAATCATTTCCATTCATAAACATCAAAGTTACATCGGTCCCAAGTCATTATATTTCATACAAAGTTTTACAAAGTATTTGAATGGAAAATATTGTTTAAGTGCGGGCCATGAATTCTTGTTGTCTTCCCGAGAATTACCTTCAAGTACCTGAGATAAAACATGTTAAAGAAAAGGTCAGCGATAACGCCGAGTGAATTCATAGAGTTTAATAAATTCCATCAATATAACTTTGGTATAAAATTATTACCAAAAATCATTTTGTACAAATCATTCTAATAGGCCATAAAATAACCAAAATCATTTTATACAAATCTTTATCAAAATCATAATATAGGCATTTGCCTTAAAAATCATTATACGAGCCAATGTCGTAAAAACAATCATACAATACGTCTTATAACGTTGTATGAAAATAAAAACCGTTATATGAATATGGTTATGAAAACCAAAACACGAACATAATATCAATAGTATGACCCTGTATTGCTAGTCAGGCAATACATCGTAATTCGGAGCGTCTAGTAGTATTTCGTTAGTTTTGGATTATTATAAGCCGCATGACATTGTTACCTTACTAAACCAACAACGGGTAGCTAACCCGATACTCAATTTGCCCATCTAAAGTAGCGTGTCGTCACAAAGGTCACGCTATGGAAATCTTCTCATACATAAATTCACTTACCAATCAATGTGGCACGACGGGGATCAACCGTCAAGGCGCGAACTGGGGTGATCGTCCCCAAATAGTACTATTATATGCACAAGCGTCTACCAAATCCCGGTAGTTCACAATTCATGCTAATGGGACTTTTAGTGACATAACCTAACTTTAATAATCCTTTTGATTTCATCTATCGGGTCCTTTAATCATTTATCGGGTCATACAATCGGGTCATTCAATCATTCGGGTCCAAATCAATAAACAAACAATCGGGACAAATGGTGTCCTATTTTATATAAACTAACATGTTATCTCCTTCGTGGGTTTATAAAACATTTATAAAAACATTTAAAAGAGTGCGAGGCTATGAACTCAGGTTGATGTGGGAAGGCGGGTTATCGGCGATTCGGATGTACGGTACGTGCTTCAATCACAGAAACCTAGACAAATAATACTCGTCTTAGACTCATGTCCAATGACTTTATAAAATAACAATTATGTATACATATGATGATTATACATATATGATGATCAAGTGGGTTTACATATTCTCATTAACTCGTTTTAGTGTTTACGTATTGGTATCTTTTTACTAGTTTATTATTTTTACCTATTTACGCGTTTTAAGTCCAATAAACTTATTATAAGTTATTTAACTTGTATTAATCCATGTTATACTTATGTTATCAGTATCTACACTTTACAAGTTGGGCCTAAAAGGGTTAATTCCAATAAATAAGTTTATAAGTGTTTTAGTCCATTTTGTTGTTTTATTAGTCCAATAACGTTAATTTAGTCCGTTAATGTCCGTATGTTATATAGTTCGAGTTTTATTGGTTTTTACTTGTTATATATGTTTATATATCAGTATATTAGTTTTATAAAAGTTTACATTAGACGGGTCCAACCGTCTAAGTTTTATTTAACAAAAACGTTAATTTTACGGTAATTGCCGAAAAAGTCGTAAAAATCATGTTTATAGTTTTATAACTTATAAAACTTAACAACTTACCATTTTTATAAAATGTCCACTTATTTATCATTGTACATATTTATATAAATGTATTATATAAGTTAGTGGGTTTTAACTTTACATTTTATACTATATAATTTTGAGTGCTTATATAATAGTATTATACTTTAATTTCCAAAATCTGATTTTTATTTTCATGTTCACCAAAACTGCCATATCTAGAGTTCTATATGGAGATAGAAGCTCAAATTTTTATCACATAAACTAAATGATATGTGCTCCATTTAACTCTTCTACGGCTACTGTTGAATCATCTTCTAAGTATTTTCTAAAAATCGTCCAAAAAAGTGAACTCAGATTTGTACTTTAAACTTGTTTTGATCATATCTCACTCATTACAATGATTCCATTGCATGGCCAACTCTCACATGTGTACAAGACCCATAGCTTACTGTATATTAATTATACTTCATCATTTTATCAGTTCATGACATGTTTCTTTACTGTTTTATACAGACATCATTTTTAAGCAAGATTTTAGCCTTGTTTCTTATAGTGTTTCATCTTTTAAGCATGTTTATCAACACCAAATCCCCACACAATACTTTTATCATCATATAATCATCATATACATATAAAATAGGAAATAAAATACATGATTACATAATCAAAATAACAAGAGGATAGGAAGAACAATCTCTATACCACCATTAGTGATGAAAAGATGAGGTTTTTGATGAACAAGACTTGGTTTTGGGTAACCAATCTTATGAGATATCAACACCACTTCTAGGATCACCAAGTATTTGAAGATTCTTCCAAAAATCATCCCTTGTTCTTCATGAAAACTCCTTGAGAAATCAGCCCCAAACACCCTTGAAAACTCCTTTTTAAATGTTAAGATCACCTCCAATCTTCATAACTTCAATGGGTTTTCATCATATGTAAATTATACATATGATTCCATGGTTAAATTTGATCAAATGAGGGTTGTTTTGGGTGAATATGGGACGGAATAGAGAGAGGAAGAGAGGATTATGGTGGTTTGCATGAGTGAAAATGAGAGCTAGTGGTATGGGTGGAATGGTTTTGTTTTGGTGTAGCTTACAAGTTAAGCTAGCTTAACAAGTGTAAGCAACTTGTGTAAAACTTGACACAAAGTTAGTGTGGTGTCACAATGTGGCCATCCCATGTGTGGGGGTGGGGCAAAACTTGGTTTTGTCTCATCCCCAATTATTTACGGGTACTCCTCGATTCTAGTTTCCTCGATTTGCGTGCCCTCGGGTCGTTTTACGAAAAAAGTTTTTATAAATTATGAATCAACGGCACAAAACAAATCTAATAAAAATTGTCTCATCAAAAACGGAGTTCGAAAACGTAAATACGTAATCCTAAGGTTTCCGGTTTAGTCGTAAAGGACGTTAAATTAAAATCGTAAGTCCTAATCTCTTCTCGTAAATTCGTGAGTTTATGAACCAACTCAAAATTAAAATCCCAAAATAATATTCACGGACAAATTTATTTCCTGAAATGTCGGACTGTCACCAAAACGGTGTATGTAAACGTAAACACGTAACGTAGAATCCTCCGGTTTAGACGTAGTCGATGCTACTTCAAGACGTAAATCCAAATTTCTTCCCAAGAATAAGTGAGTTCATATTATAACATTAAAATAATGTTTTTAAATAAATATTGAGAATAAGATATCAACCATAAATTGACGGATTGTCACAGCATTTACCCTTAAACAGGATCTTTGTCCTCAAAGATCATCTTACTACTCGCTTCTTATAGAGTTAAAGCCATGTGGGTATTTCCTCCACATTCGGTCTTTTCTCACAAGTGTAATCCGTTATAATACGCGAGTTTTATCAAACATAACTACGGGAATAAGATCAGGCTAAATGTTGACTTACTTTCTCTATCCATGATGTTCACGGGTTTCTGATGAATGCAACTTTTCGCCGATCTAAGCTTTACTAAGAACAATCAGATTTTCACTTGATGGATATTCCATCAAGTTCGATTTACGAAACATAATTCACGCAGTTCTTGAAGTCCTAGGGTAGATCCAGCTTATAGGCCTTTCAATTCCAACTTTTACATCATCTCAATGGTCCCATACAACGGGGACTTATATCCCATGATTTGTCAGATCATGAATTCATTTTTCCAAGGTTAAAAATTGTGGCATAACTTCGCTACCCATTTGGCACTTCAAGATCTACATTTCACATTCACATAACCTCTTGCCCACTACCGACAGTCAATAATCAGATCCTAATTTCAACATTCATTTCAGATCTCGTGGGTTGAATATTTTGTAAGGTTAGGTTCACCATCATAGGAAACCTTAAACCTAAAAGACATGTCCAACTCACAATGGGTGTATGTCGGGTGTCTTCATCTCAACTCCTGCTTACAGATGCTCTAATATTTAGATCCTAACAAGATTCAATCTCAATCCTAATATGATGATTGTCAATGATAATCCTTTCAAAGGAAAACGATTATACGGTCTATTACCAAAGGTCAATCATTCAAATATTAAACAACACTTATATTACTTTGTATTGTTACTTTACCTCGTCCTTTCGATTGGGGTGGTACATAGTACTCTCATCAAGGTTCGTTCTCAATGATTTCTTAGCAAATCTCTAGAAATTCGATGCGAAGCGAGGATCTTGATAAAGATGTTTGATACAAGCACACTATGTTTACATAACTCTTTTTGCATTTATCATTAACGGGAATGATATTAGCAGATTTGGTCAGTCTGTCGACGATGACCCAAATCGAATCAAATTCAGATGATGACCTTTGCAATAGCTAGACGTTTACTAATGTATGAGGCGATGTCTGCCTTCATAATTGACGTCAGTACAACTTCTTTAGACAAAGATACTTTTACTCATAAATGACATAAATAGAATACTTATACTTACAAATTCCAACATAACTATATCTCACAATCTCCATATCTAGACAATCACAAGTGGCCTTTTATACATTTAACGCTATCGTCTTCTCAATTTTAATGGTTCACATTAGCCGCGAACCGCTTTTTATTATCTATATTATCCTTTTTACAAACATCGTTCATATTTAAATTGTTCGGCAATTCATTTTGCACATTCATTATTAAGAAATACATCGTAATTGATTCTTTATCCTTTCCTGATGATATAATTATCATGTCCGTATTTATTCAAAATTTCTTTCTTTATATTTTCTAAGTTCTAGTCTCGTCGCCACTTATTATTTTTATCTGTTTTAGTCAATCTGACGTCTAAATCGTCGATAATTATTATAATTAATTAAATAATTATTAGTTAATTTTTATGAAGCGTAAACGTAAAAGTTTTAAATTTCTTAGTTCGACCAATTATAATAGAATGTTCAAACTAAATTTGAATTTAATTAACAAGATTTTTGTTGATTTATCGAAAATGATTATTAAGATTCGTAAATGTTCGAAAAATCTTTGGTTACACTTTGGTCAAAATTTTCTTATTTGAAAAGCAAAAATTGTCGTTTCAAATTTTAAGTCATGGTTTAAATAGTTTCCTCAATTCCTCTTAGGTTGTCTTGAGGTATACACGAACATTTACCCCTAAACAGAAGTTTAGTTAAATGTTTTGTGTATAAGGGAATAATCCCTTTAAAATCCTTTGTTAAAATATTTGTCAAAACATATTTGCACTTTCTTTTTGGTAAAGCTAAAAGTCTTAGAAGGGCTCTTAATTTTTAAAGAGTCAATATAGATTCCATTATCTATTAATCATACGGTTAAATCATGTAAAGGATTATATCTTAAATCTTATGTTAAATATTCAAGGTACTAGTTTTTATTGTTCGACCAATTTAGGGCAATTTATAGATAATTATTAACTCATTCTTATTCTTATAAACAAACATATAGTCCTTAATAATCATGAGCATGAATTTATCAAATTACAGCCTACACACGTGATTCACCAAATTTATGAATGCTACATGTGTATTAGTCAATCCAAACGAC
Source organism: Glebionis coronaria (assembly GCA_025667525.1). Taxonomy (NCBI): domain Eukaryota; kingdom Viridiplantae; phylum Streptophyta; class Magnoliopsida; order Asterales; family Asteraceae; genus Glebionis; species Glebionis coronaria. Next base: position 191,359,491 of record CM046880.1, read on the forward strand.
ATCACGTGAAACTCATAATGTCCATTACAAGTACCGGATGTAGTGATTGGAATAGATAATCTATTTCGCAGATGCGAAGTTTGATGATAACCATGCCATGGATCAAATCTTTAAAACATACACTAGAACCTTGTAAATGATCGAACAAATCTTCCATTTCGAGTTATGGATATTATTTTCGATTGTCAATTTACTCAGTTTATAGTAATCTATAAATATAAGGAATGATAACACCATAGCTCTTCATGATGACAGGCTTGGTATATTAAAATCTTTCTCTAACAACTCTCTCAGTTGTACGGTAATTCCTTAAATTCAGATGGTGCTGACATATAGTGCACAAGCCATAGGTGCAACACCGAGAATATAATCAGATACCAAATTCAACTTGGCGAAAGTCTAGGTAATTCATCAATAAATACTTACTAAAGTTTCAGATAACATAAACATCTTTTAATACATTTATTTTAAGTTCTTTCTAGATTATAATATCTATGACTAATTCATAATCATTCACAATATAATTTCAAGTCTAAATGCAGGATATGGTCATCCATCAAGAATTATTTAGATCTCTTTTGATAATTAACATCTTGTCTTTTAGGGAAATCTACTCGAGTTCCCCTCAATTAAGACAATGTCGTCATGTCATAATCAATCAATCCATTCCACTGGCACTATCAACTTTCCAGTTTTATTACCGTTGATAAGATGTCAACTTCTCAAAAGACTAATAATAACTCATAATCCTTCGCAAATTCAAGGATATCTGGAGACACAACTACTATTAAAAAAGTAAGGTCAACGCATAATCTATGCGAGAGAATTTCAATTCAGATACAGACGAAAACATTTAATGGATATGAATATATCCCATGTTTTCATAATTTGAGTACGGATTCGAAAGCTCCTCGGATCGTTACCCAGGTCATTCAAATGAAATCAAATCATAATAAATGATAGGAACGTCGATACATCTAGTCGGGTATCAACACTCGTTAATCAGATACTTTTCCTAAGAATCTCACTACGGGAGAATTGGATAAGAAAGAATTGTCAATTGTCAAATAAGACAATTTCCACAGATGAGTAAATTCGACTCAGAAGAATAGATGTTACAGGCACATATGTAGGTGTCCCTAACACTATGTCCTTATTTTTCATTTCTTGCAGATCTCATAAATTTTAATCTTTCACAATCTTCAAAGAAAATTTAGTGTTTATTCATTAGTTTTATAGTGACTACTAATCAGTCTTGCATGGTCCATTCCAAATTGTATGTAGGAGCGCAACTATATACAATTTCAAGATTAACGATGCAATACTCAGTTCGTCAATTTTTAATTTTTTTTTCATCATGTTTATAATAAAAACATTTTCATGCTTAATTCTTAAATAAGAATCAAGAATAAATTTACAAAGATTTTCTTTGTTATTAAAACAATTAAGTTTTCCAAAGTACTTTATAAACAACCTCATTTCGATAACAATCACTTATAAATCTCATTTTGAATAATCCTTTTTGTGATGAAAATTAAATGTTCTCAAAGGATACCGTTTTAACTTTATAAAAACAATGTGTGATCTGCAAAAGAGTGATAAAGAGTTGTTCACCAAGAACTAACTACAATATGATAGGAAATGAGCTTTATCCAAATAATCATGAGGTTCATGATCTCAATGGCACTAAAAAGAAATCCACAACGTAACTCAATTCAAGATGAGTACTTGTTCAATGGTTGCATCACTAATTCAATCATTAGGATGAAGCAATAAAGGATAGATAACATCGATACATGTAGAATTTAGCAATCAAGGGTAGTCTTTTTCATTAATCACAAACAAGTCAAAATTATACTGTAACACATTACGTGTCACTATGTCATACAATTCTCAGAACTCATCCTACCAACTGATGTGTCAGTTAAGTTAGGGATTATTTTTAAAAGATACCACAATGAATACTAATCTACAAGAGTCATTAGGTGTTCCATATGTCCCGAAAGATCCATCGGTCCCAATTCAGAAGAAGATTTCTTCAATTTATTTCTTGGACACTGGGCATCCTCGTTAGTGGACAATGGCCTAGGAACAACACTTAACACGAATCAACAATCAATTAAAACCTTATAATTCAATCACAGAACTTAACGACTTCCTCTTAACAATCTCATATTCCATACAAGTTAAATTTTACTTTATTCAAGTTTCAATCAACTTATACTCAATTCGATATCCTACCTCATATTCCAATACTTACAACCTTATTCTTCAGCCTTGTAAAGGCAATAAAGGCTCAATATGATCAACACTTAATTCCAATCCTATAGTTCTTACAACAACAATTATCAAATGAGTCATTAATATGAAGTGACTTGATCATTCAACTAGACTTCTCGGAAAGGTATTAGTGGCATGAGGCTTTTGGGTAATGGTTCCAATAACAGACTCAAGTGCAACATTCACCCTTTCGATTTCAATTTAAGAATTGGATGACAACGAATCAGATGACATCTTTCCTGGTGATAACGTTTTGTCAAACTCCACTCTATAAGGAAAGATCGTCATGACATCGATATCAGATTTAATCTCGCCAATTCTTCTTCAATATCGCAATCAACTAATATCTACATTTCTACGAATATCAACCATTTGTTGGGATCATAAATATCCGTAACTTGGTTTAGATCTAGGATAGCTAGAATTCCTACGAGAATACCTTCAATTAATTTACTAGGGGAGTTAGGGTTACTTGTGACAATCTACGTCGTATAAATACCTCGTATAAAAATCAAAATAATCATCAAACAATCATGTAATAAAATTACATCATATATATATAATCCAAGTTATATATATATTAAAATAACACTTCTCAGTCTTGGCCTTGTCGGTAACTCGGGAATTCTTCGGCACCGTTATAGTCAAAAGATTTTTAGACATTTTTAGAAAAATGTTTATAGTTAAAAGATTTTGAAATTTTTTATTCAAAACCTTCGTTTTAAAAATCTTTCGTTCTCTATAACGAGAGCTCTGGTACCAAACTATAACACCCCCAAATTTATACAACTCAATACAGAGGAAGACTCGTTGGTGTTACGGGATAGCACATTACTCACATCATAGACAACGCATAAAAATCGAGTCGTTTAATAATAAATCATTTCCATTCATAAACATCAAAGTTACATCGGTCCCAAGTCATTATATTTCATACAAAGTTTTACAAAGTATTTGCATGGAAAATATTGTTTAAGTGCGGGCCATGAATTCTTGTTGTCTTCCCGAGAATTACCTTCAAGTACCTGAGATAAAACATGTTAAAGAAAAGGTCAGCGATAACGCCGAGTGAATTTATAGAGTTTAATAAATTCCATCAATATAACTTTGGTATAAAAATATTACCAAAAATCATTTTGTACAAATCATTCTAATAGGCCATAAAATAGCCAAAATCATTTTATACAAATCTTTATCAAAATCATAATATAGGCATTTGCCTTAAAAATCATTATACGAGCCAATGTCATAAAAACAATCATACAATACGTCTTATAACGTTGTATGAAAATAAAAACCGTTATATGAATATGGTTATGAAAACCAAAACACGAACATAATATCAATAGTATGACCCTGTATTGCTAGTCAGGCAATACATCGTAATTCGGAGCGTCTAGTAGTATTTCGTTAGTTTTAGATTATTATAAGCCGCATGACATTGTTACCTTACTAAACCAACAACGGGTAGCTAACCTGATACTCAATTTGCCCATCTAAAGTAGCGTGTCGTCCCAAAGGTCATGCTATGGAAATCTTCTCATACATAAATTCGCTTACCAATCAATGTGGCACGACGGGGATCAACCGTCAAGGCGCGAACTGGGGTGATCGTCCCCAAATAGTACTATTATATGCACAAGCGTCTATCAAATCCCGGTAGTTCACAATTCATGCTAATGGGACTTTTAGTGACATAACCTAACTTTAATAATCCTTTTGATTTCATCTATCGGGTCCTTTAATCATTTATCGGGTCATACAATCGGGTCATTCAATCATTCGGGTCCAAATCAATAAACAAACAATCGGGACAAATGGTGTCCTATTTTATAAAATCTAACATGTTATCTCCCTCGCGGGTTTATAAAACATTTATAAAAACATTTAAAAGAGTGCGAGGCTATGAACTCACGTTGATGTGGGAAGGCGGGTTATCGGCGATTCGGATGTATGGTACGTGCTTCAATCACGGAAACCTAGACAAATAATACTCGTCCTAGACTCATGTCCAATGACTTTATAAAATAACAATTATGTATACATACGATGATTATACATATATGATGATCAAGTGGGTTTACATATTCTCATTAACTCGTTTTAGTGTTTACGTATTGATATCTTTTTACTAGTTATTATTTTTACCTATTTACGCGTTTTAAGTCCAATAAACTTATTATAAGTTCTTTAACTTGTATTAATCCATGTTATACTTATATTATCAGTATCTACACTTTACAAGTTGGGCCTAAAAGGGTTAAGTCCAATAAATAAGTTTATAAGTGTTTTAGTCCATTTTGTTGTTTTATTAGTCCAATAACGTTAATTTAGTCCGTTAATGTCCGTATGTTATATAGTTCGAGTTTTATTGGTTTTTACTTGTTATATATGTTTATATATCAGTATATGAGTTTTATAAAAGTTTACATTAGACGGGTCCAACCGTCTAAGTTTTATTTAAAAAAAACGTTAATTTTACGGTAATTGCCGAAAAAGTCGTAAAAATCATGTTTATAGTTTTATAACTTATAAAACTTAACAAGTTACCATTTTTATAAAATGTACACTTATTTATCATTGTACATATTTATATAAATATATTATATAAGTTAGTGGGTTTTAACTTTACATTTTATACTATATAATTTTGAGTGCTTATATAATAGTATTATACTTTAATTTCCAAAATCTGATTTTTATTTTCATGTTCACCAAATCTGCCATATCTAGAGTTCTATAAGGAGATAGAAGCTCAAATTTTTATCACATAAACTACATGATATGTGCTCCATTTAACTCTTCTATGGCTACTGTTGAATCATCTTCTAAGTATTTTCTAAAAATCGTCCAAACCAGTGAACTCAGATTTGTACTTTAAACTTGTTTTGATCATATCTCACTCATTACAATGATTCCTTTGCATGGCCAACTCTCACATGTGTACAAGACCCATAGCTTACTGTATATTAATTCTACTTCATCATTTTATCAGTTCATGACATGTTTCTTTACTGTTTTATACAGCCATCATTTTTAAGCAAGATTTTAGCCTTGTTTCTTATAGTCTTTCATCTTTTTAAGCATGTTTATCAACACCAAATCCCCACACAATACTTTTATCATCATATAATCATCATATACATATAAAATAGGAAATAAAATACATGATTACATAATCAAAATAACAAGAGGATAGGAAGAACAATCTCTATACCACCATTAGTGATGAAAAGATGAGGTTTTTGATGAACAAGACTTGGTTTTGGGTAACCAATCTTATGAGATATCAACACCACTTCTAGGATCACCAAGTATTTGTAGATTCTTCCAAAAATCATCCCTTGTTCTTCATGAAAACTCCTTGAGAAATCAGCCCCAAACTCCCTTGAAAACTCCTTTTTACATGTTAAGATCACCTCCAATCTTCATAACTTCAATGGGTTTTCATCATATGTAAATTATACATATGATTCCATGGTTAAATTTGATCAAATGAGGGTTGTTTTGGGTGAATATGGGACGGAATAGAGAGAGGAAGAGAGGATTTTGGTGGTTTGCATGAGTGAAAATGAGAGCTAGTGGTATTGGTGGAATGGTTTTGTTTTGGTGTAGCTTACAAGTTAAGCTAGCTTAACAAGTGTAAGCAACTTGTGTAAAACTTGACACAAAGTTAGTGTGGTGTCACAATGTGGCCATCCCATGTGTGGGGGTGGGGCAAAACTTGGTTTTGTCTCATCCCCAATTATTTACGGGTACTCCTCGATTCTAGTTTCCTCGATTTGCGTGCCCTCGGGTCGTTTTACGAAAAACGTTTTTACAAATTATGAATCAACGGCACAAAACGAATCTAATAAAAATTGTCTCATCAAAAACGGAGTTCGAAAACGTAAATACGTAATCCTAAGGTTTCCGGTTTAGTCGTAAAGGACGTTAAATTAAAATCGTAAGTCCTAATCTCTTCTCGTAAATTCGTGAGTTTATGAACCAACTCAAAATTAAAATCCCAAAATAATATTCACGGACAAATTTATTTCCTGAAATGTCGGACTGTCACCAAAACGGTGTATGTAAACGTAAACACGTAACGTAGAATCCTCCGGTTTAGACGTAGTCGATGCTACTTCAAGACGTAAATCCAAATTTCTTCCTAAAAATAAGTGAGTTCATATTATAACATTAAAATAATGTTTTTAAATAAATATTGAGAATAAGATATCAACCATAAATTGACGGATTGTCACAGCATTTACCCCTAAACAGGATCTTTGTCCTCAAAGATCATCTTACTACTCGCTTCTTATAGAGTTAAAGCCATGTGGGTATTTCCTCCACATTCGGTCTTTTCTCACAAGTGTAATCCGTTATAATACGCGAGTTTCATCAAACATAACTACGGGAATAAGATCAGGCTAAATGTTGACTTACTTTCTCTATCCATGATGTTCACGGGTTTCTGATGAATGCAACTTTTCGCCGATCTAAGCTTTACTAAGAACAATCAGATTTTCACTTGATAGATATTCCATCAAGTTCGATTTACGAAACATAATTCACGCAGTTCTTGAACTCCTAGGTTAGATCCAGCTTATAGGCCTTTCAATCCCAACCTTTACATCATCTCAATGGTCCCATACAACGGGGACTTATATCCCATGATTTGTCAGATCATGAATTCATTTTTCCAAGGTTAAAAATTGTGGCATAACTTCGCTACCCATTTGGCACTTCAAGATCTACATTTCACATTCACATAACCTCTTGCCCACTACCGGCAGTCAATAATCAGATCCTAATTTCAACATTCATTTCAGATCTCGCGGGTTGAATATTTTTTAAGGTTAGGTTCACCATCATAGGAAACCTTAAACCTAAAAGACATGTCCAACTCACAATGGGTGTATGTCGGGTGTCTTCATCTCAACTCCTGCTTACAGATGCTCTAATATTTAGATCCTAACAAGATTCGATCTCAATCCTAATATGATGATTGTCAATGATAATCCTTTCAAAGGAAAACGATTATACGGTCTATTACCAAAGGTCAATCATTCAAATATTAAACAACACTTATATTACTTTGTATCGTTACTTTACCTCGTCCTTTCGATTGGGGTGGTACATAGTACTCTCATCAAGGTTCGTTCTCAATGATTTCTGAGCAAATCTCTAGAAATTCGATGCGAAGCGAGGATCTTGATAAAGATGTTTGATACAAGCACACTATGTTTACATAACTCTTTTTGCATTTATCATTAACGGGAATGATATTAGCAGATTTGGTCAGTCTGTCGACGATGACCCAAATCGAATCAAATTCAGATGATGACCTTTGCAATAGCTAGACGTTTACTAATGTATGAGGCGATGTCTGCCTTCATAATTGCCGTCAGTACAACTTCTTTAGACAAAGATACTTTTAGTCATAAATGACATAAATAGAATACTTATACTTACAAATTCCAACATAACTATATCTCACAATCTCCATATCTAGACAATCACAAGTGGCCTTTTATACATTTAATGCTATCGTCTTCTCAGTTTTAATGGTTCACATTAGCCGCGAACCGCTTTTTATTATCTATATTATCCTTTTTACAAACATCGTTCATATTTAAATTGTTCGGCAATTCATTTTGCACATTCATTATTAAGAAATACATCGTAATTTATTCTTTATCCTTTCCTGATGATATAATTATCATGTCCGTATTTATTTAAAATTTCTTTCTTTATATTTTCTAAGTTCTAGTCTCGTCTCCACTTATTATTTTTATCTGTTTTAGTCAACCTGACGTCTAAAGCGTCGATGATTATTATAATTAATTAAATAATTATTAGTTAATTTTTATGAAGCGTAAACGTAAAAGTTTTAAATTTCTAAGTTCGACCAATTATAATAGAATGTTCAAACTAAATTTGAATTTAATTAACAAGATTTTTGTTGATTTATCGAAAATGATTAATAAGATTCGTAAATGTTCGAAAAATCTTTGGTTACACTTTGGTCAAAATTTTCTTATTTGAAAAGCAAAAATTGTCGTTTCAAATCTTAAGTCATGGTTTAAATGGTTTCCTCAATTCCTCTTAGGTTGTCTTGAGGTATACACGAACATTTACCCCTAAACAGAAGTTTAGTTAAATGTTTTGTGTATAAGGGAATAATCCCTTTAAAATCCTTTGTTAAAATATTTGTCAAAACATATTTGCACTTTCTTTTTGGTAAAGCTAAAAGTCTTAAAAGGGCTCTTAATTTTTAAAGAGTCAATATAGATTCCATTATCTATTAATCATACGGTTAAATCATGTAAAGGGTTAAATCTTAAGTCTTATGTTAAATATTCAAGGTACAAGTTTTTATTGTTCGACCAATTTAGGGCAATTTATAGATAATTATTAACTCATTCTTATTCTTATAAACAAACATATAGTCCTTAATGATCACGAGCACGAATTTATCAAATTACAGCCTACACACGTGATTCACCAAATTTATGAATGCTACATGTGTATTAGTCAACCCAAACGACATCACGTGAAACTCATAATGTCCATTACAAGTACCGGATGTAGTGATTGGAATAGATAATCTCTTTCGCAGATGCGAAGTTTGATGATAACCATGCCATGGATCAAATCTTTAAAACATACACTAGAACCTTGTAAATGATCGAACAAATCTTCCATTTCGAGTTATGGATATTGTTTTCGATTGTCAATTTACTCAGTTTATAGTAATCTATAAATATAAGGAATGATAACACCATAGATCTTCATGATGACAGGCTTGGTATATTAAAATCTTTCTCCGACAACTCTCTCAGTTGTACGGTAATTCCTTAATTCAGATGGTGCTGACATATAGTGCACAAGCCATAGGTGCAGCACCGAGAATATAATCAGATACCAAATTCAACTTGCCTTAATGGCGAAAGTCTAGGTAATTCATCAATAAATACTTACTAAAGTTTCAGATAACATAAACATCTTTTAATACATTTATTTTAAGTTCTTTCTAGATTATAATATCTATGACTAATTCATAATCATTCACAATATAATTTCAAGTCTAAATGCAGGATATGGTCATCCATCAAGAATTATTTAGATCTCTTTTGATAATTAACATCTTGTCTTTTAGGGAAATCTACTCGAGTTCCCCTCAATTAAGACAATGTCGTCATGTCATAATCAATCAATCCATTCCACTGGCACTATCAACTTTCCAGTTTTATTACCGTTGATAAGATGTGAACTTCTCAAAAGACTAATAATAACTCATAATCCTTCGCAAATTCAAGGATATCTGGAGACACAACTACTATTAAAAGAGTAAGGTCAACGCATAATCTATGCGAGAGAATTTCAAATCAGATACAGACGAAAACATTTAATGGATATGAATATATCCCATGTTTTCATAATTTGAGTACGCATTCGAAAGCTCCTCGGATCGTTACCCAAGTCATTCAAATGAAATCAAATCATAAGAAATGATAGGAACGTCGATACATCTAGTCGGGTATCAACACTCGGTAATCAGATACTTTTCCTAAGAATCTCACTACGGGAGAATTGGACAAGAAAGAATTGTCAATTGTCAAATAAGACAATTTCCACAGATGAGTAAATTCGACTCAGAAGAATAGATGCTACAGGCACATATGTAGGTGTCCCTAACACTATGTCCTTATTTTTCATTTCTTGCAGATCTCATAAATTTTAATCTTTCACAATCTTCAAAGAAAATTTAGTGTTTATTCATTAGTTTTATAGTTACTACTAATCAGTCTTGCATGGTCCATTCCAAATTGTATGTAGGCGCGCAACTATATACAATTTCAAGATTAACGATGCAATACTCAGTTCGTCAATTTTTTTTTTCATCATGTTTATAATAAAAACATTTTCATGCTTAATTCTTAAATAAGAATCAAGAATAAATTTACAAATATTTTCTTTGTTATGAAAACAATTAAGTTTTCCAAAGTACTTTATAAACAACCTCATTTCGATAACAATCACTTATAAATCTCATTTTGAATAATCCTTTTTGTGATGAAAATTAAATTTTCTCAAAGGATACCGTTTTAACTTTATAAAAACAATGTGTGATCTGCAAAAGAGTGATAAAGAGTTGTTCACCAAGAACTAACTACAATATGATAGGAAATGACCTTTAGCCAAATAATCATGAGGTTCATGATCTCAATGGCACTCAAAAGAAATCCACAACGTAACTCAATTCAAGATGAGTACTTGTTCAATGGTTGCATCACTAATTCAATCATTAGGATGAAGCAATAAAGGATAGATAACATCGATACATGTAGAATTTAGCAATCAAGGGTAGTCTTTTTCATTAATCACAAACAAGTCAAAATTGTACTGTAACACATTACGTGTCACTATGTCATACAATTCTCAGAACTCATCCTACCAACTGATGTCTCAGTTATGTTAGGGATTATTTTTAAAAGATACCACAATGAATACTAATCTACAAGAGTCATTAGGTGTTCCATATGTCCCGAAAGATCCATCGGTCCCAATTCAGAAGAAGATTTCTTCAATTTATTTCTTGGACACTGGGCATCCTCGTTAGTGGACAATGGCCTAGGAACAACACTTAACACGAATCAACAATCAATTAAAACCTTATAATTCAATCACAGAACTTAACGACTTCCTCTTAACAATCTCATATTCCATACAAGTTAAATTTTACTTTATTCAAGTTTCAATCAACTTATACTCAATTCGATATCCTACCTCATATTCCAATACTTACAACCTTATTCTTCGGCCTTGTAAAGGCAATAAAGGCTCAATATGATCAACACTTAATTCCAATCCTATAGTTCTTACAACAACAATTATCAAATGAGTCATTAATATGAAATGACTTGATCATTCAACTAGACTTCTCGGAAAGGTATTAGTGGCATGAGGCTTTTGGGTAATGGTTCCAATAACAGACTCAAGTGCAACATTCACACTTTCGATTTCAATTTAAGAATTGGATGACAACGAATCAGATGACATCTTTCCTGGTGATAACGTTTTGTCAAACTCCACTCTATAAGGAAAGATCGTCATGACATCGATATCAGATTTAATCTCGCCAATTCTTCTTCAATATCGCAATCAACTAATATCTACATTTCTACGAATATCAACCATTTGTTGGGATCATAAATATCCGCAACTTGATTTAGATCTAGGATAGCTAGAATTCCTACGAGAATAGCTTCAATTAATTTACTAGGGGAGTTAGGGTTACTTGTGACAATCTACGTCGTATAAATACCTCGTATAAAAATCAAAATAATCATCAAACAATCATGTAATAAAATTACATCATATATATATAATCCAAGTTATATATATTTATTAAAATAACACTTCTCAGTCTTGGCCTTGTCGGTAACTCGGGAATTCTTCGACACCGTTATAGTCAAAAGATTTTTAGACATTTTTAGAAAAATATTTATAGTTAAAAGATTTTGAAAAGTTTTATTCAAAACCTTCGTTTTAAAAATCTTTCGTTCTCTATAACGAGAGCTCTGGTACCAAACTGTAACACCCCCAAATTTATACAACTCAATACAGCGGAAGACTCGTTGGTGTTACGGGATAGCAAATTACTCACATCATAGACAACGCATAAAAATCGCGTCGTTTAATAATAAATCATTTCCATTCATAAACATCAAAGTTACATCGGTCCCAAGTCATTATATTTCATACAAAGTTTTACAAAGTATTTGAATGGAAAATATTGTTTAAGTGCGGGCCATGAATTCTTGTTGTCTTCCCGAGAATTACTTTCAAGTACCTGAGATAAAACATGTTAAAGAAAAGGTCAGCGATAACGCCGAGTGAATTCATAGAGTTTAATAAATTCCATCAATATAACTTTGGTATAAAATTATTACCAAAAATCATTTTGTACAAATCATTCTAATAGGCCATAAAATAGCCAAAATCATTTTATACAAATCTTTATCAAAATCATAATATAGGCATTTGCCTTAAAAATCATTATACGAGCCAATGTCGTAAAAACAATCATACAATACGTCTTATAACGTTGTATGAAAATAAAAACCGTTATATGAATATGGTTATGAAAACCAAAACACGAACATAATATCAATAGTACGACCCTGTATTGCTAGTCAGGCAATACATCGTAATTCGTAGCGTCTAGTAGTATTTCGTTAGTTTTGGATTATTATAAGCCGCATGACATTGTTACCTTACTAAACCAACAACGGGTAGCTAACCCGATACTCAATTTGCCCATCTAAAGTAGCGTGTCATCACAAAGGTCACGCTATGGAAATCTTCTCATACATAAATTCGCTTACCAATCAATGTGGCACGACGGGGATCAACCGTCAAGGCGCGAACTGGGGTGATCGTCCCCAAATAGTACTATTATATGCACAAGCGTCTACCAAATCCCGGTAGTTCACAATTCATGCTAATGGGACTTTTAGTGACATAACCTAACTTTAATAATCCTTTTGATTTCATCTATCGGGTCCTTTAATCATTTATCGGGTCATACAATCGGGTCATTCAATCATTCGGGTCCAAATCAATAAACAAACAATCGGGACAAATGGTGTCCTATTTTATAAAAACTAACATGTTATCTCCATCGCGGGTTTATAAAACATTTATAAAAACATTTAAAAGAGTGCGAGGCTATGAACTCACGTTGATGTGGGAAGGCGGGTTATCGGCGATTCGGATGTACGGTACGTGCTTCAATCACGGAAACCTAGACAAATAATACTCGTCTTAGACTCATGTCCAATGACTTTATAAAATAACAATTATGTATACATATGATGATTATACATATATGATGATCAAGTGGGTTTACATATTCTCATTAACTCGTTTTAGTGTTTACGTATTGGTATCTTTTTACTAGTTTATTATTTTTACCTATTTACGCGTTTTAAGTCCAATTAACTTATTATAAGTTCTTTAACTTATATTAATCCATGTTATACTTATATTATCAGTATCTACACTTTACAAGTTGGGCCTAAAAGGGTTAAGTCCAATAAATAAGTTTATAAGTGTTTTAGTCCATTTTGTTGTTTTATTAGTCCAATAACGTTAATTTAGTCCGTTAATGTCCGTATGTTATATAGTTCGAGTTTTATTGGTTTTTACTTGTTATATATGTTTATATATCAGTATATGAGTTTTATAAAAGTTTACATTAGAAGGGTCCAACCGTCTAAGTTTTATTTAACAAAAACGTTAATTTTACGGTAATTGCCGAAAAAGTCGTAAAAATCATGTTTATAGTTTTATAACTTATAAAACTTAACAAGTTACCATTTATATAAAATGTCCACTTATTTATCATTGTACATATTTATATAAATGTATTATATAAGTTAGTGGGTTTTAACTTTACATTTTATACTATATAATTTTGAGTGCTTATATAATAGTATTATACTTTAATTTCCAAAATCTGATTTTTATTTTCATGTTCACCAAAACTGCCATATCTAGAGTTCTATATGGATATAGAAGCTCAAATTTTTATCATAACCTACATGATATGTGCTCCATGTTACTCTCCTATAGCTACTGTTGAATCATCTTCTAAGTATTTTCTAAAAATCGTCCAAAACAGTGAACTCAGATTTGTACTTTAAACTTGTTTTGATCATATCTCACTCATTACAATGATTCCATTGCATGGCCAACTCTCACATGTGTACAAGACCCATAGCTTACTGTATATTAATTCTACTTCATCATTTTATCAGTTCATGACATGTTTCTTTACTGTTTTATACAGCCATCATTTTTAAGCAAGATTTTAGCCTTGTTTCTTATAGTCTTTCATCTTTTTAAGCATGTTTATCAACACCAAATCCCCACACAATACTTTTATCATCATATAATCATCATATACATATAAAATAGGAAATAAAATACATGATTACATAATCAAAATAACAAGAGGATAGGAAGAACAATCTCTATACCACCATTAGTGATGAAAAGATGAGGTTTTTGATGAACAAGACTTGGTTTTGGGTAACCAATCTTATGAGATATCAACACCACTTCTAGGATCACCAAGTATTTGTAGATTCTTCCAAAAATCATCCCTTGTTCTTCATGAAAACTACTTGAGAAATCAGCCCCAAACTCCCTTGAAAACTCCTTTTTACATGTTAAGATCACCTCCAATCTTCATAACTTCAATGGGTTTTCATCATATGTAAATTATACATATGATTCCATGGTTAAATTTGATCAAATGAGGGTTGTTTTGGGTGAATATGGGACGGAATAGAGAGAGGAAGAGAGGATTTTGGTGGTTTGCATGAGTGAAAATGAGAGCTAGTGGTATGGGTGGAATGGTTTTGTTTTGGTGTAGCTTACAAGTTAAGCTAGCTTAACAAGTGTAAGCAACTTGTGTAAAACTTGACACAAAGTTAGTGTGGTGTCACAATGTGGCCATCCCATGTGTGGGGGTGGGGCAAAACTTGGTTTTGTCTCATCCCCAATTATTTACGGGTACTCCTCGATTCTAGTTTCCTTGATTTGCGTGCCCTCGGGTCGTTTTACGAAAAACGTTTTTATATATTATGAATCAACGGCACAAAACGAATCTAATAAAAATTGTCTCATCAAAAACGGAGTTCGAAAACGTAAATACGTAATCCTAAGGTTTCCGGTTTAGTCGTAAAGGACGTTAAATTAAAATCGAAAGTCCTAATCTCTTCTCGTAAATTCGTGAGTTTATGAACCAACTCAAAATTAAAATCCCAAAATAATATTCACGGACAAATTTATTTCCTGAAATGTCGGACTGTCACCAAAACGGTGTATGTAAACGTAAACACGTAACGTAGAATCCTCCGGTTTAGACGTAGTCGATGCTACTTCAAGACGTAAATCCAAATTTCTTCCCAAAAATAAGTGAGTTCATATTATAATATTAAAATAATGTTTTTAAATAAATATTGAGAATAAGATATCAACCATAAATTGACGGCTTGTCACATGAGCCTTTGTCATTTGACTTTGAGTGCTTGAGATCTTCATCTGTGCTCCTTGTGACTAAGATGACCTATTACATTCTTACATTCTTAGGTATCTTGAATATCACCATCTTGTGCTCTTGTGACTTCTGAATCGACTTCGGTTACACAGCTACGCCACCTTCTTGATATGCAGCAACATATATAGACACGGATAAAATGGCTTTGAACATTTCATCCTAACTCGGTAGCGTTTTACCTCCGGTCGGTGAAGACCGTTTAGACGGTATTAGATACAGTACCTGTGATCGGGTAGATTCGATTAAGAATCTCCTTGACAGGGTTTCCCGGCGGTAGTATCCAGTTCTCTTTACTCGACCGTCTCAAAGCAGACTGCGAACGTAAAGAGTGAATAAAAAAGGATACGGTTATCCGTTTGATTAGAGTCGTCAATTCAGAATTCCTGGAACAAGTTTGATTCTATAAGAATCGCACCATTGTTGCTTTCCAGTTTGCCACAAGCTCGATTCATAATGATCTTGCATGTTACCTACCGCAGTGCTGTTTGATGTTGACACTGGAAGGATTTCCATTCGTCACTGTGAACACTAAAGAGTGTCACTCTAAATGTTCTGGCAAGATCACACGGATTTTGCGAAGAAACCTGGAATCAAGTTTGAATCAATTAAGAATCCAAACTTAGTTGCTTTCCAGTTATCACAAGTTTGATTCGTGTAGAATCACACAAGTTACCTACCATGAGCTTGTTTGATGCTGGCTCAAGTAGGATTTTCCATCTTCATTGTGAATCGTATCACTCAGATGTTTTGGCAGTATCGCAAGGATAATGCGTAGGACTCGATTGTGTCCTAATGAGATGATAGATAGATCTCGTTTTGGCTCTAGACTCAATAAGTGCATTTTGGTAATCGGAGGTTGGAGCAGACTACCACCTTTTCAGTATTAACTTACTCGGAGTGAGACAGTCAATAGATACGTGTTGACCTCCGTGACAATGAGACAAGTTTCTTTTGAGAGAAACTCGAATGGCTGGGGAAGGGTTGTGCATCGCATCACTGGGTCCGTGACACTTGTCTTCAAAAGATGTGTTAACCTGGTTTCTGCCTAAGTTGCATAGAATATTAAACTCCTTTAATGCTTACCAATACGTCATCACTAGCACCTTGTTGTGATTGTTCCAGTGCTAACTTAAGCAATTTGTCCGCATTCAGCTTCATTCAACTCCATCTTTCCTAAGGACAACTATTTCTAGCTATGGAATGTCCTTGGGTAGATCCCTCCGGTTCTGGTTGGATCATAGGACATAGTTTCCTATCCTAAACCACCTTTTGACTCCATCGTTCCGTCGTGGATAGTAGGTTGTTTTGGGTAAAGATTGTAACCATAAAACCATTGAAAACCATTCAAAGTGTTTGATAAAAATCAAAACTTTTAACACTTGAAAGTTTTATATTTTCAAAAAGGTCCCCCCTACACACATGCATCGATAAACGAAATAGTTTGGCATGTGAAGGAAAGAGTTTCACTTGAGTCTTTAAGATCACATGTTGCGATATATTACATTTTAATCACATTTTCTCCCCCTATCTCTAATATAAAAATATCATATTAGAGATACCAATTGATTAAAATATGACAATTTCTGAAAACCGATTGGGAGAGAAACATGTGTGCACGCATGAATCATGGAACTTTTTCAGTCGGGATGCTCCCCCTCAACAATATATGTGTGTCTTGAAACAAAAGTTTGACAAAATTTTAGAAAAACAACACCACAAATATGTTGAGGTACGGAGTAAAGA
Organism: Glebionis coronaria; assembly: GCA_025667525.1. Classification (NCBI taxonomy): domain Eukaryota; kingdom Viridiplantae; phylum Streptophyta; class Magnoliopsida; order Asterales; family Asteraceae; genus Glebionis; species Glebionis coronaria. The sequence continues at coordinate 191,376,631 of CM046880.1, forward strand.
TGCCTTATCCCATATAGTATATTACATTTGACAATTTAATATCATTTTCAGAATGTGTTGGATACATAAAATATGACAACTTTGAGATGTACCCAACAATATTAAAGGCTTGATTTTAAAACACTCCCCCTAAAAAATTGATCAAAATAACATATGACATTTTAGAGATATAAAAACTACATATGAGGAAGGGAGTGTTGAACACACAATTTTGAAAGATTTAGAAAAACCTTTTTGAGAAATTCTTGAAAAATTGTGTTCAACGGTTTTAAAATAATCAGATAGAAGACTTATCTTCTATTGCTTAGGGAAAGCGCACTGAAACGTACATTTCCCTTTCGAGTCCGTTTTTCATGAGCTCAAAACTTTGATTGTTTTGTGACTAGCTCATGACCGAGAAAAATTAATTTCCTGTTGTGAAGGATAAGTTATCATCCGTGATAAACTTTCCTTAAGTGGAAGTACGATTTCTAAGTTGACATTTACTTAGAAGTCGTTTTTCATGAACTTAAAAACTTTGAATGTTTTTATAGGAAGCTCATGACCGAGAAATATTAATTTCTTGTTGAGAAGGATAAGTTATCGTCCGTGATAAACTTTCCTTATTTGAGATCCGAGTGCTAAGCTGTGATGTGCTTAGAAGTTATCATGAGAGAATATCAAGCAGCTTCATTTGCCAAAACTATAACACTCTCAATTTTCTATCGGTACAGCGGAAGGGTCTTTCAGAGTGTTACGGGATAGCATAATAACTCCAATCATAGACAACACATAAAAATGGTTGTACAAGGTTCAACATACACTCATTCGATAAAAAGTTTTAAAGTTTACAACAGGTCCCAAATTATACAGGTCATTAAGTTTACAAAACATAGATCGAATGAACATTTTTAATATTATGTGGGCAATCAGAGTCGATCTCCATCCGGATTACCTTCAAGCACCTGAGATAAAAACATGCAAAAATCATATCAGCGAATGCCGAGTGAATTCATAGAGTTTAATAAAAACCGTTATATAAAACAATCGTTAAAATCAGAACACAAGTATAATATCGGAAGTAAGTCCTCGTATTGCTAGTCAGGCAATATATAAATCAAGCATACATCTTAAACCGTCCATTAGACCGTAGCCTCAATATTACCATAATAGGTAATATATTCATCGTTATTAGAGTCGTTAATGGATTACATTATGGATTATTATTAGCCGCATGACATTGTTACCTTACTATGAAAAGAACGGGCCACGAACCCGACAAACAATTTGCCATCTAAGTTAGCGTGTCGTCACAAAAATCACGCTATGGAATCTTCTCATACATAAATTCGCTTACCAATCAATGTGGTACGACGGGGATCAACCGTCAAGGCGCGAACTGGGGTGATCGTCCCCAAATAGTACTATCAAATGCATAAGGGTCTACCAAATCCTGGTAGTTCACAATTCATGCTAATGGGACTTTAAGTGACATAACCTAACTACTAATAATCCTTTTTGTCTCGTTTATAGGGTCATAGCATCATTCGGGTCCATATCATTAAGCATACCATCGGGACTACTTGTGTTCTATTTTTATCAAAATCTAGCATGTTATCTCCCTCACGGGTTTACAAATCATTTTATAAAACATTTAAAAGAGTGCGAGGCTATGAACTCACGTTGATAATGAAAGGCGGATTATCGGCTAAGGGTGTGCTTCGGTCACGGAAACCTATATAAATAATAATCGGTCTTAGACTAATGACTTTATCAAAATAACATTATACATATGATGATTTGTACATATGATGATGATCAAGTGGGTTTATACATCCTTGTTTACTCATTTTAGTGTTTACGTATTGGTAACTTTTTACTAGTTTACTAGTTTTACCTATTTACCTATTTTAAGTCCAATAAGCTTATTATGAGTTATTTAACTTGTTTTAATCCATTTTATACTTATATTATCAGTATTTACACTTTACATGTTGGGCCCAAATGGGTTAAACCCAATAAGTACTTTTTATAAGTGTTTAACTTATATAGTCCAATTATTAGTCCAATATGCTTACTTAGCTCGTTAATGTCCGTATGTCCTATAGTTCGGGTTTTATCGGTTTTTACTTGTATTAGATACTTATATATGAGTATATGACTTTTAAAAACATTACATTAGACGGGTTTGATCGTCTAAGTTTTAATTGGCGAAAAACGTTAATTTTACGGTAATAGCCGAAAAAGTCGTAAAAATCAAGTTTATAGTCTTTATAACTTATAAATATTATTCCACTACCATTTTTATAATTTATCCATTTATTTAACCTTATACATATTTATATAAATGAAATTCATAAGTTAGTGGGTTTTAATTTCACATTTTATACTATATAATTTGAGTGCTTATATAATAGTAATAAACATTAATTTTTCAAAATCTGATTTTTATTTTCATCTTCACCATTTTTATCATATCTAGAGTTCTACAATGAGTTAGAATCTCATTTTTGGGTGGCATGAACTTCATATTTTGTGCTACAATTAACTTAGTTATAGCTACTGCTCATTTTAAGTTTATCAATCATTAACAGTTCCTACAAAACAGCTTATTCAGATTAGCACACTCATCTTGTTTTGATCATATCTCACTCATTTTAATAATTCCATTGCATGGCCAACTCTCACATGTGTATGACATCTTGTAAATACTGTAAATGGATTCTACCATGCAAGTTTATCAGTTCAAGTTTTGGTTACATACTGTTTTTATACAGCCAACAAATTAATCATGATTTTAGCCTTGTTTCTTATAGTTATTAATCTTTTTAAACATATTTATCAACACTTGATCCCCACACAACATTTTTATCATCATATATTCATCATATACATATACAACAAGAAATAAAATACATTTGATCTTTACAAAAATAACAAGAGAAAATGGAGAGGATGATCTTCTTTACCAACCAAGAGTATATCTTGTTTTTGGAAGACAAGAACTTGATGAACACCAAATGTAACTCCAAGATCATCAAACACCAAGAATATAAGTTGAGAAATCAGCCCTAGGACACAAGAAAATCACCTTCTTGGTTGTTAAAATGGCCACCAAATGATCAAGGCTTCAAGGTAACTCCATGATAGAGCTAGATAACAAGTATTTTGTGGCTAGAAAAGATCAAAAAGGGGTGTTTGTGCTTAAAGTGGGACGGCAATGGTGGTGGTTTTGAGAGAGTTTTTGGTTGATTTGCATGAGTGAAATGGTGGTTTGTGAAGCTAGTTGTTGGTTTTAGTTAGTGGTAGCTTAAGTTGTAAGCTTAAGCTTACACTTGTAAGTAACAAGTTAACATGATGCCACATCTTTGATGTGGTGTCATGTTGGGCCGTCCCATGTGTGTAGTGAGGTGGGATAATGTATTTTGTCCCACCTCACTAATTTACGGGTATTCCTCGATTTGCGTACCCTCGGGTCGTTTCATGAAAAACGTTTTTATAAATTATGAATCAACGACACAAAACGAATCCAATACAAATTGTCTCATCAAAAACGGAGTTCAAAAACGTAAATACATAATCCTAAGGTTTCCGGTTTAATCGTAAAGGACGCTAAATTATGCACGTAAGCCCAAATTTAAATCCATAAATTGTGAGTTCATCAACCAACACAAAAATAAGTTTCAAAATATTATACGAGAAAATAATTCACTACCTGAAAATGTTAGATTGTCACAGCTTTTCCTCCTAAAAGGGACCAACGTCCTCGTGATACATTTCATTTGGATGTCCGTTTCTTATTGAAATCGAAGAGGTGCGGATATTTCTTCCACATTTCATCCTCTCATTCCCAAGTATACTCCGGTCCATGCTTTGAGTTCCATCGGATCTTGACAATAGGTATCCGACTTTGTTTCAGTTGCTTTACCTCACGATCCATAACCTCTACGGGCTCTTCGATAAAATGCAACTTCCCATCTATTCGAACCTTATCTAATGAAATTTTCTCATCACTCACTGCTAGACATTTCTTCAGATTAGATACATGGAATGTGTTGTGAACACCGTGAAGTTCTGGGGGTAACTCTAGTTTGTAAGCCACCAGACCTACTCTAGATAAAATCTTAAAGGGTCCAATATAACGGGGATTCAATTTTCCTCGCTTTCCAAATCTTATAGCGCCTTTCCATGGCGATACTTTCAACATTACTTGGTCACCCACTTTAAACTCCATTGGCTTCCGCCGCACATCCGCGTAACTTTTCTGTCTACTACGGGCAGTCAACAACCTATTCTTAATCTGAACTATCATCTCCGTAGTCTCCCGGATCAATTCCGGTCCCGTGAGCTGGGTATCCCCAACTTCACTCCAACATACAGGAGATCTACACTTCCTACCATATAAAGCTTCAAACGGTGCAGCCTTAATACTAGAATGGTAACTATTGTTATACGAAAACTCTGCTAACGGCAAATGTTTATCCCAATTCTTACCAAAATCTAACACACAAGCTCACAACATATCTTCCAGTGTTTGTATCGTCCTTTCACTCTGCCCATCAGTCTGGGGGTGATAAGCAGTGCTCATGTCGAGATTCGTTCCCAAAGATCTTTGGAGAGATTTCCAAAAATTCGATGCGAATCTAGGATGTCGATCTGAAATGATCGATACAGGCACTCCATGCTTTCATACAATATTCTCAAGGTATATACGAGTCAGCTTCTCCAGTGAGAACTGCTCTTTAACCAGAATGAAGTGTGCTGATTTGGTCAGTCTATCGATAATGACCCAAATCGAGTTGTTTCCAGATGATGTTCTAGGAGCTTGGTGATAAAGTCCATCGTAATTCGCTCCCACTTCCATTCAGGAATCTTTGGCTGTTGAAGTAGTCCTGATGGCTTTTGATGTTCAGCTTTAACTCTAGCACAAGTCAAGCATTGAAGAACATACATAGCAATATCAGCTTTCATATTCGGCCACCAGTACAACTTCTTCAAATCATGGTACATCTTATCAGATCCCGAATGAATGGAATACTTAGATTTATGGGATTCTAACATAATCAAGTCTCTTAAGCCTCCAAACTTAGGTATCCACATACGACCTCTTGAGCATTTCACTCCATCAGCTCTAACCTCTAAAGGATCTCCTTCTCCTCAGAACCATTCATTAACAAAATTTTCCTTCTTACAAGCTTCTATTTGCGCATTTCTAATTTGCTCAGGCAAATTATTGTGCACGGTCAAGACTAAAGAACGTACCCTGATAGGCTCTCTAACTTTCCTACTTAACGCATCGGCAACAACATTGGCTTTTCCTAGGTGATATTTTATATCACAATCATAATCACTTAACAACTCTATCCATCTTCGTTGCCTCATGTTCAATTCCTTCTGATCGAGAATATACTGTAGGCTTTTGTCATCGGTGAATACCGTACACTTGGTTCCATACAGATAATGTCTCCACAACCTATGAGCAAAGACTACAGCTCCTAACTCAACATCATGAGTATTATAATTCTCCTCATTCTTCCTTAATTGCCTAGAAGCATAAGCTATCACTTTCTCTCGCTGCATCAAAACAGCTCCATAGCCTCTAAGAGATGCATCACAATACACTACAAAATCTTCACTCCCGTCGGGTAATGATAAGATTGGCGCACTACATAATTTTTGCTTCAATGTCTGAAATGCTCCATCTTCATCACTTCCCCAAACTAAAGGTTTATTCTTCTGGGTAAGCTTAGTGAAGGGTTTAGCTATCAAAGAAAATTCTTTAATGAATCGCCTATAATAGCCAGCCAATCCTAAGAACTGTCGCACTTCCGTTGGCGTTGTCGGTGCAGACCAATTCTTAATGGCTTCAACCTTTGCAGGATCAACATGAATTCCATCTTTGTTAATCACATGACCAAGAAATTCCACAGAATCTAACCAGAAATCACATTTCGAAAACTTAGCATATAACTTTTCATCCTTCAACAAAATCAAAACAATCCTTAAATGTTCTCTATGTTCATCTTCATTCTTAGAATAGATTAGAATATCGTCGATAAACACAATCACAAATTTATCCAAGTAGGACTTGCACACTCGATTCATTAAATCCATGAAAACCGCAGGTGCGTTAGTTAACCCAAATGGCATTACTTGAAATTCATAGTGTCCATAACGAGTCTAAATGCAGTTATAGGAATATCTTCTTCACGGACGCGAAGTTGGTGATATCCTGTCTGCAAATCTATCTTAGAATACACACTAGATCCTTGTAGTTGATCAAACAAATCATCAATCCTAGGTAAAGGATATCGATTTTTAATTGTCAACTTATTCAGTTCCCTATAATCAATGCACATACGGAAAGATCCATCCTTCTTCTTAACGAACAAGACTGGAGCTCCCCAAGGCGACGAGCTCAGTTGAATAAAACCTTTATCAGACAACTCCTTAAGTTGCTCAGATAACTCCTTTTATTCAGAAGGGGCCAATCGGTAAGGCGCACGTGCCACCGGTGCAGCACCAGGAATTAAATCGATTCGAAACTCTACTTGCCTTATCGGTGGAAGTCCGGGTAAATCTTTAGGAAATACCTCAGGAAATTCACAAATAATAGGTACATCTTCCAATCGTTCTCCCTAGACTCATTCCCGGTTACTTGAGCTAAGAATAACTCACAACCGTTCCTGATGTACTTTTGGACTTTAATACATGAAACGATTTTCAAACGGGATTCACCTCGATTACCATCAATTACTAACGTCCTATTCCTAAGAGGAATCTTAACTTTCTTCTCTCCACATAAAATAGTAGCATTATTCAACGACAACCAATCCATACCAATAATAATATCCAAACTACCTAATTCTATCAACATCAAATCAATCGGAAAGGGATAGTTCAAGAGATTTAGAGAGCATCCTTCTAATAGCTTATTAGTTTTCACTAATTTACCATCAGCCAGTTCCACCTCGTAACTGGTATTTATATCAACAGGTTCAATGTCAATAAGGGCACTAAATTTAGTGGATACAAAGCTCCTATCAGCACCCGAATCAAATAAAGCAACAACATAATGATTGTTGAGTAAAAACGTACCGGTAACGACATTCGAATCCTCTTTCTTCACCTCAATTGTTCCAAGTTGATAGACACCACCCTGGGGGTTTCTTCCAGGTACAATCGCTTTCAACTTGGGGCATTCCGATTTCCTATGACCTTCTTCATTACAGTTGAAGCAAATGGTTCCCTTCTTACACCTTTCAACCTTGTGTCCAAGCTTTCCGCAATTTCGGCATTTCCAGCAGTCGTCAACATGCCTCTTGTTGCCACAATTAGGACATCTATCATCGTTACGCGGTGTGTTGTTGGTAAGAGCATTTGCATTCCCCTTTCTATGGTTCTGACGGCGATTGAAATTCTTCCTATTATCACCTCTATCTACACGATCACCATCACCCTTTCTTTTCTCACCAACACGGGCTTCATCTTCCCTATCCTGAATTATCTGTCCAATGATTTGGTAAGCCATTCGAACAACATCATCAATGGTCAGTGGTTTAAATGATGTCACGTCCCCCCGGATATTCCTGGTCAACCCTTAAATATATTGCTCAATTCGGATCTCTTCGGGTTCCACCAATCGAGGACATAGCAAGGCCAACTCATGGAATCGGTTTGTGTAACTATCAATGTCCACACCCTTCATTCTCAAATGAATCAACTCTTGTTCTAACCTAATAATCACACTACGAGGACAAAACTCCAAAGTCATCCACTTCTTAATTTCAGCCTAAGGAGTAGCATTAGCAGCATCAAGACCCATGAAAGCAATTCTCCCGTTCCACCAAGTCAACGCACGACCTTTAAGAGTAGCCATAGCAAAAGTCACCTTATCTTCCTCCTTACACTTACTAATCCGAAACACCCACTCAATCTTCTCAATCCACTGGCTTAATCCTACAGCACCTTCAGTTCCATTAAAAGGTAGAGGTTCACACTTCATGAACGTCACGTAAGTACAACCACCAACTTTAGGTGCATTAGTTCCAAGTCCTCCTATATATCCTCCAGCATTAGCATTCACATTATTAGCATTCACATTCACATTATTACCGCCAATTCCACTACCGCCAGCTCCACTACCGCCAGCTCCACTACCGCCAGCTTCATTTCTAGCATTTACCATAAATTCAGTCATAGATGCGGTAACTTGCTCCGTAATAATCCTACGTACATCATCCTCAGTCACAGCCTTCTTGGGCGGCATAGTTCTATAATTTCACAATTTAAAAGTATTAAGCATTCACCCAACAAGGATTCATATAATATGGATTGAATTCATAATCAAGGTACAATAAGGCACAATATGGAATTCAAGACAAGATACATATTTCATTCGATTTGAAACAAAAGCATTGTCTTAATTACATCCCATATCAAAGTTCTAGTACTATATACACTCAAAATTCGTGCCAAGTCTACTACTAATAAGTCGGTTCAGTCAAAGCTACAAAAGTACAAAAGATACAAAGGTCACTACTAAATACAGACTGGTCTACTGAGAACCGCCAGATGGTTCATCATCCATCGTCTTCTGAATCTTCGTCGGACGATCACTAGACACATCTTCAGTTGGGCGCTTACAGATCACTCCTCTTTCAACCATGTCAGCATAAAATATACTATTCCAACCCACGGATATATTCAAATCCTTCTCAGCTTTGAGACGCATCGCACGAGCTACATTCAACTGAATCTCCATAGAATTCACCTTTCTCTTCATAGCAGCAAACTCACCACTTTCTAACACTGATAACCTCCTAAAAGCCTCATTCAAACCACGCTCTACATCAGTCAAATCCAAACTAAGCAATTCCCGCTCTTTCTCGCCAACCTTAGTCTTCGACTCCAAATAAGCAACATGAGTCTGAACAACACCTAATCTAATCTCTATCATACTACTCTGAGCACGGGAAGCATCTAGATCACGTCTCAAGGCCCATGGTGTAAGACCATCAATATGAGTAGCCTCTCGAGCACTAGACGACTCTCCTATCACACGTCTACGAGTAGCAATACCATCAGTACCGTCAGGTGCATTATCATCCTCATGCTCCTTTGATTTAGAATCAGATTCAGACGATTCAGACATTTCATCCCTAGGTAGCTCAACCTCAGAATAAGACAAATAAACTGGTGGGGGCAAAGGCTCGCCCTCTGGAACATCATAGGGTAAATAAGCTCGGCTTCCTCATCATCATCAACCTCATCGTCTATACCTACATCCACCTCGACATCCTCGTCGTCAATCTCATCATCTAAATTATCTAACCCAATCTCATCATCATTCTCAATATCAACATTATCAATCTCATTTTCTACCATATCAACCTGAGGGGCAATCTGATCTCCTAGTCCTAACTCAGGCTCGGGATCCTCAAATGGTTCCTCCTCATCATCATCCATATCATAATCTACTAAGTCTAAATAAGGATCATCATCTACATTAGGTTTGGGAATAGCACGGTTTTCTACAGGAATATTAGGGTCAGCCATGACAATCTACATTTATATATATATCTCGTATTAGGATAACATACTATTTAAACAATTACATAATGAAACCACGATATATACATATATATAAATTATATTATATATATCAAAATATATATCTTCTCAATAGGGCTTGTTGGTAACGTCGGAGATCTCTGGCACCGTTATAGTCAAAAGATTTTTCAAATATTTTCTCAAATGTTCATTGTTAAAAGATTTTGAAAAGTTTTGTTCAAAACCTTGGTTTTTAAAATCTTTTGTTCTCTATAACGAGAGCTCTGGTACCAAAATGTAACACTCTCAATTTTCGTATCGGTACAGCTGAAGGGTCTTTTAGAGTGTTACGGGATAGCACAATAACTCCAATCCATAGACAACACATAAAAATGGTTGTACAAGGTTCAACATACACTCATTCGATAAAAAGTTTTAAAGTGTACAACAGGTCCCAAATTATACAGGTCATTAAGTTTACAAAACATAGATCGAATGAACATTTTTAATATTATGTGGGCCATCAGAGTCAATCTCCATCCGGATTACCTTCAAGCACCTGAGATAAAAACATGCAAAAATCATATCAGCGAATGCCGAGTGAATTCATAGAGTTTAATAAAAACCGTTATATAAAACAATTGTTAAAATCAGAACACAAGTATAATATCGGAAGTAAGTCCTCGTATTGCTAGTCAGGCAATATATAAATCAAGCATACATCTTAAACCGTCCATGAGACCGTAGCCTCAATATTACCATAATAGGTAATATATTCATCGTTATTAGCGTCGTTAATGGATTACATTATGGATTATTATTAGCCGCATGACATTGTTACCTTACTATGAAAAGAACGGGCCGCGAACCCGACAAACAATTTGCCCATCTAAGTTAGCGTGTCGTCACAAAAGTCACGCTATGGAATCTTCTCATACATAGATTCGCTTACCAATCAATGTGGTACGACGGGGATCAACCGTCAAGGCGCGAACTGGGGTGATCGTCCCCAAATAGTACTATCAAATGCATAAGCGTCTACCAAATCCCGGTAGTTCACAATTCATGCTAATGGGATTTAAGTGACATAACCTAACTACTAATAATCCTTTTTGTCTCGTTTATAGGGTCATAGCATCATTCGGGTCCATATCATTAAGCATACCATCGGGACTACTTGTGTTCTATTTTTATCAAAATCTAGCATGTTATCTCCCTCGCGGGTTTACAAATCATTTTATAAAACATTTAAAAGAGTGTGAGGCTATGAACTCACGTTGATAATGAAAGGCGGATTATCGGCTACGGGCGTGCTTCGGTCACGGAAACCTATATAAATAATAATCGGTCTTAGACTAATGACTTTATCAAAATAACATTATACATATGATGATTTGTACATATGATGATGATCAAGTGGGTTTATACATCCTTGTTTACTCATTTTAGTGTTTACGTATTGGTAACTTTTTACTAGTTTACTAGTTTTACCTATTTACCTATTTTAAGTCCAATAAGCTTATTATGAGTTCTTTAACTTGTTTTAATCCATTTTATACTTATATTATCAGTATTTACACTTTACATGTTTGGCCCAAATGGGTTAAGCCCAATAAGTACTTTTATAAGTGTTTAACTTATTTAGTCCAATTATTAGTCCAATATGCTTACTTAGCTCGTTAATGTCCGTATGTCCTATAATTCGGGTTTTATCGGTTTTTACTTGTATTAGATACTTATATATCAGTATATGACTTTTAAAAACTTTACATTAGACGGGTTTGATCGTCTAAGTTTTAATTGGCGAAAAACGTTAATTTTACGGTAATAGCCGAAAAAGTCGTAAAAATCAAGTTTATAGTCTTTATAACTTACAAATATTATTCCACTATCATTTTTATAATTTATCCATTTATTTAACCTTATACATATTTATATAAGTTAGTGGGTTTTAATTTCACATTTTATACTATATAATTTGAGTGCTTATAAAATAGTAATAAACATTAATTCTTCAAAATCTGATTTTTATTTTCATCTTCACCATTTTTATCATATCTAGAGTTCTACAATGAATTAGAAGCTCATTTTTGGGTGGCATGAACTTCATATTATGTGCTACAATTAACGTAGCTATAGCTACTGCTCATTTTAAGTTTATCGATCCTTAACAGTCCCTACAAAACAGCTTATTCAGATTAGCACACTCATCTTGTTTTGATCATATCTCACTCATTTTAATGATTCCATTGCATGGCCAACTCTCACATGTGTATGACATTTTGTAATTAATGTAAATGGATTCTACCATGCAAGTTTATCAGTTCAAGTTTTGGTTACATACTGTTTTTATACAGCCAACAAATTAATCATGATTTTAGCCTTGTTTCTTATAGTTATTAATCTTTTTAAGCATATTTATCAACACTTGATCCCCACACAACATTTTTATCATCATATATTCATCATATACATATACAAAAAGAAAGAAAATACATTTTATCTTTACAAAAATAACAAGAGAAAATGGATAGGATGATCTTCTTTACCAACCAAGAGTATATCTTGTTTTTGGAAGACAAGAACTTGATGAACACCAAATGTAACTCCAAGATCATCAAACACCAAGAATATAAGTTGAGAAATAAGCCCTAGGACACAAGCAAATCACCTCCTTGGTTGTTAAAATGGCCACCAAATGATCAAGGCTTTAAGGTAACTCCATGATAGAGCTAGATAACAAGTATTTTGTGGCTAGAAAAGATCAAAAAGGGGTGTTTGTGCTTAAAGTGGGACGGCAATGGTGGTGGTTTTGAGAGATTTTTTGGTTGATTTGCATGAGTGAAATGGTGGTTTGTGAAGCTAGTTGTTGGTTTTAGTTAGTGGTAGCTTAAGTTGTAAGCTTAAGCTTACACTTGTAAGTAACAAGTTAACATGATGCCACATCTTTGATGTGGTGTCATGTTGGGCCGTCCCATGTGTGTAGTGGGGTGGGATAATGTATTTTGTCCCACCTAACTAATTTACGGGTATTCCTCGATTCTTGTTTCCTCGATTTGCGTGCCCTCGGGTCGTTTCACGAAAAACGTTTTTATAAATTATGAATCAACGACACAAAACGAATCCAATACAAATTGTCTCATCAAAAACGGAGTTCAAAAACGTAAATACGTAATCCTAAGGTTTCCGGTTTAATCGTAAAGGACGCTAAATTATGCACGTAAGCCCAAATTTAAATCCTTAAATTGTGAGTTCATCAACCAACACAAAAATAAGTTTCAAAATATTATACGAGAAAATAATTCACTACCTGAAAATGTTAGATTATCACAAAAACCTCCAAGTCTTCTGGAGTCATATACTTCATACCAAGACGGCCAATGAGATACGCAAACCTATCTTTCGAGAGAGCTTTTGTAAACAAGTCTGCCAGCTGGTACTCAGTTCTGACAAAGTATAATTCCACGATGCCGCGTTCCACTTGTTCCTCGATGAAGTGATATCTGACATCGATGTGCTTGGTGCGGGAGTGTTGAACCGGATTGCAAGATATGGCTATGGCCAACTTTGAGTGACAATACATAGTTATTTTATCAAAGTGGAAGCCATAATCCGTGAGTTGAGTTCTCATCCAGAGGACTTGAGCACAGCACGCGGATAGAGCCACATATTCTGCTTCAGCTGATGAGAGCGAAGTGCAATCCTGCTTCTTTGACGACCAGCTGACAAGCTTGTCTTCCCCTAGAAATTGTATGCTACCAGAAGTGTTTTTTCGACTATCAAGACAACCTGCGTGATCAGAATATGAAAAAGCTGTTAGATGAAAACCGGTTTCCCTCGAATACCATTGTCCCATGTGAATGGTATTCTTAAGGTACTGAAAGATCCGTTTAACCTCTTTGAGGTGCTTTTGAGTAGGTCTGGCTTGATATCGTGCACAATAGCATGTGGCATGATAAATATCAGGCATGCTGTCTGTAAGGTACATAAGTGACCCGATCATACTACGATATCGCGTTTGGTCTACAGGATACGAGTACAAGTCAGCGTCTACGGATGTGGTCGACAATGGTGTACCAACACGAGCACATGAGGTCATACCATGCTTTTTAAGTATCTCTTGAGCATACTTAGCTTGGTTAATGAAGATACCACGTGGGGATTGATGAATCTGGAGGCCTAAAATTTTTTTTAGCTCCCCCATCATTGACATTTCAAATCTGCTGTGCATTAATTTTTCAAAATGTTTTGAAAGTTTTGGGTTCGTAGAACCAAAGTTAATGTCATCAACATAAACTTGCACCAGCATTATGTCTTCCCCATATTTATTAGTAAAGAGAGTAGGATCAATAGAACCTTTGGAGAATCCTTTGGACACCAAGAAGTTTGAAAGTTCTTCGTACCATGCCCTTGGAGCTTGTTTAAGTCCATATACAGCCTTCTTGAGATGATAGACTTTTCAGGATGATGAGGATCGATGAATCCTTCCGGCTGATTCACATACACTTCTTCCTTCAAATGACCGTTGAGAAAAGCAGTTTTAACGTCCATCTGAAAAACCGTGAAGCCCTTATGTGCAGCATAAGCAAGGAATATCCTGACAGTTTCCAAACGAGCGACTAGAGCGAATGATTCATCGTAGTCTATGCCTTCTTGTTGATGGTATCCCTTAACCACAAGACGAGATTTGTTTTTGATGATGGTTTGTTCTTCATCCAGTTTGTTTTTCTAGATCCATTTGAAATCTAAAATTGACATTCCATAGGGTCGGTCAACAAGTTCCCAAACATTTAGGCGTTCAAACTGATGAATTTCGTCTTGCATTGATTCAATCCACGCGTGATCAGTCATGGCTTGTTTGATGTTTGTAGGTACAGTAGAACTCACGGTGAGTGCATACATACACACATCGCCATCAGTTTCGAGTTGTCTGTGTGTTCGAACCAGTTGTGAAGGATTTCCAATGACCATGGATGATCACGTGTCCAATGGTGAGTGGATGGATATATTTGGTATAATGTATGCATCTTGGATGGACCAACATGTTGAGTAGAAGAGACTCTGACTTCGTGTACCGGTGTATCGAACGGGTTGATAAATTCTTCTTCGTCAGGTTGTGCATCGGCTGCTTGATTGTTGGTTCCTCCTTCAGCATTGACGGTTGGTGATGTTGGTTGTATGATGGTTTCTAGAGTTTGTTGAGTATCCAATGGAATAGTCTCTTGAGCAACAGTTGCTGAAGTAGAGGCAGTTGTGTCTTGTTGATTTCGTTCAGGTGCATCAGCAGTATTGACAACGGAAGGCTTTGACACAACTTGATTGTTTCCATAGTAATATTCTTCAAACATTGGATCATATAAATCAACCAACTCATTCATTTGTGTTGTATCCGTCGAGTCTGCTGTAGGAGTACTTTCTTGATATTCTTGCACGGGACGTACACTGTTTTGTGTAGGTACCATTGTTGGACATTGAGGTGCGGGACTTGAGTTGTTGTGATCAAGTACCATTGTGGCATATCGTCAAAGTTCACATGAATTGTTTCTATGATAATCTTTGTTTTCTTGTTGTAAACTCGATATCCTTTCGACAATGTAGCATACCCCACAAAAATGCATGCAACACCTTTTTCTTTCATCTTGTCGAGATTCTCACCGTCTTTAAGAATGTAGCATAAAGATCCAATACGTGAAAGAATTTAACCGTAGGTTTCCTGCCATTGATGATGTGGTAAGGTGTCTTTTCATGTCTTGGGATGACGAGAGAACGATTTTGAGTATAACAGGCAGTTGCAATTGCTTCAGCCCAGAAGAATAGTGGTAATTTTGAAGTAAAAAGCATTGTTCGAGCTGCCTCTACCAAAGTGCGGTTCCGTCTTTCGACAACACCGTTTTGTTCAGGAGTTCGAGCAATAGACGTTTGATGTTCGATGCCTTCTTCTTGAAAGTAAGATTACAAATTCTTGTTCAAAAATTCAGTACCCCTATCCGTTCATACGGTTAAGACTTGAGCTTGAAGATTGCGTTGTATCATCTTGAGAAAGATTTTGAGAACCTCTGGTGTTTCATCTTTGGACCTTAAGAAGAAGGTCCATGTTTATCTAGAGTAATCATCAACAATCACGAGAATATACTTTTTCCCGTTAATACTCTCTACTCGCATAGGACCACATAAATCCATGTGTAGAAGTTCCAATCGTCCTTTAGAGCTTGGGGTAGTCTTGGATTTGAAAGACTTCCGTTTTGCTTTCCCCAACTCACAAGAAGAACAAAGATGGTCTTTGACGAATTTTAACTTTGGGAGACCGATCACAATATCATTTTTCGAAAGCAAGTTGATGGTGTCAAAGTTGAGATGTGACAATCGTTGATGCCATAACCAAGCTTGAGATGAAGAAGCTTTAGCCATTAAGCAAATTGGATTTGTTGAAGATGTGTCTTGAAGAGTTACTGTGTAGAGATCAGAACCACGAGAACCTGTAAGAAGGTCATTCCCATCGTAGTCTCTAACATAGCAAGTAGATTTCCGAAAAGCCACTTCCAAATCCGCATCAGAAAATTGACCAACCGAGTATAAATTATGATTCAGTCCCTGGACGTAATAAACACGTTTGATAGTGAGATTTCCTTGAACCAAATCGCCATATCTAAGTATCGGTGCAAACTGATCATTTCCAAACCGCACCGTACCCAGAAACTTCTCCACGAAGTTAATGAGAAGCTTGAGATTTCCCGTCACGTGCTTTGTGCACCCGGAGTCCATTATGAATAGGATGATTTCGACGAGCTACAGAAGAATTAGAAGACAATGTAGCATTTGACAAATGGGAGCCCTTGATAGAAACGGGTTCCAAAATAGTAGTGGACCTAGATTCTAAAGGCAAGCTAACATTCATAGACCCAATTAGAATAGGGGTTGTCTTAGGTACCCATTTGTATCCGGGTGGTGTTAATCTTGAATACCCCCCGTGTACATGTCCTAATCATGTTCTCATAAAGCTTCTTTAACCTGCTTTGTTTACGTAGAGTAGTGGATTCTAACGCACTTAGTTTCTTAAGTGGTTGATTAGTGGATTGGTTCAAAGTTCTTGTGGGTTCACTAGTACTAGTGGGCACAGGAATAGGCTTCCTACTTCTAGTATTCACGCCATTATGATTAAGAGCACAAGCATCATCATTGAAAGTACGAACACATTTGCCACATTCAACACAAACAAATTCAACATTCGAGGTCTTAGCATTTAAACTGTCATTACATGCAGTTACAGACGTTTTAATCTTAGAAAACTTAAAATTCCTACTGTGTTCTTCTACTTCCAACTTCTTTCCTTGACTATTGTTAGGCATGACCTTATCTTGCATTCTATTGCTCTTAAGCTGTGGTCCGCTAACGCTAGTAGTGGGGATTACTCCTATAGAAGAAGACACACGTTGATTAGTTTTCTTAATATTCTGAGGTAACCGCGATGTTCCAGTTTGAGTGGGCTTAGTGTTCATCTTATAAATTCCAGGTGCTATCACGTTGGTACTCTTATCATTTCCTATCTTAGGCAAATTCTGTGGGAATTGTCCCAAAATAGATGATTTAGGGCATTTAACCGCATTCGGTTGACGAACGGCGGATGGTTTACCCAAAACAGACTTTCCTTTCATTTTCTCAATGAGTTTCTGTAACTCACTTATGGCTATATCCCTTTCTTTAGCTGAGCTTTCAAATCATTTAGTTCGAAATCTTTTTCATTTTATTTACGAAACGAAGAAGCTGACATTTCTTGACACTTTTTATGATTATGAGATTTTTCACCTTTTTGTAAAGCAAGTTCAAGAGAAATGGAGTGTTTCTCAAGTTGAGAAAAACTTTTCGAAAGTTTGTTATATGACTGAATTTGTTTCGAAAGCTCTACTTCAATATTGCGACATTTCGCGTCCGATTCTGAAACTAGACATGCTACATGACAATACTGATCAAGATCGGTATACACACCAAGTATAGCATTTGTATGGTCAACATAAAAGTATTCCTTAGAAAGTCGATCAATTTCGTTAGAAAGTTGGTGTTCTTGTGTTTTTAATTTAGTTTGAAGAAAATCAACTTCATCTTCAAGAGATTTAACATAACTTAAATCAGTTAACATTTCCTCTGTGAGAGAATTATAAAACATTTCCACATTTTTTGAAAGATCATCAATTGTTGGAACAATGCATTGTCGAATGACGACTTCTACTTGTGGGTTAGGTTTAATATTCCATGGTATCCCTAGAAACTTTTTCATAGTCGACGACACCTTTGCACAAATTTAAAACCCCTTGTTTTATAAACTCAAATTGCTGAACACTTTTGCTTTTCTCATCCCATTTACGTTTTTCATCCGAAATTTGCTTTTCTAACAAAATTGATTGCTTTTTGAAACTCCTTTTTAAAGAAATTTTCTTTTGTGGTTCATCACTTGGTGGTGGAACACTATTATACATCTTTTGTTCTTTTGAAAATTCTTTTTGAGGGATAAACTTAATATGATTGTTAGAATCGGAAAGGTTTATCAAATCACTTAAGTTCGATCGACTTTCTTCTTGTTGACGAATGATTTCGTCGTAGTCAGGGGAAAGCATAAGAGCAAGATTATCAACATAGCAACCGATATCATAAAGAGCAGGCTTGGTACTTTGAACTTTCTTGAGATATACAGGCTTGACAAAACTCGTTTTCATATTTCTATTGAGCATATTCATAGTTTGAATAGACTGACCCGTTTTGTAAACAATGTTGTTTAACCTGTCGACTCTCTTTTCCAAAGCAAGAATTTTTTTAATATCCTTTTTTTCACGAGTTTTATAAAGCTCAGTTTGTTCTTTATTAACCGACTCTAATTCAGTAATTTTGAGTTTATGTAGCAGCAATTGTTCTTCAAGTTCCGATATCTTTTGTTTTGACATATGAATTTCGTCTGTTACTTCAGAACAATATTGTTTGTTGAGCACCTTACGTTCATATACCAAACCATTAGCTATTGCAACTCGTCGATCAGCTTCTTTTACATAATCACACTCTTTAAGCTTGTCTATCTCTTCGGATAAGGATGTGTTTGCTTGCTTCAGACGTTTATTAGCCTCTTTGTTTTCATTAATTTCACGTTTTAAAGAATCAATGATAGAAGCGAGCAAATCACGGTCCTCTTCCGAGTCAGTATCCTAAGTAACATTTCCGTCATCATTACACATATGCTGTGAATCCGTAGAGATATTGCTATCCTCCGTGTCCATTACATATGTGTCATTGATACTTTCGGGTTGCTCAGGATGCCGTCGTTCATTAGCAAACACATTATAGTTATCATTTGAAGGTACCTTTTCAATTGGCTCAGAGTCGAAGATTGGTCCAGAATTTTCAGCAGTATCTGGAATCACTTCTTGAATCATTGCCATGTACACATAATGTGCCTCCAACTCTTGATCATCGGCTTCATCATTAGTGTCATCACGCTAGTCAACTTCATCTGCTGTGAGTGGAATTCATGCTTCTTTTTTCTTGCACAACAACATCTTTTCCTTGTGATATCCCGAATCCTTAACCCGTTTTGGCTTCTTACATTCCCTAGCCATGTGCCCAAATCCCTTGCAGTTGAAGCATTGAATCTCAGTCTTCTACACCACCGGAGTGCCTACAGTATCTCTAACCCCAACTTGATTCAGCATCCTCTGATTATCATACCATGCATCACGATCATACCTAGGTGCATGATCAACTTCCTTATATCTAGCATTGGATGATGATCTGAGGTTGTTGTTGGTAGGTTTGTAGATCTTCTTATAAGTTGTGGTGAGTAAGGACATGAGTTCCTCAATCTTCTTGTCCCTTGAAGTTTGTTCATCATCACTTTCTCCATTTGACTCGGTGTCATACTTTGGAGGTGGAGTGGGGACAATTGCTTTTGCTTTGTGTTTAGCAGCAGCTAGAGGTTTGGTGGATGAGCTTGATGATTTTGAGGAATGAGTAGGTGGTTGTTGACGGGGAACGGGTTTTGTTGAAGTAGCAGCCACAAAAGCAATAGAATTAGCAGACCGTTCTGCCTTTTCAGCCCTTAGTTCATTCACTTCATTCTGATGTTGTTTTAAGATATCATAAAGTTTGTGATAGGAGATGGTCTTGATATCTTCCCTTTGTTTAACCAAAGTCACAAACCTTTGCCATTCCGGTTTGAGTTGAAGTAGAAACTGAACATTGGCATGATGGTTGGAGATGGTGCACTGATTTCTGACAAGCTCATTCATCATTTTGTAGAATCTCGAGTAATATGAGTCAATGGATTCACCATCTTCAGATGTGAATTTTCCAAACTCCCAAAGTAGATTAGTCTCGAGATCTTGAACATTGATCGACTCACCTTGCTTCAATCGATGAATTGCATTCCACATTTCCATAGCATTGGGACATGCATCAACTGTGGAATAGATATCACTATCAATTCCAGTGAGTATGAAGTTTACTGATGACGTATAGTCCCCAGTCGGGTCATAGACTCGGCCCACGGGTACTACCCGTATCTGGCCCATCATAGATGGGTAGGAATAATGTTATTTAAGCTCATGGGCTTGGATGAACAGTAACCGCACACACGTGTGCGGCCCACGGCCCGGCATGACCGGTGCAGGGTTAGACAGAATCATATTCTGTCTAGGAATAGATTTACCCCAATAGAAGAGGATATTCACTACCAAAATTAGAAGATAACAATCATTCTAATTCTGATAGTTATCCTTTCCTTGGAGCCAAAGTATCAAGTGGCAACCCATTAGGGTTCCACTGCTTATAAAAAGAACCCCCAAGGGTTCCACAAAGGTATTACGTTCTATACTCTCAACTCACATAAACCCTAATCGATTACATACTCTCACGCCGGTGTCTAATCGTGGGAAACATTCCCACGGTAAGCCTAATGCGTGTTGTTTAGTGTGTAGGATCCCAACCAAACGATTCACTTGGTGCAGGAGCCGGAGCCCAGCCAACCCGAATTAAGCCTAATTCGGGTCTAGCAAGGATCACCCAACTTTTACATCAACAAGTTGGCGCCATCCGTGGGACCCATTACACTAAGCTAGAACAAAACCTCATTCTGAATTTCCAATGACGAAGGGGCATCCGCAAGCTAACCCCAGGAACACGAATCCTGGGAATCGGAAGTCCCAAGGGGAAGGGATACTCATCCCTAATCAATCACCTAGCCGCCTTGTAGGCGGACCTGGTAACCGTGGCGGTTTTCAGCCCTTGGGGGTGACGAGCACGATCTCCATGACACCCCCACCTACTTTAACCCTGGACAACCCTGACCCAGGGAGTGCGCCCAACCCTCCTAACAAGGAGCCGCGCAGACCCTCGGCGGAGGAGGAAGTAGAAGTCCTACCACTCAGCGAGGAGGATCTTACTAGGGTTCTCACGCAGAACTTCGATAGGATCGTCCCGGGGATCGCATCAAGGTTGAATTTGGGGAGGAACCTCCAATCCAGACTCAACTTTGGTGACACCAGACCAATCACCTCCTCCCAAAATCAGAGGAAAAGGTGAGCTCGGCCTCAGGAGCAGAGCATCTTTGAGGAAACCCCTCAACCCAGGAATGTGTTTGAGCGCATAGGAGATCGCCTCATACAGGAACTAATGCAGTCTCGAGAAGGAGGAGATAAGTCTGATGGTTCACCCAAGCGACCAGATCGAGAGCTGGCCCGAACCGTTCGCCGCACGAGCGTGTGGGACTGGATGAACACTGGGAAAAAGGCCCCTAGTTCATCCCAAAAAGGTGGTCCCTACCCAAAGGATGGGGCACCACCTCTGTCACCATACCCGTCAGGCGAGGACTCAGATGACCATCCGCCTAAGCGTCGCCGACCTAGGCGTACCCCTCCACCCCCACCAAACAATGATGAGTACTATGGTGGCCCTTATTATTGAGATACAGAAGCGGAGGATCTTTCCCGCCCGTGGTGTGAACCGCGGGATGACCCCAGGCTCACCCGGCCGTGGGCGGATCCTAGGGAAGACCCATTCACCCTTCGCATACGGAACTATTCCGAGGACACCAAACGTCGCATGTCGGCGTGTGTCAAGACCTATGATGGAACTGGTGATCCGGATGATAACCTCAAAATATTTGATATGCAGGCTAAAATTGAGCGATGGCCCATGCCTATATGGTGCCAAATGTTCAATTCAACTCTGATCGGAAATGCCCTTGACTGGTTTGAGGGACTCCCTCCGCGGAGCATTGATAGTTTCACGGAACTACGCACTGCGTTCAAGAACAAATATACTCAGAGGAAGAAGTATAATAAGGATCCGGTCTCACTGGCAACTGTCAAACAAAGGCCGGGGGAGTCCACAGAAGCCTTCACTGAACGCTTCAACGATGAGTGCACACGCACTAAAACAATGCCGGAGCTCCTGAAAATCTCTGACTACATGCACGCCATAACAGACAGGGAATTGATCAGGCGCCTCAATGACAAGCGTCCAGAGAGATATGATGACCACATGGAAAGGGTCAGAAATTTCATAGAAGGAGAAACGGCGGTTGCCGTGGCTTACCCATCCAGAGGAAATGGGTACCTGTCAAACGACCAGTCTCGGAAACAGTCGGGTGGTCAAGGCAATCAGAACAGTAGCAAGGACTCGGACTATAAGAGCCAGAACAAAGGAGGGCGGCCGGACGATAAGTTTACCCCCCTAAAGATTTCCTACCGGGAGATCTTTCTGACGGAAGGGGCAAACTTTCCAAGGCCTCCCCCAATGACAACTCCGCCGGAACGTCGGCAAGGAAATCGCTTCTGCGAGTTCCATAATGACAAGGGCCATGGTACGGAGGAGTATATCCAGCTCAAGAATCATATTGAGTCACTGATCAAATCAGGTAAACTCAAGCACTTAGTTAAGGATTGGAAGGATGGAAAACACAACAAGAAGTATGATAAGAAGGATCCCCAAAAGGACAAACCTTCGACCATATACATGATCCAATCCAGACAGCGCCACACGAGGCAGAAAGTTGGCCAAAAATTTTCACGCGGCAGGGAAATCTCATTCCCTCCCATCACAGCAAGCGATGTGATTGATGCGCCTCTCACTATTGAGATAAGCATTGGAACACACAATGTTCGTCGTATGTATGTGGATGGGGGGTCGTCAGCAGAGGTACTGTATGAACACTGTTTCGTGCAGTTATGCCCATAAATAAGAAGCCAGTTAGTACCGGCCACGTCTCCGCTCACTGGCTTTAGTGGAGACACTATCTGGCTGATAGGGCAACTACGTCTGCTTGTAACCATTGGGAATGAGGAACACTCCACTACGGCGTGGATGAACTTCATGGTGATACGCTCACATTCTCCGTACAATGGGATCATAGGCAGACCAGGTATTTTGGCTATACGGGCGGTACCCTCCACGGCACACGGAATGATCAAATTCCCTGTGGAAGGAGGAATCGTCACCATTTACAATACAATCGTACCAGCATCCGAATGTCACACCGTGACAGCACCGGCTCCACATGTTCCACCCAAGGATGGATCACCACCTCCCAATTGGAAGGTGGCAATTCATCCTGACTATCCGGAACAGGAGGTGTCTATAGGAGGGGCACTCTCGGATAACGGCAAGAGGGCCATGTGCTCGCTGTTAAGTGCAAACCTAGATATATTCGCATGGGAGCCAAAGCATATGACAGGCGTGCCAAGGGCGATAGCAGAACATAAGCTCCAGATCCGCCAGGGGTAACAACCTGTCAAGCAAAAGAAGCGCGGCCAGGCGCCTGAGCGCAGTCAAGTAATATTGGAGGAAGTACGGAAACTAGTAGACGCAGGTATCATGCGCGAGGTATACTACCACGAGTGGTTATCCAATCCGGTCATGGTCAAAAAACATGACTGAAGTTGGCGCATGTGTGTGGATTTTACGGATTTAAACAAGGCCTGTCCGCAGGATTGTTACCCGCTACCGGAAATCGACTGGAAGGTGGAATCCCTATGTGGGTATCCTTTCAAATGCTTCTTGGACGCATATAAAGGATATCACCAGATCCAGATGGCAGAGGAGGATGCAGAAAAAACGGCGTTCCATACGAACCAGGGCGTATATTGCTATACGAAAATGCCGTTTGGACTGAAGAACGCCGGTGCTACATATCAACGGCTTGTGGACAAAGCTTTTGAATCACAGATAGGCTGCAACTTGGAAGTCTATGTGGATGACTTGGTTATAAAAAGTCATACGGAGGAGGCAATTCTCCGGGATGTCCAAGAGACATTCGACACACTGAGAAGGATTAACATGAAGCTAAATCCAAAGAAATGTACGTTTGGGGCAACGGAGGGAATGTTCCTTGGATATTTGATTGACCCAAACGGCATCAAACCTTTCTCAGAGAAGACGGACGTAGTGATACAACTGCCATTCCCTCAGACACGGAAGGAGGTACAATCCTTAAATGGGAAACTAGCCGGGCTGAATAGGTTCCTATCTAAATCCGTAGAGAAGTCATTACCCCTATTTAAGACACTCAAGAAGTGCATTAGGAAGGGAGACTTCCGGTGGACGAAGGAAGCCGAGGAAGCTTTCGGCCAACTCAAGCAGCATCTTGCATCTCTCCCTATGCTAGTAGCCCCCCGGCCAAAGGAGGAACTCATTATGTATCTCTCAGCCACTCATGGCGCAATAAGTGCGGTACTCATGACAGATAGAGATACAGTGCAAACTCCGGTCTACTTTATAAGTAGAACACTACAAGGGCCGGAGCTAAATTACTCCTCTATGGAAAAATTGGTGTTAGCACTAGTGTTTGCTACAAAGCGGTTGCGCCGGTACTTTTAGGCGCACCCAATTGTAGTCATTACAGATCAGCCAATCAAGCAGGTTATTTCTAGACCGGACGTGGCAGGGAGGCTACAAAAATGGAGCATCTTATTGGGGGAGCACAATAAATCTTATAGGCCAATGACGGCTGTGAAAGGCCAGATCTTGGCAGATTTCCTGATTGAGAAGCCGGATGAGGAAGGGCCAATCGTCAAACAAGACGAGACTTCAACAGAACCATGGGTGTTATTCACGGACGGATCTTCGTGTACGGACGGGTCCGGAGCTGGTCTCATCCTCACAAATCCAGAAGGAATGGAATTCACGTACGCCCTTCGTTTTGAATTCACGGCCACCAACAACGAAGCGGAATATGAAGCATTAATTGCGGGTTTAAAAATCGCCGCTAGAATGGGAGTCCGCAACCTTGAGACCTACGTGGACTCACGGCTTGTCGCGAACCATATTTTAGGTGGATATGTGGCTAAGGAGGACAACATGGTGAGGTACTTGGAAAAAGTCAAGTCACTAATCGTGGCTTTCAGTAAGTTTTCCATCAAACAGGTGCCAAGAGGTGAGAACAAGAAGGCGGACGCTCTTAGCAAGATCGCATCCACAAGCTTCGCTCACTTGTCCAAACAAGTCTTGGTGGAAATACTCAAGGAGAAATCTATCACAGAAGGGGAGGTCGCTACTATAGTTGAGGAGGACGGACCTACATGGATGACCCCGATCATCAACTATTTGACTAGTGAGACCCTTCTAGACGATGAAAAAACGGCACGGCGCGTCAGGAGGAAGTCTCAACACTTTGAACTTCGAGAAGGCATCCTTTATAAGCGCTCTTTCTTGCAGCCGTGGTTGCGGTGTGTTGGACCACGGCAGGCCGCTTACGTA
Organism: Glebionis coronaria; assembly: GCA_025667525.1. Lineage (NCBI taxonomy): Eukaryota > Viridiplantae > Streptophyta > Magnoliopsida > Asterales > Asteraceae > Glebionis > Glebionis coronaria. Next base: position 191,401,894 of record CM046880.1, read on the forward strand.
ATCAGTGACATACATGAAGGGTTATGCGGCATGCACGCAGGTCCACGATCTGTGGTAGCTAGAGCCTTACGAACAGGATACTATTGGCCTACCATGCACAGAGACGCGCGCGACATGATTCGCAAGTGTAGTGATTGCCAAGTGCATAGACCAGTGCCGCGACATCCGCAGCAGGAGCTTACACCTATTACATCTCTATGGCCATTCTATAAGTGGGGAATTGATATCGCAGGGCCGTTTCCGGTAGCTGCGGGGGGAGTGAAGTTCTTGATTGTCGCAATGGATTACTTCACACGATGGATTGAGGCCAAGGCAGTCAAATCCATGACAGGCAAGCAAGTTAAAAAGTTTGTTTGGGAGCATATTGTGTGCCGTTTTGGCCTACCAGGAGAAATCATCTCGGATAACGGCAAACAGTTCACAGACAATCCATTCAAAGACTGGTGTGCATCATTGAACATCAAGCGGCGCTTCGCATCTGTTAAGCATCCACAAACAAATGGCCTCGTGGAACGAGCAAATAGAAGCTTGGGAAATGGCATCAAGGCGCGTTTGGATGAACGAAGTGCCAAATGGGTCGATGAGTTGCCGCATGTGCTATGGGCGCATAGAACTATGATCAAAACGGCCAACGGAGATACTCCATTTGCATTGGCTTACGACACTGAAGATGTTATACCAGCAGAAATAGGAATGCCTACCATTCGCACGGCGGAGGTTAATGTTGTCACGAACGACGAGCAGTTGCGAATCAACCTGGATCTGTTGGAAGAAAAAAGGGAGATAGCAGCCATCAATGAGGCTAAGTCCAAGGCTAAATTGAAGGCTTACTATGACGCCAAGGTCAAAGTCGTTTCTTTTTGACCGGGAGATTATGTCTATCGTTCTAACGAAGCAAGTCGAGCGGAGAATACAGGAAAGTTGGGCCCTAAGTGGGAAGGACCGTATGAAGTCACGGAAGCCTTGGGACGAGGCGCGTACAAGTTATGTGACATGTATGGCCGCGACCTAGAGCGCACATGGAACATCTCGAATCTCAAAAGGTGCTATCTTTGAAAGCTACGGCTTCCGCATGGGGGTTTCGCTATATGTGGCTTTAATGAAGAACCATGCGGTTTATCTGTTTTTCTTGTGTTTTGTTTAGTTTCCTTTCTTGTTTTCTAGGACTTGTCATTATTATTCAAACAAAATATGTAAACGTTCTAATAAAATGCCGTGGCGCCTAGCTAGCTCCACGGCTTGTTTCGTGCAAATAATTTTTTAGATTTTCTGTTAGTAATATGCACCTTTTAGTTGTTATCATAATATGCCATGTTTATTCGTATGCATTCATTCAAATTATTGTACATGTACTATACGCCTCCAGGAGGGGTAAGAGGATTAAGTGAACCTACTAATTCAACTTGCCGCGTAAGAGGGATGCAACCCCAGCCGCACGGATCATGTATCCTTACTAGACACCTTACTCACAAGACGTTGTGGTAAGTTTTATATGTCGTAGTCACACAGTGCTTCGCATAGTAAAGACGCACGTCACATGTCTAGTAAATTCTAGGCTTGTATGTATTTTCCTTTTTTGTGTGTAAGACGTGACGTATCATGCAGTATTGATATACAATATTCAACACAATCAAAATACACAAGTTTCCATATAAAAAACAAAAATGGCCGTGGTCATCACGGACTTACATACAAAATGCACATGTTTTTTAGCCGTGTACATGCACGGACGAATAGAAACAACAAATATTCAGCGGTTACAAACCAGATTTGTATAACATGGATCATAAAGTAGAAGCACCCTACATAGGGGGAGAAGCTTACCTATCTCTGCTTGTTCCTCGACCAAGCATGACAACCACTCATTACTTTCCTTTCGCTTCCGGGCTTGAGCAGCGTTCCTCTCCAACACCCCACTTAAGGGTTCTTCATCGAGCACGATCCTAGTTCCATCCTCATAGATGGGAAGCGTCAGGTGGCTGGGCGATGGGGTGAAGGAGGCACGGGAATGACTCTCATCTTGGGAGAATGCACAAAGACTTAGCTTTTCCATGATTTCCATGTTTGATGCATCTTTTGTGGCCTCCAGCTCAGCTAAGAATGGATAGTGCAAGTCTCGCATTGCGGCCATAGAAGCAGCCATCTTGTTAGCCGCTTCAGGGTTAAAGAAAGCATGTCTGGTGAAGTTCTCCCTTTTCTTAATCAGCTCTACGGCCTGGACCATTCCCTCATGACGTCCGTGGTCAATGCCATCGGACACAAGACTTGCAAACTGTTGCACAAATTCGGGGGCCTCTAGTACTTTGGTGACGGCCAAACGTGCTCCATGCCCTACCATCCACCTGCGGTCGGCAATGGCCGCTAGTCGTTGAGGGCATAGCACGTCATCGCGCTCGGTGATGAGGGCATCAATGATCAAATCTTTTTGGGCAAACGCCTCTTTCAGCTTCTTGGTGACAGTCCTCTCTTCAGCAAGTTCCTCTTGTACCTTCTCCATGCTTTGGATTGTCATGTGTGCGTCTTCTAGTTTCTTGTTAAGCACGGATACCTGGCTGGAGGAAGACTTGGCAGACGCCTCCGCTGTGGCTACCTATATGAGATTAATTGTTAGAATATATTTCTTTTAGAAAAAAGGTGGTGCGGCACGGATATGTACCGGTGATGGTCGCAACATATAGTTTTGACTCTAGGTTGGCCACTTGTTGGTCATACTCATTCGCGCGGGCCGATTGCTTTTTTATGGTTGCCTCGGCACTAGAAAGTTGGGACTGAAGGGCTGCAATTTGAGATTCATTGTCCACGATCATCTTCTCCCTCCATCCAACCTTCCTCTTAAGGGATTCCACATGCCCAAGTGCGGCTTCAAACCTTACTCTCATCGAGGTGCCCATTGCCATTTGATGTACCAAAGCACCATTGTACTCATCCGCCAGGTCCGCATGGCTGAGTGCATTCACTTCTCGCACCAAGCCTGGTGGTATGCAGTTGTTAAGGTACTCTCGGCACTCATCGGCCTCCCTAATTCGTGATGCAGTGGTGATATTCCAGATGGGGTTGAATGATTGAGGGGGGCCGGACGTCGAGAGGTCTTGGGAGGCTATGGGAGAACCTTCTTCAAAAACGGGGCCGGACTTCGTGGCGGCCGTGTGAGGCATGGGGTTTCTTTCCACTTCTTTTTCTTTTCCCTTCTCCATTTGGGTGTCAGGAGGAGGCGCGGCACCAGTTTGCTCATCCCTGTGAAACAAGCATTTGGATTCATGTTAAGTGTTGCTTAAACGGAATCTGTCGTTCTTACGTGTGAGGATGGAGTCTTACATGTCATTTCTTGCTAATTCTGATGTGGTTGGGGCAATCTGAGTGACTGGATCGACATGTGCGGCCCGGATCATCTCGGAAGCCTGGGTGGTGCTCCCAACAGATTGGTACAAGGGGTGGTCTTCTCGAAGTTTCTTGGGAGGGGCGTTGTGTTCGCCAATCTCGGCTGAAGCAGCTCTCCTTACTCGTTTGTTTCTTTTACGGGTACGCCTGGCGACAGGCTGAGCTGTTGCTTCTTCAGTCCCTTCCTCGACTTCTTTTTCCACTTCTTCCTCTTCCTCCTCATTGGTTTGTTGTACTTCTTCATCATCATCGCCCATCATCCGGCGAAGGCTGGAGGTGGTTAAGTCAATATTATCTCCCTGCTCTTCCCTATGTGGTGAGGAGGGCCCGACTCCTCCTTCACGCATCCTGTTATCACCGCCCTCGTTATCTCCTTGCTCTTCCTCGTCCGAGTGGGGATCCGGCACGGCTTCAAGAGCAACCGTCACATTTCGGGTATGCTCAAGAAGGGGTAGTTCATTCTCACGGAGGGGACGAGAGCCCTCCGGTACGAGCTTCGGGTAGCCCTGGCGTAGAAGTCCAAAGAAGTTCATTTCTGCCCAACAAAAAACAAAATATGTTAGCTATTTACAAAGTGATTGAATAAGTTTTTTGTGTACGGATGTTAGCCTACCTTCACCCTGCCTTCTCCAAAACACAGGATATCTGTTAGACGGGCCAAAATAAATGCGGCTAATCCCTAGCAAACATAGAAATGACTCGAGAAGATTTCTATGGAACCCGGTCCTATTCAGATCAAATTCTTGGGAATGTCGTGGGTTATATGTACTAGTGTGCGGCTTGGGGTCGTGGGATATCCTATGTCTAAAGGTATAATCAGCCGGCCATACTACTGCGTCAATGAAAAAGTAGTGGTCATACCAGTTTTTCAGCGAATCCATTGGCTTATTATGAGACTGGGGACTGTTAGGTGATCGTTTCTTAAAGGATACCCAACCATTTACTAGGTTGGGGATATAAAAAAGCCGGAATAGTTCTACGGTTGGGGGGATTCTTCTAGCACGGCAGAGGATCTCGAATTGACTAATCTTACAGGCGCCTATACAGTGGAGCTGACTAATTTGTACATCATAATATCCTAACGGATCTATGAGGAAACGGGCGAAGGGAATGCGGTAATTGGCCACATCAAAAAGGCGAGTGTACAGGCCAATCTTACCCACCGGAGCCTCAGTTATGAGGTCTCCGGCGCCAGGAAGTGAGGGGTGTAGTTTGGTAGGGATGAAATAGTTTGTACAAAAGTGGATTAGTTGGTCTTGGGTCATTACATTAAGCACGGATCCAATGGTAGGGTTGTTTCTGTGAGCCATTACTAAATATAAATGTAAGGGCGTGGTGTTCTAACCTGTGGATGAAGGGATCCGTACGTAATTGATTCGAGCTAAGAAGAAAGCTTTAATGGCAGAAATGGAGGTAATAACTGTGTGTTCACACATCCGTAGGGGTGGCTTATTTATAGGGTTGCCTCGTGGGTCATGGCCTGTTGGATGTGTGACACGTGTCTGCCACTATTCTTGATCGTGTGGTTAGGGGGCAAGTGGCAAGTGTAACGTCAGGCGGGACCCACGGGTCATTTCTGACTCAAACGTTTGCGCTGCTCGAGGCTCTAACTGTTTGCACTTTTGTCAGTCAACATGTCAGGTGAACAGTCATTAACGTCGGGATATGCGGCTCTTACGTAAGACTTGACATTTAATGCTATATTTAATTTGTCTCGGTCGCCATGAGCGGCTGAGATAATAATGGGATAAATTCCTAAGCCAGCTTGCTACGTGCGGCCGAAACAAATTCTTGGACAACTTATCATTCCTTATTTTTTCTTGGTACGTCCAGGGAGCATCTTGGTAGTCTAGAGGTTACGCCTATGGTTGTAACAACTAGACTGGGGGGACATGATGACGTATAGTCCCCAGCCGGGTCATGGACCCGGCCCACGGGTACTACCCGTATCCGGCACATCATAGATGGGTGGGAATAATGTTATTTAAGCTCATGGGCTTGGATGAACAGTAACCGCACACACGTGTGCGGCCCACGGCCCGGCATGACCGGTGCAGGGTTAGACAGAATCATATTCTGTCTAGGAATAGCTTTACCCCAATAGAAGAGGATATTCACTACCAAAATTAGAAGATAAAAATCATTCTAATTCTGATAGTTATTCTTTCCTTGGGGCCAAAGTATCAACTGGCAGCCCATTAGGGTTCCACTGCTTATAAAAGGAACCCCCAAGGGTTCCACAAAGGTATTAGGTTCTATACTCTCAACTCACATAAACCCTAATCGATTACTTACTCTCACGCTGGAGTCTAATCATGGGAAACATTCCCACGGTAAGCCTAACGTGTGTTGTTTAGTGTGTAGGATCCCAACCAAACGATTCACTTGGTGCAGGAGCCGGAGCCCAGCCAACCCGAATTAAGCCTAATTCAGGTCTAGCAAGGATCACCCAACTTTTGCATCAACATTTACAGCATCAGCTTCAGCTTGGAGGAGTTTCTTTTTCTCAGTAGAACATGTGTCAAAATCCTCCATAGCTCGTATAGTTGATGAAGTACCATCCTCTGCCTGTGTGATAATTGGTCTGAATTCAAAAACTGGAGGTGGATTCTTAAGGCAGTGACAAAGAGTAGTTCGGTTTTCTTTTCCGTCAAGAAATCTGAGAAAACGGGATCTCCATTGAACGTAACAACCGGCAGTGAGCACAGGTGGTATACCGTTGCCACCTTGTTCCAAACGAATTTGATTAGCAGTTTCCATGTTGATGTTGTTGTTAGACATGGTGAATACTTGTGAATGAATTGCCGATCTTAGTGGATTTGTTGTGATGAGGTGTGGTTAAAATTTTGAAAATTCAAAAAAAAATTTCTCAGTACGAATAAATTCCTCAGTCCGACAAAACGGTAAGCCGAAAAATTTTGTATCGCCAAATTTTGAAATTGAGTTAGAAATAGCCAAAAACTAGTAGGGAAAAAATTTGAATTTACTTGACCTAAAATTTTTTAACTTCGTGTAAACTATGTTCCAAAACTAGTCTAGATAGTGGCTAAGTCTAAAAATTGCTCAAACAAAATTTATCTGTCCATCGCAATACCAATCTCACTCTCGGATCGAACTCTTAGATCGTAGTCCTTGATCGTATTCTTAGATCTTACTCTTAGATCGCAACCCTGATCGTACTCTATGATCGTAACGAGTGATCGTAGTGAGTGATCGTGATCGTAGTGAGTGATCATAGTGACTGATCGTACTGAGTGATCGTACTGAGTGATCGTACTAAGTGATCGTGCTGAGTGATCGTACTGAATGATCGTGCTGAGTGATCGTACTGAGTGATCGTACTCTGGATCGTAGTGACTGATCGCACTCTGGATCGCAGTGAGTGATCGCACTCTAGATCGTAACAAGTGATCGTGATATTGGATCGCAAGTAGAAACCCCAGGTTTATGCGATCGCAATACACAGATCGTACCAAGGAATCAAAAATACCCCTTTTCTCGGATAGTACTAGAACAAAACAAATTCGTGATTTTTAGCCTAAAAAGAATCAAGCACCCAAAAATTTTGTGTTTTTAACCAAAATAACAATACCAAATCACTACCAATAGTAAGTAGATGATTTGTATCAAGAATAAACCATAAAAACACCAAAAATATTTTGGTACGTGACTTTTAGAGCAAGATAGGCACGAAAAATCAAGAACACAACACACGAATCTTCAATCACCTATCCACTATAGGCTATTGATACCAAATGTTAATCCCATTCAATCCATAACACAAGATTTAGTTGATATTTAGTGAGAGAAAGAGAAGAAAGTAGAGAGAGAAAAGAGAGAGAATTGGAAGGTTTAAACTTTTACTAGAGAGAGAAATTAAAAGTGAACCAACACCCTCTTCCATACATGGAAGAGGGTATATATACCCTTGGCATATGGGCCGTGGGTTTAGAATCCTTGGACCGGGCTTGGCTTTGTTTTGGGCTTACGCCCCTAACTTATACAATATTAGCTTAAAGTCCAAGCCCGGTTAACCTGACTAATCCTATTACAATAAAAGACCATTAACGACTAAGATGAACTATTACATTCTTGTTCGACTATATAAAATATAGGGCTAACAATCTCCCCAATGTATCGGTCATCTTAAAAAGCTTAAAAAGCATAAGATGATTGAGTGAATACATTCTTGTAGAGGAGATCTTCCTGCTTTGGTCTTGTATCTTGGTCTTGATCTTGTTTGCAACAGCTTTGTTCCTTCATGCTTTCGTGATCTTTATCTTGAGCCTTTGTCGTTTGACTTTGAGTGCTTGAGATCTTCATTTGATAACTAGATTTTACTTAGTTATGAAAGTTCGTTGTTCCAAGTCTTTTCTAATTGATTACCGTTAATTAGTGCGACTCAATTGTCCTTTGGTGATCAAGAGGATGGTTTGTTTGATTATCTATTTTTAAACTAGAAGAAAATTATTAAAATTGTCGTTGAGTAAAATGGAAGCTTTAAAAACATAAACTACAAATAAAAGTGTGCAATCTTTTAAAATTAAAACATAAATGATTAAAAACTTGAAAACTTGTTTAAAATAAACAAAGTAAAAATAGCAAGGAAAATTAAATTTGAAATCTAAGAAAAACAAAACGAAAGCCTGAATCCGATCGCAATGCGATCGCACTCAAACAGTAATCCAGATCGCACTCAATGCGATCGCAATCAAGGAGTTAGATCGTACTCAGCAGTACGATGGGTAAGGGTGATCGTACTCACCAATCGCAACCACGATCGCAACAAGTGTTGGGAATAAATTAAGGCCAGATCACTTGAGCGCTGACAAGAACAAAACAAGCGTTGACAAGAACAAAACAAGCGCTGACAGCTCAAGCGTTGACAAGTTAAAGTCAAGCGTTGACACATTGAAGACAAGCACTGATGGAAGATATATTCTACGCGTGTATTATATTCTAGATTACTTCTAGTAAAGATAAGAACAATAATGTATTTTCTATATTTATCTTTACCTAGAATAGTTGATACGTAGATTATTGTACAAGGCTTCTTATGTCTATAAAAGAAGGCCTTTAGGTTAATGTTTAATATAAGTTTTATATAAGTTTTCGTTCGTAAACATCTTTCATTGTAAGCAAGTTTGATATTGATAATCAAAGTGAAAGTTTGTTTATATCGTTGTGTGTTCTTGTTTAAGTGTTAAATTCCGCATAACACTTAGATTCATAAAGCATATACAAAGGTTTCTCTACGTGTATTACTTGATCTAATCTCGTATACACAAAGCTAATCGATCTAAGTTTGGGATCACAAGTGGTATCAGAGCTTGTTGAGGAACTTTTGATCTTAAAGAACACTAGAACCCTAAAAACACCAAAACCCTAATTTTCTCAAAAACCCTAACAACATCATGTCTGAAGCAATAACCTCCTCCTCCTCAGCCTTACCAAACATCAAGATTCCCATGCTTGATGCAACCAACTTTGACTTATGGAAGTTCAACTTTGAACAATATCTGGGGATCTATGACTACACACTCTGAAAGATTATTGAATATGGAAACACATTCAATAAGGCTCAAAAGATTCTTGATGCCATTACTCAAAGATCAGCTGTTGCTGGATGTTCTGAAGCAGATAAGAAAGAAAAACCTGGAGATGGTAGAGCTGTGGCTGCTGATGACATTGCAAAGAAAAGGGTTGACATGAAAGCCCTAAATATTCTGAAAGTCTCCTTGGGACAAGAAAACCAGCATAAATATAGAGGCTATGAATCTGCTAAGGAACTTTGGGAAGCTCTTGAAGTTGCATATGGTGGCAACGCAGACACTAAGGAGGAAAAGAAAAAGCAACTTCTGCATGATTATGCTGTCTTCAAAGCTCAACCCAATGAGAAACTGAGTAGTGTGAGAAGCAGATTGCTTGACATTACTAGCAAGTTGTCCTTCATGGGGACACAAGTTGGTGATGTTGACATCAATGCTACCTTTCTTAAAAGTCTTGGTGAGGCATGGAAGATTGAGGCAAGATCTATTCTTGCCAACAATACTTACAAGAGCTCCTCGTTTGATGACATCTACAACAAACTAAGACTGTTGGAAGATGAAACTCTTTTAGAGCATGGAAGCAAATCTACCACCAGCAACATGGCCTTCTTCTCTCATATTGAAGGTCAATGCAATCAGAAGGACTCTTATATGCATCCAGTTACTGGATCATCATATGTCAGCGCTGGAACAAGTCCTGTCAAGGTCTCCTTTTTAGACGCTGACACATTCAAGATTGACTCCCCAAGAGTTAAACCTGCTGGTTTGGATTTGGATACTGTTAGTGCCTACATTGCTTCTTTGCCCAATGGTTCAGTAATTACATATGAGGACCTTGAGCAGATAAGTGATGAGCACTTGGAAGATATGGACATCAAGTGGAACACGGCTCTTGCTAGCATAAGAGCAAATAGGTGGAACAGAAGGTTTAAGAAGAAAATGACCTTCAATGCTAAAGACACAGCTGGATTTGACAAATCCAAAGTTGAATGCTACAACTGCCATCGTATGGGGCACTTCATGAGGGAATGCAGATCTCCTAGAAGATCTGATGTTGGTAAACCCTCAAGTCAGGTTGTTAAAGCTCAGGATTCCAAAGCCATGGTTGCAGTTCAAGGAATTGATTGTACAGGATGGGATTGGAGCTATCTGGCTAAGAATGTTGAAGAGGATAAAGCTTTGGTTGCTGATATTGAAGAAGAAGAGCATGTTGAATATGCTCTCATGGCACACTCCTCCTCTTCATCTGATAATGAGGTATATGATGATGCTTTTTTTAGCAAAGGTTGTAGGTTAAACACTGAAAGACTTAACAAAGAGGTGTTAAAACTAAAAGATGATATGAGTACTGAAAGATGTAAATTGTCTAATTACCAACTAGCTCTTACTAAGACTGAGAAAACCGTTTCTGAATACAAGAAAATGGAATTTGACTTAAAAGATAAGATCAATATCTTAAAACATGAGTTAGAGGGTAGTATGGATATTAGAAACATCATGGAAAGGGTTAATGGTGAATTACAGGCTAAGTTAGATGAGGCCATTAAGAATAAAGATAATGTTGGCCTCAAAATTCAAAGATTTGATAGAGCCACCCAAACCCTAGGAGACTGTGTAGCTAAACAAAGGGATCCTAAGGACATGACTGGGATTGGGATGAATGATTACTCTTTTGTTCCACCACCAGCTGGTGACTTCTATGGTGTCCAACAAAGGGACTTATCTTGGACTGGTTTGCCAGAGCTCCAAGAGGAGGAATTCATTCCTCCACCAAGAGTTGTCACTCCAGTGGAAGAGTATCAACAAAAATTGACTGACCTAAATGAGTGGAAGAAGGCTAACCTTACTTTATTTGTCAAGGGTGGCTTGCTATGTGAAAGTCCAAATGAGTCTACACCCATTAAGGTTACTAACCCAATCACAGGTAAAGTTGTTGACCTAGGCTCAAACACTGTTAGAAGACCTACCATTAAATATGCAGAGATGTATAGGAATACTAGGTCACCCAAGAGTCAAGTTAGCAATCATGGAACAGTCTTCTACTCTTCTAGACCTAAGGTTGTGTCTAGAAAAGCTTGTTACACTTGTGGTAGCTTTTCACACTTGGCATACAAGTGTGTCAACGCTCCCAAAGCCAGCGCTGACAGGAATAATTTCAGCGCTGTCAGGAACAAATTCAACGTTGTTAGGAAGTCAAACGTTGTCAGACCCAAACCTTGTGTGCAGCAAAGTTCACAAGTGATTAGACCTGCCCCATTCTTTTCCATAAGGTCTAACACTCATGGACAAAGACCATTTCAAAAGACTAACACCTGGTCAAATAGGCAATGGGTTTCTGTAGCAAACCCTAGGTTCAACGCTGACAAGGGTAATTTCAGCTTTGACAGGACAAATTCTAACGCTGACAGAAACGTGACCAGACCTAAATATTTGCAGCCACAAGGTAAGGGGTCTAAAGCTTCTTCAAGCTTAACATGGAGACCCAAGAAAGATAAAAAACCTAATGATAATGGGATTTCAATGACTTGCAATAGATTTAATTACATTTCAAAGGTCATTAAAAAACCTATTGGGGTTAACTGGGTATTTCATCCTAAAAAGGATGAGAATGGGGTTGTTGTGAGAACTAAGTCTGTTCTTATTGAACAACCAGATGAATCCAAGTCTTTTGAGACTTGGGTTCCCAAAGAAAACTAATTTGTTTTCTTTATGTGCAGGGCATTCAAAGACAGATCAATGATTATAGATATTGGGATAGTGGATGCTCAAGGCACATGACAGGGAAGGAAGACTATCTGACGAATTTCACCCCTATTAAAGATGGTGATAAGGTATACTTTGGAGGTGGATATGGTACCATCACAGGCAAAGGAACCCTTCTCACCAATAATCTACGTTTTGAGAACGTCTTCCTGGTAAAAGAACTTGATTACAACTTGTTTAGTGTATCACAGGTTTGTGATAACAAAAATAAAGTTCTTTTTATTGATACTGAGTGTTTGGTGTTAAGCAAGGATTTTAAGATTCCTGATAAGAAATATATTGAGTATAGAACACCTAGGCATAAGGACATATATAATGTGAATTTAAATGGGATTAAAATGAATACCAATATGTCTTGTTTTTATGTTAAGGCCTCAGTAGATGAGGGTAATTTGTGTCACAGGAGACTAGGGCACATAAACTTTAAAAATATAAATAGACTTGTGAGGCTTGGTTTAGTTGATGGTTTGCCTGAGAAGGCCTTCCATAATGACCACTCTTGTGTTACATGTCTTAAAGGCAAGCAACACAAGGTCTCATTCAAGTCCAAACAGGTGCATACTAGTTCCAGACCTCTTCATATGCTTCACATGGACCTCTTTGGTCCAACAAATATAGAAAGCTTGAATGGTAAGTCATATTGCTTTGTTATCACAGATGACTTTTCTAGATTTACTTGGACATTCTTTCTAGCTATGAAGAGTGACACATCTGATGTTCTTATTGATTTTATCACTCAGATTGAGAAGAGGTCTGTCAATGAGGTTAAAATGCTTAGGAGTGATAATGGTGGAGAATTTAGGAATAAGAAGTTAGATGATTTCTGTGCCAGGAAAGGAATTACTAGGCAATTTAGTATTGCTAGAACCCCACAAAAAAATGGGGTTGCTGAAAGGAAAAATAGAACCCTAATTGAAGCAGCTAGAACAATGTTGGCTGATGCTCACGTTCCTATAGCCTTTTGGGCTGAGGCTGTTAATACAGCTTGCTATGTGCAAAATAGAGCATTGGTTAACAAAATTCAGAACAAAACACTTTACGAATTACTTTGGGGTAGAAAACCTAATATTGGTTTTCTCAGACCTTTTGGTTGTCATGTAGTAGTCTTGGATACTAGTGATGCCTTAGGGAAATTTAGTGAAAAAGGTGATGAGGGTTACTTCATGGGGTATTCAGTCTAGAGCAAGGGTTATAGGGTTTATCTTAAAGAGGACAAACGTATAGTTGAAAGAGTACATGTTAGGTTTTTAGAGAATAAACCTAGTGATCCTGAAAGTGGTCCTAATTGGTTGTTTGATTTGGAACCCTTATCTAGAACTTTAAATTATATGCCTGTCACTAATCCAGACATTGTGAAGGTAACTTCAAATGTTATGGAGGAACAAGTTGTTAATGTTTCAGGTACACAGGTTCATGAGAAGGTTGGATCACAAGCAGAAAAGGCATCTCCTATATTAGAATATGTCACAATTCCCATTTGGACAGATGCTTTTGTTGCTGCTGCTGCTGGACAAGATAATGGTGGTTTCCAAGTACCACCAGATACAAACATGCATGGTCCTTCAGGCGCTGACAAAGGTAAATCTAGCGCTGACAAGACCAATTCAGACGTTGATGGCTCAGACGTTGACAACCACAGTTCAAGCGTTGTCAGCCCAAGCGCTGACAAACAAGGTTCAGACGTTGACAACACCTTTGCACATCTTTTCTCTTCCACTTTTGAACAAGGTGAACCTTCCAATTCTTATGAAGAAGGTCATCCTTATGTTGATATAAGAGAGTCTGATGAAGAAGATATTGGCAACATGGAGCATGAGGTTGAGGACACCAGACTTTTTGAAGGAGGAGTTCTCACTTCTACAATGAAGAATCACCCCCCTTCCCAGATCATTGGTGATATTATGACTCCAGTTCAGACTAGAAGGTCTCATCAAGGTCTTGGTGGGTTTATTACCAATATACACAAGAAGGTTGATACCCCTCTTGTGCAAGCATGTTTGTTTGCATTTTTTCTGTCACAAGAAGAACCCAAGAAAATATTTGATGCTCTCAAAGAACCAAGTTGGGTGGAAGCAATGCAAGATGAGCTTCACCAATTTGCAATTCAGGATGTTTGGGAGCTGGTTGATTGAGTAAAACCCGCATGCTTTTACCATGAATAGTGCCCTTAAGATCGTACGTCCTAGATTAAAACTTACCTCATTTAGTATTGATCACATTCATGTGCTAGTAATCAAGCAAGTGCATACGTGTATGACATGATAAGTATCGATTACGTACGAACTCATGATAAACAGTTAATAAATATGTCACGTGAACATAATTAAATCATGATCACCATTTAAAATACGAACTAGAATAATTACGTAAATACATATAATATAATTACGAGCGTTAAAATTACGATAAACGACATGATAAAATAAACAGAAACACTTTAAACACGAGCACGTTTAACCACGAACGAACACGAAACATCGGGACACGAGAAAGGTACGGGTACCCCATGTGGGGCCCCCATACCCATGGCACAACAACAAGAAATGGGCTAAGCCCATGGACTTTTACAAGTAAAGGGGGGTAAAGAGTAAAACTAGTTTTCATTTTCACTTTTTCAAGAAAGAAAACATAAACCCTAAAAAGTTTTCTCCTCCTCCTCCTTGGTTCCTTTTGTGCCGCCACCTACATCACCACCATAGGAGGGTGTTGTTGATTTTTGACATTAAATACAAGTGTTAGAAACCGTGTTTGTTCATCCCCTTTCAAGCTACGTATTGGTATATCATTCTAAACCCTTCTTTTTAATTCTTTTTAATCTTTGATTATTTTCATGAACATGTTATTATTTTTTTTATTAAAACATGATAATTAAACATTGATCTAACATGTTTTGGGGTAAATTAAAATCAAAGAACGATATAAATGGGTGTTTGTTTTTAGCCGCCTAGCAAACAAACCCGAGGGGGGTTTGGTTTGCTTATTGCCGCCACCACCAAGACCATTTTTGGTCTTGGTTGGTGCTTGTGGGACCCACGGCAGCAAGGAGGCACACGTGCCCCGAGTTTGGCTCGGGGTACGGTGTCGAATTCATGCCCGATTCATGGTTCGTTGGTTAAATCATGATCTATGTTACATGTTAATTTTTATGAATCATGAACTTAGGATATAAATTAATTAATAACATGAAATATTAATTAAATCATGACTTAGGTTATTCTAATTATTAATTTAGCATGATATTAATTTAACCTAAGTATTTTATGTTATAAGTTATAATTAATTAATTATTTAAAACATGCCTATAATTAATTAATTTAGACATGACTTAGGTTATATTATTAATAATAATAATACACATTTTAACCTAAGTATTTTCATTTCATTTTAATTAAAACATGTTATACTTTAATTAAAATGCTTAACCTATAGTTTAATTAAAATACATGAAATAATAATTAAACTATATACTATATCATATGACTTATGAAACAAGCTTATAAACACTTAGACTTATATGTTAGCTTATGTAACCAGCTTAATTCTAAATATGGAAACATCTATTTATAGAAACTTAATTAAATAAGGCAACTAATCTATTAATGGAAACCTTCTATATATGGAAATTTATCTATTTCAGGCAGCTAATCTAATCATGGAAAACCTTCTATATATGGAAACTTATTTAATTAAGGCAGCTGATCTATTTTTGGAAACTTTCTATTTTTAGAAACTAATCTATTTTAAGCAGTAAATTCTATTTTAGGAAACTTTCTATTTTTGGAAACTTTCTATTTTTGGAAACTTTCTATTTTTTAAAACTTTCTATTTTTGGTAACTTTCTATTTTTGGTAACTTTCTATTTTTGGAAACTTTCTATTTTTGGAAACTTTATATTTTTGGAAACTTTCTATTTTTGGAAACCTGCTATTTTTGGAAAGTTACTTATTATTACACAGTAAGTATAATAACACATGAAATACCAGTAATACTTAAACAGATTAATTAGAATACAAGATAAACACAGTTTAAGGCTTTAAACAGTGAACCATGACCTAAAACATACCAAGTCAGTTAAAATGAGACATAAAACCCAGTACGTAATCAGTGAATCGATACTTATACACGTGTGTATTCATGTAGCGTTAGTGATCCAGAAGTAGGAGTCTTTCTTCCGTTCATTCACTGGACTTGAGGTACGGATTCCCGTCCTTTCAGTATGGACATTCTTTCCTTAATAGGATTTCCCCGTATGCAGCCAACTGTTTTCCCCAGTATTTGTTTTATTGTTTTGAACTGCTTATGTTTAATTAGCATAATCTATAGCCATATACAAGCATGACCAGTTTCACCTAGTTATGGAGGTACCATAACCATAACATTGGAGGCACCAATGTTATGACTTCCCCACGGCGGAGTGATTGCTCGTGGCGTCCCTTTTCAGTTTTGGCCATATTATTATATCAGGTGGGGCGTATGGGTGCATCCTAGTTACATGTTTTATTCAGTTTATCATGGTGAATGTGGTGTGTGCCTTGCATCCTTCACAAGGAGTTGATCCCTCCTACCCAAACCAGTATATTAATTAGAGGCATCCCCTCTAATCAGCATGATGAGGTCACCCCTCCAAGTATTCATGCACGTGACCTTTTCATGACCTATATGGGCTATGGTATATTTATGTTAAAACAGTTTTCATAAGATAAACATAAGGCTTTTCAAACTATAAAACCAGTTTTCTTAATACTTAACCAGTACACTCAGAACTTAGTCTTCCGCTGTTATATGTTACATGTTTATCCTATTTCATGCTATATTGTACATCCGTGCACTGAGCGTCTTGCTCAGCCGTTTTCCTTTTCATGTTCCCAAAACAGCAGGTACTCAGGGACGCTCGTAGTTCTCAAACGTACGTGCATATGGATTGGAAGCTTTACTGTCTTTCTTTACTTTATGCATTTCCTTTACTTTGATACAGTTGCTATGGACATTGTTTCGTCCTTTCCTTTTACAGTATTTATGTTTGTGTGTGATGAGCTTTACTTTGGGGTTACCGATGTTTGATTCCGGTATTTCCCTTTTATGGTCGAATAATGCTTAGACATTTATCCTTGTATGCTTTGATGACACGCCATGATTATGCGTAATATTCCATTTCCAAAATGGGGTGTTACAATTATGGTATCAGAGCCAAGGTTTCGACCTGTAGGCTCTCAAATATGACCTGTGATTAGTGGGTAGTCACTACGGTCTTCCTAGAACTGACAGTTGTTTTCATGCATTCATCATTTTTAAGCATACATATACATGTCATTGTTACAGGGTTTTTGACTAAGTAATGGTTGGTACAGGACTGGCCCTATTTAGTCGCATGTGTTTTATCGAAACTTTTAAACTTGGGACCGATCCATAGGCGTCCCCTCGATATGTCTTTTATTTTGAGTGAACTGACCAGAGGCGTTCACTCTCGAGCATCAAAAGTTTTCATAAAACTGCATCATGCATTCATACAAAGATTTTCTTGCATAAAATTTTTCTCGTGAAATTTTTGGCATAAATTTTTTTTTCATGTATATATATAAGTTATATTTTATGTTTGAACTGTTAATCATATGTTTATGTTATACTGTCAGATGGTTCTCACACGCGAGCAAGAGCAGCTCAATGCTGCAATTCAGGCTGCCATGCAAGCCTTACTCCCTCAACTGAGGAATGACATTCGTGCTGAAGTCCAAGCTGCCAACAATCAGCAGCACAATCAGCCACCTCCTCCTCCTCCCCCAGTGACACTAGCAGTGTGGTTGGAAAGATTCAATAAGCTCCGTCCTAGAGCTTTCGAAAAGACTGATAGCCCCAGCGATGCTGAAAGCTGGTTGACTCACATTGAGAAAATCTTCAATGCTATGGGATGTGACCCCACATTCAAGGCGAGATTGGCATGCTACCGGTTTGAAGGCGATGTACTCAACTGGTGGCTAGCCTTGACGCAGTCAGAAGGAGGTGATGAATGGGTCGCTGGTTTGACATGGGCCCAATTCAAGGAGAGAGTGATGGAGCAGTTCTTTCCTAAGGCAGAGCAGGACAAACTCAAGCGAGAATACCATGGGATACGTCAGAGAGCGGGCGAGAATAGCAACGAATTCATGCAGCGCTTTCTTCGCTTAGCTGGTTTTCTGGGAGCAGCAGCTGGTACTCCTGAGGAGCAGGCACACCACTTTAGGTGGGCACTTCGCACCTCGGTCGCGAACAATCTGGTATGTGCTACGTTCAATATAGTAGCACAAGTGGCCGACGCAGCAAGGAAGCTTGAGATGTTGCAGGAACGCGATGAGTTCGGGGAAGCTGAAAGACCCGACAAGAGGTAAACATTTCGTGTTCTATCGATAACCAGACCCCATCCTATCATTATATGTTCTATAATCATCTCTTAAACTGTATCTTCCAGGCAGAAAACTGGGGACCGGTCTCAGCCTGCTACTCAGCAGCAGCCTAATCAGCCCAAAGGAAACGGTCACTCTAACGACCGTTCTGTTGTGGAAAGGCGCAGCGGTAATGATAATTACCGTAACAATGCGGGACACTCCAACAACAGTAGGTCCTACTATTTACGCATCTTCTCATGATTTCATGTTATAACTCTCATGCTGACACTATATTAATCTCTACCAGGAACCACGGTAACGGGAAGGACCAGAACCACAGGGGTTCTCAGCCTAACCGTTCAGCTAACACTGGTGAATATCTTATGACGCATATGTCTTGTACTCGTGCATATACTATATTTTAACACATTTTGTCATCAGCAGGCCCTCAACAAGCAAGGACTCCTGCTGGAGGATTCACTCATCCTCTTAGCAGTACTTGCCATCGCAGACACCCTGGCCCATGTCGTCGTGATTCCGACGCGTGCTACAAGTGCGGCCTCCCTGGCCATCGGATGAGAGATTGCCGTAAGGGTGAAATGGAGGGTACTTCAGGTCATGCTGATACTAAACCGCCTCCTACCACTGGGCGTGTCTACACGACATCGCGCGATCAGGCAAACAAATCTACAGGTACCATTACTGGAATTTTGTATATGTATGGCCATGCTGCATGTGTTCTTTTCGACACGGGTGCCACTCATTCAGTTATTTCCACTTCCTATGCTAAGGACATCAGGACACTTCCCTTGCCATTAGAAAATAGGCTTACCATTTCCACGCCTTTGAGGGACTCTGTATTAATAACTCATGTATACAAGAGTCTTCCTCTAGAGTTTGACGATAAAGTTCGTGCAGTAGATGCACTTCCCCTAGACATGATTGAATTCGATATGATTCTCGGCAAGGACTGGCTATCCAAGCACCATGCTACCATAGACTGCCACTCATATCGGGTGATCTTCGGCGACATTAATGCACCAGAGTACATTCATAACGGGTTCATACCCGGACAGTCCGTACAAGTCATATCTACCTTGCAAGCACGTGCATTACTGTCACATGGCTGCGAAGGTTATCTAGCTACGGTTCATGACATGGATGCTGAATCCCCATCGATTCAGGATCAACCAGTAGTTTCGGAATTTCAAGACGTCTTCCCAGATGAACTTCCAGGCATACCACCTGCACGAGAAGTGGAGTTCAATATCGACCTTGTTCCGGGAGCTGAGCCAATCTCTAAGGCTCCATATCGTATGGCTCCTATAGAGCTAAAAGAACTGAAGGACCAACTGCAGGAACTTCTTGAACGAGGGTTCATTAGACCAAGCGCATCTCCATGGGGCGCACCGGTCTTGTTCGTTAAGAAGAAGGACGGCAGCATGCGACTTTGCATTGACTACCGTGAACTTAATAAGATTACCATCCGCAATAGATATCCACTGCCACGTATAAATGATCTGTTTGACCAACTTCAAGGAGCCAAACACTTCTCAAAGATCGATCTAAGGTCAGGCTACCATCAGCTAAGGGTTAAAGAGCAGGATATTGCCAAGACTGCTTTTCGTACCCGCTATGGCCATTATGAGTTTGTAGTCATGCCATTTGGCCTGACTAATGCACCAGCAGTATTCATGGATCTGATGAACAGAATCTTCCATGAATTCCTTGATAAGTTTGTCATTGTATTCATCGATGACATCCTGATTTTCTCAAAGTCCACGGAGGAACACGAAGACCATCTCTGTACGGTACTACAGATTCTTCGTCAGAAGCAGCTGTATGCGAAATTCTCCAAGTGTGAGTTCTGGTTAAACAAGGTGGCATTCTTAGGTCACATTGTATCAGCAGAAGGGATCACTATGGACCCAGCGAAGGTTGAGGCTATCACTAAATGGCCAAGACCAACATCAGCGACAGAAGTCCGCAGTTTCTTAGGCTTAGCTGGATATTATCGCAGATTCGTGGAGAACTTTTCCCGCCTGGCATTGCCTCTCACCAAACTGATGCGGAAAGGAGAGAAATTCGTCTGGATGGAAGATCGAGAGAAGAGCTTCGAAGACCTAAAGCAGAAGTTAGTATCTGCACCTATTCTTACTCTCCAATCTGGTACAGGTGGATTTCAGATCTATAGCGATGCATCGGGGAAGGGACTGGGTTGTGTTCTCATGCAACATGGGAAAGTGATCGCGTATGCTTCACGGCAACTTAAGCCCTATGAAGAAAACTACCCTACGCATGACCTGGAACTTGCTGCAGTGGTGTTCGCATTGAAAATATGGAGACATTACTTATACGGAGAATCATGCGACATTTTCACGGATCACAAGAGCTTGAAGTATATCTTCACACAGCGAGAATTGAACATGAGACAAAGGAGATGGTTGGAACTGTTGAAGGATTATGATATTAACCTACAGTATCATCCCGGGAAAGCTAATGTAGTAGCAGATGCACTCAGCAGAAAGTCCGGAATGATCAACGGCATTGAGATCAAGGAACAAAACATAAGAGACTTGGAGCGGCTAGACATCGAAATCATGGTACGTGGGCAGCACGGATACTGGGCGAATCTTAGAGTAGAACCTGAGTTACTGACTAGGATCAAGGAAGCGCAGAAGGATGATGGAGAGATTTGGGCGATAATTCAGAATTTGGAGAAGCAGACAGAATTCAGAATGGACGCAGACGGTATCGTTTGGCAGGGCACGAGGCTTTGTGTTCCTGACAACCAAGAACTCCGGGAAGCATTGTTAGCTGAAGCTCACAGCTCCCCATTTTCTATACATCCTGGGTCGACAAAAATGTACCATGACATCAGACAACCCTTTTGGTGGAGTGGTATGAAACAGGATGTAGCCACTTATGTCTCCAAATGTCTTACCTGCCAGCAGGTTAAGATTGAACATCAGCGATCGGGCGGTCTCCTTCAACTGTTGGATATTCCAGAGTGGAAGTGGGACAAAATCACCATGGATTTTGTTACCGGTCTTCCGCCTACCAAGAAAAAGCACGATGCTATTTGGGTTATTGTTGATCGACTCACCAAATCAGCTCATTTCTTACCGATACGCAAGGAAGATCCGGTAAGTAAACTCGCAGATACTTACAGAAGGGATATCATGAGACTCCACGGCACTCCCTCCAGCATCGTCTCAGACAGAGATCCTCGTTTCACGTCGCGATTCTGGAAAGGTCTACAAAAAGCTTGGGGTACACAACTTAAGCTGAGTACGGCCTTTCATCCTCAAACGGACGGACAGTCGGAGCGAACAATTCAGACATTGGAAGATATGTTAAGGTTGTGTGCGTTGGAATGGACAGGTGATTGGGACGATTACATCTGTTTGGTCGAGTTTGCATACAACAACAGCTGGCACGCAAGTATCAAATGTGCTGCTTTCGAAATGTTGTATGGCAGAAAGTGTCGCGCTCCAACTTGCTGGGATCAAGTGGGAGAGCGAACACTCGAAGGACCATAGATTATAGAAATGACCAATGAGAAGATCGAAGTAGCTAAGCAGAAGCTGCAGGAAGCACGGTCACGTCAGAAGAGTTACGCCGATAAGCATCGTAGGGACATACATTTTAATGTGGGAGATCACGTCTTCCTCAAGGTTTCGCCGGCACGTGGTGTTAAACGCTTCGGGATCAAAGGGAAACTCAGTCCTCGTTTCATCGGACCTTTTGATATCATTGAACGAATCGGCGAAGTATCTTACCGATTGGCGTTACCTCCTCAGCTTTCGCACGTGCATAACGTGTTCCATGTGTCCTTACTCAGAGGGTACAATTATCATCCCCTTCACATGGTTCAGTATCCACTGGAACAGATACGTGAAGATCTCACTTTTATAGAAGAACCCGAACGAGTACTCGACAGGCAAGAACGAGTCATGAGAAGGAAGACGATTCCATTCGTCAAAATTCTTTGGAGGGACCATACCGAGCGGGAAGCCACTTGGGAAACGGAGGAGTCTATCCGGGCTTCTTACCCTCACTTCATATTTTGAGTTCGGGTATGTTACTTCTTTTCAGCTTATTTATCTATAATTCGGGGACGAATTATTCTTTTTAGGGGGGAAGAATTGTAAAACCCGCATGCTTTTACCATGAATAGTGCCCTTAAGATCGTACGTCCTAGATTAAAACTTACCTCATTTAGTATTGATCACATTCATGTGCTAGTAATCAAGCAAGTGCATACGTGTATGACATGATAAGTATCGATTACGTACGAACTCATGATAAACAGTTAATAAATATGTCACGTGAACATAATTAAATCATGATCACCATTTAAAATACGAACTAGAATAATTATGTAAATACATATAATATAATTACGAACGTTAAAATTACGATAAACGACATGATAAAATAAACAGAAACACTTTAAACACGAGCACGTTTAACCACGAACGAACACGAAACATCAGGACACGAGAAAGGTACGGGTACCCCATGTGGGGCCCCCATACCCACGGCACAACAACAAGAAATGGGCTAAGCCCATGGACTTTTACAAGTAAAGGGGGGTAAAGAGTAAAACTAGTTTTCATTTTCACTTTTTCAAGAAAGAAAACATAAACCCTAAAAAATTTTCTCCTCCTCCTCCTTGGTTCCTTTTGTGCCGCCACCTACATCACCACCATAGGAGGGTGTTGTTGATTTTTGACATTAAATACAAGTGTTAGAAACCGTGTTTGTTCATCCCCTTTCAAGCTACGTATTGGTATATCATTCTAAACCCTTCTTTTTAATTCTTTTTAATCTTTGATTATTTTCATGAACATGTTATTATTTTTATTTTATTAAAACATGATAATTAAACATTGATCTGACATGTTTTGGGGTAAATTAAAATCAAAGAACGATATAAATGGGTGTTTGTTTTTAGCCGCCTAGCAAACAAACCCGAGGGGGGTTTGGTTTGCTTATTGCCGCCACCACCAAGACCATTTTTGGTCTTGGTTGGTGCTTGTGGGACCCACGGCAGCAAGGAGGCACACGTGCCCCGAGTTTGGCTCGGGGTACGGTGTCGAATTCATGCCCGATTCATGGTTCGTTGGTTAAATCATGATCTATGTTACATGTTAATTTTTATGAATCATGAACTTAGGATATAAATTAATTAATAACATGAAATATTAATTAAATCATGACTTAGGTTATTCTAATTATTAATTTAGCATGATATTAATTTAACCTAAGTATTTTATGTTATAAGTTATAATTAATTAATTATTTAAAACATGCCTATAATTAATTAATTTAGACATGACTTAGGTTATATTATTAATAATAATAATACACATTTTAACCTAAGTAATTTCATTTCATTTTAATTAAAACATGTTATACTTTAATTAAAATGTTTAACCTATAGTTTAATTAAAATACATGAAATAATAATTAAACTATATATTATATCATATGACTTATGAAACAAGCTTATAAACACTTAGACTTATATGTTAGCTTATGTAACCAGCTTAATTCTAAATATGGAAACTTCTATTTATAGAAACTTAATTAAATAAGGCAACTAATCTATTAATGGAAACCTTCTATATATGGAAATTTATCTATTTCAGGCAGCTAATCTAATCATGGAAAACCTTCTATATATGGAAACTTATTTAATTAAGGCAGCTGATCTATTTTTGGAAACTTTCTATTTTTAGAAACTAATCTATTTTAAGCAGTAAATTCTATTTTAGGAAACTTTCTATTTTTGGAAACTTTCTATTTTTGGAAACTTTCTATTTTTGGTAACTTTCTATTTTTGGTAACTTTCTATTTTTGGAAACTTTCTATTATTGGAAACTTTCTATTTTTGGAAACTTTCTATTTTTGGAAACCTGCTATTTTTGGAAAGTTACTTATTATTACACAGTAAGTATAATAACACATGAAATACCAGTAATACTTAAACAGATTAATCAGAATACAAGATAAACACAGTTTAAGGCTTTAAACAGTGAACCATGACCTAAAACATACCAAGTCAGTTAAAATGAGACATAAAACCCAGTACGTAATCAGTGAATCGATACTTATACACGTGTGTATTCATGTAGCGTTAGTGATCCAGAAGTAGGAGTCTTTCTTCCGTTCATTCACTGGACTTGAGGTACGGATTCCCGTCCTTTCAGTATGGACATTCTTTCCTTAATAGGATTTCCCCGTATGCAGCCAACTGTTTTCCCCAGTATTTGTTTTATTGTTTTGAACTGCTTATGTTTAATTAGCATAATCTATAGCCATATACAAGCATGACCAGTTTCACCTAGTTATGGAGGTACCATAACCATAACATTGGAGGCACCAATGTTATGACTTCCCCACGGCGGAGTGATTGCTCGTGGCATCCCTTTTCAGTTTTGGCCATATTATTATATCAGGTGGGGCGTATGGGTGCATCCTAGTTACATGTTTTATTCAGTTTATCATGGTGAATGTGGTGTGTGCCTTGCATCCTTCACAAGGAGTTGATCCCTCCTACCCAAACCAGTATATTAATTAGAGGCATCCCCTCTAATCAGCATGATGAGGTCACCCCTCCAAGTATTCATGCACGTGACCTTTTCATGACCTATATGGGCTATGGTATATTTATGTTAAAACAGTTTTCATAAGATAAACATAAGGCTTTTCAAACTATAAAACCAGTTTTCTTAATACTTAACCAGTACACTCAGAACTTAGTCTTCCGCTGTTATATGTTACATGTTTATCCTATTTCATGCTATATTGTACATCCGTGCACTGAGCGTCTTGCTCAGCCGTTTTCCTTTTCATGTTCCCAAAACGGCAGGTACTCAGGGACACTCGTAGATCTCAAACGTACGTGCATATGGATTGGAAGCTTTACTGTCTTTCTTTACTTTATGCATTTCCTTTACTTTGATACAGTTGCTATGGACATTGTTTCGTCCTTTCCTTTTACAGTATTTATGTTTGTGTGTGATGAGCTTTACTTTGGGGTTACCGATGTTTGATTCCGGTATTTCCCTTTTATGGTCGAATAATGCTTAGACATTTATCCTTGTATGCTTTGATGACACGCCATGATTATGCGTAATATTCCATTTCCAAAATGGGGTGTTACAGATTGTCCTAGATATGTCAGACCTATAGGGACAAGATGGGTTCTCAGGAACAAAAGAGATTAAAGAGGCATTGTGGTCAGAAACAAGGTAAGGTTAGTGGCTCAAGGTTATACACAAGAGGAGGGGATAGACTATGAGGAAGTCTTTGCACCAGTTGCAAGGATTGAAGCTATTAGGATTTTTCTAGCCTATGCCTCCTGCATGGGCTTCACAGTGTATCAAATGGATGTTAAGAGTGCCTTTCTGTATGGCACCATTGTTGAGGAAGTATATGTAATGCAACCTCCTGGTTTTGAGGATCCAGAGCATCCAGATAAAGTGTATAGAGTCAAAAAGGCTATGTATGGCCTTCATCAAGCCCCTAGAGCATGGTATGGTACTTTGTCTACCTATTTGGTGGACAATGGATTCAAGATGGGCACCATAGATCAGACACTATTTACAAAGAAGAAAGGCAAGGCTGTGTTGCTTGTGCAGGTCTATGTTGATGATATCATTTTTGGGTCTACTAATCCAAATATGAGTGAGGATTTCTCCAAGCTTATGACAGACAAATTCAAGATGAGTGTTATGGGGGAGATGAACTTCTTTCTTGGTTTACAAGTTCAGCAGAAAGAGGATGGTATCTTCATCTCCCAGGACAAATATGTTGCTGAGATCTTGAAGAAGTTTGGCTTTTCTCCACATGAAAAGAGGGCTACTACTCCTATGGAGAGAGAACACCCTTGGGGGAAGATTGGAGATGGGAAAGATGTTGATGTCAGGCACAATAGATCCATGATTGGATCCTTGATGTATCTTACTGCCTCCAGACCTGACATTATGTTTGCTGTGTGTGCTTGTGCACGCCATCAAGTGACTCCCAAAGAATGTCACCTTTATGCTGTGAAGAGGATCTTTAGGTACCTAAGATGCTATCCTAGTCTTGGTTTGTGGTACCCAAAGGATTCACCATTGGAGCTGATTGCATATTCAGATAGTGATTATGGAGGTGATAAATTTGATAGGAAATCCACAACTGGTGGATGTCAGTTTCTTGGGAGCAGGTTGATATCTTGGCAATGCAAGAAACAACAGTGGTGGCTAATTCTACAACTGAAGCAGAGTATGTGGCTGCAGCTGCATGTTGTGGCCAAGTGTTGTGGATTCAGAACCAGCTGTTGGACTATGGGTACAATTTTATGCATACTAAGATATTTGTTGACAATAATAGTACTTTATGCATCATTAAGAATCCTGTACATCATTCTAAAACTAAACACATAGAAATTAGACACCATTTTATAAGAGATTGCTTTAAGAAAGGTTTAATACAACCAGATAGGGTTGACACTGAGGAAAATGTGTCAGATTTATTAACTAAACCTTTTGATGCTGGAAGATTTCAATACATGGGAATAAGTATTGGAATGGTCAATCTCACATAATATGTGTTTTGGATTCTTTTTGTAAAAGTATGTATAGGATGATGCATTATTATTGGTCTTATTAGATTTTCCACTATCTTTTCTAACACTAACAAAGGTTACTTGAACACTGATAAGTGTTTTTGTAACGTTGTCAGCAATATAATTGTCTAACGCTGACAAAGCTTCCCTCAACGCTGTCATGTGTTATCGGGGCGTTGTTAGCAACAATGTTAGTTTTGTGGTTTTCAATCTAAATGTGCAGATGGTGTTAGCAGTATACCATTGGATATAGAGTTGCTTATAGATTAATGGAGAAGCATTTGGACAAGTTTTTATTTATGGATGATGGTTGGAATGTTTCATTCCTATCTTGACATAAATTTTTTATGTTCATGTATGATTTTAGCAAACTTTTTGTATCATAGTTTAAGGGGAGGTTTTAGGAACCTTTAAGATGTTTGGGTATCCATATGATACTCTTTTCACAATTCTAGATTGTGTCCACAGGTGAGTATGAGTTAGTTTTACTAAATCATGAGGCACTGTAGCATGCAAAGTTGATATACTGTGCATGCTGCCAAGACATTTTTGGCCTAGAATTGGTTGTGGTCTGTTGGGAGACTTGGGAATGATTTTGATATGGGATTTACTTGGGAGTAACAAGGATTTTATAAGGTAACTTAGTTGTTAAGAGTTTTGGTTAGCAAGGGACACTAGAGGACTGTTATGTCTATCTTGCTTATGCAAGTGTGCATAACTGGACAGTGCTTGCCGCCCTATAATAATTATCAGCTTTTGGTTATCTTCTCTAGGATAAATTACTTGTTAAGGTCATTTTTCACTTTTTAAAATATTTTTATTTTTTGGACGCTGACAAGAATTTTCCAAGCGTTGTTGTGACCAAATTGGACGCTGACATGGCTATAGGCAAACGTTGACAAGATTATAGCCGTTGGGCGTTGATAGGTTATTTTTGACCGTTGACACTCAATGGGACCTACCCAGTTTTTACTTTTTGACATATTTTCAAGCCGTAATTTTAGGAGTTGTTACTTTCATTTAATGCATGAGATAAATTATAACTTTTTCAATATTTTCATGATTTATTTTTGAAAATCTTTGCCTATTTTTGGGCCAATCACATGCATTCTTTTTCTCCTATAAATTTGGCTCCTATTTTAAACAGGGTATCTATAATTCTTGTTTAACAAATTTCTCTTATCAACTTCATCTTCTTCACTTAAAATTAACAGCTTTCATCAATGGCACCAAAGTTTAAACCGACAGAATTGGAATTGGGGTTCAGATCACAACACAACATGATTGCTTATCTTGAAGCTGATGATACTCTGTTTCCCCAATACACACAAATGGTGGCGTATTTGAACGCATCCCCATTAAGGTATGCTCTTTCTCATGCACCACTCATTCCAGTCACACACATTAAGCAGTTTTCGAACACTGTTAGTTCCTCAACAGTTAATGGAGTGACCACATTGACTTCTATTGTTCATGGGAGATCTTAGGTGGTTACTGAGGCCTTGGTACGCCAAGCCTTGCATCTTGATGATGCTGATGGTATAGCCACCCTTCCCATAAATGAAATAGAACAAGGGCTTAGGGCTTTGGGATATCCTTTTCCTGATGAAGGTACTCTTAATAAGTATCATAAGCAGGAATTTCCCCCAGCCTGGAAGTACCTCATACATGTCCTCCTTCAATGTTTGAGTCCCAAATGTACTGCACACAATGAGATCAATAGATCCATTGCCAGTGCTATTGTGTGCATTGCAACAGGGCAAAAATATAACTATTCTAAAATGATTTTTGAGGGGATGTGTAAAAACAAGGGGACAAAAATGACTTTAGCTTATCCCTGTTTTCTGCAAATGGTTTTTGATGATCAAGGTTACTGCTCAAGGGATCACAATGATTTTTATAAGATTACTGAGAAAAAGAAAGCTATTTTTATGAAGATGGACTCACCACCCCATAGAGACCTACCTTTAACCCAAGCCATGCTTGCTGTTATTGCAGCAGCACAACCCCAACCAGACCCCCAACCTCAAATTGACCCTCAACCACAACTTGAACCAATTCCTGAACCTTTCCCTTCACCTGAACAAATGCAAATTGACTCAGAATCCTTCAACGCTGACACACTCAATGTTGGCGTTGATGTGCCTATTTCCAACGTTGACACACAACCTTCACAATCCCAAACACCCCTTAACCAACCCACATCTACCCATTCTTCCACACCATCTTCCACACCCCCTGAATATCGGTTGATGAAATGCCAAAGGACTACTGGAGTGTTCTCCTCTGGTGGTCCTAGCCATGTAGCAGAGAGAACCACCACCACAAGTGTGGCTGGTGACCTGGATGAGGCTGGGACTATTGGTTCTGGCTGAGAAGCTGGCCAAGGCAGTCCCACCGTCATTAAGTCCTCATCCTTGCCCAATGAATCTGACTTGGGAGGTCAAATCCCCATTTCAGAAGAGGGCAGACTGGAACAAATGACTCTTATGGAATTGACGGCAGTCTGCATTAGCTTGCAAAAGCAAAATGCAGACTTAGTACAAGTAGTCAGCTCACAAGGCCTTGAACTCAAGCAATTGAGGGAGAGGATTGTTGTTTTGGAAAGTGATCGTGCTAGAAAGGGTATGGAGGAATCTTCCAAAGGGGAGGAAGATCAAATAAATCTGAGTGATAAGGGCAACCAGGATGGTCAATCAATGGATGTTGCTAAGGCCCTTACAACTTTGAAGAAACAAACAGGTTTTGATACGTCCTTAGTCTCTCCCACCAACTTAAATTTATCATTTACAGCTATGTTGAGAGAGGTTACACAAGGCGCTGAGGGAAGATATTTGAGCGTTGACAAGGAAAATTTGGACGCTCATAGAAGTAATTTTGGCGTTGACAGACCTGCACATGAAGGTGATGTATCCTAGTCATCATCTATCATCAAGGAGGTTTCTACTCAGGTATTACCATCAACCTTACCAACCATTGCACCATCAGATAAGGGTAAGGGTAAAATGGTAGAAGAGATTGTTCCAAAGGATGCAGCTCAAGTTGAGTTTGATAGAAGATTAGCTGCAAAAATCATGGAACAAGATGAAAAGGAAAAGTCACCATTTGTTGTGACTTCAGAAGAAGAAAGTGATGGAGCTAGCTCAGACTCAAGTGTGATGATAATAGAACCAGAAAGGCTTGAGTATGGTGATGAGTTTGCTAGGGAAAAGTTGAGAGAATTTAAATTGCAGGTTGACTTTGACATGCCAGAGGTGGTTCAAATGTACAATGCTTGGGAAGACAGATGCATGGATAATCCAGACTTGACCATTTCAGATCAAATATGGGGTTTGGAGCTTCTTCTTAGAGTTCAGAAGGATTGCCAGGTAATTTTGAAACACAAGGCAAGTAACATTCTCTCAGAATTGAAAAGGGATAGAAGGGAGCTCTACTTTATGTTGCTCAGATGTCATGGAGTTGGATGGACATATCAGAAGTTGAAAGCTTTGACATTTGATGAGTTGGAATACAGGGCTTATCCCATTTGGGTGAGAGTGCAGGAAGCAAACACTCTCAGACTTCTTTCAGATGAAAGAAAGGAGGAACTTGCAGAAGAAATGGAAATCAAGAAAGCTATGATGGTTCCCAGGCCAGTGAAGAAGGGAATTTCATTTGAGTTTCCAAAAGATATGGATCCACTATATCCAAGTGAAGCAGTTATAAGAAAGAGCCTCAAGCTCTCCCCATTAGAAGCTTCAGATATGGTGCAAGTGTTACCATTAGTTTCCAGGAACCCAATTGTGAGCTATGAAGAAGATGAATGTGGGTTCTGGAAGATTGGCAGATTTGGCAAGGAGGTACATACTTTTACCACTCTCATATCTTTGTTTGTAAGTTGTGATAGAGAAGACTTGGTGGACCTTTGGAGGTTGCTGGAGACCAAGTATGAGGCTGAAGCACCAACTTCAACTAATGGAATAAAACTTTGGACTACATTCAAAAGAATGTGTGGACCAAAAGATAAGGATCTTGCAATATGGAAGGATCTTGAAGATGATCTTAGTGGTCTTCAATGGAGGTTATATTCAGCTGCTGGTGTATACCATTTGAGTTCTATAAAGTTTGCTGAGTATCTACTTGTGGATGCTCAGTATTTCATATCCAAGGCTATTTTGGAAAAGATGAAGGACACTCAGCTGGAGATAGATTATTCAAGTGACGTGGCAAAAGATTTGATCAGATTTATTCACTATCAATATGAGAAGGTTTGTAAGATTCCTCCTAGTCCTTAATGCTTATTCAGAAACTTGATCATAAGAGTGGATATCAAGTTTAGCGGAGGATTGTTGGGAATAAATTAAGGCCAGATCACTTGAGCGCTGACAAGAACAAAACAAGCGTTGACAAGAACAAAACAAGCGCTGACAGCTCAAGCGTTGACAAGTTAAAGTCAAGCGTTGACAGATTGAAGACAAGCACTCATGGAAGATATATTCTACGCATGTATTATATTCTAGATTACTTCTAGTAAAGATAAGAACAATAATGTATTTTCTATATTTATCTTTACCTAAAATAGTTGATACGTAGATTATTGTACAAGGCTTCTTATGTCTATAAAAGAAGGCCTTTAGGTTAATGTTTAATATAAGTTTTATATAAGTTTTCGTTCGTAAACATCTTTCATTGTAAGCAAGTTTGATATTGATAATCAAAGTGAAAGTTTGTTTATATCGTTGTGTGTTCTTGTTTAAGTGTTAAATTCCGCATAACACTTAGATTCATAAAGCATATACAAAGGTTTCTCTACGTGTATTACTTGATCTAATCTCGTATACACAAAGCTAATCGATCTAAGTTTGGGATCAACAACAAGTTGATCGTGGTCTGGATCGTGGACTGATCGTAACAAACAGAATTGCAATCAATGCGATCGCAGCTAGAGATCGTGACACACCATCGCACCCACAGATCGGACTGGGTGATTAAAATGATGGATCATACCAGGGAAGAATAAACAGATCGCAATCTATGCGATCTGTAACACCCTATTTTGATAATGGAATGTCATGCGTAATTATGGCATGTCATCAAAGCATACAAGGAAAAATTTCTAAACATTACATGACCATAAAAGGAAAATACCGGAATCAAACATCGGTAGTCCAAAAGTAAAGCTCATCACACACAAACATAAGTACTGTAAAGGAAAGGACTAAACAATGTCCATAGCAAATGTATCAAAGGAAAGATAATGCATAAAGTAAAGAAAGGCTAGAAAGCTTACAGTCCATATGCACGTACGCTTAAAGTCTACGAGCGTCCCTGAGTACCTGTCGTTTTGGGAACATAGAAAAGGAAAACGGCTGAGCAATACGCTCAGTGCACGGATGTACAATAAAGCATGAATAGGATAAGCATAAAACATATAACAGTGGAAGAAACTAAGTCCCGAGTAACCTGGTTAAGTCTTGATAAAACTGGTTTTATAGTTTGAAAAGCCTTATGTTTATCTTATAAAACTGTTTAGCATGTTCTACCATTAGCCAATATAGGTCATGAACATCCACCGTGCATGAATACTTGGAGGGGTGACCTCATCATGCAAATTAGAGGGGCTGTTAGGAGGGATCAGCTCCTTGTGAAGGATGCTAGGCACACACCACATTCACACTGAGTAATCTGCTTAAAACATGTAACTAGGATGCACCCATACGCCCCACATGATAAATAAAATAAATGGCCAAAAGCTGAAGGGACACCACGAGCAATCACTCTACCGTGGTGAAGTCATAACATCAGTGCCTCTAATGTTATGGGTATGGTACCTCCATAACTAGGTGAAACTGGTCATGCATGTATATGGCTATAGGTATTCTAAATTAAACATAAGCAAGTCAAACATATAAACTTATACTACGGGAAAACATTTGGCTGCATACGGGGAATCCTAATAAGGAAAGAATGTCCATACTGAAAGGACGGGAATCCGTACCTTATGTCCAGTGAACGAAGAAGACGACTGAGAGGAATCCTACTTCTGTATCACTAATGCTACATGAATACATACGTGAATAAGTATCTGACTACTAAATACGTAACTGGTTTTATGTCATGTCTTAGCTTATTTTATATGTTCATATCATGTTTTACTGTTTTAAGCCTTAAACTGTGGTTATCTTATATTCTGTTTATTCTGATTAAGTATTTCTGGTATTTCATGTATTATTATACTTACTGTGTAATAATAAGTAACTTTCCAAAAATAGCAGGTTTCCTAAAATAGAAAGTTCCCAAAAATAGAAAGTTACCAAAAATAGAAAGTTTCCAAGAATATAAAGTTTCCAAAAATAGAATTAATGCTTAAAATAGATAAGTTTCTAAAAATAGAAAGTTTCCAAAAATAGATCAGCTGCCTTAATTAAATAAGTTTCCATAAATAGATTAGATGCCTGAATTAAATAAGTTTCTAAAAATAGAAAGTTCCCATAAATAGATTAGCTGCCTTAGTTAAATAAGTTTATAAAAATAGAAAGTTTCCATAATTAGATATAAGTTGGTTAAATAAGCTAAGTATATCAGCCTAAGTGTTTTTCTGATTATTTTCTAAGTCATAATGATATAATGTATAGTTTATTAATTATTTCATGTAATTTAAATAAACTATAGGTTAAAAGTATTTAATTAAAATATATCATGTTTTTAAATAAATAAAGTTAAATACTTAGGCTAAAACATGTATTATTATTTATTAATAATATAACCTAAGTCATGTTAATTAATTAATTATAACCATGGTTTTTAAATAATTAGTTAATTATAAGTCTAAAAATATAAAATACTCAGGTTAATAATTTCATGATCTATAATTAAATTATAACCTAAGTCATGTTATTAAATTAATCATGTCATATTTATTAATTTAAATTTAACATATGATTATATAAAAATAATCTTAACATAAACCGTGAACCGGATCTTGACTAGAAACCATGAACCGGACATGAAATCGACACCATACCCCGAACCACTTCAGGGTTCCCCTTGTCTTGCTGCTGCCGTGGGACCCACACCACTCAACCGGGACCATATGGTCTCGGTGGTGGTCGAGTAGCCAAACCGAGACCCCCCTTGGGGTTCGGTTTAGGCGCCGTCCAAACAAAACACCCCTAAACCATCCTTTTTGATTTACCCAAAAACCATTTTCATGATTGATCTATGTTTTAATTAGGTTTTTTAAAAAAACATCATGTTCTTAATTATTAAATAGATCAAATTAAAAAGAAAAGGGTTAAAATAATTTACCGAATGCGTGGATCTAAACGAGGATGAACAAACACGAACACTTGCACCAAAACCAAGATCAAAAATCTAACAAACACCCTCCTTGGTGTGTTTGTATTCGGCGGCCAAAAAAAAGAAAAGAGGAGGAGAAGAAACTTTTTAGGTTTTTGTTTTAATCTTCTGTAATGTGAAAATGACTAGCTAATTCTACCGTAACCCCTCTTTAGTGAATTTTGAGATGGGCTTGGTCCATCTCCTTATGGTTGTCGCGGGTAGGGGGCCCCACATGGGGTACCCGTACCGTGTTCCGTGTCTCGATGTTTAATTGTTCGTTCATGTTTATTTGTGTTCGAGTTTTGAATGTTCTCGTTAAATATTTACCGTGACCTAATATATTTATTTACGCTCGTAATAAATATATATACTTAATTAATAATATTTCGTGATTTAATTACGCTCATGATTTCATGATCGCATGTTCGTGATTAATTATTGTCAAATAATTATTGCGTGTTCGTGAGTAGTAAATACTTATCGTGTTCTAACACGTACGTAATACGTAAAATCCTAACACGTAATCGTAGTCATGATTTAATAGGAAAGTTTTAATCTAGTACGTACGATCTTAAGGGTACTATTCATGGTAAAAGCATACGGGTTTTACAACTCTTCCCCCCTAAAAATAATAATTCGTCCCCGAATTATAGATAAAGTAAATTTAAAAAGAAGAAACATACCCGAATTCAAAATATGAAATGAGGGTAAGAAGCCCGGATAGACTCCTCTGTTTCCCAAGTGGCTTCCCGCTCGGTATGATCCCTCCATAGGATTTTGACGAATGGAATCGTCTTCCTCTTCATGACACGTTCTTGCGTGTCAAGAACTCGTTCGGGCTCTTCTATAAAAGTGAGATCTTCACGTATCTGTTCCAGTGGATACTGAACCATGTGAAGGGGATGATACTGGTACCCTCTGAGTAAGGACACATGAAACACATTGTGTACATGCGAAAGTTGCGGAGGTAACGCCAACCGGTATGATACTTCACCGACTCGTTCAATGATATCAAACGGTCCGATGAAACGAGGACTGAGCTTCCCTTTAATCCCGAAGTGTCTAACACCACGTGCTGGCGAAACCTTAAGGAAGACGTGATCTCCTACGTTAAAATGTATGTCCCTACGATGCTTATCGGCGTAACTCTTTTGACGTGACCGTGCTTCCTGAAGTTTCTGCTTAGCTACTGCGATCTTTTCATTGGTCATCTCTATGATTTCTGGTCCTTCAAGTGTTCGCTCGCCAACCTGATCCCAGCAGGTTGGGGCGCGACACTTCCTGCCATACAACATCTCGAAAGGAGCACACTTGATACTTGTGTGCCAGCTGTTGTTGTATGCAAACTCCACCAAACATATGTAATCGTCCCAATCACTCGTCCATTCCAACGCACGTGACCTCAACATGTCTTCCAATGTCTGAATCGTTCGTTCCGACTGTCCGTCCGTTTGAGGATGAAAAGCCGTGCTAAGCTTAAGTTGTGTACCCCAAGCTTTCTGCAGACTCTTCCAAAATCGTGAAGTGAAACGAGGATCTCTGTCTGAGACGATGCTGGATGGTGCACCGTGGAGTCTCATGATCTCTCTTCTGTACGTATCGGCGAGTTTACTTACCGGATCGACGAATTAATTAATTATATTAATATAACCTAAGTCATGAGAATTAAAATATATCTTGTCGGGGAAGCTGAGAGACCCGACAAGAGGTAAACATTCGTATTCAAGCGGTGACCAATCCGTATTCTTTCCATATATGTCAATTATTCATCTCATTAAAATGGATCTTCCAGGAAGAAAACTGGGGACCGGTCTCAGCCGACTACTCAGCAGCAGCCTCATCAGCCCAAGGGAAACGGTCAGACTAACGACCGTTCTGCTACGGATAGGCGTGGCGGTAATGATAATTACTGTAACAACGCTGGACACTCCAACAGCAGCAGGTCCTAATACTTATGAATTCTCTTATGATTTCATGTTATAACTCATATTCTGACACTTTAGCAAAACTTCTACCAGGAACCATGGAAACGGTAGGGACCAGAACCAGAGAGGTTCACAACCTAGCCGTCTAGCTATCACTGGTATTCAAATATTACGATTATCCGCATTGTCCTTTGTACCCTATTATCATGTCTTATGTAAAATGTTTTATCAGGTTCCCAGCCAGCCAGAGCACCTGCTGGAGGATTTACTCATCCTCTTTGCTCTACTTGCCACCTTAGGCCCCAGGGCCATGTCGTCGTAACACTGACGCATGCTTCAAGCGTGGTCTTCCAGGCCATATCATGAAGGATTGCCGTAAGGGCGAGATGGAGGGTACATCAGGACATGCTGATTCCAAGCCGCCTCCTACCACCGGGCGTGTCTACACGACATCTCGAGACCAGGCCAACAAGTCTACAAGTACCATCACTGGAATCTTGTATATGTATGGTTAAGTTGCATGTGTTCTTTTCGATACGGGTGCTACTCACTCGGTTATTTCTACTGCTTATGCTAAGAACATTAGGATGCTCCCCATGCCACTAGAGAATAGGCTTACTATTTCCACGCCTTTGAGGGACTCTGTATTAATCACCCATGTATACAAGAGTCTTCCCCTAGAATTTGACGATAAGGTTCGACCTGTTGACGCACTTTCGCTGGACATGAATGACTTCGACATGATTTTGGGCATGGATTGGCTATCCAAGCATCATGCTACCATAGACTGCCATTCATATCGAGTTATCTTCGGTGATGTTAATGAACCAGAGTACATTCATA
Source organism: Glebionis coronaria (assembly GCA_025667525.1). Lineage (NCBI taxonomy): Eukaryota > Viridiplantae > Streptophyta > Magnoliopsida > Asterales > Asteraceae > Glebionis > Glebionis coronaria. Next base: position 191,438,654 of record CM046880.1, read on the forward strand.
ACGGGTTCATACCCGGACGGTCTGTACAAATCATATCTACCCTGTAAGCGCGTGCACTACTGTCACATGGCTGCGAGGGTTATCTAGCTACGGTTCACGACATGGATGTTGAATCTCCATCAATTCAGGATCAACCAATAGTGTCAGAATTCCAAGATGTTTTTCCAGCAGAACTTCCGGGCATACCACCTGCACGAGAAGTGGAATTCAGTATCGAGCTTATTCCAGGAGCTGAACCAATCTCCAAGGCTCCTTATCGCATGGCTCCCATAGAGCTGAAGGAGTTGAAGGATCAACTGCAAGAACTTCTTGAACGAGGTTTCATTCGACCGAGTGCATATCCATGGGGTGCCCCGGTCTTGTTCGTTTAGAAGAAGGACGGCAGTATGCGTCTTTGCATAGACTATCGCGAGCTCAACAAGATTACTATCCGGAATAGGTATCCACTGCCACGTATAGACGATCTGTATGACCAACTCCAAGGGGCCAAACACTTCTCCAAGATTGATCTTAGGTCAGGCTATCATCAGCTACGGGTCAAGGAGCAGGATATCGCCAAGACTACTTTTCGTACTCGCTATGGCCACTACGAGTTTGTAGTTATGCCATTCGGCCTGACAAATGCTCCAGCAGTGTTCATGGACTTGATGAACAAAATCTTCCATGAATTTCTGGACAAGTTCGTCATTGTCTTCATCAATGACATCCTGATTTTCTCAAAGTCCAAGGAGGAACACGAAGACCATCTTCGTACAGTACTACAGATTCTTCGCCAGAAGCAGCTGTATGCTAAATTCTCCAAGTGTGAGTTCTGGTTAGACAAGGTGGCATATTTAGGTCACATTGTATCAGCAGAAGGAATCACTATGGATCCAGCGAAGGTTGAGGCCATTACTAAGTGGCCAAGGCCGACATCAGCGACGGAAGTCCGCAGTTTCTTAGGCTTAGATGGCTATTACCGTAGGTTCGTGGAGAACGTTCCCCGCTTAGCACTACCATTGACCAAACTGATGCGGAAAGGGGAGAAATTCGTCTGGACTGAAGAACGAGAGAAGAGCTTTGAAGACCTGAAGCAGAAGCTAGTATCTGCACCTATTCTTACTCTCCCATCTGGTACGGGTGGATTTCAAATCTATAGTGATGCATCGGGGAAGGGACTTGGCTGTGTTCTCATGCAACATGGGAAAGTGATCGCGTACGCTTCACGACAGCTTAAGGCTTATGAAGAAAATTACCCCACGTATGACTTGGAACTTGCTGCAGTCGTGTTTGCATAAAAGATATGGAGGCACTACTTATATGGAGAATCATGTGACATTTTCACGGACCACAAGAGCTTGAAGTATATCTTCACTCAACGTGAATTGAACATGAGGCAGAGGAGATGGTTAGAGATGTTAAAGGATTATGACATTAATCTACAGTATCATCCCGGAAAAGCTAATGTAGTAGAAGATGCTCTTAGAAGGAAGTCCGGAATGATCAACGGCATTAAAATCGAAGAGGAAATCATAAGAGACTTGGAGCGACTAGACATCGATATGATGGTACGTGGACAACACGGTTACTGGGCTAATCTTAGAGTAGAACCCGAGTTACTCTCTAAGATCAAGGAAGCCTTAGAAAGATGATGGAGAAATATGGGCGATAGTACATAATTTGGAGAAACCGACGGAATTCAGAGTAGATGCAGATGGTATCGTATGGCAAGGCACGAGACTTTGTGTTCCTAATGACCAAGAACACCGGGAAGCCTTGTTAGCAGAAGCTCATAGCTCCCTATTCTCTATACATCCTGGTTCGACTAAGATGTACCATGACATCAAGCAGTACTTTTGGTGGAGTGGTATGAAACAGGATATGGCCACTTACGTCTCCAAATGTCTTACCTGCCAGCAGGTCAAGATCGAGCATCAACGATCTGGCGGTCTCCTTCAACAATTAGATATTCCAGAGTGGAAGTGGGACAAAATCGCCATGGATTTTTTTACTGGTCTTCCGCCTACCAAGAGGAAGCACGATGCAATTTGTGTTATCGTAGATCGACTTACCAAATCAGCTCATTTCTTACCGATCCGCAAGGAATATCCGGTAAGTAAACTCGCCGATACGTACAGAAGAGAGATCATGAGACTCCACGGTGCAACATCCAGCATCGTCTCAGACAGAGATCCTCGTTTCACTTCGCGATTTTGGAAGAGTCTGCAGAAAGCTTGAGGTACACAACTTAATCTTAGCACGGCTTTTCATCCTCAAATGGACGGACAGTCGGAACGAATGATTCAGACATTGGAAGACATGTTGAGGTCATGTGCGTTGGAATGGACGGGTGATTGGGACGCAAGTATCAAGTGTGCTCCTTACGAGATGTTGTATGGCAGGAAGTGTCACGCCCTAACCTGCTGGGATTAGGTTGGCGAGCGAACACTTGAAGGACCAGAAATCATAGAGATGACCAATGCAAAGATCACAGTAGCTAAGCAGAAACTTCAGGAAGCACGGTCACGTCATTAGAGTTACGCCGATAAGCATCGTAGGGACATACATTTTAACGTAGGAGATCACGTCTTCCTTAAGGTTTCGCCGGCACCTGGTGTTAGACGCTTCGGGATTAAAGGGAAGCTCAGTCTTCGTTTCATCGGACCGTTTGATATCATTGAACGAGTCGGTGAAGTATCTTACCGGTTGGCGTTACCTCCGCAGCTTTCGCATGTACACAATGTGTTTCATGTGTCCTTACTCAGAGGGTACCAGTATCATCCCCTTCACATGGTTCAGTGTCCACTAGAACAGATACGTGAAGATCTCACTTTTATAGAAGAACCCGAACGAGTTCTTGATAGACAAGAACGAGTCATGCGAAGGAAGACGATTCCAATCGTCAAAATCCTTTGGACGGATCATACCGAGCGGGAAGTCACTTGGGAAACAGAGGTGTCTATCTGGGCTTCTTACCCTCATTTCATATTTTGAATTCGGGTATGTTTCTTCTTTTTCAGTTTACTTTATCTATAATTCGAGGACGAATTATTCTTTTTTGGGGGGAAGAGTTGTAAAACTCGCATTCTTTTACCATGAATAGTACCCTTAAGATCGTACGTACTAGATTAAAACTTTCCTATTATAGCATGATTACGATTACGTGTTAGGATTTTACGTATTACGTACGTGTTAGAACACGATAAGTATTTACTACGCACGAACACGCAATAATTATTTGACAATAATTAATCACGAACATGCGATCATGAAATCATGAGCGTAATTAAATCACGAAATATTATTAATTACGTATATATATTTATTACGAGCATAAATAAATATATTAGGTCACGGTAAATATTTAACGAGAACATACAAAACGCGAACACAAATTAACATGAACGAACAATTAAACATCGAGACATGGAAACGGTACGGGTACCCCATGTGGGGCCCTCTACCCACGGCAACCATAAGGAGATGGGCCAAGCCCATCTCAAAACACCCCAAACCACCCTTTTTTATTTACCCAAAAACCATTTTCATGATTGATCTATGTTTTAATTAGGTTTTTTAAAAAACATCATGTTCTTAATTATTTAATAGATCAAATAAAACAGAAAAAGGGTAAAAAGAATATACCAAATGCTAGGATCTAAACGAGGATGAACAAACACGAACACTTGCACCAAAAACCAAGATCAAAATCAAACAAACACTCTCCTTGGTGTGTTGTATTCGGCGGCCAAAAAAAAGAAAAGAGGAGGAGAAGAAACTTTTTAGGTTTTTCTTTTAATCTTCTGTAAAGTGAAAATGATTAGCTAATTTTTACCATAACCCCTCTTTAGTGAATTTTGAGATGGGCTTGGCCCATCTCCTTATGGTTGCCGCGAGTAGGGGCCCCATATGGGGTACCCGTACCGTTTTCCGTGTCTCGATATTTAATTGTTCGTTCGTGTTTATTTGTGTTCATGTTTAATGTGTTCTCGTTAAATATTTATCGTGACCTAATATGTTTATTTACGCTCTTAATAAATATATATACGTAATTAATAATAGTTCGTGATTTAATTACGTTCATGATTTAATGATAGCATGTTCGTGATTAATTATCGTCAAATAATTATTGCGTGTTCGTGCGTAGTAAACACTTATCGTGTTCTAACACGCACGTAATACATAAATCCTAACACATAATCGTAATCATGCTATAATAGGAAAGTTTTAATCTAGTACGTACGATTTTAAGGGTACTATTCATGATAAAAGCATGCGGGTTTTACAACTCTTCCCCCCTAAAAAGAACAATTCGTCCCCGAATTATAGATAAAGTAAACTGAAAAAGAAGAACATACCTGAATTCAAAATATGAAATGAGGGTAAGAAGCCCGGATAGACACCTCTGTTTCCCAAGTGACTTCCCGCTTGGTATGATCCCTCCAAAGGATTTTGACGAATGGAATCGTCTTCCTTCGCATGACTCGTTCTTGTCTGTCAAGAACTCGTTCGGGTTCTTCTATAAAATTGAGATCTTCACGTATCTGTTCTAGTGGATACTGAACATGTGAAGGGGATGATACTGGTACCCTCTGCGTAAGGAAACATGAAACACATTGTGCACAAACGTAAGCTGCGGAGGTAACGCCAACCGGTAAGATACTTCACCGACTCGTTCAATGATATCAAACGGTCCGATGAAACGAGGACTGAGCTTCCCTTTAATCCCGAAGCGTCTAACACCACGTGCCGGCGAAACCTTAAGGAAGACATGATCTCCTACGTTAAAATGTATGTCCCTACGATGCTTATCGGCGTAACTCTTCTGACGTTACCATGCTTCCTGGAGTTTCTGCTTAGCTACTGCGATCTTTTCATTGGTCATCTCTATGATTTCTGGTCCTTCAAGTGTTCACTCGCCAACCTGATCCCAGCAGGTTGGGGCGCGACACTTCCTGCCATACAACATCTCGAAAGGAGCACACTTGCTACTTGCGTGCCAGCTGTTGTTGTATGCAAACTCCACCAAACAGATGTAATCGTCCAAATCACCGGTCCATTCCAACGCACATGATCTCAACATGTCTTCCAATGTCTGAATAGTTCGCTCCGACTGTCCGTCCGTTTGAGGATGAAAAGCCGTGCTAAGCTTATGTTGTGTACCCCAAGTTTTCTGCAGACTCTTCCAAAATCGCGAAGTGAAACGAGGATCTCTATCTGATACGATGCTGGATGGAGCACCGTGGGGTCTCATGATCTCTCTTCTATACATATCGACGAGTTTACTTACCGGATCTTCCTTGCGGACCGGTAAGAAATGAGCTGATTTGGTAAGTCGATCTACGATAACCCAAATTGCATAGTGCTTCCTCTTGGTAGGCGGAAGACCAGTAACAAAATCCATGGTGATTTTGTACCACTTTCGCTCTGGAATATCTAACTGTTGAAGGAGACCGCCAGATCGCTGATGCTCGATCTTAACCTGCTGGCAGGTAAGACATTTGGAGACGTAAGTGGCTACATCCTGTTCATACCACTCCACCAAAAGTACTGCTTGATTTCATGGTACATCTTAGTCGAACCAGGATGTATAGAGAATGGGGAGCTATGAGCTTCAGCTAACAAGGCTTCCCAGAGTTCTTGGTCATCAAGAACACAAAGTCTCGTGCCCTGTCATACGATACCATCTGCATCTACTCTGAATTCTGTCTGTTTCTCCAAATTCTGTACTATCTCCCAGATTTCTTCGTCATCTTTCTGAGCTTCCTTGATCTTAGAGAGTAACTCGGGTTCTAATCTAAGATTAGCTCAGTAACCATGTTGTCCACGTACCATGATCTCGATGTCTAGTCGCTCCAAGTCTCTTATGATTTCCTCTTCGATTTTAATGCCGTTGATCATTCCGGACATCCTGCTAAGAGCATTTGCTACTACATTTGCTTTTCCGGGATGATACTGTAGATTAATGTCATAATCCTTCAACAGCTCTAACCATCTCCTCTGCCTCATGTTCAATTCACGCTGAGTGAAGATATACTTCAAGCTCTTGTGGTCCGTGAAAATGTCACATGATTCTCCATATAATTAGTGCCTCCATAACTTTAATGCAAACACGACTGCAGCAAGTTCCAAGTCATGCGTAGAGTAATTTTCTTCATAAGGCTTAAGCTGCCGTGAAGCGTACGCGATCACTTTCCCATGTTGCATGAGAATACAGCCAAGTCCCTTCCCCGATGCATCACTATAGATTTGAAATCCACCCGTACCAGATGGGAGAGTAAGAATAGGTGCAGATACTAGCTTCTGCTTCAGGTCTTCAAAGCTCTTCTCTCGTTCTTCAGTCCAGACGAATTTCTCCCCTTTCCACACAAACAGTTGTCTCGCCTAATAAGGAACAGTTTTCAGTTACCCTTATGGGTCGGTCCTAAACTTATTTAACCTGGCTCTGATACCATAATTGTAACACACTATTTTGATAATGGAATGTCACGCGTAATTATGGCGTGTCATCAAAGCATACAAGAAAAAATGTCTAAACATTACATGACCATAAAAGGAAAATACCGGAATCAAACATCGGTAGTCCAAAAGTAAAGCTCATCACACACAAACATAAGTACTGTAAAGGAAAGGACTAAACAATGTCCATAGCAAATGTATCAAAGGAAAGATAATGCATAAAGTAAAGAAAGGCTAGAAAGCTTCCAGTCCATATGCACGTACGCTTAAAGTCTACAAGCGTCCCTGAGTACCTGCCGTTTTGGGAACATAGAAAAGGAAAACGGCTGAGCAATACGCTCAGTGCACGGATGTACAATAAAGCATGAATATGATAAGCATAAAACATATAACAACGGAAGAAACTAAGTCCCGAGTAACCTGGTTAAGTCTTGATAAAACTGGTTTTATAGTTTGAAAATCCTTATGTTTATCTTATAAGACTGTTTAGCATGTTCTACCATTAGCCAATATAGGTCATGAAAATCCACCGTGCATGAATACTTGGAGGGGTGACCTCATCATACAATTTAGAGGGGATGCCTCTAATTTAATATACTGGTTTGGGTAAGAGGGATCAGCTCCTTGTGAAGGATGCAAGGCACACACCACATTCACACTGAGTAATCTACTGAAAACATGTAACTAGGATGCACCCATACGCCTCACATGATAAATAAAATAAATGGCCAAAAGCTGAAGGGACGCCACGAGCAATCACTCCGCCGTGGTGAAGTCATAACATCAGTGCCTCTAATGTTATGGTTATGGTACCTCCATAACTAGGTGAAACTGGTCATGCATGTATATGGCTATAGGTATTCTAAATTAAACATAAGCAAGTCAAACATATAAACTTATACTACGGGAAAAAATTTGTCTGCATACGGGGAATCCTAATAAGGAAAGAATGTCCATAGTGAAAGGACGGGAATCCGTACCTTATGTCCAGTGAACGAAGAATACGACTGAGAGGAATCCTACTTCCGTATCACTAATGCTACATGAATACATACGTGAATAAGTATTTGACTACTAAATACGTAACTGGTTTTATGTCATGTCTTAGCTTATTTTATATGTTCATATCATGTTTTACTGTTTTAAGCCTAAAACTGTGTTTATCTTATATTCTGTTTATTCTGATTAAGTATTTCTGGTATTTCATGAATTATTATACTTATTGTGTAATAATAAGTAACTTTCCAAAAATAGCAGGTTTCCTAAAATAGAAGGTGTAACACCCCCAAATTTTATACAACTTGATACAGCGGAAGACTAGTTGGTGTTACGGGATAGCACATTACTCACATCATAGACAACGCATAAAAATCGCGTCGTTTATTTATAAAGCATTTCCATTCAATAATATCAAAGTTACATCGGTCCCAAGTCATTATATTTCATACAAAGTTTTATAAAGTATTTGAATGGAAAAATATTGTTTAAGTGCGGGCCATGAATTCTTGTCGTCTTCCCGAGAATTACCTTCAAGTACCTGAGATAAAACATGTTAAAAGAAAAGGTCAGCGATAACGCCGAGTGAATTCATAGAGTTTAGTAAATTCCATCAATATAACTTTGGTATAAAATTTGTACCAAAAATCAATTCATACAAATCATTGTAATAGGCCGTAAAATAGCCAAAATCATTTTATACAAATCTTTGTAATAGGCCATAAAATAGCCAAAGTCATTTTATACAAATCCTTATCGAAAATCATAATATAGGCATTTGCCTTAAAAATCATTATACGAGCCAATGTCGTAAAAACATCATACAATACGTCTTATGACGTTGTATAAAATCAAATAAAAACCGTTATATGAATATGGTTATGAAAACCAAAATACAATCATAATATCAATAGTATGACCCTGTATTGCTAGTCAGGCAATACATCGTTATTCGGAGCGTCTATTAGTATTTCGTTAATTCGGATTATTATAAGCCGCATGACATTGTTACCTTACTAAACCAACAACGGGTAGCTAACCCGATACAAATTTTGCCCATCTAAAGTAGCGTGTCGTCACAAAGGTCACGCTATGGAAATCTTCTCATACATTAATTCGCTTACCAATCAATGTGGCACGACGGGGATCAACCGTCAAGGCGCGAACTGGGGTGATCTTCCCCAAATAGTACTATTAAATGCATAAGCGTCTACCAACTCCTGGTAGTTCACAATTCATGCTAATGGGACTTTTAGTGACATAACCTAACTTTAATAATCCATTTGATTTCATCTATCGGGTCCATTAATCATTTATCGGGTCATTCAATCATTCGGGTCCAAAATCAATAAACAAACAATCGGGACAAATGGTGTCCAAACTTTTATAAAAACTAACATGTTATCTCCCTCGCGGGTTTATAAAGCATTTATAAAACATTTAAAAGAGTGCGAGGCTATGAACTCATGTTGATGTGGGAAGGCGGGTTATCGGCAATTCGGACGTACGGTACGTGCTTCAATCACGGAAACCTATATAAATAATAATCGGTCTTAGACGCTTGTCCAATGACTTTATAAAAATATCAATTATGTATACATATGATGATTATATATATGATGATCAAGTGGGTTTACATATTCTCGTTTACTCATTTTAGTGTTATATGTCGATAGCTTTTATACCAGTTTACTAGTTTTACCCATTTACGTGTCTTAAGTCCAATAAGCTTATTATAAGTTATTTAACTTATTTTAATCCATTTTGTACCTATATTATCAGTATGTATACTTTCCAAGTTGGGCCTAAATGGGTTAAGCCCAATAGATTCTTTTTATGGGTGTTTATCTTATGTAGTCCAATTATTAACCCAAGTACTAGTCCAATATGTTTACTTAGCTCGTTAATGTCCGTATGCCCTAAAGTTCGGGTTTTATCGGTTTTTACTTGTTATACATGTATTTATATCAGTATATGAGTTTTATAAAGTTTACATTAGACGGGTCCAACCATCTAAGTTTTATTTAACAAAAATGTTAATTTTACGGCAATAGCCGAAAAAGTCGTAAAAATCAAGTTTATAGTTTTTATTACTTATAAACATTATTTCACCACCATTTATATAATTTATCCATTTGATTAACCTTTTATATATATTTATATAAATAAGTTTTATAAGTTAGTGGGTTTTTATTTTACATTTTATATATTAAAATGTGAGTGCTTATATAATAGTATTATTCTTTAATTTCCAAAAATCTGATTTTTAACTTCATCTTCACCAAAACTGCCATATCTTGAGTTCTACATGGAGATAGAAGCTCAAATTTTTATCACATAAACTACATGATATGTGCTACATTTAACTCTTCTATATCTACTGTTGAATCATCTTTAAGTATTTTCTAAAAATCGTCCAAAACAGTAACTTCAGATATATATTCTAAACTTGTTTTGATCATATCTCACTCATTATTTTGATTCCATTGCATGGCCAACTCTCACATGTGTACAAGACCCATAGCTTACTGTAAATATATTCCACTTCATCATTTTATCAGTTTATGACTTACTTCTTTACTGTTTTATACAGCCATCAAATTTAACCAAGATTTTAACCTTGTTTCTTATGGTTTTTCACCTTTTTATCCATGATTATCAACAACAAATCCCCACATAACATTTTTATCATCATATAATCATCATAAATATATACAATAGGAAATAAAATACATGTGTACATAATCAAAATAACAAGAAGATGAGGAGGACAATCTTTATACCACCATGATGATGTAAGTTGTGATCAAAACATGGATTTTTGATGGAGAAACTTGTGTTGCACCAAGACCATCTTCATGACCATCATTCTTCATGAGAACCTTGTGGAAAATCAGCCCTCCTACTCCATGAAAACTCCTCCTTGGATGTTATAAGCACCACCAATCAATAGGGTTTCAAAGTGGCTTCAACATATGTGTATATAACATAAGATTTCATGGTTGAATCAAGATCAAAGGGTGGTTATGGATGGTGAATATGGGACGGCATGTTTGAGTTAGAGAGAGAGAATTTTAGCTAGTTTGCATGTAACAAATGAGAGCTAATGGTATGGTGAGTGGTTTTGATGGAACTTAGCTTCAAGTGGAAGCTAAAATGACATGTGTAGCTAGTTTAAGTGATAACTTGACACCAAGTTATCTTGGTGGAGTGGTTGTAGCCGGTTTTGAAGTGGGGTGGGACAAGTGTCCCACTTGTCTCATCCCATTTATTTACGGGTACTCCTCGATTCTAGTTTCCTCGATTTGCGTGCCCTCGGGTCGTTTTACGAAAAACGTTTTTATAAATTATGAATCACCGTCACAAAACGAATCTAATAAAAATTGTCTCATCAAAAACGGAGTTCGAAAACGTAAATACGAAATCCTAAGGTTTCCGGTTTAGTCGTAAAGGACGTTAAAATAAAATCGTAAGTCCTAATCTCTTCTCGTAAATTTGTGAGTTTATGAACCAACACAAATTTAAACTCCAAAATAATATTTATGGATAAATTCATTTTCTGAAATGTCGGATTGTCAACAAAGACGGTGTATGTAAACGTAAGCATGTAACGTTGAATCCTCCGGTTTAGACGTAGTCGATGCTACTCCAAGACGTAAATCCAAATTTCTTCCCAAAACTAAGTGAGTTCATATTGTATCATTAAAATAATATTTTCAAATAATATTGGAGAATAAAATATTGACCATAAATTGACGGATTGTCACAGAAGGTTTCCAAAAATAGAAAGTTACCAAAAACAGAAAGTTTCCAAGAATAGAAAGTTTCCAAAAATAGAAATACTGCTTAAAATAGATAAGTTTCTAAAAATAGAAAGTTTCCATAAATTGATCAGCTGCCTTAATTAAATAAGTTTCCATAAATAGATTAGCTGCCTGAATTAAATAAGTTTCTAAAAATAGAAAGTTCCCATAAATAGATTAGCTGCCTTATTTAAATAAGTTTCTAAAAATAGAAAGTTTCCATAATTAGATATAAGCTGGTTAAATAAGCCAAGTATATAAGCCTAAGTGTTTTTCTGATTATTTTCTAAGTCATAATGATATAATGTATAGTTTATTAATTATTCCATGTAATTTAAATAAACTATAGGTTAAAAGTATTTAATTAAAATATATCATGTTTTTAATTAAATAAAATTAAATACTTAGGTTAAAACATATTTATTAATAATATAACGTAAGTCATGTTAATTAATTAATTATAACCATGGTTTTTAAATAATTAATTAATTATAAGTCTAAAAATATAAAATACTTAGGTTAATAATTGCACTGATGTTATGACTTCACCACGGTGGAGTGATTGCTCGTGGCGTTGATTGTGGTAAATTACACCTCTTGTTTAGGAAAACAAAAGAGAGTAAATGAGCGGTAAGTATCGAGTGATGATTTAGGAAAATCAAGCACTAATCACCCTTATGAGTTCCAAGTTCGTTTCCCAAGGAGGTATATGTGTGTGACTAAGATGTAAATGATTTGAGATTAATATTTGGTTTAGAAGGGGATGAGAAAAGAAAATGACGAAGACGTGAAAATAATACTACGACGACAAAACGTAAAACCGTAAAAACTACAAAAATAAAAATAAATTCTAAAAATTACCAAAAATTCACCAAAAATCAAAATAAATAAACTAAGAGTTTACCAATGATCAAAACTTTTTCAAACCTTTTAAATAATTAAATATTCAATTTTTAAATTCTAATTAAAGCCCTAAAAATCAAATAAATTATCAAAAAGCCCAAATAAAGATTTTTCAATTGGTAAACCTCTAAAATGACCTAAAAAGATTAAAAAATATTTTTAGAAATTTTTAAACTACTAAAAACTATTTAAAATGATTTAAAATCTATTAAAACTTAAAATAATTATAAAAATTAATCTAAAAGTGATAAAATTATTCTAAAAGTTGCTAAATTCCTATTTTAATGTAATAAAGCTAAGAAAAATGTAAAAAGTTGGAAAATGTGAAATTTGAAAAATAATAATAAAATAATATTAAAAATCCAAAAATTATAAAAATTCTAAAAACTTGCAAACTAGTTTATTTTAACCTAAATAATAAGAAAATCATTGAGAAATGACCAGAATACCCCTATTGGGCCCTCAAATGGGCCAAAACCAAAAACAGTCAACCTTAATGGGCTTTTTAGCCCAAAAAGTCAAACTTGGCCCAATTGACTTGGAAAAGCCCTATCTGACTCAAAATTTAAGTCTAAGCACAAAACTCTAAAGGCCCAAAAGTTGAATGTGAGCTTATCCCAGCTTAATAAGCAAACAGCTTATCCTTATTGGGCTTTTTAGCCCATTAAGCAATAAGCTAATGCCATAAGCTCTAATTTGACACACAACCTTCTTTTGGGATGCTTATGAGATCTGTAAAAATAAATTTTGAAAAAACACACTCAATAAGCCAGAAATAAGCAAATTATTATTTCACTAAAAGACAAAATAGTCGTTTTTGAGAAATAAGGCTCCTCAGGACTTGATTCAACTTACAAAAGATCACAAATGGACTCAATAAGCCAAAACAATCAACAAAATTCCAATAAGAAAAACCAATAAGCCAGAATAAGCCAATAAGCACTTATGAAAAAGTCAATTAAGTTGGTTTTCTAGTCAAAACCTAAAGTCAACCCACCAAATGCTCCAGTATGAACAAATGGGTCAAATAATGAGCACCTATTACAAAATCCAAGTTGTTGCTGGTTAAAATAAGCTATTATAGCTTATTGATAAGCTGACACCAATTTAACACTAGCAGTGGTAACCAACAGGGGAAAGGAGTTCCCACTGCTTTGACTATTTGACTAAGCTTTTTAGAGAGTTTCAGTTGGATTCAATTGGAAACAAGGGCACCCTTGTGATCAGTGAACCACAAGGAGTCAATAGCAACAAGAAAATCCAAATTTGGTTCACAAAATAAGCCACAAATGATCAAACAGTCACCAGATCATGCACAGACATGGAAATAAGCAGTTATGCACTTAATAAGCAGATTTAGCAAGAATCAGCCAACCAAACATAACAGGATGCACACACAAGCTATATTAACTATGAATAAGCACAAATCAACTTATAACAAACACTGAATCAAAGTAAACAACAAGATCAAAGCATAAACAGTTACTGATAAGAATATGAACAATATGCAAACAAGTTTGCTGATATATTTGACACTAGATTCAATTTCAAGCAGTCAAATCTCTTCTCCTGGTGTGATTAACTAAGGTTTAGCACTTGTTAGCCCTAGCCTAATCTTAGATCTAGGTGTCCTCAAAATCCTAGCCAATTTTACCAAGTAACCAAGATTTTATAGCCCTTTTTATGAATCTATGTGTTTCAAACCACAAAACCTACAAACAGATGAACAATAGCAACCAAATAACAGATACTAACACTTGCAAACACAAAACCACCTCTTAGCAAACCATAAATCCAAATCATGCAGTTGATCCAAACACCCCTTAATCAACTACTTAACAAAGAAACTTGTGATTTTTACTAATAACCTACTGATTTTAATGATCAAAAACACTTACAAGGTAGCAACTAACAGAATCAAACTCAAAAATTACCAGCTTAAACACAAGAACACAAAATCAAAGCACCAAATCCAAAACAGGTAGTAACATGAAATTTTGAGAGGAAACTTAAACAAGAGATTATACCTGCCCTCCACAACATCCTAGGAGGGCCAGCTATGCTCCTTGGACCTTGTTCAACAACTAGAACAAGACCAAGGTACTTCAAATAAGAAGATCAAAGCCTGCTGATGTTCAAAGTAGAACAAGGCTTTGATTATGATATGTCTTCAACACAAAACAGCAAACAACTCAACCAAAGGCTTAGAACTCTTCCTAGGCTTGGTGTCAAGAAGCTTGAAGGAGCTCAAGGCTTATGGCTAAGGGTTAGTACACAATGATAACCAAAAATCAGAAACCAGGATTTCAAGGTTTTTGAACCTTGAAAACCTTATAAACCAAGACGTGCCTTAACCACAAGATTAAGGAAGGTCTAAACAATCAAATGGAACTCAGATTTAGGCTATTCTAACACCAACTTTTAATCAATCATAAAAGAGAATTCAAAATTTTAAAAAATTCAAATTTTATTAACTTAAAAAGGAATTACAAAGATTGATAGCCTAAAACTGGAACAAAGGGACTCTCACATGTTGAGGTCTCCTTTTATAGGCAAATGCCTGGCTAACACTATTCATAAACCCTAGAAGTGAAATTCCACATTTGTCCTTGAGGTCTTCTAGACGTTTCTTGGTTGTGAGCTGTCCAAAGTGATCAAGGGCGTTCATTTTAGCTTTGGAATGAAGCAAGGATCCTTAGCTGTTGATTTGGACACGTAGGATGACTTGGAGAGTAATTTGCATTTTTATTGGTTGAGGAGGTTGAGTGTGGGGTCCTTTGGGTAATGGGATTGAGGGTTTTTGGTGTGGGATAGGTTTCTGCACATGTGAATCACACAAGTGCCTGGGTAATTTGTTTTTACCCTTTGTTTTAAGTGAAGTGGTAACTGGGTTCTTGGGGTAAATAGTAAACCCTTTGATCCGTTTTTGTAGGAATGGAAATGTGTTTGGCGCATTTCTATTTCAAATGTTTCATTTGCCCAGCTTTGGCCCTTATGTTTTGTGAAAACTAGTCAAACGTGTTATTCAGCAACAAAACTCATATCCCTTTGTTAATATCTTTCACACTTTGGCAATTTTGGCACAAACTTTTGGAAAAAGGTTTCAAAGGGTTGTTTTTGCCATTTTGAGATATTTCAAGGGCTGATCTTGGACATTTTTGATCTTCAAAGGTCTTCAATGTATCTTTGGCTTCATGAGGGACCATAATTGGCAATTTAGAATTCTTGAGGGACTAAACTTGCCTTTTCTTCAAAGTTGAAGGACCATTTGTGTAATTTTGACAAACTTAAGGGACCAAACTTGTAATTATCAATATACATGGGTTTTAACTGTCATTTCTTCATTAAATGAGGATCAATCTTGCATGTCTTCAAGTCTTCAAGGGTATTTGTTGAATAATTCATGATCTAGGGCCCGGTTCTTTGTACGGCTTCGTTTCTCGTGTCCGTTTTTCCTTGTATCTTGTGATCTTTTGTCTTTTTCACGATATCCATACCTAAAGTACACAAGTAAACAAACACAATCATATATATGGTATTTTATGAAATTTTTATGCATTAAAAGCCCGAAAAGAACGATGAGATCATGTATAAATGCCATCTCATCACTCCCCCATACTAAGCCATTGCCGTGCCCTCACGCAATGCTAGAATAAAGTATCTAAGCATCACCAAATTTCAATTTTATTAACCTTTATTGAAGAGTAAAAGACTTGCAACATACTACGAAGATGTGTAAAGACATAATGTATGATTTTCATCACGAAAGTGACTTTTAGGGTCAAAGAATAGAAACAAGTAAATGTCCCTTAGAGTAAACTTCGTCATCCTTGATTGTCATACATTCCATGCTAAGTGGAAAAACGAGATCATTGTTGGTACAAGTCACAATGCTAACACTACTCATACGTCCAAATTGTGTAATACTTTTTATCCCTGCAATCCTAGTTATTATAAAAGGAAATGGGTTACTAGCATTTTTTAACTATTTGTCATGGATCACAAGTGATTCATATTGACTTATTTGAGTAGTTATTAGTCCGAAAGCAAAGTAGCACGATTTAATTGATAGTTAGCCGAAGGACAAAATCTTTTAAAACGGCTTCTCGTGTATCTCCTTAAGTTCATATCTTGGCATAACTCGTTTCACGATTTGAGACCTTTCTCGGACCGATATTTGGCATGTACTTCATACTTCAAATCTTGGGAAGACGTTCTTGAAATTATGGTCTTCTCTTCATTCATTTGGAATTTCTTCACTTGACGTTTTTGAGAGATTCTTCATATTTTGACCACGACTTCATCATTTTTCTTCAATCTTTATCTTGGACTTTGATATACAACGATCCGCCTCCTTTTCAGACTTGGATATATTTATCCTCGTACCTTGTAAGGGTCTTTTTGGATAGACTTTCTCCATGATCTTTAGGGGAGTAATTGCTTTTCGTCGTGTGTCTCGATCCTTCATATTGATTTAGGATTAATGATACTTCACATCATCTTGGATCTTTAGCAACAAAATAGAGCTCCTCATGCCTTGTTAGGGCCTTTTTGGATCTTCACCAATCTTCGCGTCCCGCTTCAATAAGTTATGCCTTGGCTATGAACTCTATTCAACCCCGAGCAACATTTAAACGATCTTGGGCTAGAAGCTAAGTAACCTTTCAAATCGTACGACCTTACTTATTGCAATTTATTATTTCCTAATGCATTGATCTTATGGGAGACAAAGCCACAATTAAAAACATATGAGTTTTTGAAAGAACATTTTCATGTTCTACGTTTAGCATGATCACTTGTCTAACTCTATCATCTCTCGTTCTTCACTATATAAAGACCTCTAATTAAAGAGACTCGTGAATACTTAGCCATGCAAGTCACAATTAAGCCAAATTTGAATTAGCTTTCATTAAGACTATATCAAATCAAAGTTTTGGGTTTTCAAGCCACCTATAGGATCTTGCACTTTCTTGGACTTTTTCATGTTTAGAGAATGCATTTTATAGTTACTTTGATAAGTGACTTTCTAGGATCAATTATAGGAACTTGCGAAAAATTCTTGCTCTTAACCCGAATGAGTTAAGACTTTCGCGTTTTAAAGCTCCCTATATAAAAGTCTAGCAAAACTTGAATTGAGCGGGTTAAGGAATGTAAATGGCTCCAAATTCCCATCAAGTCAAAAATTATCTCTTATTCTACCTATCGGAAAATATACGTTCGTGTCTTAAAAACACTTATGAAAACTAAGAAAAATTTTAAAATTTGGCCATTTTTAGCCTTATTAGCAACTAAACAAAACATTGAAAGTTGGAGAGCGTGAGGGCGTAGCAAAGCAAGTACCTATTCACCCCCCCCCCATACTAAAAGTAAACATTGTCATCAATGTTTCGAGTCTAAGGGTGGAGCACCCCCATACTAGAGACGATGAATCGAATGCTTAGGATCTAGCATGGAAAGGGTGATCAACAATATATCTAAAGTCGTTCATTAAGTATGCTAAAAGATAATTGTTAGAACAATAAAGGATATGTCATGGATTCGTGAAAAACTTCTTCAAGCAAACGATGGAGGCTCACGTAAACGAACACGAGAGTCTTCAATCGTAGATGATGATGATGATGATCTAGATAACACAATCACAAACAACCACGAGACAACGAGTTGAAAGGGTACAAGTCCCCTTATTAGTGAATAGTAAGCATAAAGGATAAGCATGGGATCTCCCCCACGAGGCACCTCGTTTTTGATTACCGAGTCATGAGCTCGACTCGATCCCCTCAATGCTAATTATCATTAGGGAAGGTGACCTGGTCGAGGGCAACCATTGAAGGAATTTCCCCACCAAAGTAGTGCTTAAGCCTATGTCCATTCACATTGAAATTAGGACCATCATCTTGAGCTATCTCGATGGTCCCATACGGAAACACTTGTGTAATGCTGAACGGACCCGACCAACGAGATTTCAATTTTCCGGAAAATATCTTAAGTCGAGAGTTAAAAAGTAACACTTGATCACCAACGTTAAAAACCCGGTTTTTAATTTTTGAATCATGAAACTTTTTAGTCTTTTCTTTAAAAATTAATGAATTTTCATAAGTATTATCTCTTAATTCATCCAATTCATTCAATTGTATTTTCCGGTGATCTCCCGCGGTCTTCAAGTCAAAGTTTGCATGCTTAAGGGCCCAATATGCCTTGTGCTCCAACTCAATGGGCAAATGACAATTCTTCCCATAGACTAACTTATAAGGAGTGCAACCAATAAGTGTCTTATAAGCGGTCCTAAAGGCCCATAAAGCGTCATCAAGTTTGTCGGACCATGAAGCACGGTTTTCTCCAATTGACCTCTCTAAAATCCTCTTCAAAGCTCGGTTCGAAACCTCGACTTGCCCACTCGTTTGTGGGTGATAAGCCGTAGAAAGACGAAGAGTAACTCCATATTTCTTTAGAACCTTTTCGAATTGGTCATTACAAAAATGGGTTCCACGATCGCTTATAATAGCACGAGGGGTTCCGAACAGAGAGAATAGTTGCTTCAAAAACTTCACTACCACACGAGCATCATTAGTGGGCAAAGCCTTAGCTTCCACCCACTTAGAAAGGTAGTCCACCGCGACGAGGATATATTTGTTTCCATGAGACGATGGGAACGGCCCCATAAAGTCTATTCCCCATATGTCAAAAATCTCACACACTTGAATTATGTTTTGCGGCATTTCATCACGTTGAGACGATTTTCCTTGACGTTGGCACGAATCACACGACTTCACAAGTGCGTGTGCATCACGATAGATAGAAGGCCAAAAGAAGTCGGCATCAGACACTTTCTTAGCCGTGAGATTAGCACCGTGGTGACCACCCGTGGGTCCCTCGTGAGAAGCTCTAAGGATATTAGAAGCTTCGGCACCAAACACACAACGTCGAATGAGTTGATCCGCACAAACCCGAAAGAGATAAGGGTCGTCCCAAAAATAGAACTTGACGTCACGAAATAATTTTCGTTTTTGTTGTGTCGTCATACCCTTGATTATGAAATTGCCCGCATGGTAACTTGCAATGTCGGAAAACCATGGGGTGGTGTCTTTAGAATTCACTACACCGAGAGTCTCAAGAGGAAATGTTTTGGTGATTTCCGTGTTCTCGAAAATATCTTTGTGAGGATCTTCTAGACGAGAGAGATGATCGGCTGCTAGATTCTCGGCTCCTTTTTTGTCAAGCACGGTGACATCAAATTCTTGGAGGAGGAGCATCCAACGAAGCAATCTCGGCTTAGCATCTTGCTTAGCTAAGAGATACTTGATAGCCGAATGGTCGGTATATACGATGCTTTTAGTCAAGACGAGATAAGGTCAGAATTTCTCAAAAGCATAGACCACGGCAAGAAATTCCTTTTCCGTTGTGGTGTACTTTAATTGAGCCTCGGTCATCGTCTTACTAGCATAGTGGATAGAACGAAAATGTTTGTCATAACGTTGTCCTAAGACGGCCCCTATAGCATAACCACTTGCATCGCACATGATTTCAAAGGGTAATTCCCAATTAGGAGCAACAAGAATGGGAGCTTCGGTAATTTTCCTTTTGAGAGTTTCGAAAGCTCTAACACAATCCTCATTGAAGTTAAAAGGAGAATCCTTCTCGAGAAGGTGTGTCATAGGTCGAGAGATTTTCGAAAAGTCCTTGATGAAACAACGATAAAAGCCCGCGTGGCCTAGGAAACTCCTAACTCCCTTAACGGTTTTGGGATGAGGTAACTTGGTGATGACGTCTACCTTAGCTTTATCGACCTCAATCCCCGCTTTCGACACCTTATGTCCAAAGAAGATTCCTTGTCTACACATAAAATGACATTTTTCCCAATTAAGCACAAGATTGGTTTCTTCACAACGTTTTAACATTTGCTCGAGATTAGATAAACACGACGTGAACGAATTGCCAAACACCGAGAAGTCATCCATAAACACTTCCATCGACTTCTCGATCATATCGTGAAAAATCGCCATCATACACCGTTGAAACGTACCCGGTGCATTACAAAGTCCGAAAGGCATCCTACGATAAGCGAACGTTCCATAAGGACACGTAAACGTAGTCTTCTCTTTATCACGAGGGTCGATAGGGATTTGAAAGTAACCGGAAAACCATCTAAAAAGCAATAGAATGCATTTCCCGCGAGTCGCTCCAACATTTGATCCATGAAGGGCAAAGGAAAGTGGTCTTTACGAGTGGCGTCATTTAACTTTCGGTAGTCAATACACACCCTCCAACCGGTCACAACACGAGTGGGAATTAACTCGTTGTTTTCATTAGGCACAACGGTCATTCCTCCCTTTTTAGGGACACAATGGATTGGGCTCACCCATGGGCTATTGGATATAGGATAAATCATTCCCGCGGCAAGGAGTTTCAACACTTCCTTTTTAATGACATCGTGAATTTTGGGATTCACCCTTCTTTGACTTTGAATTGCGGGTTTGTAGTCCTCCTCCATTAAAATCTTGTGAGTACAAAATTTTGGGTCAATACCATTAATGTCGGATATTTTCCACGCAATTGCCCCTTTATGAGCCTTAAGAACTTTTAAGAGCTCAGTTTTTTCATCATTAGCAAGACCTCTTGCAATAATAACCGGCAACTTGTCATCACCTTCCAAGAATGCGTATTCAAGGTGAGAAGGAAGATCTTTCAATTCAAGGATAGGTGGTTCCTCGATTGAAGATTTTGGTTCAACACTCATAACTTCCATCGGCGGAAGAAATGGTGGAATAGAAGTATCATCACTAATCAACACCTCATCTTCATTGTCGATTTCATTTTAAGTGAGATCGCCTCCTTGGAATGGAGTCAGATTTGGTGTGGAATTAGCAAGAATCGGATCCAAAATAGTGCGATTGCCACTTGACGAGCTATCGGAAAAACCTAACACTTCTTGTGAAAACTCATCGCAAACCACATCAACGATGTCAATGTGATTGATGGTAGCGATTGCATAAACATGAGAAGGTTTCGAGTTTTGAGTAGCGTTTATAACAAGTTCCTCTTCGTTGAATCTCAAAGTGATAGTTCTTGCATGAACATCGATAAGCGATCTCGAAGTTTCTAAAAATGAACGACCTAAAATTAGAGGAACTTGAGGATCCGCGGGGATGTCAACTACTATAAAATCAACGGGATAGTAGAACTTCCCCACTTTCACGAAAACATCTTCGGCTACTCCACATGCTAAAATCATAGAATGATCGGCCATCTCGATAGACATGTTCGAAGGAATAAGAGCCGGAAGCGAAAGCGATTTCCAAATGGAAAATGGCACCAAATTAATGCTCGCACCAAGATCGGCCAAGGCGAGGCATTCTTTCATATCTTGTATGTCACAAGGAATGAGAAACTTTTCGGGGTCAGCAACGTTTTCCGGTATGCGGTTAAGATAAACCGAAGAACAATTAGCAAGCTTTGAAAGCTTTTTATTATCGCTCATCATACTTTTAAAAGTGGAAGCGAAACGAGGCATATACAACAACGCGTCGGCTAAACTCACATCAAAATGCACTTGTTGAAACATTTTTATAAAAAGCTCGATTTGTTGTTTGTTACGTTCTTGCAATTTCTCTTTGTTTCGTCTCGAAGGGTAGGGTAAAGGTGGTGTGGATTGGTCATTAGGCAACGGCCTTGGAAACTCGGGTTCCACAATTGGTATTGGTTCAACCGTAGGTGTGGTTTGAGAAGTACTTCGTGGGATTGTAATGTGCTCCTTTTCGACCATCACCTCGGGTTCTTTCTCGATTTCCTTCTCCGTAGAAGTACTTGGAAGAGAGATTGGTTCCTTGAAAGTTTTACCACTTCGTGTAGTAATAACCTTCATTTCTCCCTTCGGGTTTGCAATGGTATCACTAGGAAGACCACCCGAGGAAGAGGGTTTACATATGATTGCTTCAAACATCTTAGCCATTCGGTCCTCAAATTTTGATTGCCTAGCATCCGCTTTTAATAACTCTTGCTTAATCTCATGTTGTCCTAATTCCATCTTTTGTTGATTTTGTTGAAGACGTTGGACATTTCCTTCCATTTTATTTGCATGAGTTTTAAGTTCATTAGCAAGTTCATTTTTAAGCTCGTTTTTCAACTCGGATCTTAAGCTAATCATCTCACGTTGCATGTTATCAAATTTAGCATCATTTGCTTTAGCATAATCCAAAAATTCTCCTTGAAGATTTTTAGTGTGAGCATTTTGAAAACCTTGTGTAGTGTTTTGAAAATCACGATTTTGGTTTTGATTAGTGACTTGTCCATTCCCATTTTGATAATTCCCCTTGTTGTAGTTACGTGAATTGCCTTGGTAATTACCACCTTGGTTGTTGTTTCGATAGTTATTAGCATTTTGATTTGGTGGAGCTTGATTTGGGCGGGAACCTTGACCGTTTTGGTTGTAAGTTCCTGTGGCTACATAAGCACTCGAAGTGTTACCATCCGCGGTAATGCACTCGGAAAGATCATGAGCTCCACCACAAGACAAACAACTCTTAGCAACCGCTCTAACCGAAGCGGAATTTGAAGCTTCTTGAGCTTTCCAATGGGACATAAGATTAGCAAATCTATCAAAAAACCGATTTTGCTCATTAGCTTCATCATGTAAGGCATTAATGCTACGAGACGATGACGATGATGACGAACCCAAATTGGCAACACTCGGTGTGTTACGAGGGCTATAAACCTTAGATCTATTCTCGATGATTTGTAAAGCCTCACTGGTCGTATTGCACAAAAAATTATCACCCGCGGCGGCATTCAAGTAATCTCGTTCATGATCATTAAGCCCATTATAAAAAATATCAATTTGATGTAATTCCGAAAAATCATGGTGTGGACATTCATGTAACATTTCTTTAAAGCGTTCCCATGCCATTGAAAAACTTTCAATATTTCTTTGCAAAAATCGTGAAATCTCATTTTTTAAATGTGTTGTTTTAGATGGTGGAAAAAACTTGTTCACAAACTTAGAAACGAGATCACCCCATGTTAAAATCGAATTTGGCGGTTCTTTCTCAAGCCAAATTTTTGCGGGTCCATCTAACGAGTATGGAAACAACATCATCTTAATGGCGTCATGTGGAACATCCTTAAACTTGCTAGTAGCGGTGAGACGGTTAAAATTCCTAATGTGATAGTGCGGGTTGTCTTTCTCATGACCTCTAAACTTATTTGCTTGCAACATCGACATTAAACCCGTCTTAATCTCGAAATTCTCCGCAAGGATGGCGGGAATCACAATAGCCTCTCCAAAACCCTCGGTGGGTGCTTGTAGCAACTCCATCATAGTACGATTAGCCATGACGACTTCTTGTTCTACAATAGGTTCAACAATTGGAGGTTGTTCTTCAATCAACGTCTCTTGATTGGCTTGCTTTTGAAGACGTTTACGAGCTTGTTTTGCTTGATTACGAGTGATCATAAACTTCATGAAGAATGGGAGGTGAGCAAAGAAGATTCTTTTTGGGTGTTTTGTGAATTTTCAATTTTTTTGTGTTTTTGATTGTATTTAATTTTTTTGGATTTTGGTGTTTCTTCGTAGACAACAATCTACAAAATCTCTTCTTGAATCAAACTCTTGATTAAAGAAGCCTCAAAGGAATGAAAACGATCACGTGGAGTGAACGCCTTCGAATGACTTTAGAACTTTTGTGAAAACCAAAGTTTTCAAGAGGTTTTAATCACAAAGAAACCAAGCAAATATATTATACGTAATAATACTTTGGGCGGCAAAACCCTCGATTAGCCTTCAATCTCAAAATACTCACAAGCAAGCGGGGAAACGAGGCGGCGCGAAGCACTTAAGAGCCTTTTTCCTTAGGGTATATTTTATAATACCCGCCTTATACCCACCTTATAGTTTGTATTTTTCAAAATCGAGCTTCACGAAAGTATTTATCTATTTTTGCCTTTTTCTTTTTTGTTTGAGATTCGAATACAATAATTAGGAGATCAAATCCCAATTAAGGTTGTGTTTTTAAACTTTTGGAGATATTGTTTATTTGTTGTGATACTTAATACAATATAGTAATAATATTTTCACGAGAAAAACCAAGAAAACCGATAATACGTATTAGTAGATTTCTATTAATACAAATACTATTTTGGTTAATATTAAAAACAACAATACAAATTAATCACGACACACCTCCCCGGCAGCGGCGCCAAAATTATTTTGGTAAATTACACCTCTTGTTTAGGAAAACAAAAGAGAGTAAATGAGCGGTAAGTATCGAGTGATGATTTAGGAAAATCATGCACTAATGACCCTTATGAGTTCCAAGTTCGTTTCCCAAGGAGGTATATGTGTGTGACTAAGATGTAAATGATTTGAGATTAATATTTGGTTTAGAAGGGGATGAGAAAAGAAGATGACGAAGACGTGAAAATAATACTACGACGACAAAACGTAAAACCGTAAAAACTACAAAAATAAAAAATAATTCTAAAAATTACCAAAAATTCACCAAAAATCAAAATAAATAAACTAAGAGTTTACCAATGATCAAAACTTTTCAAACCTTTTAAATAATTAAATATTCAATTTTTAAATGCTAATTAAAGCCCTAAAAATCAAATTAATTATCAAAAAGCCCAAATAAAGATTTTTCAATTGGTAAACCTCTAAAATGACCTAAAAAGATTAAAAACTATTTTTAGAAATTTTTAAACTACTAAAAACTATTTAAAATGATTTAAAAACTATTGAAACTTAAAATAAGTATAAAAATTAATCTAAAAGTGATAAAATTATTCTAAAAGTTGCTAAATTCCTATTTTAATGTACTAAATCTAAGAAAAATGAAAAAAGTTCGAAAATGTGAAATTTGAAAAATAATAATAAAATAATATTAAAATAATATTAAAAATCCAAAAATTATAAAAAATTCTAAAAACTTGCAAACTAGTTTATTTTAGCCTAAATAATCAGAAAATCAATGTGAAATGACCAGAATACCCCTATTGGGCCCTCAAATGGGCCAACACCTAAAACAGTCAACCTTAATGGGCTTTTTAGCCCAAAAAGTCAAACTTGGCCCAATTGACTTGGAAAAGCCCTATCTGACTCAAAATTTAATTCTAAGCACAATATTCTAAAGGCCCAAAAGTTGAATGTGAGCTTATCACAGCTTAATAAGCAAACAGCTTATCCTTATTGGGCTTTTTAGCCCATTAAGCAATAAGCTAATGCCATAAGCTCTAATTTGACACACAACCTTCTTTTGGGATGCTTATGAGATCTGTAAAAAGAAATTTGAAAAAGCACACTCAATAAGCCAGAAATAAGCAAAGTATTATTTCACTAAAAGACAAAATAGTCGTTTTTGAGAAATAAGGCTCCTTAGGACTTGATTCAACTTGCAAAAGATCACAAATGGACTCAATAAGCCAAAACAATCAACAAAATTCCAATAAGCAAAACCAATAAGCCAGAATAAGCCAATAAGCACTTATGAAAAAGTCAATTAAGTTGGTTTTCTAGTCAAAACCTAAAGTCAACCCACCAAATGCTCCAGTATGAACAAATGGGTCAAATAATGAGCACCTATTACAAAATCCAAGTTGTTGCTGGTTAAAATAAGCTGACACCAATTTAACACTAGCAGTGGTAACCAGCAGGGGAAAGGAGTTCCCACTGCTTTGACTATTTGACTAAGCTTTTTAGAGAGTTTCAGTTGGATTCAATTGGAAACAAGGGCACCCTTGTGATCAGTGAACCACAAGGATTCAATAGCAACAAGAAAATCCAAATTTGGTTCACAAAATAAGCCACAAATGATCAAACAGTCACCAGATCATGCACAGACATGGAAATAAGCAGTTATGCACTTAATAAGCAGATTTAGCAAGAATCAGCCAACCAAACTTAACAGGATGCACACACAAGCTATATTAACTATGAATAAGCACAAATCAACTTATAACAAACACTGAATCAAAGTAAACAACAAGATCAAAGCATAAACAGTTACTGATAAGAATATGAACAATATGCAAACAAGTTTGCTGATATATTTGACACTAGATTCAATTTCAAGCAGTCAAATCTCTTCTCCTGGTGTGATTAACTAAGGTTTAGCACTTGTTAGCCCTAGCCTAATCTTAGATCTAGGTGTCCTCAAAATCCTAGCCAATTTTACCAAGTAACCAAGATTTTATAGCCCTTTTTATGAATCTATGTGTTTCAAACCACAAAACCTGCAAACAGATGAACAATAGCAACCAAATAACAGATACTAACACTTGCAAACACAAAACCACCTCTTAGCAAACCACAAATCCAAATCATGCAGTTGATCCAAACACCCCTTAATCAACTACTTAACAAAGAAACTTGTGATTTTTACTAATAACCTACTGATTTTAATGATCAAAAACACTTACAAGGTAGCAACTAACAGAATCAAACTCAAAAATTACCAGCTTAAACACAAGAACACAAAATCAAAGCACCAAATCCAAAACAGGAAGTAACATGAAATTTTGAGAGGAAACTTAAACAAGAGATTATACCTGCCCTCCACAACATCCCAGGAGGGCCAGCTATGCTCCTTGGACCTTGTTCAACAACTAGAACAAGACCAAGGTACTTCAAATAAGAAGATCAAAGCCTACTGATGTTCAAAGTAGAACAAGGCTTTGATTATGATATGTCTTCAACACAAAACAGCAAACAACTCAACCAAAGGCTTAGAACTCTTCCTAGGCTTGGTGTCAACAAGCTTGAAGGAGCTCAAGGCTTATGGCTAAGGGTTAGTACACAATGATAACCAAAAATCAGAAACCAGGATTTCAAGGTTTTTGAACCTTGAAAACCTTATAAACCAAGACGTGCCTTAACCACAAGATTAAGGAAGGTCTAAACAATCAAATGGAACTCAGATTTAGGCTATTCTAACACCAACTTAAAATCAATCACAAAAGAGAATTCAAAATTTTAAGAAATTCAAATTTTATTAACTTAAAAAGGAATTACAAAGATTGATAGCCTAAAACTGGAACAAAGGGACTCTCACATGTTGAGGTCTCCTTTTATAGGCAAATGCCTGGATAACACTATTCATAAACCCTAGAAGTGAAATTCCGCATTTGTCCTTGAGGTCTTCTAGACGTTTCTTGGTTGTGAGCTGTCCAAAGTGATCAAGGGCGTTCATTTTAGCTTTGGAATGAATCAAGGATCCTTAGCTGTTGATTTGGACACGTAGGATGACTTAGAGAGTAAGTTGCATTTTTATTGGTTGAGGAGGTTGAGTGTGGGGTCCTTTGGGTAATGGGATTGAGGATTTTTGGCGTGGGATAGGTTTCTACACATGTGAATCACACAAGTGCCTGGGTAATTTGTTTTTACCCTTTGTTTTAAGTGAAGTGGTAACTGGGTTCTTGGGGTGAATAGTAAACCCTTTGATCCGTTTTTATAGGAATGGAAATGTGTTTGGCGCATTTCTATTTCAAATGTTTCATTTGCCTAGCTTTGGCCCTTGTGTTTTGTGAAAACTAGTAAAACGTGTTATTCAGCAACAAAACTCATATCCCTTTGTTAATATCTTTCACACTTTGGCAATTTTGGCACAAACTTTTGGAAAAAGGTTTCAAAGGGTTGTTTTTGCCATTTTGAGATATTTCAAGGGCTGATCTTGGACATTTTTGATCTTAAAAGGTCTTCAATGTATCTTTGGCTTCATAAGGGACCATAATTGGCAATTTAGAATTGTTGAGGGACTAAACTTGCCTTTTCTTCAAAGTTGAAGGACCATTTGTGTAATTTTGACAAACTTAAGGGACCAAACCTGTAATTATCAATATACAAGGGTTTTAAGTGTCATTTCTTCATTAAATGAGGATCAATCTTGCATGTCTTCAAGTCTTCAAGGCTATTTGTTGAATAATTCATGATCTAGGGCCCGGTTCTTTGTACGGCTTCGTTTCTCGTGTCTGTTTTTCCTTGTATCTTGTGATCTTTTGTCTTTTTCACGATATCCATACCTAAAGTACACAAGTAAACAAACACAAGCATATATATGGTATTTTATGACATTTTTATGCATTAAAATGCCGAAAAGAACAATGAGATCATGTATAAATGCCATCTTATCAGGCGTCCCTTTAGCTTTTGGCCATTTATTATATTTATCATGTGGGGCGTATGGGTGAATCCTATTTACATGTTTCAGTTAGGATTTCATGGTGAATGTGGTGTGTGCCTCGCATCCTTCACAAGGAGTTGATCCCTCCTACCCAGAACCAGTATATTAAATTAGAGGCAGCCCCTCTAATTTGCATGATGAGGTCACCCCTCCAAGTATTCATGCACGGTGGATTTTTATGACCTATATTGGCTAATGGTAAAATATGTTAAACAGTTTTTCAGAAGATAAACATAAGGCTTTTCAAACTATAACACCAGTTTTATGAACATGTTCTAGGTTTTACAGGACTTATACAATTCCGCTGCTATTAAGTCTTTATTATTTTTTAGTCATGTATTCTATGTCTATATCCGTGCACTGAGCATTTTGCTCAGCCGTTACTTTCCTTTCCATGTCCCAAAACGGCAGGTACCCTAGGAAAGACTCGAGCATTTGGAGGACTTGCATAGGATGGAAGCTGCTAGAGACTTGTTTTCCTTTTTGCCTTCATATACTTATGCTTGCTTAGTCTTTCATTCATTTATCTTGCTTTATTATGTTTTAGGCTTATGTTTGGGAACCGATGTTTGATTCCGGTTTACCCTATGGTCATGTAATGTTTAGACATTTATCCTTGTATGCTTTGATGACACGCCATAATGACCCGTGACATTCCATTATCAAAATGGGGTGTTAAAATTATGGGTAGTGGGGTGTTACAGTTTCCCCACTAGTGGAATCCTATCGTATGCCGAGGGGTTGCATACGGGGAATCCTAATAAGGAAAGAATGTCCATACTGAAAAGACGGGAATCCGTACCTTATGTCCATGAGCTTCGACCTGTAGGCTCTAAAACTTGACCTGTGACTAGTGGGTAGTCACCAGGAGCTTCCTAAGCCAACGTTCGTTATTCTACCTATTGATGTTTTCAGCGTATTGTTGTTTTAACCTTGATGTTTTCAGCACCTTGAGGTTTTAACCTTGATGTTTTCATCGATATTGTTTTACTAATATGGATGGACAACCGTCATTCATACTTAGTTATGTGTCATTTTTTCATGCATAATGTTCCTCGTGAACTATGGCTATGTGGACTGAACCCCAGTAGTTCATAATTAGTCACAAACAAATTTTTCTGATAAGTTTTGACAGATGAGTTTCATTTATTTATGTTCATGTATCATTGTTGCAGGGATTATGACTAAGTAATGGTTGGTACAGGACTGGCCCTATTTAGTCGCATGTGCTTTTATCGAAACTTTTAACTTTGGGACCGACCCATAGGCGTCCCCTCGCCGTGTCTTTTGTTTAGGAACCGACCCATAGGCGTTCCCTCGCACATATAAAGGTTTTTATAAACTACATTATACATTCATGCACTGTTTTTCATGCATAAAGTTTTTCTCATGATTTATTGGCATAATTGTTTTTCATGTCCCCTCATAAGTTATTATGTTTTTATGTCAAGTATGATGTCATACTGTCGTGGTTAACTTCGGTTTCATGCTGATTATGTTATACACTCCTTCACATTGAGTTGTTCCATGTTTCTTCATAATGACTGGGTCTTCACGTGATTATGTCTTACGTCTCTTTTGTTGTCTTTGCTTCCATGCAAGACACTGTTGGAATTATTGTAAATTCTGCTTTCATGATAGTCATGGTTGGTTTTCATTGATCATGCTTTCAGGCAAATCATCTTGAATTTTGTGTAACCACACTTTAACGTTTCTATATGCAACCAGAATGAAGTATATACTGGCATTGCCTGGTTATCATGATGGTTTTCCTAACCGTTTAGCCAATATACTTTCCTTAAATCATGACAAATGATCGACCCCATACCGATCATTTCATGTGCATTCCGTGTGTACTCCATGTACCGTATTCCATGTGTATTTAACATACCTTAATCCATGTGTATTTCACTTGCAATACTTCACGAGTATTCGCTAGTCGAGTCTGAATCATCTCAGGCGTATTTTAAATTGCTGATATTCTACAAGATTGCTGATGCTGCTCATAACTTGGAGATGTTACTAAGGGTTGATGCTGCTAACGTTCGGAGACGCTACGAGATGCGGATGCTGTTCACAATCTGAAGATCCTACAAGACAAAGAAAAAGGCGTCAGAGCAAAGCAATTGAACGAGAAGATGCTTCACCATCAGACGATTTCCATCAATCATTGTCCCTAATTCTTAGTTACATGTCACACGTCATTCAGCTGTCATTTCAGCCATATGAGTGCAAACCGGTACCAGTCGGCCACTCAGCTGAATAGTTACATGAATCACGGTCATGAGAATGACCATCATGGAACTGACAGGCAGGACGATAATAACCACTACTATGACAACAACTATCCTAGAAATCGTAACCGAGGCTCCGGCCACGGACGTGATCAGACATACAAAGGATCAGTAGTCCAACCGATCCGCCAAGTCTGGCATAATAACCTAATATTGTAATTCTATTGTTTTACGTCTCGAGACACATATCAAGACATCAGTCAAGACACATGTCTCACGTATACCTTCTGAAGACACATGTCAAGACATCAGTCAAGGCACATGTCTCACGTATACTTTCTGAAGACACATGTCAATACACCAGTCAAGACATATGTCATGCTTATAGTTCCAAGACACGAGTCAAGACACATGACTCACGTCCAACTATGGAACATTTCTAAGAAATTCAGGGTACCCTCCAAGGGTATATCCATTTTGTTGTGCCATGTATTAATCAGGCCATAAGAATCTCAATACCATTACCGGCGCATCAGTGAGAACTGTCACGTTGCCGATGTCACTTTCATTTCTTTCACCATATTCCATATATTCATGACCATGAAGGACGCCTTTCGTATTCCCACGTATACGAAGGTTTTCCTTCAGCTTAATGATGAGATCCAAGCTGCTAACGCATTTCCTTGGACACACACGAGATGAATTTTATCCTAATTATGGACTATGAACAACACACCATGCTACGATTCATAATTATGTACAGTAATGTTCAAGCTCCTGAATACATTCAGCTTGATTTTCCATTCAGGAAAATCTGTACAAATTATCTATGCTTACAAGCATGTGCGTTGTTAGCCATGGTCGCTAAAAATTATCTATGCTTATAAGAAGGAGTTTCTAGGAACTCATAGCAAATTCATCAGTGTTTTCATTGAAGATAACCTGATTTCCTCTAAGCCTAGAGAAGAATAGGAAGACCATATCTCCACTATGTTGCAAATTCTATGACAAGTGAAATTTTACCCTGGAAATTTTTTCCAATATCAATTCTGTTTGATTACAGCGACACGCTGAATCACATGGGTTCCTACGGTTAATCTTACCATGACTCAGCTTATGCGTAAAGGAGAGAACCCTACACTACATTAGGTGTTCTAGAAAATCCTACGCTAGGAGAAGTCTTGATTTAGAGACTGAGAGTTTCGCAAAACTCCTATGTATCAAGTTCTACGAAGCAAGATACAACATTCATATCTAGGTACCTGACATACCAACAGGTTAAGATAGGACACCAACAGACTGGGATGGTTTCATCATCTGAAATTGTAAATTGAAATGGGACGAGATCTCCATGGATTTTGGTTACCAGACTAACGCAAACTCAGAAGAAGCATGATGCTATCTAGGTTATTGCAAACAGTTTGATCAAGTCTGTAGAATCCATACATCCGCAAGGATTTCAGAACCAACAGATTGATCAGACATGTTATAGCCAAGGCTCATCCGATCACTTGGCAATCCCTCAGTCATCGGGTCAGACAAAGATTCGCAATTGTGCTCCTTATTTACTTCGCGTCCTCATTCTAATTCCACGACTTGCTTTCACGCTCGCGTTCATGACACTATTCACGTTCATGATCGTATCTTGGCTTACGATTTTACGTTCATTTTCCTCATTCTGGGAAGTTTTTCAAGAACTTGAGAGACCAGACCCAAGTTTAGTATAACTCCCTATCCTCAGATAGACGTTTCTCGTCATATACTATGTCTCACCTTGTAGCGTTTGGCGTTACCGCCATTATATTCTATGTTCACGATATGTTTCACATGTCATGTTCATTCCACGTTCCTCATATCATGATCAAGAGATGTTACACGTATCATGGATCACGATATGTTTACTCATACTACACTCGCCATATCTCCACGTATCACGTTCAATAATTTTCACGTATCACGTTCAAAAATTTTCACGTACTACGTTTCCTTATGCCTTGCGCATCGTTGCTAATTATCGGTTAAGTTAGAATGTTTTGCACGACGTTTCAGTTGCTCTTATACTTTAACTTATATTTTCCTCGATCGAATCTAGGGGATCTTCATTCCGTTGATAACCAAGAATTTCTTTGTATTCCAAGTCAAGGTCAGGAGGACCAAGATTTATCATTAGTGTCACGATCTTCTGAAGGAACCGTTCCAAGAGGGAGGCCACTTGGAAACGGACAAGTTCATCCGGACTTCTTATCCGTTTTCTCTTATCAATTAGATAGGTCCTTTCAGTCACGTCACGTTCCATGTCCTTTCAACACATGTCACGTTCCACGTTCCTTCTACCATGTCACATGTACGTTCATTTATCTTACATACCCTCTCAGTTTGATTCGGGTATGTTTCTCTTTCAGTTACGTTATCTATAATTCGGGGACGAATTATTATTTTTAGGGGGGAAGAGTTGTAAAACCCGCATGCTCTTACCATGCATAATACCCTTACGATCGTACGTACTAGATTAAAACTTTCCTATTATAGCATGACTACGTTTACATGTTAGGATTTTACGTATTACATACGTGTTAGAACACGATAAGTATTTATTACGTACGAACACGTAATAATTATTTAAACACTAATTAATCACGAACATGCGATCATGAAATCATGAACGTAATTTAATCACGAGCTAATATTAATTACGTATATATATATATATATATATATATATATATATATATATATATATATATATATATATATATATATATATATATATATATATATATATATATATATATACATATATATATATATATATATATATATATATATATATATATATATATATATATATATATATATATATATATATATATATACTAGTTGCAAAACCCGTCCGATGGACGGGTATGACTTCTTACGTTTATTTAACTTTTTTCTTTGTAAACATTTATTTTTAATATCTTATTGATGGGTATGACTTCTTATTGTTGTTAAACTTATTTTTATTTGCTAAATATTTGTTTGTAATTTTTTTAGTATAGTTTCTTTTAATGCATTATTAGTCGTGATAACTCGTGTTTATTGTCTAAGTTTTTTATTTACGATTTTAAATGTTTGTAAGTTTTTTGTTTGGGTAAACATTGTTTGTGTTTTTTAAGCATATTGTTGTTCATTAAATGTTTTATTAAGTATATTTTTTAATTTATGATTAGTCGGCATGATTGTTTTATTTACTGTTATGTTAAAATGTATTAGGTTGTTTTTCTGTTATATATAAATGTCTTTTTCAGATTTATTGAACGCACAACAGTAAAATGAGATTAGTGTTCATTCGATATAAAAAAGTAAAAATTAATAAAAGATTCATACACACATACATGACACCTATGGATATTTTTGACAGGCCCGGATATGCACCTGTGCGGATTGTGCAACCGCACAAGGTCCAAGAATTTTAAGGTCATCAAATCAGAATAAAACAGTACCAAGTATATGTGTAGCTAAAGTATATTTTTTAAATTTTTGTTGTGTACGGCCCATTGACTTAGACCTAGATAGTCAATTAGTACACGTACAGTAGCATTAATGGCTATATACATATATATATATATATATATATATATATATATATATATATATATATATATATATATATATATATATATTTATATATATATATATATATATATATATATATATATATATATGTATATATATATATATATATATATATATATATATATATATATATATATATATATATATATATATATATATATATATATATATATATATATATATATATATATATATATATATATATATATATATATAATGAAGTACATAACTTTTATATCATCCAGTGATGTATTAGAAAAGTACCAGATTGCTATATTTTTTCACTTGTTTTAAAAAAATCAGATTGCTATACTTTCATAGACAATAAGATCTTGAATAAAAAATTTCGATTTTAGAGGGCCTCTTTTACAATCACGGCATAGGGCCCTAGAAAACCACAAGACGGCCCTGGTTATTGATTTAGTGTTAGTTTTTTTGAAAAAAAACTAATGTTTTCTAAATGAACTTAAAATACACACTGTCTATAAAAATCTGTCCCCGCTCTTTATTTTAATTCACCTTTTTACTATATTATACTAAAGTTAAAAATATTTGTGCATCCGATCATATTAGGTATTGACTTCGTTTATGTCGTTATATACACGGGTATAAAAAACAGAATGCACAACAGTAACATTTTCAATTAAGAGATCGAGTTTGATCACTAATACGTACTACATCTTTCCTAAAATTATAGTTCACTTTTTCTTTTCAAGTAATTCTGAATTAGTTGGTATTTCTAAAAATAAATAAGAAGTTTAGATCAAAATTACTATATTACCTTTAGTTGAAATTATAATTATAAATTTAAATTAATCGGTTAAGAATAAAATTGTATTTATGAAAAATATAAAAAAAATAATTGTAATAATTTTGAAACAAAAAGAGTATCATATACCTTTCTCAAGGACCATATAAATTTTCTATGGTGCAAAATTTATTGCCTCACACGCTTTCATGTTTAACAGCGAAAGTAGTGTTGTGCATTAAGATATCACTCACTTTCATTTACTCCTATGGATTTTTTACACGGTTCTCTATTTGTAGGTTCTAATTCTCCTTTTAATTGAGCCTATATTATTTGAATGTTATATGTAATACATAATTAAAGCTTAAATTAAAATATAAATATACACAAGCACCTTTAGGACACATATCTATCTATAACTACATTATATTTTTTAGTCAATTTTATTTGTTAAATATAGCAAACCATATGATTTTTTCGAATAATTTTTTATAACAAATTTTTGTAACAACATATTAAAACAATATTTTTTTAAGTAAGATATATATTTATTTATTTATTATTTTCATAATCTATGTTCACTATATTTTTTAAAATTTTGTACTCTTTAATGCAATATCAAATTTGATAAGTAAAATAGTAACATTTGTTCGCTCCAAAAATAATTATTTAGTACTCACCGTCGTATTGTGCGGGATCTATGCTAGTATGATCAAATGGATATATGTTGTTGCTTAAACTGCTATTGTTTAGCATTCTTTCATATTACGAAGATGAGCTTCTAAACAGTTCATTTGTGTGATATAGACTTAACAAAAATATAGCTTTGTGATTGTAGCATGTCCTACAAGTAAAATAAATGCTTCTGGTTGTGCAAATCGCAGTTTTGCTTCTGGCTGTGCAAACACCCGATAGCTTTCTTATAAGACCCATGTCATTTTTAGTTAGAGATCATTTATATGTATTACACTATCTTGCCATTTTTTTTCTTGGCCTACATATGGAAGTTACTTCAACCAGAAGATCAAGGCAACAACAAAAAACAACATTCACAAAAAAAATTATAAACCAATACTTCTTTAATGTACATTTCTAGTATTCTAGCTGAACATGATCAAGCTCATAAGGTGACAACCGAATTACGTCAGTTCCATAATATCTATAAGACCCTATAAAACGATAGATAAATACAGTAAATACACGTATGATATGGAATTACACTATATAATTACATTGGTCTAATTAAATAACTCATCAAACTAAAAAGAACAGTGGGTAAAATATCGGTGTAATGCTAAACTTCACCTCTTTGAAACCAATTTTCTTTTTCAAATATCACCTCAAGCTCACGAACTGGCCGAAAAATTATGTGTTGGTAACTGAAGTTTTCTATATATACATAAATAGCGGATAATCTGTGATCCGTCTGCAATCTGCATAATGGAAATTTCCATACACAAAAATTTATTAAATAAAACAATCTTAAATCCTTGAACACATATATTGATGTTAAAAGAATATACCTCATATCAGCCAAGTAGCAATCAGCCAATGCGAACTCGTCCATAGTTGTTTCCGATTCCTATATCATCATTTTTTTGAATCACTATCTTGAGGACCACATTAACATCATTGTTACAATCCTGTAAAAGTTCAGTTGCAAAAGCATAAGCATTTCTTTGGTGCTTAATCATGGATGAATAAAGACGTAAAGAAAGAGGTTTCTATGTACGTTTGTCGCATTAAGCATAAAGCACTTACTCTGTATGCAAGTCTAAATGGGAGACCTGAGCAAGTTCTAAGTAATTTGGAAACTCTGAGTAAAAAAAAAGCTTTAGTCAGTTTAGTTGGATTATCATGCTATTATATCTTGATTATTTTAAACCATTAGATGGCAACCCTCGACAATGTGGCACTTACTTATGGAAGGATGCCTAAATACATAGTATAAGGTGTTTCAGTTTAAGAATTATGTGTATGTGTTGGAGAGAGCGAGGGAGAGAGACCGAGAGTACCTCACAAAGACAACGGATTCCTACTCTCCCAAATTAAACAGAAACTTTAACTTTCATTATAACGATCTCCCAATCTCAGAAATTCAAATCACACGCATATGAGACCGCAGTGATGCAAGGACACCCATTTATCTTTAACAGTTGGAAGAATCTTCATTTTCTTTTCCTCTATACTCTTCTTCAAGTAGTCAATATCTTGCACACACATAATATTACATCGCAACCAGAAATTATGTAGAGTAAAATAGTCTGCTTCGTTTCAGGGCACTAAGTGTAAAAAAGCCCTCATCATACAACTTAAAAAGGTTAAAATATGAGTTTTAGTAGTACACCAAATTTCTATACCAGTTATGATTTTCCTTAAAAACAGATGTAACATTTTTGACCATGTTTATCAAGAACTGTTACGGCTGTAACCAATCGATTAGTTTGTACATGTGCGTGTTATTTTAAAATTAAAAAGTAAGAACTTACAGGGTTGGACTCGAGGGCTCTCAGCTCTTAACGATACATAAAGCATCATGAAAAGCCCTATCCATCTCATCAAGCATTCTGTCATTAGCACCTCTAAGAATTAAAGAAATAGGTTGGACTCGAGGGTTCTCTTAACGATACATAAAGCATCATGAAAAGCCCTATCCATCTCATCAAGTATTCTGTCATTATCACCTCTAAGAATTAAAGAAATATGTTGATAAAGAATAAGTTAATATACAAAAAAAAATATTGACGAAAACACATGGTCAAAAGATTTCCTAAACTAACGGGTAAACATTTTGATCAAAATCGATAATGAATTAAATCACATACCTTTTAACGTGTATGAGAATGGAAATGAAATCTGGTCTAATACTCCATCAAGGATGAAATCTGGTCTTCTAGTTGTACTTCCTGTATCATGGATCTGGAAAAAGTATGTGTACCTTCTAGTGCTTCTGGGAAAGGTCAAAGTTGGTAAGGATATTTGTCTTCAATCTCGGCTAATACTTCATTGCAATATTGTCATTATGTTCACTTCATCGCTAAAACAGGATCTTTAAAGTCTACATTTTAACGGGTCAGTGCCGAAGCTGCCATTTCGACCTGTTATAATTATAC
This sequence comes from Glebionis coronaria, assembly GCA_025667525.1. NCBI lineage: Eukaryota > Viridiplantae > Streptophyta > Magnoliopsida > Asterales > Asteraceae > Glebionis > Glebionis coronaria. The sequence continues at coordinate 191,476,673 of CM046880.1, forward strand.
TGAACACATTATTTATATTATTGACATAAAGTTTTTAACGCTTACCCAACCCGCCCTGTTAAGACCCATACTTAGGATTACCTATTTCAACCTGATTTGACTCGTTACCCTACTCATCATAAGAACTGAACAAATCCAAAAAAGCCTTTCATATTTATCAAGTTACAATTGCTCAACCTTTTAAAGTTTCAGTATTTAAAAAATAGTTGAGCACATCAATTTGCAGCCTCCTAAAACACCATTTTACAGGTGCAGTTTTACAGCGGCCCCAAACAACCCACTCATACCACTAAAAAGACCCTATAAAAAATATTTTCAAGATCAGTTGAAGAATGCAAGAAAATGTCAAATGTGGCAAAATGCAACCCGGTAATGTTATTGTGAGTTTAAGACCAGATACCAAAATTTCAAAATTTTGAATTTTTTTAACTTGAATGCAAAGTGGAGTTGTCATCATACCTTCGTCTATGATCATGGATTTTCGTCCCCTTTCTTAATAAATAAGGTTCCTGTATGGACTTCTGTTTCTAGTGCGGGTACGACGATGCCTTCTCCTCGAACTAACAAACAGCTATAGTATCAATTCCCTAACAAAAATAGAAATATCAAATAGAATAAGTGAATAAGATTACTTAACGTAACAAATCATATTTTTTTAACATAAAGAGAAGACTTATTGAGCCACTAAAGATCTAAGATTTTCTTACTCTGTGCAAAAGATGCCCAAATTTTGTAAATAGACTTAACAGCTCCTCAATACTCTACTAAGAAAACTCACAATTGGTACATGACATGATACTTAGTATCCTTTTACCCAAGTACTTAGTATCCATAACTAACAATTATTGTCTCTCGACGTTATTGCAAATCTGCAATATTGTTTTTAAAGACGCACATTTAAACACCCCCTAGATGTAACCATACTACGGATGTAGCATCTTAGCATCATCTATTCTGAAGTTCTATTCCCAATTTTTGGCATGTACAGTTCTCTTTTTCAATAATCCCAGTATCAACACTTACTATAAAAAAAGTAATAAAAATAGTAAAAATTACTAACATACATGTATTTTCTTAAGAAAACGTGGTTAAGTTTTTTTTTATGAGTTCAGTTTGTGTGTTTTTTGATCACTTATCCCAACAATGGAGTACATGTAGAAAATGATTATGGGATGTCTCTAATATTTCTGCCAAACAAACCCAAAAATAAATGAACCACAGTTAGGGTATCGTCACAATCAAAAGAAAAGTTCTTGTGACACAATAAGCGTATTTCAGTTTAGGGAATTATTCAAACCAAACAGTTAAGAATTCTTAGTGTCAAAGTGTGGTGAAGTATTAGAAAGTACCCATATTGGTTAAAATAGCCACGACGACGAAGCATCTGTGAAACATGATCAAAATCTTCTAGTGAATTGTCAGGAGGAATGAAACTGCATTTACCTGTCCTTTTTCACAAGCTTGAAAACCAACCTGTTGCTTTATTAATCTCTTCATGACAGAACCTTTGTGATGATCTACCTATAACAGGAACACTATGCTCGCAGATGGAGTAAAGAGGAGGTGGTGTAGGTGGCTTTTTTCGAGAAAGAGATATGTACCTTCTTAAGATCGCGGTTTGGTCTATTGTGGGGGTAGTTGCGAGACTGAACGATACCCGTCTTAAAGTTTGTTGTCCTGAATGCTTCTGATAGTCCCTGTCTTGTTGGCGTAATCATCTAAGATCAACTGATCGCTCTAAAAAGGAACTGTTTTGGTTTCTTTCTTCATATCTATGGTAGATAAAAATAAATATAAGAACAACATGAAACATATGGATTGAAAACAATGCAAGTTCAGCTATCTCACCATCTTTATCACCCGTACGACTTACAGTCCCATACGATTTGCAAAGCATAATCTCAAATGTAGAGATCATGTTCATTTGTGATTCTGAATACTTTATTGGGCGGGAAGGTGTGTGTTTCACAACTGGAGAGCGAGTATTTTGGAGAGATTCTTCCGTTGTCGTGGATGATAAAGCATTTTGAATTAAGCAACAAAATAATGTTGCAGAAAATAATGAATAAAAATTAAGCAGATGGCCGCAACATAATGAACTGCTATCCTGAACCAACTACTGTCTGAACCTCACTAATGAGTAAAACGTTTGTCCAATGAAAGGAATCAACACATCTGTGCTTGAAGTTAAAAGCCCCTGGTCCATCAGTAATGGCTAAAAATCCAAATCCCAAAGCAGTAGGACATGTTTTAACAGTTACGCCCCCTCCTACTTGTTCGATAAGAAAGTAGAGGTTGCGTTTTAAGAGTTCACTTGTTTGCTGAGTATCTTATCAAACCATCTGTTATAGCATATACAATTTTGCGTTAGTATGTATGGTCTAGTAGGATAATTTCTGCACCTATGTTTCTACTTTACTTGGTCCCAGAACTATAGAGTATATATAGTTATATCCTAATTCCTACACTTGATGTCCAAATTCATATTTCCTTCTATGGCTTTATGTTAGTTAACACATACATATTTAGTGGTTAGTAGGTCTCATAAGGGGTGTTTGGCTAAGCTTGTTTGAAGAGCTTGCTATCTTATTTTATTTTAGATAAAGCTTTTAATCTACTTGAAGGCGTAGGCATCATAATAAACCAATAAAACATGAGTTCTACTTTTAACGTAACTAAAATCAGTGTATACGACATGTCGACTAATGAAAAGAAAGGAAAACTTACCAAGCCCACGTTAGTATCCACACGGCATGAGAGCAATTTTTAGATTAACACCAATTCACGGCAGAAATAAATCTTTCGCCAACTTGAGCAATACTCTGCCCTCTGCAGCCACTTCAGCAGCCGCTTCAGCGCCGACTTCATGATTTCACATCACTCATACACCTTCTTTGACTTGATTCTTTTTGGTTTTTCTTTCTTGTACAACAATGACTAACGTGCAAGTGACAAAAGCCACCAATTACAAACAAAAATCTGAATTCAGAAGTTACAATTTTTATTTTATATATATAAATGGTTTAATAAAAATCTTATATCAATACACGTGTTGATATTCGCGTTGAGGAAAGCCACTAAATTCTCTGAATATGTGAATCAGGTAGGTTTTTTTTATATAAACAGACATTTCTTACAAGGCATAAGGGGTTGTTTGGACAGGTTCTGACTAAAAGACACTATTTGGAATAGCCCTTTTCAGGGTTGGGTCGTCGATATGTGACTTACTAACGATCGATTTATTCCCATAACATTCATCCTTTGTGACACTGTACGTTGTTGTCAACGGAATATTAACATCCGTATACTTTATCAACTCCCTGAAGGAAGGCAAACAACGTTTCAGGCAGTTCATATAAGTAGGGTACAAAGAAAGAGTATCGTTCACATTGATTCAACTATAATAACTACAATTTAAAAGGTTGTGTGCGTAGGGATACAATTCATACTTTTAGAATATTTAGACCCATTTCTTTTTTCACTAAGTTATACCTTTGGCTCATTACAAATATAAAAAATAACCTAGATCGACCCATTTATAAGGTAAGTAGGTTTACCACTATTAATCCCCACTTTTAAGTGGCCAACTTACTCTGATTAGCATCCAATAATTAGATTAAGCATTTTGAAATCTGAACATATAATTGTAGAAAACCTCGCTAGGGTACATCATACTGCGTCAGGAAGATTGTATCTGCGCATACATTGCTTGAGGATTAAAAGGGGCAGTAGTAACCTCTTGGATATTGCAAGTTTGTATCCCTGTTATTAATGCTTTTACTATGTATAAACATTTAAAAGTGATTAAAATTACACGTACCATTGGGGTTTGTTGTGATTCTTGAGTTATGCTAAACCTTTTATGCGAGATAGGTGTACTGTATTTTAAGTACCTGTTTTGCAACATTGCAGCTCAATCATCTCATAGCAGATAGCTTTCGAGTCCTATCTTGTCCAGAACCTCTTTTCCATCAGCAATTTCATCTAAGCTTTATTTACTGGTCACAAGGAAAAGGCAGATCAGATTGTATTCGTCCATTTAGAACTCGGATGCCAAACCCATTTACAAAAAATATAGCAGTTTCAATACGCTTATCCAGCACTGTCATAACATATAATATAATACTCTTTGTACGTAAATTTCTTACCCATGGGGTGTAGGTAATTTTCGTTGATATTCACTTTAGTATTTCTACCATGTTGATGACCTATATGATCAACTACAATAGGTCTTCCATTTAAGCTTATACACGATCTATTTGTTGTAACATGGTAAATCAGCTCAATCATTCATTCCAGTAAAAAACTAACAGTAATTTGTATACAATAGAGTATCAATGAAAGATAAAAAAAAATTTGAGTAACCTCTCGTCGCTCTCCTCCATATATAATCTCGATACCCCATTGCAATTGTGCAAAGGTTGAGATATTCTTCCTCAATACATCACTTCTTCTTACTCACTATATCACTACTTTTGCACATTATGGATTGAGATAAGAATAACTACTTTGTTCATGGTTAGAAGTAATTAGGTTTACAGTGAAAAAATATAAGGCCTTACCTCAGTAAATTATCTCACCACTTCAAACTTTACACGAATGCTCGATCCCTTCAAATTTCAAGCCCTGCAATTACAAAGACAACATCGTGACGTTTGGTATTTTAGGGTTTTTTTCCGGTCTTACGATCTTCTATTGCGGTTCATTGATTATGTATAATTGATATTAGGTTTATTCATTGGTTAGTCCGACAAATATTGGGTTCGGGAATTTGTAAGCCCAAAACTTAAGCCCATGTGCTGACTGGGATTAGTGCATGGATAGATGACGTGGCAAATCCCTCCTCTTATATATATATTAAGATATATATATATATATATATATATATATATATATATATATATATATATATATATATATATATATATATATATATATATATATATATATATATATATATATATATATATATATATATATATATATATATATATATATATATATATATATATATATATATATATATATATATATATATATATATATATATATATATATATATATATATATATATATATATATATATATATATATATATATATATATATATATATCTATATCTATATATATATATATATATATATATATATATATATATATATATATATATATATATATATATATATATATATATATATATATATATTACGAACACGAATAAATATATTAAGTCACGATCGATAACTAATTAAAACACGCAAATTACGAACACGAGAACACATGAGAACACACTTATTAAATAGACACGGAAAATGATCGGGTTACCCCATGTGGGCCACATATGCCACAAAATTAGGAAGGAGGAATGGGCCAAGCCCATTTTAATTTTTACTAAATAATGGAATTAGGAAAGATTTTGGTCATTTTCACATTACAGGAAAAATAACAAAAACCCTAAAACTTTTCTTCCTTCTTCCTTTTGTTCCTCTTTGGCCGCCACCTACAATAACCATGGAGGGGTAATTCGGTTTGATTTTAACCTTGGAATTATTACAAGCATTCGTGTGTGTTCATCCTTGATCGATCCACGCATTCGGTATATCATTTAAATCCTTTTTCTTTTGTTTTGATTTATTAAATTAAATAAGAACATGATGTTTTTAAAAAAACTTAATTAAAAACATAAATCTAACATGAATTTGGTTATGGGGTAAATCAAAACGGAGGTTTTTAGGGGTGTTTGTTTGGCCGACGCCTAAACTGAACCCCAAGGGGGTCTCGGTTTGGCTTATAGACCACCACCGAGACCATATGGTCCCGGTTAGGTGGTGTGGGTCCCACGGCAGCAGCAAACCAAAGCGAACACCGAAGTGGTTCGGGGTGTGGTGTCGATTTCATGTCTGATTCATGGTTTCTAGTCAAGATCCGGTTCACGGTTTATGTTAAGATTGTGTTTTTATAATCATATGTTAAAATTAAATTAATAAGTATGACATGATTAATTTAAGAAACATGACAGGTTATATATAATTATTAGAATCATGAAAATATTAACCTAAGTATTTTATATTTTCTAGACTTATAATTAATTAATTATTTAAAAACCATGATTATAATTAATTAATTAACATGAATTAGGTTATATTATTAATAAATAATAATACATGTTTTAACCTAAGTATTTAACTTTATTTAATTAAAACATGATACATTTAATTAAATACTTTTAACCTATAGTTTATTTAAATTACATGAAATAATTAATAAACTATACATTATATCATTATGACTTGAAAAATAATCAGAAAAACACTTAGGCTTATATACTTAGCTTATTTAACCAGCTTATATTTAATTATGGGAACTTTCTATTTTTAGAAACTTATTTAATTTAGGCAGTTAATCTATTTATGGAAACTTTCTAATTTTAGAAACTTATTTAATTCAGGCAGCTAATCTATTTATGGAAACTTATTTAATTAAAGCAGCTGATCTATTTATGGAAACTTTCTATTTTTAGAAACTTATCTATTTTAAGCAGTAATTCTATTTTTGGAAACTTCCTATTTTTGGAAACTTTCTATTTTTGGAAACTTTCTATTTTTGGTAACTTTCTATTTTTGGAAACTTTCTATTTTTGGAAACATTCTATTTTAGGAAACCTTCTATTTTTGAAAAGTTACTTATTATTACAGAGTAAGTATAATAATACATGAAATACCAGAAATACTTAATCAGAATAGACAAAATATCTGATAAACACGGTTTAAGGCTTTAAACAGTAAAACATGACATGAACATATAAAATAAGCTAAGACATGACATAAAACCAGTTACGTATTTAGTAAGCAGATACTTATTCATGTATGTATTTATGTAGCATTAGTGATACCGAAGTAGGATTCTCCTCAGTTCATCTTCTTCGTTCACTAGACATAAGGTACGGATTCCCGTCCTTTCAGTATGGACATTCTTTCCTTATTAGGATTCTGTATGCAGCCAAATGTTTTCCCGTAGTATAAGTTTATATGTTTGACTTGCTTATGTTTAATTTAGAATACCTATATCCATATACATGCATGAAAAGTTTCACCTAGTTATGGAGGTACCATAACCATAACATTAGAGGCACTGATGTTATGACTTCACCACGGCGGAGTGATTGCTCGTGGCGTCCCATCAGCTTTTGGCCATTTATTATATTTATCATGTGGGGCGTATGGGTGCATCCTAGTTACATGTTTCAGTTAGGATTTCATGGTGAATATGGTATGTGCCTTGCATCCTTCACCAGGAGCTGATCCCTCCTACCCAGAACCAATATATTACATTAGAGGCAGCCCCTCTAATTTGCATGATGAGGTCACCCCTCCAAGTATTCATGCACGGTGGATTTTCATGACCTATATTGGCTAATGGTAAAATATGTTAAACAGTTTTTCAGAAGATAAATATAAGGCTTTTCAAACTATAACACCAGTTTTATGAACATGTTCCAGGTTTTCCAGCACTTATACAATTCCGCTGCTATTAAGTCTTTATTATGTTTTAGTCATGTATACTATGTCTATATCCGTGCACTGAGCGTTTTGCTCAGCCGTTACTTTCCTTTCCATGTCCCAAAACGGCAGGTACCCTAAGAAAGACTCGAGCATTTGGAGGACGTGCATAGGATGGAAGCTGCTAGAGACTTCTTTTCCTTTTTGCCTTCATATACTTATGCTTGCTTAGTCTTTCATTCATTTCTTTTGCTTTGTTATGTTTTGGGATTATGTTTGGGAACCGATGTTTGATTCCGGTTTACCTTATGGTCATGTAATTTTTAGACATTTATCCTTGTATGCTTTGATGACACGTCATAATGACCCGTGACATTCCATTAACGAAATGGGGTGTTACAATTATGGTATCAGAGACTAGTGGGTAGTGGGTAGTCACCAGGAGCTTCCTAAGCCAACGTTCGTTATTCTACGGATTCCCTAGTCACACAAACAGTTAAGTCAAGATTAATTATTATTTCGAAGGGTAATTAATTAATTATTATGATTTAATAATTAGTGATATTGTAGGGTAATTAATTACATTTCATGTTGGAGATTAATTATTATTTAAGGAAAGAACTTCTTGACCTGTGACTTAACTGCTTATTCTACGAATTCCCTAGTCACTACCTCATCATTTCTCGTTCTTCAGTCTAGACGAATTCCATAAATACCAAACAGTTGGTTGCATACGGGGAATCCTATCGGCGAGTTTCCTTGCGGATCAGTAAGAAATGAGCTGATTTAGTAAGTCGATCTTCGATAACCCAAATTGCATCGTGCTTCCTCTTGGTAGGCGGAAGACCAGTAACAAAATCCATGGTGATTTTGTCCCACTTCTACTCTGGAATGTCTAACGGTTTAAGGAGACCGCCAGATCGCTAATGCTCGATCTTGACCTGCTGGCAGGTAAGACATTTGGAGACGTAAGTGGCCACATCCTGTTTCATACCACTCCACCAAAAGTACTGCTTGATGTCATGGTACATCTTAGTCGAACTAGGATGTATAGAGAATGGGGAGCTATGAGCTTCTGTTAAAAAGGCTTCCCCGGAGTTCTTGATCATCAGGAAAACAAAGTCTCGTGCCCTGCCATACGATACCATCTGCATATACTCTGAATTCCGTTTGTTTCTCCAAATTTTGTACTATCGCCCATATTTCTCCATCATCTTTCTGAGCTTCCTTGATCTTAGAGAGTAACTCGGGTTCTACTCTAAGATTAGCCCAGTAACCGTGTTGTCCACGTACCATGATCTCGATGTCTAGTCGCTCCAAGTCTCTTATGATTTCCTCTTTGATTTTAATGTCGTTGATCATTCCGGACTTCCTGCTAAGAGCATCTGCTACTACATTAGCTTTTCCGGGATGATACTGTAGATTAATGTCATAATCCTTCAACAGCTCTAACCATCTCCTCTGCCTCATGTTCAATTCACGTTGAGTGAAGATATACTTCAAGCTCTTGTTGTCCGTGAAAATGTCACATGATTCTCCATATAAGTAGTGCCTCCATATCTTTAATGCAAACACGACTGCAGCAAGTTCCAAGTGATGCGTGGGGTAATTTTCTTCATAAGGCTTAAGTTGCCGTGAAGCGTACGCGATCACTTTCCCATGTTGCATGAGAACACAACCAAGTCCCTTCCCCGATGCATCACTATAGATTTGAAATCCACCTGTACCAGATGGGAGACTAAGAATAGGTGCAGATACTAGCTTCTGCTTCAGGTCTTCAAATCTCTTCTCTCGTTCTTCAATCCAGACGAATTTCTCCCCTTTCCGCATCAGTTTTGTCAATGGTAGTGCTAAGCGGGAAAAGTTCTCCATGAACCTACGGTAATAGCCAGCTAAGCCTAAGAAACTACGGACTTCCGTCGCTGATGTCGGCCTTGGCCACTTAGTAATGGCCTCAACCTTCGCTGGATCCATAGTGATTCCTTCTACTGACACAATGTGACCTAAGAATGCCACCTTGTCTAACCAGAACTCACACTTGGAGAATTTAGCATACAGCTGCTTCTGGCGAAGAATCTGTAGTACTGTACGAAGATGGTCTTCGTGTTCCTCCTTGGACTTTGAGAAAATCAGGATGTCATCGATGAAGACAATGACGAACTTGTCCAGAAATTCATGGAAGATTCTGTTCATCAAGTCCATGAACACTGCTGAAGCATTTGTCAGGCCGAATGGCATAACTACAAACTCGTAGTGGCCATAGCGAGTACGAAAAGCAGTCTTGGTGATATCCTGCTCCTTGACCCATAGCTGATGATAGCCTGACCTAAGATCAATCTTGGAGAAGTGTTTGGCCCCTTGGAGTTGGTCAAACAGATCGTCTATACGTAGCAGTGGATACCTATTCCGGATAGTAATCTTGTTGAGCTCGCGATAGTCTATGCAAAGACGCATACTGCCGTCCTTCTTTTAACGAACAAGACCGGGGCGCCCCATGGAGATGCGCTCGGTCCAATGAAACCTCGTTCAAGAAGTTCTTGCAGTTGATCCTTCAGCTCCTTCAGCTCTATGGGAGCCATGCGATAAGGAGCCTTGGAGATTGGTTCAGCTCCTGGAATAAGCTCGATACTGACTTCCACTTCTCGTGCAGGTGGTATGCCAGGAAGTTCTGCTGGAAAAACATCTTTGAATTCCGACACTATTGGTTTATCCTGAATTGATGGAGACTCAGCATCCATGTCGTGAACCGTAGCTAGATAACCCTCGCAGCCATGTAACAGTAGTGCACGCGCTTGCAGGGTAGATATGATTTATACAGACCGTCCGGGTATGAACCCGTTATGAATGTACTCTGGTGCATTAACATCACCGAAGATAACTCGATATGAATGGCAGTCTATGGTAGCATAATGCTTGGATAGCCAATCTATGCCCAAAATCATGTCGAAGTCATTCATGTCCAGCGGAAGTGCGTCAACAGGTCAAACATTATCGTCAAATTCTAGGGGAAGACTCTTATATACATGGGTGATTAATACAGAGTCCCTCAAAGGCGTGGAAATAGTAAGCCTATTCTCTAGTGGCATGGGGAGCATCCTAATGTTCTTAGCATAAGCAGTAGAAATAACCGAGTGAGTAGCACCCGTATCGAAAAGAACACATACAGCTTGACCATACATATACAAGATTCCAGTGATGGTACCTGTAGACTTGTTGGCCTGGTCTCGAGATGTCATGTAGACACGCCCGGTGGTAGGAGGCGGCTTGGAATCAGCATGTCCTGATGTACCCTCCATCTCGCCCTTATGACAATCCTTCATGATATGGCCTGGAAGACCACACTTGAAGCATGCGTCAGTGTTACGGCGACATGGCCCTGGGTGCCTACGGTGGCAAGTAGAGCAAAGAGGATGAGTAAATCCTCCAGCAGGTGCTCTGGCTGGCTGGGAACCTGATAAAACATTTTACATAAGACATGATAATAGGGTACAAAGGACAATGCAGATAATCGTAAGATTTGAATACCAGTGATAGCTGGACGGCTAGGCTGTGAACCTCTCTGGTTCTGGTCCCTACCGTTTCCATGGTTCCTGGTATAAGTTTTGCTAAAGTGTCAGAATATGAGTTATAACATGAAATCATAAGAGAATTCGTAAGTATTAGGACCTGTTGCTGTTGGAGTGTACAACGTTGTTACGGTAATTATCATTACCGCCACGCCTATCTGTAGCAGAACGGTCGTTAGTCTGACCGTTTCCCTTGGGCTGATGAGGCTGCTGCTGAGTAGCCGGCTGAGACCGGTCCCCAGTTTTCTGCCTGGAAGATACATTTTAAAGAGATTAATAATTGACATATATGGAAAGAATACGGATTGATCACCGCTTGAATACGAATGTTTACCTCTTGTCGGGTCTCTCAGCTTCTCCGAACTCATCTCTCTCCTGCAGCATCTCCAGCTTACGTGCTGCATCGGCCACTTGTGCTACGGTGTTGAACGTAGCACACACCAGATTGTTTGCGACCGATGTGCGAAGAGCCTACCTAAAGTGGTGTGCCTGCTCTTCAGGAGTACCCGCTGCTGCACCAAGGAAACCAGCTAAGCAAAGAAAGCGCTGCATAAACTCGTTGCTATTCTCCTCAGCTCTCTGTCGGATCCCATGGTACTCTCTCTTGAGCTTGTCTTGCTCAGCTTTGGGAAAGAACTGCTCCATCACCCTGTCCTTGAACTGAGCCCAAGTCAAACCATCAACCCACTCGTCACCACCCTCAGACTGCATCAACGCTAACAACCAATTTAGCACATCGCCTTCGAACTGATAACATGCCAACCTCGCCTTGTATGCGGGGTCACAACCCATAGCATTGAAAATCTGTGAGCCAACCAACTTTCAGCATCACTGGGGCTATCTGTCTTCTCAAAAGCTCGAGGACGGAGCTTGTTGAATCTCTCCAGTCATACTGCTAATGTCACTGGAGGAGGAGGAGGAGGAGCCTGATTATGCTGCTGATTGTTGGCAGTTTGAACTTCAGCCCTGATGTCGTTCCTCAGTTGAGGAAGCAAAGCTTGCATAGCAACTTGAATTGCAGCATTGAGTTGTTCCTGTTCGCGTGTGAGAACCATCTGACAGTATAACATAAAACATATGATTAAACAGATCAAAACATAAAATATATACATGAAAAAAATTTATACAAAAATTTCAAGAGAAAAATTTTAGGTAAGAAAATTTTGTGTATGAATGCATGATGCAGTTTTATGAAAACATTTGTATGCTCGAGAGTGAACGCCTATGGTCAGTTCACCCAAAACAAAAGACATGGTGAGGGGATGCCTATGGGTCGGTCCCAAATTAAAAAGTTTCGATAAAACACATGCGACTAAATAGGGCCAGTCCTGTACCAACCATTACTTAGTCATAAATCTGCGACAATGACATATATATGTATGCATAAAAATGATGAATACATGAAAACAAATGTCAGTTCTAGGAAGACCGTAGTGACTACCCACTAATCACATGTCATATTTTGAGAGCCTACAGGTCGAAACCTGTCTCTAATACCATAATTGTAACACCCCATTTTGATAATGGAATGTCACGCGTAATTATGGCGTGTCATCAAAGTATACAAGGAAAAATGTCTAAACATTACATGACCATAAAAGGAAAATACCGGAATCAAACATCGCTAGTCCAAAAGTAAAGCTCATCACACACAAACATAAGTACTGTAAAGGAAAGGACTAAACAATGTCCATAGCAAATGTATCAAAGGAAAGATAATGCATAAAGTAAAGAAATGCTAGAAAGCTTCCAGTCCATATGCACGTACGCTTAAAGTCTACGAGCGTCCTTGAGTACCTGCCATTTTGGGAACATAGAAAAGGAAAACGACTGAGCAATACGCTCAGTGCATGGATGTAGAATAAAGCATGAATAGGATAAGCATAAAACATATAACAACGGAAGAAACTAAGTCCCGAGTAACCTGGTTAAGTCTTGATAAAACTGGTTTTATAGTTTGAAAAGCCTTATGTTTATCTTATAAAACTGTTTAGCATGTTCTACCATTAGCAAATATAGGTCATGAAAATCCACCGTGCATGAATACTTGGAGGGGTGACCTCATCATGCAAATTAGAGGGGCTTCCTCTAATTTAATATACTGGTTTAGGTAGGAGGGATCAGCTCCTTGTGAAGGATGCAAGGCACACATCACATTAACACTGAGTAATTTGCTGAAAACATGTAACTAGGATGCACCCATACGCCCCACATGATAAATAAAATAAATGGCCAAAAGCTGAAGGGACGCCACGAGCAATCACTCCGCCATGGTGAAGTCATAACATTAGTGCCTCTAATGTTATGGTTATGGTACCTCCATAACTAGGTGAAACTGGTCATGCATGTATATGGCTATAGGTATTCAAAACTAAACATAAGCAAGTCAAACATATAAACTTATACTACGAGAAAACATTTGGCTGCATACGGGGAATCCTAATAAAGAAAGAATGTCCATACTGAAAGGACGGGAATCCGTACCTTATGTCCAGTGAACGAAGAAGACGACTAAGAGGAATCCTACTTCCGTATCACCAATGCTACATGAATACATACGTTAATAAGTATCTGACTACTAAATACGTAACTGGTTTTATGTCATGTCTTAGCTTCTTTTATATGTTCATATCATGTTTTACTGTTTTAAGCCTTAAACTGTGTTTATCTTATATTCTGTTTATTCTGATTAAGTATTTCTGGTATTTCATGTATTATTATACTTACTATGTAATAATAAGTAACTTTCCAAAAATAGCAGGTTTCCTAAAATAGAAAGTTTCTAAAAATAGAAAGTTACCAAAAATAGAAAGTTTCCAAGAATAGACAGTTTCCAAAATTGAATTACTGCTTAAAATAGATAAGTTTCTAAAAATAGAAAGTTCCCATAAATAGATCAGCTGCCTTAATTAAATAAGTTTCCATAAATAGATTAGCTGCCTGAATTAAATAAGTTTCTAAACATAGAAAGTTCCGATAAATAGATTAGCTGCCTTAATTAAATAAGTTTCTAAAAATAGAAAGTTTCCATAATTAGATATAAGCTGGTTAAATAAGCTAAGTATATAAGCCTAAGTGTTTTTCTGATTATTTTCTAAGTCATAATGATATAATGTATAGTTTATTAACTATTTCATGTAATTAAAATATCATGTTTTTAATTAAATAAAGTTAAATACTTAGGTTAAAACAAGTATTATTATTTATTAATAATATAACCTAAGTCATGTTAATTAATTAATTATAACCATGGTTTTTAAATAATTAATTAATTATAAGTCTAAAAATATAAAATACTTAGGTTAATAATTTCATGATCTATAATTAAATTATAACCTAAGTCATGTTATTAAATTAATCATGTCATATTTATTAATTTAATTTTAACATATGATTATATAAAAATAATCTTAACATAAACCGTGAACCGGATCTTGACTAGAAACCATGAACCAGATATGAAATCGACACCATACCTCGAACCACTTCGGGGTTCCCCTTGTCTTGCTGCTGCCGTGGGACCCACACCACTCAACCGGGACCATATGGTCTCGGTGGTGGTCGAGTAGCCAAACCGAGACCCCCTTGGGGTTCGGTTTAGGCGCCGGCCAAACAAAACACCCCTAAACCATCCTTTTTGATTTACCCAAAAACCATTTTCATGATTGATCTATGTTTTAATTAGGTTTTTTTTAAAACATCATGTTCTTAATTATTTCATAGATCAAATCAAAAAGAAAAGGGTTAAAAGAATTTACCGAATGCGTGGATCTAAACGAGGATGAACAAACACGAACACTTGCACCAAAACCAAGATCAAAAATCAAACAAACACCCTCCTTGGTGTGTTTGTATTCGGTGGCCAAAAAAAAGAAAAGTGGAGGAGAAGAAACTTTTTAGGTTTTTGTTTTAATCTTCTGTAAAGTGAAAATGACTAGCTAATTTTACCATAACCCCTCTTTAGTGAATTTTGAGATGGGCTTGGCCCATCTCCTTATGGTTTCCGCGGGTAGGGGCCCCACACGGGGTACCCGTACCATTTTCCGTGTCTCGATGTTTAATTGTTCGTTCATGTTTATCTGTGTTCGCGTTTTGTATGTTCTCTATAAATATTTACCGTGACCTAATATATTTATTTACGCTCGTTATAAATATATATACGTAATTAATAATATTTCGTGATTTAATTACGCTCATGATTTCATGATCACATGTTCGTGATTAATTATTGTCAAATAATTATTGCGTGTTCGTGCGTAATAAATACTTATCATGTGCTAACACGTACGTAATACGTAAAATCCTAACACGTAATCGTAATCATGCTATAATAGGAAAGTTTTAATCTAGTACGTACAATCTTAAGGGTACTATTCATGGTAAAAGCATGCGGGTTTTACACGATCGAAGTCAAGTGATCGTCCAAGCAAAACCTTCTAAGATGGAAATGGCGTCCAAAAAGTAAATAAGCTTAAACGAAAAAGCAGTAACTATGATAAGCACTTACCAACTTGGAAAAGAGTAAATAAGCACGAAATCGAAACCTTTATGAATATTAAACTTGGGAATTAATAAACCGAACATCAAAACAATAAAACTTTTTAGAAAGCTTAAAAGTAAATAAGCCAAAATACAAATAAGCCAATAAGCACCAAAGAGCTTAGAGCTTAAACGTATGCGAGCTTATGTAGGAACAAGGAGATAAACTCTCTAACTACACAACATAAAAATCAATCACGGAACAAGGATGTTTCGGATCAAAAGTGAATAAAAATCAAGAAATGTAGAAAGAGATTAAAGAACAAAAAGCTTAACTTGAATTAGATTAATGAAATCCAAATACAAGAATGATTCAAACCTTAAACTTGAAAGAAAAAGATGAAACTTAGTGAGAGAAAGTTGGGAACTTTCACTCTCTAAAAACTAGAAAGGAAAATGAAAACTAAAACTAGCTAACCACCCTCCTAATGTGATTAGGAGGGTATTATAGGGAAAAGGGGGAGTGCATGTGTTGCCTCCTCTTTCTTTCTTCTCGACTCGATTTAACTCTTTGTCTTTCTCGACGTCGTCTCGGGATTTGAACTTGTCTTATAATTTATCTTTTATTATTAGACTTGAGTTCTTCGACTTCATTAAACTTCCGTTTTTAGACTCTTACTTCGATAAATCTTCAGAATAAGCCTTGGACTTCCGTTCTTTTGCACTCTTGATCTTTTGACTTCGTCTTTTCTCGTTTTCTTCGATAAAAGCCCGTGAAAGCCCGTGTTTTCTTCCTTTTTCATCTTTTGGTCCTAAAACACAATAAAAACACAAACCACGCATAATTCCAACATTTACGACATAAAATACACGTTTTGGCTTGGTTATTATTATAATTAAGTGGTAAAAGGATGGGTGTTTTCACACCTATCAAATCCCCTACACTTGACCATTGCAATGTCCTCATGCAATGCATTAACTACAAAGCAAGTGTTACATTTTCCATCACAATCAATCCACATTGGCCTTTATTAAAGAAACAAAATATTTAAAGGAAAAAAACAAGTAAAAAGATCAAAAACTTACCTTAGGGTTTTGGAATGTCATGAATGATTATCACCCTCAAGTTTCCCATTCCCCATACCAAGCTTAAACATGAGATCATTGTTATTAAAAGTTAGCAAACTAACACAAATTCATGTGGCCCAATTATTCACTTAGACTCCCTTACTCCAAGGTGTATCTCTTATATTTTATTGTTGTCTTGAATGATCACGAGGATGCATTGTTGACTTATTTCAATAGTTATTTAGGCTGAAAATAAAGTAGGACGATTTAATCAATAGTTAGCTAAAGGATAAAATCTTTTAAAACTGCTTCTCGGGACCTCATAAAGTTCATATCTTGGCATAACTCGCTTCACGATTTGAGACCTTTCTCGGACCGATATTTGGCAGCGACTTCATACTTCAAATCTTGAGAGACGTTCGTGAAATAGTGGTCTTCTCTTACAATAGGAATTTCTTCACTTGTACTTTTTGAGAGATTCTTCATATTTGGACCACGACTTCTTCATTTTTCACCAATCTTTATTTGGGATTTTGATAAACAATGATCCGCCTCCTATTAGGACTTGGATCTATTTATCCTCATACCTTGTTAGGGTCTTTTCGGATAGACTTCTCCATGATCTTTTGGGGAGTATTTGCTTTTCGTCGTGTGTCTCGATCCTTCATATTGATTTTTGATAAATGATTCTTCACATCACTTTGGATCTTTAGAAACAAAATGTAGCCCTCATGCCTTGTTAGGGCCTTTTCGGACTCACCAATCTTCGCATCCCGCTTCAATAAGTTATGCCTTGGGTATGAACTCTAATTAATACCGAGTAACTTTTAAACGATCTTGGGCTAGAAGCTAAGTAACTTTTCAAATCGTACAACCTTATTTATTGTAGATAAATTTATTAGCAAGCGATGGGAGAATAGGCTTATAATCAACTCACATAAATTCAAGAAAGAATACCAAACTTATAATTGACTCTATCATCTCTCGTTCTCCACAATTTAAAATCTCAAGGAATGAGACTCGTGGATGCTTAGCCAATTAAATCAAAGTTTTGGGTTTTTGAGTCATCTATAGGATCTTGCAAATTCTTAGACTTTTTCAAGTTTAGAAATTGCATTTTAAAGTTCCCTTGATAAACGAATCTCTAGGATCAATTATAGGAACTTGCAAAAAGTTCTCGTTCTTAACCCGTAAGAGTTAAGACTTTCGCGTTTTAAAGTTCCCTATATAAAAGCCTAGCAAAACATGACTTAAACACCTTAAGGATACTAGCTAGAGTAAACTTGGATAAGTAAACTCGGGTTGAGTCAAAATATTCACGACGTTGAAAAATTAAAACCACTTTATTAAAATTTATTCTAGCAAAGAGAGAAAATAACTATAACAACGGAAAATACTACTATACAACTAGGCCAAAATAGATAAAAAATTTTGAAAAATGTCAAAAAATCAAATTTTCCGGTTTAAAATGAGGACAAATACAAGGAAAAGCCCACTTAACTTCAATAGAAGCCCCCCTACACTTAATATAAACATTATCCTCGATGTTTAAGCATGTGGGAGTAAACTCCCCTACACTTAGGACATTGTGCACATATGTTTAAATCTTGCTAAGGAAGAGACAACTAAAGTGATTCCTATTTTAATACTAAAGAATAAAGTAGTGAATCAAAAGAGTTTAGGATAGAACCGGGAAGTTGGGTACACGGAATCACGGGTCGTCAAAAGTTATAAAGAATGGATCTTTGAAAACTCGAATCCATTCACATAAGAAACAAGAAAGCAAACACATACAGGGCTCCCCCCTACACTTATTATGAAAACGGTAAAGGATAGATAATCGGGTTGCCTCCCGAGAAGCGCTTGTGTTTGTTAACCGAGTCACGAGCCTGACTCGTCCCCGAATTAAATGGTCCATGGGAAGCCTCGAATATAATACCGGGATCAAAGACCTTGTCCTTGTTCCCAGAGGACATTAATGAAGGAGAGGCCGGAGGATAAGTCTTGAAGGGTAGAAAAGTCCTTTCAACATACGAGAAGTATGTGAAATCATGATCCACGGGAGGTGGGGTGGGTAAAGTAAGCAAATTGTCATCCCCCAAAGACAGTTGATCCTCAGAAAGCGGCAAAGCCGTAAAGGTGTCAATCATGAAATGGTCAATGTTACCTCCCGGGTCAAAGCACTCATCCTCCGTAATGGTGTTAAAAGGAGTGGATGAAAGGTGCTCGGGAGGGGGACTTAGGACAATACCTTCCTGCAGCAAATTATCAAAAATAATTTCCCCCTCCGTGTCATCATCATCATTACCCGAATGTATTGAGTGAATGTCGATTTCCTCCATAGTTGTATCATTATTCTCAACTGAAGTAATAGACGGAGGTGAAGATTATTTAATAGGAGCAAAATTCAATGCTTCAATCTTAGCAAATAAGTAGATGAACTTTCAGTAATTTGTCGCGAAGAATAACGTCTTCCACCTCATCTAAAAGACCAAGTTCAGGGGCGAACTTCTCATAAGTCGGAGAGAATAAATCAACATCGCCTTCATTGCCCGGAGGAAAAGGAGAAATTTCAAAAGTGAAATTCTCATAGCATGGAGAAAAATCATCATTATTAAGAGCGACCTCTTCCGTAAGCTCCTCAAAATTCGATGCATCACAAACCTCATCAAAGAATTTATCAAGACCAAAATCACTAATTTCACTCAATGTATCATAATCTTTAGGCGCATTAGGGATATCAAGAGTAGGAGTGGTAATCTCAGAAGATGGGTTGAGATTGTAGATATCATCCTCGTGATCATCATCATAATAGATTGGACCATTCTAGTTAGGAGTGATATAGTCCACTAACTCCTCCTTGATAACCTCCACATCTTTAAGAAGCTCACGAAGCAATTTCTGTTGATCATCTCCCTGAGTATGTTCAATTAAACCCATTCTATCCCACGCTGTAAGTAAACATTTTGGTGTAGAAAAGAAAGGAAAACGACCAAATTGGCTCAAAAAGGTGTAGGTGGATTTCAAGATTTGGTCACCATCAAGCAAAGGTTGCCTTTCCTGATGCAAGTCGGGTCGGAGTTGAGCTAAACTTTCAAGAATGTCATTCAAAGTAGTGAGTTGTTGGTCAAGACTAATTCCCTGAGAGGATTGATGATTGAGGGTGTGATGTGGGGGCTCAAAGTTATACAAACCGGAATCATATCACGGAATTGGCTCAAAGATATTCATCGGTTGACAAGAAGAAGCATCGTGAGGGCCTCCACAAATATTGCACCACGGGTATGGAGAAAAACCCGGTGCATTTTGAGGACAAGGATTGTCATATACGGGAGAGGGTGAGAAAGTATTGTAAGAGGAGAAGTACGAATTTGTTGAATTGGAAAATGGACAAAATCCAAATTGTATATTGTCGATATCAGAACCGCACCGCTCACAAGTACACCAATGACATGTTTGATAACCATGCCATGGTCTCCCACACCGTACGCAAGACGAATCCATAAAGAATAATAGATAAGCAAGAAGAATATTTTTGGCGCAAAACTTGTGAAAAAGAAATGCTTTTATGATTTTTCAAATGTTTTTGGATTTTTGAATTTTTTTTTTATTTTTATGGATTTTTGAAAGTTTTTTATTTGACAAGAAAAATAACGTTCACGAGTGAACGGATCCCAAAATCCAACGCGTCTCTCACATAAAACCGTTAATCTTCACGAAAAGAGCCGGCAGCGGCGCCATTTGATAACTAGAGTTTACTTAGTTATGAAAGTTCGTTGTTCCAAGTCTTTTCGAATTGATTACCGTTAATTAGTGCCACTCAATTGTCCTTTGGTGATCAAGAGGATGGTTTGTTTGATTATCTATTTTTAAACTAGAAGCAAATAATTAAATTGTCCTTGAGTAAAATGGAAGCTTTAAAAACTTAAACTACAAATAAAAGTGTGCAATCTTTTAAAATTAAAACGTAAATCATTAAAAACTTGAAAACTTGTTTAAAATAAACTAAGTAAAAATGGCGGGGAAAATTAAATTTGAAATCTAAGAGAAACAAAACGAAAGCCTGAATCCGATCATAATGCGATCCCACTCAAACAGTAATCTAGATCGCATTCAATGCGATCGCAACCAAGGAGTTAGATCGTACTCAGCAGTACCATGGGTAGGGGTGATCGTACTCACTGATCACAACCACGATCGCAACAAGTGGATCGTGGTCTGGATCGTGGACTGATCGTAACAAACAGAATCGCAATCAATGCGATCGCAACTAGAGATCGTGACACACCATCGCACCCACAGATCGGACTGGGTTATTAAAATGATGGATCGTACCAGGGAAGAATAAACAGATCACAATCTATGCGATCGAAGTCAAGTGTTCGTACCAAGCAAAACCTTCTAAGATGGAAATGGCGTCCAAAAAGTAAATAAGCTTAAACGAAAAAGCAGTAACTATGATAAGCACTTACCAACTTGAAAAAGAGTAAATAAGCACGAAATTGAAACCTTTATGAATACTAAACTTGGGACTTAATAAACCGAACATCAAAACCATAAAACTTTTTAGAAAGCTTAAAAGTAAATAAGCCAAAATACAAATAAGCCAATAAGCACCAAAGAGCTTAGAGCTTAAACGTATGCGAGATTATGTAGGAACAAGGAGAAAAACTCTCTAACTACACAACATAAAAATCAATCACGGAACAAGGATGTTTCGGATCAAAAGTGAATAAAAATCAAGAAATGTAGAAAGAGATTAAAGAATAAAAAGCTTAACTTGAATTAGATTAATGAAATCCAAATACAAGAATGATTCAAACCTTAAACTTGAAAGAAAAAGATGAAACTTAGTGAGAGAAAGTTGGGAACTTTCTCTCTCTAAAAACTAGAAAGGAAAATGAAAACTGATGACGTATAGTCCCCAGCCGGGTCATGGACCCGGCCCAAGGGTACTACCCGTATCCGGACCATCACAGATGGGTGGGATAATGTCAGTCAGGCTTATGGGCTTGGATGAACAGTAACCGCACACATGTGTGCGGCCCACGGCTCGGTACGGCCGACACGGCCGGCAGAGGGTTAGACAGAATAATATTCTGTCTAGGAATATCTTCACCCCAATAAGAGAGGATATTCACTACCAGAATTAGAAGATAACAATCATTCTAATTCTGGTGCTTATCTCTTCCTTGGGGCCGAAGGATCAGTGAAAGCCCACTAGGGTTTCACTGCCTATAAAAGGAACCCCCAAGGGTTCCACAAAGGTATTACGATTCACTCTAAACTCATATAACCCTAAATCGATTACTTACTCTCAAGCCGGAGTCTAATCGTGGGAAACCCTCCCACGGTAAGCTTAACGCGTGTTGTTTAGTGTGCAGGATCCCAACCAAACAATTCACTTGGTGCAGGAGCCGGAGCCCAGCCAACCCGAATTAAGCCTAATTCGGGTCTAGCAAGGATCAACCAACTTTTGCATCAACAAAAACTAAAACTAGCTAACCACCCTTCTAATGTGATTAGGAGGGTATTTATATAGAAAATGGGGAGTGCATGTGTTGCCTCTTCTTTCTTTCTTCTCGACTCGATTTAACTCTTTGTCTTTCTCGACGTCGTCTCGGGATTTGAACTTGTCTTATAATTTATCTTTTATAATTAGACTTGAGTTCTTCGACTTCATTAAACTTCCGTCTTTAGACTCTTTCTTCGATAAATCTTTAGAATAGGCCTTGGACTTCCGTTCTTTTGCACTCTTGATCTTTTGACTTCGTCTTTTCTCGTTTTCTTCGATAAAAGCCCGTGAAAGCCCGTGTTTTCTTCCTTTTTCATCTTTTGGTCCTAAAACACAATAAAAACACAAACCACGCATAATTCCAACATTTATGACATAAAATACACGTTTTGGCTTGGTTATTATTATAATTAAGTGGTAAAAGGATGGGTGTTTTCACACCTATCAAATTTTTATAAGCTAGTGAGGCTCGTGATCAGATTCAGAAAGCCAAAGTTCAGTGGGCCATAGAGGGGGATGAAAATTCTAAATTTTTTCATGGAATAATTAATCAGAAACGAGCCAACTTGTCTATTAAGGGTATTATGGTGGAAGGTGAATGGATTGATGAGCCAAGGTGTGTTAAAGATGAATTTTTTCCCATTTTTCGTCAAGGTTTCAACATCCAGGTTCGTGTTAGGCGCGAATTAATTTCAGGTTCCCCACTAGAAATTCTTCGGAGCAGAATGTTGACTTGGAGAAGTCGGTTTCTACTGATGAAATTTGTGAAGCAGTGTGGGATTGTGGTGCTGATAAGTCGTCGGGTCCTGACGGGTTTACTTTTGATTTTTTTCGAAAATTTTTGAGTATTATTGGGTCAAATTTGTGTGACGTAGTGGCATGGTTCTTTTCATACAGTAAGTAAACCAGAGGGTGTAATTCTTCATTTATTGCTCTTATTCCGAAAATTAATGATCCGAAGTTTGTGAGCGATTATCGTCCTATAAGCCTAATTGGGAGTTTGAATAAGGTTGTGTCTAAAATTCTTTCTAGGCGTCTCTCCTTGGTTATTTCAAACCTAATTTCGGACGTTCAAACTGCACTTATCTCTAATAGACAGATTCTTGATGGGCCCTTTATTATTGATGATCTATTATCTTGGTGTAAGCGTAAAAAACAACAAGCTGTGATACTTAAAGTTGATTTTGCTAAAGCCTATGACTCAGTTAGGTGGGATTACTTGGATGATGTTCTTGCTGCGTTTGGTTTTGGTTCAAAGTGGATGTCTTGGATCAAATGGAGTCTTACGAACAGTTTGTCTTCTATTTTAGTGAATGGGAGTCCCACTTCAGAATTGCAGTTATACCGTGGCTTGAAACAAGGAGACCCGTTAGCCCCTTATCTCTTTATCCTTGTTATGGAATCGCTTCACCAATCTTTCGCTAGGGCTACTAATGAGGGTATTTTTAAAGGTATTGAGATTGATCAATCCTTTACGATATCTCATCTTTTCTATGCGGACGATGCGGTTTTGATTGGAGAATGGTCGAACGATAATTTACGAGGTATCTTGCAAATTCTTAATTGTTTTTCGTTGGCTTCTGGTTTAGTTATTAATATTCAAAAAAGCCAACTCCTTGGTGTTGGAGTCCATGCTGATATTATGGTTGAAGCGGCTGCATTTCTAGGTTGTACGATTCTTAAAACTTCGTTTAAATATCTAGGGGTTACTGTTGGGGGTAATATGTTGATGATCAAGTCATGGGAGGATTCTATTAATAAGATTAAGGCTCGGTTATCCAAATGGAAAGTTAAGACCCTTTCCATTGGGGGTCGTCTCACCCTTTTAAAGTCGGTGTTGGGATCTTCTCCTATTTATTGTATGTCGTTGTACAAGGTCCCGAAAACAGTGCTACATGATTTGGAATCCCTTCGTATGAATTTTTTTTAATGGGTTCTATGGAGAGGATCGGAAAATTGCGTGGGTTCAATGGTCAAAGATTCTTGCGTCCAAGAAAAATGGCGGCTTAGGAGTGTCTAGTTTTTATGCTTTAAATAGGGCTCTCCTATTTAAATGGGTGTGGAGATTTTTAGTTCAGGATGGTTCGTTATGGTGTCAATTTATCAATGCTATGCATGGCAGCGACTTCCAAGTCCATTCGCCTCACGGATCTTTGCTATGGGGTAAGATTATCAAAGAAGTTAATGTTTTGAAGCTTCATGGAGTTGACTTACTTGCCTGTTGTTAACGTCGTCTTGGTTCTGGTCTTCACACTCGGTTTTGGAGAGATGTGTGGGTTGGTGAAATTCAGTTATGTTTTTTATTCCCTCGGTTATTTGCTTTGGAAAATGATAAGGAATGCTCAGTGGCAGAGAAATTAAACAGTACTGAGTCTTTTTGTGATTCTTTTCGGCGTATGGTTCGTGGTGGGGCTGAGTCTCTTCAACTCCAGCAGCTCCAAGATCTAGTTGAAGGTGTTGGTCTTTCTAGTGTGAGTGATTGTTGGATTTTGGATATGAATAGTGAAGGGATTTTTCGAGTTAGTGATGCGCGATCTCTTTTGGACGATTTTTTTCTTCCAAAATCTTCCATATCGACTAGGTGGATCAAAACGGTTCCCATCAAGGTAAATGTGTTTACTTGGAAACTCTAGCTCGATCGTCTCTCTACTTGGGCGAATTTAGTTCGTAGGGGCGTCCAGGTGAATACTTTGTGTTGTCCGATTTGTGATGTGGAGGTTGAAGACGTATCAAATTTGTTTTTTTAATGTGGAGTGGCCCGTGACATTTTTGGTCGTATTCGTACTTGGTGGAATATTCCTCGGTCCGCTATTGGGTCTTATGTGGAGTGGCTTTCTTGTTCAGTTCGTTGCGGATGGGTTCTTGTCTTAAAGGCATCATGGATGGTGTCTTCTCAGTTGCGTGGTGGTGTATTTGGAAGTTTAGAAACCAGCTCCTGTTCACGTCTCAGAATCCTTGGAAAAATGGTCTTTTTGATGATATTGTTATGCAATCGTTTATGTGGAGTCAATCTAGATGTAAAAGTAGTTTTACTTGGGATCGTTGGCTTCAACATCCTTATTTAATTTCTTTGTAATCTTGTTCTAGCTCCTTGCTAGTTTTTTAATAAAAGTTGTCGTTCAAAAAAAAAAGCTTTCTTTTTGTGTTCAATACTCAACATTTGAGACTTAGTAGACGTATCCCTTAACAAACATTCTCTTTTTTGCCCCCTCTGACTCACCCTCACCGGTGTATTTCCCAAGCTAAGCAAGTGAGTTAGCACTGGCCTGTAGAAGCAAAGCGTCTTGAGCCGCCTTCACATTCTCGGGTCTTCCTCCCCATGTCTTCAAGCAAGTGTTCTGTAGAGCCCGCGCATATGAGAAGGACACGTGCCATGGGTTAGGGATTTGGTTCATTGCATTCAAGTTAAGTGTAGCCTCCACCTCAGATTGTCCACCCGACAAAAACTGCATTTCATGTATGTGTTAAATTTTGTAATGTACTAAATATTAATGCATAAGGAAAGTAAAAGCTGTCAGTGAAATTACCACTATTCCGGGAACTGCAGGTGGGATTCTTTGTTGGAGGAGTTTAAGGGTGTAATCAGCTACTTGTTGAGGTGTGGCTCTTTCCTTGCAATCGGCACCAGGGGTAACCATGCTTGGTTTCAAAAGGTTACCTTCGAACAACACATTGTTTTGAGCAAGGTAAAGGAACACCTCAGCCCATACCTTCTTTGTAACCTCAAAATTTGCGTCGATTCTGTGTTCACCATCTAGCAAAATTCAGGCTCAACAATTGGGACCAAGCCGTCGTCCTGAAAAAGTCAAATTTTTATATTACAAACCATTTTGCGTTGTAGAACTGGTTATTTAATTATTTCGATGTAAAATGCAGTGTTCAGTTTCTAATATATAGGTAAACACATTATGCTTTAATTACTCCGAGGTCCTTATTCAGAATCTATCTAATGCACAAACATCGACCATGGAAGATAGGCATGCCTAGATTTCTTGGTTTCAATAGTACTCCTTACAAGCCTTGTTTCTATCTACTATTATCTAAAAATAATAGATGTTGAGGCCATTCTTTTAGGGCTTGTAAAACTACGTACTTTATATAACTAAAAATAGAAAGAAGCTCTTGGGCTTTCTATATCACTTTAAACTTAGAACTACTCATTATGTTTAGGCATGTAAAACTACGTACATTTTATAACTAAACATAGAAAGAAGCTCTTGGGCTTTCTATATCACTTTAAGCTCTTGGGCTCACTTAGTTTGAGGTATGAAAAGATATACAGTACTATCTTTTAAGGCTATAATGGGCTGGCTTATTAGAGGATGACACGTGGATTGATAACTTTTGCTGACTAGGAGGCGGATGATATGTGTGATCAGGGGCCGAAATTTGTCCCATGGAAATCTCAGGTTTTGTGGATGATTATTTATGAACACTTGTTACTTGTTACGACATGTATATAAGAAAACAAACATCATGAACTTTTCTACAAACAATATTGGACCTACTATGTCAGGTTTCCTAAAGTTTTACTTTGAAACGAGAGTATTAAAAGTTGCATGTACAAAAGAAGATGTTGATTAGGCTGTTTTTGCATCCAATCAAGCTTCAACAAATCACTAGAGATTGAGGGGTGTAGCATAATCTAAAAACAGAAACAAAGAGGGTTCATTAAAAGTGAAAAGGGACTTGTCAAGTTGTCATGCCAAAGAAGAAAATAAGATTCAGGTGTTTGAAATCGAGTTTCATTTTGTACGTATGTTTATAAAATGAGTGGTTTCATTTTAGATTTAAATTTGGATTTTAAATATAATATTAAATTTAATATAGAAAGAGAAATTAATATTTAAATATACTAGACGAATACCCGTGTATAACAACGAAAATTGATATCGATAGGTAATTAACAATATGCAATGTTGTGGTAACTATTTTGTATAACGTCTATGTTAGAAGCGAAAAAATAAAAAATTGCAAACGATTGTAGTATACAATAATTAGACTCTAGCCAAAAGATTTAACATATATGAAAGAATATATAAAAACATTAATAAAACTGAAAATAAAATATTATATTAGTTGTGAGATAATTAACAAATTCGTTGTTAGTTATGTAAAATTTCTTGTTACACGACAAATGAGGTGTAGACTTCTTTTTAACTGAACTCTTTGACTGACTTTATACATTGATCAATTTATTATGAAAAAACTTGTTATGAAATGTTAGTTTTTCATACAAATAAATAATAAAACTATAAGAGTTATAATCAAATTAGAAGATAAACTAAAATCAGAAGAATCAAAATAAAACATAACTACGTATTTCAGACGCGATTATAAAAACTTACGTATTTTTTTATAAAATTCTCTCTCCTACCATTATTGGCCCGAAATTTATGTCGTTTTCTTTCGGATGTTTTGACTTTTTTTATTAATTAGCTTAAACAAAATTTAATATAAATTTTGTATGTTGGTAAATCATAGTAGTAAAACATAAACATAAAATATTCTTTCGCATAACAGATTTCGAGTTCCAATCACGTATTTTCACATATGAATTTAAACCAAATTAAAGTTAAAAGTAAGAACTCAAACCGGTGTCCACATCAATCAAGAATTGTTCATAGTATTATATTATTGCAAATTTAACACGTTTTTTTATATCAAAGTAACAACATATCATTAGAAAGAATGCATGTAAATTTGAAATGACAAAACAATAAAATATAAGTAATACAATGTGGTGATCATATGAAAATTTTTTATTTGACTGTTCTATAAATTTTAATATATAAACCTTAAAATTTATTAATATATATACTTGAACCAACTTTCAAGAATTAATACTTTCCTAAGCCAACACACATGACTTTTTATACTTGCAATTGTTTTTTTACAATAATAGTAGAACATTTGAACTTGAATGTATGATTATATGAAGAGGTTATTGTGAATGCATTTAAAACAGTTAATTAACGATTGTTTTGGCTTAGACTTTATCTTTATGTTCACAATTTTGCTTTGACTTTTTCTTAATCAGTTCATCCTATATCTTTTGTCACTATCTACTTAAAATATAAAACACCAAAAGCAGTAAGGAAATAGTCCACCTATTTCCCCTTTAAACATACAAACACAATTTGGGTCATTTGAAAAAAATACCGATCTTCATTTGAAGACCAAGCACAACAGTACCAATCTTCATTTGAAGAAGACCAAGTAAATAGGTACCAGTGTGAAACTTGGTATATAATAAAACAAGGGGTTGTGTATCCTCACACCAGTGATCCTGTATCCTCACACCATCAGTACTACACTAATGATTACAAGGTGAAAAAAATAATAAAAATAAAAAATAATCGTACATATTAGTATAAATTAAATATAACACATTTGTAGACACTGTACCCGAAAAATGTAGAACGCCCAATGAAAAAATGCTAAATCGATAGCCTTCCGAACTAAAGGCATAAACGTAAACAAAATACAGTAAAAAACAAAAGGCACTTTTTTAAAATGCAATCAAGAACAAAATTATACAACGAAAAACTAAAACCACATGGAAGACAAAACCAAACAACCTAAACATTTACATTCGGATCAAAATTCTCTTAAATCCATGCCTCTCCTACGCACCACCATGTCCATGAAAAAAAGGAGCCAAAAGGCTGCAAAAGTAAGCTAAAAACTGTAAACTTGTCAATACATAAAGCAGATATCCAATGATTTAAAACCCACGAAAAATTCCATATGTCTCGGGATACCTAATTGGCCACAAAACAGCCCGAAACACCATCATCAACATCATCATCATCATTGTTGCTTGACTAACTACCCTGTTCAAAAACGCCATCACCATAACGATATCAAAATTACACATTTTGACATTTTTCTATAATTAAAACGGAATTGCAACATACATATTTGGATGCAACATCATACTTTGGTGGCAATAAAAATCGAATCAAAAACTACATCGACGGATTCAGCCAAGCTGTATATCTAATTAAAAAGACAAAATGTTACAACAACCCACATCAACAATAAATAAAACCAATAAAAATTGCATAGCATATGTAGCTCTTTAAAAATAAAAAAACACATAAAATCCTTCAAAACATCAAAATGTTAATATAACCACAAAAAGGTTGTGGATGTTACAGGTTTTGCGACTCGGCAGTGACATCATTTTCCAGTCACTCGGCGGTGGCGGCGACTGTAACAAAAACAACGACGACGACAACTATAACATAAAGTTGCCATAAGTTTCATAAAAATATTGATCTACATCTATACTATCTATAAAGGAGCTATCCATAATGTTGAAAGTTGAAAATTTTCAACAAAGCTTCTCATGTAAGAAACCATATAGATGTAGTATTTGCAAAAAATTGCATACATATGGAAAGTAGATACACTGTTTAGCATCAGTGATATTGTTGAAAACCAATTCTCATATTTACGGTAACTTTGAAAAAACTAAAGACATAACTGAAACTATTGATTCATATTAACAATCTACGCTGATTCTCGGGAAATCAATATGAATGCAGAAATCCTTGAAATTTAAACATTTAATATTTTAAAATTTGAATTTGAATTCATAGTGTAACCTAATCCACACACTATATAATGGTCCATCATATGCGTACTCATCTTATTCCATCATTGTTTGTTTTGTCATAAGGTATCTTACTATTATATATGTAGACTTATATATGAGTAGTCACATACTAAGTTCATACATTATATGAATTATTTATGAATATATTGGCTTTCAGCTGTTTATATTCATTTGATTGTTGATCCTTAAAAGTTTCATCTTTTTTGTATTTGTATATTTATCTATACTATCTATAAAGGAGCTATCCATAATGTTGAAAGTTGAAAATTTTCAACAAAGCTTCTCATGTAAGAAACCTTATAGATGTAGTATTTGAAAAAAAATGCATACATAAGGAAAGTAGATACACTGTTTAGCATTTGGGATATTGTTGAAAACCAATTCTCATATTTACGGTAACTTTGAAAAAATAAAGACATAACTGATACTATTGATTCATATTAACAATCAACGCTGATTCTCGGGAAATCAATATGAATGTAGAAATCATTGAAATTTAAACATTTAATATCTTAAAATTTGAATTTGAATTCCCAGTGTAACCTAATCCACACACTATATAATGGTCGATCATATGTGTACTCATCTTATTCCATCCTTGTTTGTTTTGTCATAAGGTATCTTACTATTATATATGTAGACTTATATATGAGTAGTCACATACTAAGTTCATACATTATATGAGTTCTTTATGAATATATTGGCTTTCTACTGTTCATATTCATTTGGTTGTCGATCCCTAAAAATTTCATCTTTTTTATATTTGTATATTTAAAAAATGGATTATAATACAAAATTCTTGTGCTATATCGATCCAATGTTCGATAATCTTAATGTTTTGGCTAGATTCATAAGCCTTTGGAAGACACACCCGGTTTGTAAACTTAAGATGGCTAGGAACCATCACTCCAAGTGATGGTTTTTTTTGGTGCCACGTCAACGAAATCCACACTCACATTCACTTGGAAAAACAGGGGAGTCATCACTTGGGGGTCACTTGGAAAAAACAGCCAACTCACACTCACAAAATCACCACCACGCCCCGTGGTTTGACTCACTTCCACCACCCACGACGTGGGTTTTGGGCTTCGTCGGACTCATCACGCTGCCAACACCGTGGGTTTGGCACCCCATGGCGCCACCACTCCGGGTACTCTAAAGATGTTTGGTCATTCTACATCGTGTTCCAAGATATAGAGGTTAGATTCTGTTTGATATTATGAAAATGCAGATGTCATCAGGAACAGTTGTATGAGTCACTGATCGTATCCCTTTAACAACTTTGGAGTAGACAAAATAGAAGGAATTTGATACATGAGACTATTGAGTAAGATTCTTGTAACACCAGTGAAAGTGTCGTAAGATGCTAAGTTATTGTCTCAAGAGCTGTTCAGTATGAGCATCTCTCTTAAGTTGTGGCTCACTTGTGGATGTGATATCCCGAGCCCAACGTCAATTATTTAATCCTATTTTACGTATATTTTTGAAATTTTTAAGAATTTTTATCGGGGAATTATTTGACGGTTTAAGTTGAAACCAACGTTTACGGTCGTAATTTAACGTTTGACGATTTAAGAAGAACCGATGACGACTATGATACCGACGGATGCCCAAAATTTACCTTTTATTATCGATTGATCGATATTTGAGTTTTTCGAGATTTTATTTTTATTACGTGTCAAGTCGAGTCGGAACCATGTGTATATTCGTTTTGTGTGCGTTTAAACCATTTAAAAGTATTTTGAGGTAGACGGGACGAAACCCGACTCTCGTAAATTTATAAAAACTTACTAGGTACCATTTTTGCCATCTTTAAAAGTCATTTTTCAACAAAGGCCAAAAGATAGACTTATTTACAAAATCTACCCTCCCCCACTATATATAAGCCATTTTTTCACACACACTCTCATTTTAACACTCCAAAAATTTTCTTTCTCCTCCCTCTCTCTCTAAAACATACGGCCAAAACACCACCACCTTGATCCACCATCAAAAATTGTTTTCTTGAAAATCTAAGCAATACCCCATGTTTATAACATCATTGTAAGTAAATCCCACCACAAAAATCAAACATGCAACAACATTTTTTTTAGATCTAATTTTTGATTAATTTTGATAAAAACTATGATTTGATCTAATTAATTTCGTGGGGTTGTGTTTAAATGTGTTTAGGAACACACTACTAAAATATTGGAGCATGGGAGGTGTTTTTCCTTGGTGATTTCAGCCCCAAACCCCACGGCCACATGGGAGTTTTTGGTGTTCTTGAAGCTTTGATTTATTTTGCTCATGGTATGGTCCTATATTTGTGTTAATAATATTTTAATAATATTTCTTTGTATTGCATGTTGTTTTCATCAAATGGGTTTTCTTAGTGATTGTTCATACAAGTGATTTAGGGTGTTTTGGTTTGATTAGGATGGTTAGTAGATGATGTTAGGAGTATAGGAGTTGATGAAATTGGTCAAAATGATGTTTTAATATGATTTTGAAAGAGTCAATTTAGATCAGATTGTTTAAGGGTTATTTTCGTGGGTTTAAGTCTAAGTCCAGGTTGAGAAGATAGGATATTGTTGTATAGCTTCTTTTTAGCTTCGATTCGGTATAAGGTAGAGCTTCTAACTCAAAACGAGTCAAAAGTTATGATATTTTAAAGTTTGAGGCGTACCGGGTGATGAAAATCACAAGTTACGGGTTTTTGTCAAAATATAGGTCGAATGTCTAGGATTGTAACTAGAGTTCTAAAAATGTTTGGAAGTTGTTCTCAGGCCCTAAACTTAGCATTTTGAGTCTATTTTCATAATCAAGAGTCGGATTTTCAAATGGCATTGGTTAAGATGGTCAAAACGATCTTACGAGTCGAGTGTGCAAAACTGTCCGAATTTTGTACTTCAAAGATGTGTCGGGCAGAAGGTCTTAGGAGTAAAAACTTTTTATGAAATTTGGTGAGGGGTTTCTACAGATTATAAGTGATTTTTACAAATTTTCTCAGATTTTTAGGAGTGGTCTAAGTGGGGTAAAACAGCCCGTACATTCGGTATGTACCGGCAGAGTTGTAAAATGCGCGATAATTCTAATAAAGTATAAAATGGTTCGTGTCTAGTAAATATCGCTTGTATGGATTTTTGGCGTGAGTTTATATGAACCTTGAGTGTTCTTAATTGTGTACATACAGTACTTGAAGGTACTTAAATGTGTTGATTCATTACGTGTTTATTCGTTAGGTGTTGTATTTGATTTCCCGGGGCATCCTCGTCGTCGGTGATCGATTTCGTTTACGCCGTAGTGCTAATACTACCACTACTACCTAAGGTGAGTCTATAGCCTCGCTCTTTACTTTATTCAAATGTTTTTAACCCGCGAGGGGGATACATGCTATTTAAATGAAAATGAACATAAGGCTTGAATGATTGTTGGACCCGAATGTTGCCTCGAAATTGTGTTGAGTACCTAGTTGCAAAAGTCCCTAAATTCATGAACTATTAACTATTGTCTTGCCCTTGCGAAGGGGGAAATAGCCGCTTATACAATTTGTAGTACTACGGGGCTAACGACCCAATGCTAGCCGAGAAGCTGTACGTTGAGTAAGTTCTGCGGTAGATTATCTTGTATGAGAGATAAGGTATAATTGCAACTGATGCCTTTAGAAGGGGCACTGGTTTCATCTGAATCACGCCGGTAATTATTACGCGGGTGATTGAGTTAACGGATTAGTGTCATGAGCTTAAACACAATTGTCATAACCTTGAAAATAGATTGTGAGTACGACAATGCTATTGAATGATCATGATTAGTTTTTAATACTTATGTTCAACTTATGATTTGATAAACCTATAGATTCGCTCAACCTTTGTGTTGACGATTTTAAGCATGTGTTTCAGGTAACCAAGATTGTTAGCAGCGGAGCATGCGAGGATGGAAGTTGTGGTGGCTTGGCGGTCTACTTTGTTTTCCTCCCTTTTGCACTTAAAAATTTTATACTATGTCATGTGAATGAAAATGTATTTTGGGTTGAGATTCAGTGGGGACCTAAACGCAACTCTGTTTTATATAATTCTTGGGATTTGGAAAACTGTAGACTTGTATGTTTTTAATAATGTTAAATTTTATGTTTGAACTTTTACGTCTCTTGAGTCGTCTAATATAGCTTATGTGTGATGATAACTACGTAGCACCCATATGTTGTAGTTCTGCTGCGCATAGCATTTTGTGGGGGTGTTACAGATTGGTAATCAGAGCCATGAGTTATAGAGAACTAGGTCGTTTTGAAAAAAATCCTAAACTATAACTTTTGGTGTCGTAAGAAATTGTCCAAGCACACAACTATCCTGCATGGCTCCGGTAAGATTTCTTTAGCATTGCATTATATTTTAGATGTATCCCTCAAACTAATATGAATTCCCTAAGTATTTAGTAAGTAAATACTTTGATATATATTGAGATATATTTTTGTGTACGTTGAGTACTTATTATCGTAATTTACAAATTCTTGTAAGATTATCTGATATGTTGCATGTAATTGGCATAACGGGCTACATTGCATTACATGGCAACACCGCGTTGTAATCCTACGTGTATGTAGGAATGGTTGTATGTATAAGTATGTATATACTATGGTATTTAAAGGCATTGCACGTGAAGCAATGGTCCTTGAGTAATTATCGTCCATTAAAATGCGGTTTTGTTGAGAATTCGGCCTTACCGCTAATTATCAATCTTGATAATTAATTTATTGTTCGAATAACCGAATATGAACCTCGTTTGATATCCTAGATACGTAAATGATGCTTCGTAACATATTTTATATCGACTAGGTCGATCTCGATTGTCGTTATCGCACCGTGATGTGTCATTTTGGACATTTTCTTTTGAAACGTAATTTACTTACGTATTACTTTATTTCCTTTATTCCTAATGGGTTTGATATGTTAGTTCACGTAACTATAACATAGACGAAGTATAATCGACGATGCGTACATTGGGGCGGCGAATCATGTGTGTATATTATGAAACGTGGTTGAGGCGTGTTGCCATTTAATCGTTGCTTACTATTCTACTTGAATTTAAAGATGTGTTTTAAAATTTGACTAGCGTTGTGATCAATCGTGATAACTTAGAATTTGGTTGGTTTGCGTTAATTTTGTGGTGTATAATTTCGAGACTCATCCGAGGCCGATAACAACACTTAGTTGACATACGTATTCTCGCTTCATTTATTTCATTTGTCTTGTTGTCTCATTATTTGAATTCGATATTTTATATGACGAGGTTCGTCAATTGTGTGAGTTAAATAAGCATAAAACTATGTTGATTGAATGATTTAAACGTAAAGTGTTTTACATATTTAATATTTGGTGAATGAAACTTTTGGATAAAAATGACATATGATGTGTTTTGTAACAAGTAAAATTCGTGTAGAGAATAAACGGACATTGTGAAATTATTTTCCTTCGACCTTGGTTGGTAAATCGTAATAAGTAATTATTATTACTCGTAAAATCCTTGTTTTCATATATTAAAATTTGATACTAAAAGATTGTGATGGACTTGTTAAGAATTTGTTTAAATTAGTTCGAGAAAGGAGTTATAATAAAATTTGCGAGATGACTATTGAGTATATGTAGCTTCGGATTTAGTATGAATTAATTTTCGGGTCAATGTAGCAAACTTTTGGCATAATTTGTAATACAGAGTAGAAAAATTGGTCATATATTTTGGAGGTAGAAACTTTGTAAAAATTGGTTTATTTTAAACATAAGGTTATGTTTACATATGCATTGGTGTAAACTAGAACACGTTACTTGTTGTAGTGAATAAACTGGGTTAAAATCAAAATGTACACTTTAAGTGAGAAATTATAATGCTTGAAATAAATTATTAAAAGTTGATGGAACGTCATTGGAAATCATTTGTTTGTTTAATTGTCGTTATAGAGAATCAATATGTGTAATTTGATGATGCTTGTTTAAAATCGTTTGAAAAATCTTTTGTTTTATTCCGCGGCGAGATGTGTAAATTTTAAAATCATTTGATAATGGGCTAAGGATTAAAAGTTGAATTTTATATATTTTAAAAATTATTGAGATAAGCATTTTGATTGTTTATTATATTATTATTATTGAGATTTAAGTCTCGACTAAAATCAGTAATTTATCCGAGATAATACTACGTGAAACGTCTTTGACGCCTGACTCGAGCCGCGTGAATAAAATATAGCAAATC
Source organism: Glebionis coronaria (assembly GCA_025667525.1). Taxonomy (NCBI): domain Eukaryota; kingdom Viridiplantae; phylum Streptophyta; class Magnoliopsida; order Asterales; family Asteraceae; genus Glebionis; species Glebionis coronaria. The sequence goes on from CM046880.1 coordinate 191,512,646, forward strand.
AATTGTAAGGAAGACATGTGTGTAATAAAAGTCAAAGGTTGAAATTCTAAGAGTTAATTGGACTAGTTTGAGTCATGTTGGATACGTGTATATTTGTGATAATATAAGTCGTAATAATAAAAACGTAAAACTTGAAAAATTCTTACTACGTATGTTTTTGGTACTTAAGATATGAACATTAATGAGGTTTTGACACAAGTATGGAGATTTTCAACCTAATGATTTGTCAATTATGATAACCGAGTCACCGCATCTACTAATGTTAATAATTTCCGAGAGATTGAAATTTTTCCAGAAATGAAAGCGTTGTAAAGATTGGAAAATGAAAGGTATAAATTCTTTAATGGTGTAACACAAATTAAAAATGTGTAAATGTTCGGTTTTACAATGTACAAGGTAACACTAATTATTATACGCAACTGGATTACACAACACACGCCTACTTGTATATTATTTAATAAAGATGTATATATAACGTTTTGAGTCACGATGGTTCGATCGTCCGACATCCCTTCTTTGATTTTGTGAGTCTGTATCTAAACATGAGTCGTCATGTGATTGTTCATTTTAATATTGTCTATGGTATGAAACCAATATTATTATATTTATTTTTGTGTCGCTACTTCGCTAGTACTTGATGATGAGGGTATGTCACCCGGTGTATTTTGTCATGATCATGGACGCCGTAACTTTCTTCTTTCGGTTAATGGAACCTAAAAATTCTGTATTTACTTGTATGATGCTATAAATCTTCATTAGAGTGGTTGTTTATTTATATTTAACAAAAGCGAGGAGGCGTAGCCGCTTTACCAAATTGTAAGAGGTGAAAGAACTCGATCTTCTTGGTGAAATTGTTTCTATTTAACCAAGTGATTATTCTTCTCTCCCCGTATACCCTTGGTGGAATGGGTGTGCAACTCGAGACGATGGGAAGTGTGATCGTTGTTTTATTTTTGACGTTTGTGTTGATATTCAACTTTTACTCCATGTATTCGTAGATCGCTGTTGTTATCCTGAGACTTTCGTCATATATTTGAAGTATTTTCATTTCTAATGTAGTTAAATTCCGTTGACGATTATATTGCTCGTTTACCTCGTTCGATCTCATTGATCTTAATTTTATCACTTGTTGTGCTTGCAATGATCTTTAATCATGAACCACCTTACCGTCATTTTGTGAATAGTCTATTGTGAAAATAGGTATGAGTGTGTCAAATGTTTTGGTGAACTAAATGCAAATGGTGTCGATTTCTTTATTTAATTATTTATTTATTTTCCTCACAAAAAGGCAAAGTAAAAGTATGTTTCCAAAGTGGACGAAAAATGTTTGATGTGTTTCTTAAAACGATGGTAGCAATATTTTCCCATTTCAAATTTCATTTCAAATGATTTAATTATTTTGAAGTTTAGGTCGAAAGCTTTCGTAGTCATCTTCGGTGTGTCATAATAATGTTTGTGTTGTCACTCGATCCTCAATTATGCACAGCTTAGCTAACTATGCATAATTCGGGAAGAGTCCTGTTTTGTTAATTGTCATTGCTTGGTCCTCAAGTATGCATGATCTAGCTAGTTATGCATAGTTTTGGAAGGGCGATGTAGTTTCAAATAAATTGGTCGTCTTTAAAAACCGGTAGTGTTTTTGATAAATGTTTGGAAGAGAACGTTTTTAAAAATGGTGGATCCTTATGCAAGTAATCGTATTTTCTTTGATTTTTAAAGAAAATTTTTGAATTTTCTTGTGTTCTTTGAAATCTTTTCTTTCGTTTGGTGTTGACTTGGTAAGTCACTGTGACCGAGTAGTTTTTGGAAAATGTTTTTATGAGTGGTGTGTAACGTGCAAATTTCATCGGAATCACGAGGGTGTTGATGAAATACCAAAGGGGCTTGTATCGACACTGAGAAGAGTTTTTAACAAAAATAGAAGACTTCCGAAGTAGAGGAGATCAGAGTTCAAGGGACTCTGAGGGAAATGACGAAGACTTCTCCTACGTCGAATGTATCGTACCATTATATATTTTCTTTTCTTATTCTTTTGATATGTTTAACGACACGCGATAAATTGTTGAAGTTTACCAACTGTGCATCGGTAATCGGAAGACCATTCCATTGTCGTTTTCGTTTATTTAAGTGAGGAATCCTCTTTGCTTGACTCGACCATCCTTGATTATCGATGGTTAAACGATAGATAGCCATAGGCGAAGTTTTTATGGTAAACCCCTGTCATGTGATCTAGTCGAGTGATCGTAAGTTGTGAGAACTTGAGACGACATTGTCCAATGAAGTCCGATCATGGAGAACACGTGCCATGTAATATATTTCTTTTTATATTTAACTGTGAACGGTGATGCTTGTTGAGATTTTGACCACGTTTGGGACGGAAGTGAGATGGTGTTCTTGTAATATCTTTTGGGTATGGATCCGTGTGTGAGCACCCTGCAATGACACATGTAAGTATTTTGTTTCTTTTTGGATATGCATCCATAGCTAGCAATCTCTTGAACATTCTTTAACTTGAAATTTTCTTTTGACTGGACTCATCCGAGAATTATGTAAATATTCTTGTTTTATCTTGGCTTGGCTGATTAGCAAGCGTGGGTTAACTGATTGAACTGATTGGTTTAGCATGGTTTGCTATGTTGCAAACATGTCGTAATATGGTTGTATGTGTTTCATAATGGCTTTTGTGTTTGTTTGGATTGTGATGTCTTCGAGAGAGTTATGTATACGCCGAATGATTTCGTATCGATGAATTCGTTTTTGACGGAATAGGTTTGTATGTACGTAATATTGCGATAAGGTGATTTTGTACGAATAGTATTAATTACTTCGTCTTGTATATTCTGAACGTTTTCGATGGGGTTATGAGTGACCCGTGCGATTTTATTTTGTGATAGTTGTTTTTATGAGATGATGAACCAAGTGAAAGGACGATTCGAACGTTGGAAGACGTGCTCCGAGCGTGTGTGATTAATTTTGGTAGTTGTTGAGATCGACCATTGTCGTTGGTAGTACCTTTGTACAACGACATTTACCATGGTAGCATTGAAGCTGCAGCCTTTGAGGAATTATGTTAATGAAAATGTGGATCTCCAGTTGGATAGAATGAAGTAGGAAAAGGTCAGTTGAATGGACTTGGAATGATTCGAGAGGCTACGGAAGGGATGGTGTAAATTAAGAATCACTTGTTGACCGTGAGAAGCTGTGAGAAGAGATGTGTTGATAACCATAGGAAGAATTTGAGAAATTGAAGTGGAGATCATGAATCGTGATGTTAAGAGATTGAAGCAAGGCATAATACTCATGGTGAAGGTGTGATGGAACCCGAGAGGTGAACCGAAGTCCACATTGGAACGTGAAGACCTCTTTGGGAAGAAGTACCTTTATCTTCCTAGTAGTACAAAATGCGAGTATAAGAACCGGAGAGCGCTGGGACGTCGCTCCCTTAAGGGGGGGAGGATGTAACACCAGTGAAAGTGCCGTAAGATGCTAAGTTATTGTCTCAAGAGCTGTTCAGTATGAGCATCTCTCTTAAGTTGTGGCTCACTTGTGGATGTGATATCCCGAGCCCAACGTCAATTATTTAATCCTATTTTACGTATATTTTTGAAATTTTTAAGAATTTTTATCGTGGAATTATTTGACGGTTTAAGTTGAAACCAACGTTTACGGTCGTAATTTAACGTTTGACGATTTAAGAAGAACCGATGACGACTACGATACCGACGGATGCCCAAAATTTACCTTTTATTATCGATTGATCGATATTTGAGTTTTTCGAGATTTTATTTTTATTACGTGTCAAGTCGAGTCGGAACCATATGTATATTCGTTTTGTGTGCGTTTAAACCATTTAAAAGTATTTTGAGGTAGACGGGACGAAACCCGACTCTCGTAAATTTATAAAAACTTACTAGGTACCATTTTTGCCATCTTTAAAAGTCATTTTTCAACAAAGGCCAAAAGATAGACTTATTTACAAAATCTACCCTCCCCCACTATATATAAGCCATTTTTTCACACACACTCTCATTTTAACACTCCAAAAATTTTCTTCCTCCTCCCTCTCTCTCTAAAACATACGGCCAAAACACCACCACCTTGATCCACCATCAAAAATTGTTTTCTTGAAAATCTAAGCAATACCCCATGTTTATAACATCATTGTAAGTAAATCCCACCACAAAAATCAAACATGCAACAACATTTTTTTTAGATCTAATTTTTGATTAATTTTGATAAAAACTATGATTTGATCTAATTAATTTCGTGGGGTTGTGTTTAAATGTGTTTAGGAACACACTACTAAAATATTGGAGCATGGGAGGTGTTTTCCCTTGGTGATTTCAGCCCCAAACCCCACGGCCACATGGGGGTTTTTGGTGTTCTTGAAGCTTTGATTTATTTTGCTCATGGTATGGTCCTATATTTGTGTTAATAATATTTTAATAATATTTCTTTGTATTGCATGTTGTTTTCATCAAATGGGTTTTCTTAGTGATTGTTCATACAAGTTATTTAGGGTGTTTTGGTTTGATTAGGATGGTTAGTAGATGATGTTAGGAGTATAGGAGTTGATGAAATTGGTCAAAATGATGTTTTAATATGATTTTGAAAGAGTCAATTTAGATCAGATTGTTTAAGGGTTATTTTCGTGGGTTTAAGTCTAATTCCAGGTTGAGAAGATAGGATATTGTTGTAGAGCTTCTTTTTAGCTTCGATTCGGTATAAGGTAGAGCTTCTAACTCAAAACGAGTCAAAAGTTATGATATTTTAAAGTTTGAGGCGTACCGGATGATGAAAATCACAAGTTACGGGTTTTTGTCAAAATATAGGTCGAATGTCTAGGATTGTAACTAGAGTTCTAAAAATGTTTGGAAGTTGTTCTCAGGCCCTAAACTTAGCATTTTGAGTCTATTTTCATAATCAAGAGTCGGATTTTCAAATGGCATTGGTTAAGATGGTCAAAACGATCTTACGAGTCGAGTGTGCAAAACTGTCCGAATTTTGTACTTCAAAGATGTGTCAGGCAGAAGGTCTTAGGAGTGAAAACTTTTTATGAAATTTGGTGAGGGGTTTCTACAGATTATAAGTGATTTTTACAAATTTTCTCAGATTTTTAGGAGTGGTCTAAGTGGGGTAAAACAGCCCGTACATTCGGTATGTACCGGCAGAGTTGTAAAATGCGCGATAATTCTAATAAAGTATAAAATGGTTCGTGTCTAGTAAATATCGCTTGTATGGATTTTTGGCGTGAGTTTATATGAACCTTGAGTGTTCTTAATTGTGTACATACAGTACTTGAAGGTACTTGAATGTGTTGATTCATTACGTGTTTATTCGTTAGGTGTTGTATTTGATTTCCCGGGGCATCCTCGTCGTCGGTGATCGATTTCGTTTACGCCGTAGTGCTAATACTACCACTACTACCTAAGGTGAGTCTATAGCCTCTCTCTTTACTTTATTCAAATGTTTTTAACCCGCGAGGGGGATACATGCTATTTAAATGAAAATGAACATAAGGCTTGAATGATTGTTGGACCCGAATGTTGCCTCGAAATTGTGTTGAGTACCTAGTTGCAAAAGTCCCTAAATTCATGAACTATTAACTATTGTCTTGCCCTTGCAAAGGGGGAAATAGCCGCTTATACAATTTGTAGTACTACGGGGCTAACGACCCAATGCTAGCCGAGAAGCTGTACGTTGAGTAAGTTCTGCGGTAGATTATCTTGTATGAGAGATAAGGTATAATTGCAACTGATGCCTTTAGAAGGGGCACTGGTTTCATCTGAATCACGCCGGTAATTATTACGCGGGTGATTGAGTTAACGGATTAGTGTCATGAGCTTAAACACAATTGTCATAACCTTGAAAATAGATTGTGAGTACGACAATGCTATTGAATGATCATGATTAGTTTTTAATACTTATGTTCAACTTATGATTTGATAAACCTATAGATTCGCTCAACCTTTGTGTTGACGATTTTAAGCATGTGTTTCAGGTAACCAAGATTGTTAGCAGCGGAGCATGCGAGGATGGAAGTTGTGGTGGCTTGGCGGTCTACTTTGTTTTCCTCCCTTTTGCACTTAAAAATTTTATACTATGTCATGTGAATGAAAATGTATTTTGGGTTGAGATTCAGTGGGGACCTAAACGCAACTCTGTTTTATATAATTCTTGGGATTTGGAAAACTGTAGACTTGTATGTTTTTAATAATGTTAAATTTTATGTTTGAACTTTTACGTCTCTTGAGTCGTCTAATATAGCTTATGTGTGATGATAACTACGTAGCACCCATATGTTGTAGTTCCGCTGCGCATAGCATTTTGTGGGGGTGTTACAATTCTGATTTTAATTTCTAACAAGGATCAATTTATTTTATACGATTGTATTGTTTATGTTGTTATTTATTAATAGAGGCTGAAACTTGAATGCTTTTTTTATAATTGGGCGAGAGAGTTTGATAAATTTCAGGAAAAAAGTGAATCACTTGGTCATGTTGTCATGATTATTTCACTTGAAAAAAACAAATATTTTAGTGGTAACTGTTAAAACACAAAACGATTTTACATACGATTTTGTTTATTATTAGTACATGTTAAGATTTTTAGCATTGTTATTGTATAAAACCTTTCATTGGTAATGCTATTTTTGGCGCCAAGTTGTTTATCAATGGTCATATCATAGAAGTTTCTGCTTTCAAACAAACGTTAATGTTTAACACTTCACCATCTATATATTTGTGGAACAACCTTCTTGATCAACCAATTTACATCTAAAACTATTATATAAAAGATTACAAGTGCGCAGATGTTGATGACTATGAGCCAAAAAATAATAATATATCTCTATTCTCACTCGTTAATAAGAGAGTTGACGTTGAATTGACGCCTATTGAGTTTTGGCCTCTAAGTACCAAGTGACATTTATTCATCGTTTTGACATCATGAAAATCATGATTTCATATAATCATCAATACTCTCCATGATGAATATATAAACGCTTAGCTGACCAACGGCCGAGCCTTAAGGGCTTAAGACTGATTTGGATATTGTTGACACGACAACTAACAATTTTATAAAAAAATCATGGCTCTGTAACATTTAAAATATGTTTAACCTTTGTATATACATTCATCGCATGAATAATTTATTTTTAGTATTATTGTATTTATTTTACCTTCTTTAATTCCTTTATTTGTTCAACAATAGTATTTTTTTTTGAACGATAACTTTATTAGAAAACTAGAAAGGAGGTAGAAAATAATTCCAATGAAATCAAAAAAGGATGTTGTAACCAATTAGCCCAGCTAATCGAGCGATTACATCTAGAATTACACCATAAATACGCTCTAATCTATATCATCAAAAAATACATCCTTCCGAGGCACGTGGGACGAGAACAACAACTGATTACGGAACATCCATAGACTCCACCATGCAGTATAAAAAAACACCTTCCAGTATCAGCTTAAGCGACGAACACAACCTCAAATTATTAACCATAGTATTTTTTATTTGTCTAACTTAACTTGCTTTGTCGCATGGTATGAACATTTGCAATTGAATTTTAATCTTTTCTCGTTTTATTTTGAATGTTATACGAAGCACTTACGATAATATCGAATATCGTTAATTATTTGTCGATAGGAATTTCTGCAGCTATGCGCGGGTATTCGTCTAGTTTAAAATATAAAAAAGAATCTTCAAAAGTTATTTAAGAAACAAATCTAAAAAACTAAGCTTCAAAACATACTTAACAACATCATTGTCATTACTTGAAAAACCTTTCAGTTATGGTGGGTTTCAAGAGAGGAAGTGGCGGCTCGTCGTAGTACTGACTATTATGTTGTGGTGGTTGTGACATGGTGGAGTTGGTGGTCTAGGTCTGTGACATGGTGGTAACGCCTGCAGATTTTATGGTGGCATATGGTGGTGGTGGTGGCGGCGTACAAGTAATTAACATCCTTGAGGAGGAATATGAAGCTGTGAGAAAAACGATGTGGAGGAGGAGGATCACTGTGACAAAAAAACCTCATGAATATCATTAACGTTATTTTCATTCGACATTGTCATTTATTGTTATTACAAATAATAGTTTACTCTATGTTTAATGTTTAAGTATTCTATGAATGCATTGCTCACAAAGATGATTTATATATGGCAAGGAATTCTAGGTTTATGTTTTAAACTATTTTCTTTTCCCGCCAACGTCTTTTGGTTGTTTCCATTTAATTTTATTTTTATAATTGCGTGATATAATTTCCTTAGTATCTCACACGTTATTACTATGTATAGAACATTGGCTTTATTTCTCACACGGTATTACTAAGTATACAACTTTTTGGTGAATACACTTATACATTTCCAACTTATATACAACATTTCCATAATTAGCATGATGATTTGTTCAAGCAGACGGTGTAATATTGGTTGCCTAATTTGTTTGGTTTCTCAAGTTTCAACAATTTTAACTTTCAATAATTGGGATAAACGCTTTATAGGGTACTAGCTGATTACCCTCGCATAGCGGCGGAAATACCTACGACACACAATTAACGATATGCGATATTGTGGTAATTGTTATGTGTAACATTCAAAATATAACGTGAAAATATCAAAACTTAATTTCAAATGGTTGTAAGCTGTCAAAGAAAGTGGTTCGTATCATCTTGTTTGTTGTATACCGTAGTTGATTTCGCCAAAAAGAAGAGAAAAAAGATGTGTCTCTTTTCTTGTTGCTCTTCTTTTTGACGAAATCAACTGTGATATACACCAAGATACGAACCACTTATGTTTCCGCTTCAAAATTGATAATATTAATAATTCTAGTGGTAAAGGAAAGAAAAATGTTCCAAGGTTAAAAAGATTCACTGAGCACGAGTCGTGCTGCATGACTATTAAACTTTAGTTCTATAACGAACATTATTGACAAACATAAGAGTAAAGATACCCGATAACTGTTTATAAAACACTATAACTAATGAAAAACCTACTTTCTACCAAAACATCAAATTGCACTAAGATGCCAGTTCAACATTACACAACTTTTCCGTCTGCGTAATTTTTCAATGGACATAACTTAACAGTTCTGTAGCTTTCCTTCAATACTTTCCAGAAACGGGCTTTTTTTCCATCATCCCAACTATGATATCTGCATAACATATAAATGCATAGATCAGAGAATGTTCTTGGCACACAAGGGGCAAATGAGAATACATAATTCAAGTTTCCAGGAAAAATGACATACCATTGTTGAATCTTTTTAAACATAGTCAGCACGAGATATATGTTCTCAAAGGCATTGTATGTCTCATCTCTGACATGTATGCACAACTAAAAGGAGTAAAGTTAAGTAAATAAAAAGGCGTTGTATGCTAATAATCAATAGCAAGTATGGAAGACCCGCGCTTCGCTGCGGCGACGGGTTTTTTTAAGCTTTTCACTTGCACAACGTAACTCATGTGTAGTGTATATCTGTGACCCTTGACAACCACCAAGAAGCATATTCGATTTTAGTGAACTGGTCTAATAAACATGTTATAAACATGAACAAACTAACAATACAGTAGAATACAATAAGAAAATGTATAATGAAGCGTGTATTAGTTATAACTAAATACTGAAACGGTAAGATAACATCTACATATACAGCCTACATTGTTCCTCTTCGTTCCTTTATTATTTCTTTCATTTACATGTAGAAAAATATCATTGACGGAATATGATTTCATCGTACCAAGGCCCCCTTTGATTACTGCACATGAATATTGCGTTTATTCGCGAAGTGAGTTGTGATGAACTTAACCAACTTCTAATAAAAGAAAGGTCAATAGTAAGGATATAAAAAAGAAACATTAAGAAATATGAGCCATTAAAGAATAGGACACATACCATCAAAGTCTTAGCAATTAGGACATAATTCATTTTTGAAAGCATCTTTTTTTTCATAACATTAGTCACTGTGGTGATAACACATTTTTGTATTTTATTAATGGTTAATAATTCGACTCGGGATGAACCATACTAAAACTCTGTTAAGTAAAAATGGTTGTTAACTTTCACTAAATATACAACAAATAAAAAGAAGCTGATTCTTTATGCGCCTAACACATCTCACATTTATTACAGTAATTCGTCTCCTAAATCATAAGCTTGCTTACACATATGGCCATTCCAACCCGCTTATAAAAATAAAAAAAGGATAAAGAACTTCTTGATGATGATTTAATAAAAAGGCCGCCTATTGGGAGGGATGTTAATTTTAAAACTAAGATTATGTGCAACCATCCGTACTCAAAATAATCAAAACAGTAGCTCGATGAAACCTTTTTTCGAACCAAAACCAAGATGCTACAATATTTAACCTTTAAAAGTAACTCATTGAGCAGAGGCATAAAAAGAACAGAGATTTTGTACCCATAAGATGTAAAGGTTACTTACATTGTGCCAAAATTCCATTCACTTTTATAAAAGTAGTTGAAATCTATGTGATAAAAGCTTAGCGTTGAAGCACTACCTAAAAATTTAGAACTGTTATTTTTTAGAGAGAGAAATAGGATGAAAGGTTGTCGAAAACCTATAACGACAAACATCGTCAACTCATATGAGACCAAAAAATGTAAACAAAAAATGACACGGCTTACTTTGACTACTGAGACGTTCCTCACGGTCCAAAATAATTTAATTAAATCGCCTCAAATTCAAAATGTAAATCCTGCATCCTTTTGGATGCAACAAATAACAAATATAATCTTGGTGGCATGTCGGCACGGTTTAGGTGGACTCGGAGAAATGATGAGATTATTTGCACTATGGAGGGCAAGCTTGCAGCCATGGCGACCCTATCCTCAAAACTCACAAAGGTCTGTGGAAACTATTAATATGGATAACATATTCCTTTATCCACGTATATGTTTTCCTAGGAACGTATTATGTTTCCTAGGCACGTATATCTAAAAAAGGGGATATATCCGTCGTGGTTGCAAGCCTAGTAAGCTTGCCCCGCCGCGACGTCATTTTCACATCCTGTTGTTCCTTCACTTAGTTAGACTTTATAATGTTTGAAATTGGACCATATAATCATTTAGATGTTTGACTGGAGATGAAATTACCATACTAGTTTCCAAAGGTATGATCGTATTTTTGTTGATCTCTTGTTTGTGCTCGAGATCATCCGTGTTATCCTTCTCTTCTTTGGAATCCTTAGTGTAAGTTATTTGAGTTTCTTCCTGGACTTCTTCTTTAACCAAAAGTGAGGGCACAAAGCTGTTATATATAACAACAAAAAACTTGTTAAAAACGGCATAAAAAGATACTACCATAAGCTATGGCAAATAAAATACAACAATATTAGATTTTTTAGAACCCACAAAGTTTCAAAAAGTGAGCCGAGGGAGCACCAAGTACAGAATCTGCGTCGGGTATTTATCAGGATTATGAGCCTATGTAAGAAAACTCAAATTTCGTTAAAAAGAAAACTCATCGTCTTCCTAGAAGCAAAAACCAATAATGTCGTTTTTGGATCTCTTATCCTCATAATAACAGCAACAAAAAAACCAATACTGTCGTTTTTGGTTCGAGTAACATCTAGACGACTAACATAGTGGTTAGATTCGCTGTTGTGACTGCCTTCTCTTTAAGGACCTCTGTACCATGAACCGTGCAACATGCATCGAGGAGTAATGTAACAATATTTTCTTATCTATATATCCTAATAAACCAAAATAACTTACAAGTTCCTTAAGCTTGTAATATTAAAAACATTTCTAAAAATAACTCCATTGTACAAACCTTTTAAGCCTTATCATTAGTTCTCATAAAAAACATTCCTTGATTAAGTTCTTTTTTTGCACCAATTTTTAAAAAACCCAGACGAGTTAAAGGTTTAGTAACTCCTTATTCAGTTTTGGAAACTAACAAACACATAAGCTGTAACTCATTAGTTTCATCACAAGATTTTTGATGCACAAATAATTAACTCTGCCATAAAACATTTTTCTTAAATAAAGCTATACAAACACGCTCCTACAATTTCAAAAACAAAATAACAGAGAATTAAAAATTTCAAAACATATTCACATAATTATGGTAATATAATTATGGATATTAAAAAAACGCGTTTTAGAAAATTTGTGACACTCCTCTCCTGATTTTGTGCAAGGTAACCCTAAAATATTAGCCCTATATAAATCCATGATCCAAACGCGTTTTTCAATAATCTGCTGCCCACCTCTCTATTATTTATCTCCATTCTGAATATATATTGTGCAAGCTTTAGATCTTCATTCAATGAAAAAAATGTAATTGAATGAACATCAGCCTCCGTGTTTTGTGCAATCTGTTTGATCCAAAAACTCCTTTCTTCATCTCCATTCTTTGTAATCCTGCCATGGAATAGAATGAATTTATGTTCTTTCCTGCAACCGCATTGATCTTATAGCTTGCACACCAATATGGACGGCTGATCATTGTGCTGAGCCACCAAATCCCTCTTTTTGACCTTCATTCAATGAAAAAATGTAATTGAATGAAGATTAACTAGAAAATAATATCTATTTTTTATCTTTCATTCAATGAAAAAATGTAATTGAATGAGGATTAACCAGGAAATAATCTCTTTTCTTGATTTTCATTCAATGAAAAAAATGTAACTGAATGAAGATTGCTCAACATTTTTTCCACAATGCTCGGCCTCTATATTTTTACATCATCACCCATCAATTCTGTGTAAATCTAATGGTGAATTATATCTTATTAAACCTTTCTCATCCTTTTAATCATGTATATCAATTGCATTCAATTGAAACTTTATGCTCAAAAATTAAATGTGTCAGGTTAAAGACGATTTTTATCCCATGATTATTTTTGAACCCATGCTAATTGTTAATGGTTTTAATCACACGCTTCAATTTTAACGATTCACATTTTTTGATTTGTTGATACAAATAACTGATTTATATCCTATTGTAAAACCTATTTAATGTGTTCTTTATGTTTAGGGTTTGTCTTTTGATTAATTTAAATTCAAAAGAATGATAATTTTCTTTTTTGATTATGCCTGCCAAATTCAAATCAAAAAATCTCTACATGTTCTTTGTTTTACGACGATTTCTATGTTTTCCACACCATGGGTAAGTATTCAATATATTTAACTTTTTATATTGAAGGTTATTGATGGTAAACTCATTGTTACAAATTCCTATATGTGTTAATTTTTTGAATAATCATACTATTGTTTGAGTCTCTTTTGATATGGTTCTCTATATGAATTTACAAATTTCTAGAGATTAGAGGTAGTTTAGAAAAGAAACTCGTATCAAGAAATGTGACCCATTCAGCAAGAATCATGAATTGTTGGAGGAGGGTTTTCTGCCCTTTTTTCTAATTGGGTGTTTGTGATCAAGTTTGCTTTGTTGTATGTCGTATGTGGTTTTTGCTCTTGGGCATACTGTTATTGCTTATCGGGCAAGCTGCATGGCACAGATGAAGCACATGCTTCACAGTATGGATCCATTATCGGTGCATTTAAATTTCTTTTTCTCTGATCTTACTATATAATGTAGTATGTACATATTAGAGATGAAACTACAATTTTTCAAGAATAGGCTCCATTCTGCAAATTTTGTTCTCTTTCATGTTTGAGAAGGAGGTTTAATATTGATTAGTATGATATAGCTGCTGTTGTGACTACCTTTTCCATTAATCTGATTTTGTCAATCGAGGATTTCATCCTCGATATATATTTTTCTTATTAAATTTGGTCATTGTTGTGAATTAATTATAAATTTAGTTTGATCATATTTTGTATTTGTTAGTGTGAACATTTTTTGCTACAAAATTCTGTATTTGTTGTTTTGAACTTTGTTAGTTAGAAGTATTTTCAATCATAGAATAGAACTTGACTTAAAACTTTTATTTAAATCATGCTTATTTGATTTTTAATCTATTAGATTCTGTGTCGTGGTTCGAGTAACATCTAGACGACTAACAAAGTGGTTAGATTCGCTGTTGTGGCTGCCTTCTCTTTAAGGACCTCTGTACCATGAACCGTACAACATGCATCGAGGAATAATGTAACAATATTTTCTTATCTATATTCTATATATCCTAATAAACCAAAATAATTTACAAGTTCCTTAAGCTTGCAATATTAAAAACATTTCTAAAAATAACTCCACTGTACAAACCTTTTAAGCCTTAGCATTAAATTTGTCATAAAACCCATTCCTTAATTAACTTCTTTTTTTCACCATTTTTTGAAAAACCAAGACAAGTTAAAGGTTTAGTAACTCCTTATTCAGTTTTCGAAACTAAAAAACATAAAAGCTGTAACTCATTATTTTCATCACACGATTTTTGACGCACAAATCATTAACTCTTCCATAAAACATTTTCCTTAAATAAAGCTATACAAACACGCTCCTACAATTTCAAAAAAAAATAACAGAGAATTAAAATTTTCAAAACGTATTCACATAATTATGGTAATATAAATATGGACAATAAAAAACGCGTTTTAGGAAATTTGTGACGCTCCTTTCCTGATTTTGTGTAAGGTAACCCTAAAATATTAGCCCTATATAAATCCATGATCCAACCGTGTTTTTCCATAATCTGATGCCCACCTCTCTATTCTTTATCTCCATTCTGAATATATATAGTGCAAGCTTTAGATATCCATTCAATAAAAAATGTAATTGAATGAAGAGCAGCCTCTATGTTTTGTGCAATCTGTCAAATCCAAAACTCCTTTATTCATCTCCATTCTTTGTAATGTTGCCATAGAATGGAATGACTTTATGTTCATTCCTGCGACAACATTGATCTAATAGCTTACACACCAATATGTACGGCTGATCATTATGATGCACAAACAAATCCCTCTTTTTGACCTCCATTCAATGAAAAAATGTAATTTAATGAAGATTAACTAGAAAATAATATCTATTTTTGATCTTCATTCTATGAAAAAATGTAACTGAATGAAGATTAACCAGAAAATAATATCTTTTCTTGATTTTCATTCAATAAAAAATGCAATTGAATGAAGATTGCTCAACATTTTTTCCACAATGCTCGGCCTCCATATTTTTGCATCATCACCCGTCAATTCTTTGTAAATCTAATTGTGAATTTTATCTTATTAAACCTTTCTCATCCTTTTAATCATTTATATCAATTGTGTAAAACCCCTGGTTTTAACATTTAGACACGTCACCGGCTTCATTATTATTATCATCCATCTTATAATATTTTATCAACCACTTCTACATACGGGATCATAATATAGTAAATGTATTGTATTTACTTATAAGATTTAAAAACTTGACGTTTTGACCATAGCACTTTTTTTAAAAAAAAATTATTTTAATATCCTTGGACACATTTTATGTGCATGAATTTTGTTTAATTATACTTACACTTAACAATAACTACCTAAAAGATCACAAAGCAAGACGGACTAAAATTTTCCTATATAATTTTAAGCATAAAACATTTGTACCAAATCTAACAATACTTATCTTATATCAACTTAAAAATACAAATGATTATTCATTCGACACCTTAGTCTGCCTCATAACACACTAGTAGAATACTTAGTACATAAACACCCGAATCAATTTACTATTCGACTATATATCACCCCAATAAACCAAATTAAGCATAGACATGAACAATGCTACCAAAACTACTCTTTCCTTGGATCCTCCTTATTCTACACGTTGCATATACAAACCAAATCAAACACGAATCTATTTCCAATCTTTCTTATGTACTTAGAGATGTAATCCTAGTACTACTCCCTTCCACTATAAATCAAACACATCACCCTCTTCAAACCAAGTTGATGTTGCTACCTTATTTACCACATGTTGGCATGACACCAAACTCATGCCTTTGTGTTTCCTTTTACAACCACATCTCAAACCAACACTTAGACTCTTCCTAGAAGCCTCATACACGGCTACAAGTTTAAAGGAAAGGGCAAATGTACATTTTGCTTAGTACTTGTGTAAGATCTCCAAGATTTGCATGATCCTCCAAGATCTCCATATCTCTCTCTTAGCCGAGTATAAGACCCTCACCACTTGCACCAATCCTCCATTTTCATATCTCTCTCTCGGCATATCTCAAACACACCCTTCTTCTAAACTCAAAAGCAAATCTCAAACACTTTCTCCTAAGCATGAACCCATGGAAATGTTTATTCACTATACTTTCAATAATATTAAATCCCTAATCATCATATTCATCTTAAACACCACAATGACGAATGTATACGGGTTTGGTTCCGGGTGTAGCTTTGGTTGTTGGTTCGAGTGAAGGACGAGTCGGGGTAGGATTCAAGCTAGAATTCAGATTATAGATCAAGTTTGTTGCATCAGGTTGCATCGAACATTCAAGCAAGAGCTAGTATGGATGGTTGCCCTCACGTGTCACTCATTAGTACCATGACTTTGATAAGTCTCGTAAGATCTACGTCTCAATCTTATTTGCTATTCCTTATAAATGCATCATTCATCTAGACATTAAAACACACCTTCTGATATATGCGCGACACCATAGGGAAACATATACATAAAACATGAGCTGGGATAAAACGAAAATGCTAGGTTTGAACTTATCCCTTAAATAGTAAGGCTGCCAAATTTGAACCCAAACGGTGCACGCTTGATATATTAAAGAAATCAAACATGATTATTATTTTATGTAGAAAACTAGCATGGAAAACCACTTTTAGAGCCCGTTTAGACCCATCAAGACCCCGATTATGGATCTGGTTATGGGGTCCTTTCTTAGATCATCCAACCAGCTTTTCGTAGCCTCTTGAATCACCTAAAACAGAGCTATAACGAAGCGGGAAACTGAGTTTAAAAATCTGTGATTAGCACACAAAAGTTGTCAGCAACTGGCAGCATTTACCACGTAGGCTGACCAGGCGACTTTGTCTGCGTTTTTGAGCGAGCCAGAGTTAGAACCAGAACTCAACACCAACTAGGATATTTAGATCTCTTGGCTAACTTTCCGTAGACACCAAGAACACTAAATATTTTGAAAGTGCTGATATGGTCCTAATATCAAACTATTTTTCAAATTTTCATCCTTGAGGTTTTGCTATCTTGCATGTTTCATCGCAAAGATTTTGGCCATTTTTCGTGTTTCGTCCCAAGAATTTTCCCTATAAGGACGATACTTGCATTAAACTTTCCAAATAGGGATGATTCTTGCACTTTCGTAAGGTTTAGGACAAAACATGCATTTTGGACAAACTTTAGGGACAATTTATGCAATTTACTCTGAAAACAATTAGTTCTGACCCGCTGACTTTACATTCATTTTTACCCACTTTAGAGCCGTTTTCATGCAAAACTTCAAGAACGAAACTCGTAGACGGCGTGTCCGATAATACAAATATGTTTTCCGATCGTTTTATGGTTAGATAACGAACCCAAAAATGATTTTAAAAAATTAGCATTTACACTATATATGTACACAAAGATTTTGGATTAAAAGGACCAAACTTGTCAAGTACCGAATCTTAAACAAGCCCTAAGGACTTGTTTTGTCATTATCCGAAACTTAACAAACCCTAGGGCTGATCTTGTAATTTCCGAAACGTATTTAACACCTAAGGACTTTCCACGAAATGTATTTAACCACAAGGACTAACTTTGTCACTTTGCCGAAACTTAATAAACCTTAGGGGTATTTTTTGTCAATTGTCGAATGTGTTATAAGCCCTAGGGCTGTTTGGAAACTTTTACTTTTATAAGGACCTAAGTGCAATTTAAATAAAGTTTATTTAATATGTATTAGAGGTGGCAAAACGGGCGGGCAGACGGGCACGGGCGGCGGGCTAAACAGGCAACGGGCTAAACGGACGACGGGCCAAACGGGCGCGGGCAAGGTTGTAAATAGCGTGAAGCGTAGCGTAGCGGCATTGCCAAGCTTCAAGCTACACAAGCTATAACGAAGTTATGGCCTTTTCGAAGCGTGATATATAGCGACACAAAATATTTATAAATTAATATTTATACAACGATTTTACAAATGAAGCAATACTTTAATTCAAATATAAAACAAAATCGGCTAATAGTTATTTATGGATTTTTCCCCATAGTAAAATTACTAAACCTAAGTCTATTAAATAGCCCAAACTAGTAAATAAGCCCAATTCTTGTAAATTTGTAAAAAGATTCCAAAAAAGTGCCACGCTACGCGCTATATCGCGCTTTATGCCGCTTTTTATCACACAACGCCTAGAGATGATGCTTTAGTCTATTTCGTAACGTGGAGGCCACGCTTCACGCTATAAGGCGCGCTATAGCGCGCTATTTAGAACCTTGGGCGCGGGCTAAACGGGCACGGGCGGACGAAACGGGCGAGCTAAATGGGCACAAGCTAAAACAAGAAAAAGACATATAAAAACGTAAAATTAAAAAAAAAAAATACGTGTTTAAAAGCCGGTGATAGAAAACTAAATATAAAATATCCGCCGAGTAGCCTAATTAGTGTTTTACATGTGCGCCCTTTAAGCCCATAAGTTTCTTATATATGTGCGCCCGTTTAACCCATCAATAATAAAGAATGGGCAAAAAGTGCCCCATCCTTGTTTGAAAATGGGCAAAAAGTGCCCATATTTATGAAAATGGGCATGATTTTCCACCTTTAATATTTATTTAATTAATAAACTAAATGGATTATTTAGAAAATTGTGTAACCCGGAGGACTAGCAATGAACATTTGAAACTTTAAAGACTTTTATGAAATATTATATTCTATAAGTCCTAATTAAATAAAAATCATTTTATTTATTTCATTTATACTGTTACAATTCAAACGAGGTAAATACACTTTATTAAATTAAAAGTGTACATGTTTCGATAACTTACTTTAAGTTTAACACTTAAAATGGTAAAAACTTATTAAATCTGTGATCGTGCATTTTGATCAACTACATTTATATGTGCATTTTATTTGTGCATTTACTAAGACCCACATAAATTACATAGGTAATTCTACTACTTCGTGATCATATCGTGCCAGCTTACTCAGTGACTTTATCAGTACTGCATCACCATTGAGGTGAGTTCATGGCCCTATATTTTACAGCTTTTATATCTAGGGTAGAAAACATGCTAATTATTGTATATGCAAACATTTCACGGGTCCGCAACTTACTTATTGCCTATTGTTTGCCCCATTCACATGGACTGTAATAGTTAATTGTGTAGCGCTAAATGTTATAAATAGATCTATTTGGGGACTGACAATCCCAGTCTTCGTGAGAAGCTCCCACCTAGCCTCGGCCAAGGCCACCAGACTTATATACATTGTCGGACTATAGGGGAACTTCTCAGGAACGATCCACATAGGCTCCTGATCACTTGTCTAGCTTCTATTACAGGGCATTAGGAACTACTATAGTATTGAGCTTGGAGCTCTACTACTTTCGTGGTGTTTTGCATATCAATACTTTTTGAACTAAACTCTATGAATTCACCAACTTCGTGTTGACCCTCTTTAAACAAGTTTTCTCAAGTAACTAAGCAGGTTTTATGTGCAGTTGGACCTCCAGCATCATATAGGAGGCATCATATTTACCATCGGGACAGGGTTACTATTTGGGACAACAATAAATGTTGATTTTCAGACAATTTATTTAATTTGCACATTTGGTTCATGTAATATGTTTGAATGTTATTTTATGATCATGCTCTGTATACTATTTGCTATCGATCCACCAAGTAACACCCCATGTACTTTTCGTTGCATTCTGACCACTTTGGGGGTGTTATAGAATGGTATCAGAGCGATAGTTATAGAGAACCAGATCAATAGCTTAAAAAATTAAAATAATAAAAATTTTAAACTGGACTATAACTAAATTTAAATATCGGTTTCAAGAAAAAATGATTTTTGAGGACCCTAATAGTTAGGCATATTGCATATAAAGCATACATATTATGTGAACTAACCCTTTACGTTCTTTACATATTACGATTTTTTAATATCCTTATGAAGCTATTAAAATACTTAAGGTATTTAATGAAACATATAAACATGCCATGTTAGTAGGGAGCTTTATACTAAAGATGTTCCATCTCGATATTACGTTCTGACTGAGTGGTTGGGTTTACGATTTAAAGTGCCCTCGCTCCTCAAACGTTTATAGAATGACTTCTGAATAATGATGGCCCGAACAATGCATTGTAACCACATAAACAACCTAACCAATCATTAGAAGTATCAAAATGGAAATTTAAATAAACCTTCGAAAATCTACCTAGATTTTTATAAATCTTAAAAAATATTTGGAAATATCTAAACAGATTTTATAAATCTTTGAAATTCTAACTAGATTCTATAAATCCTAGAAAATCTTGAAAAATCTAGCTAGATTTTGTAAATCTTAAAAACAATGTAACTTAGATTGACAAACCTTATTCGAACTAACTCTTTGTAAATCTTATTTACTCTTTGGACATTATTGTCTTTGGAAATATAACAAAATCATTTAGTATCTAACTAAATCTTAACAAATCTCATACTAAATTTTTAGCTAGTATTACTAGCTAGTGTGTAAAATTACTCTCTGCCTTTTTAAACAATGCATAATACATTACCACCTTTGCATGAAAACTTTATACTATCACTTGCATCATGCATGATTACACACACATTTGATCACGAGAACTATACATATTATAACATGATTGTGAATATTCAATCACTTGGCCACTTCAACTTTTAACATTTTATCATGATTGTAAGTATTCAATAATGGGATCACAGGAACTATACGTATGACTACATTTTATATGAGCATACAATCAAACAGTTGATCACTTTGGCGACTATTAAGTCACATGGAACACATGAGCATCTACATACATCATTTTAGGTTTAATAAAATCTAAAACCATGATCACAAGTATTTAAGTTTAGCAAGTACCTAAACTCACTACGAAATAAATTTACACATACTCTCTTTATACTATAAGTAATAATACGAGTCAACGGAAGCCACCTTTTTGCATTCCAACTTCACACTTATTAATTTTAATACATTTTAATAAGTGTCATACATTTTATTCTACTAAAACTATACGTTTTATAATTACTACTTATACTTTCACCACAAAACATAAACCTTAACCAAATCACCTTAGATTTGAACATCTACCTACATAACACAACTCATTGACGACTCATACGCTTTGCTTTTAGTAATATTTGTTTTTAGATATTATATTCGTTGTGATGGTAAGCCTTGCCTGGTAATATTTAAGTAGGTTGGGCTATGAATTCCTTATTGGAACGAATTAGGACGCTTTTTCATTTGAATAAAGAAATCATAGGTCGCCGAACCATGAAGTTATAAATTTTTACTTTACATGGGTGAGGACGCTTAACGATGTAAATAAAAATTTATAAACAAGTGAGCTTAAATATATTCGACATGACTCATTATCAATATTATTTTATTAATCCATGATACAAGGCTTTTGACACCCCGTATAAAAGTTAAGTTCGTTGTGTTGGTCTAATCGAATTGATCCTGGTTAACTATGTGACTCAGCTGTTCTTTGGTGGAAACAAATAGTTGTCGTTGTAGTATATTAAAAGTGCAAAACAATTAAAATAAATGACTTAAAAGTAAATCTAACTCTAATTTAAAGTAAATGGCAAGAATTTAAAAGCGTGACGAAAAATTAAAAGGCACTAAAAGTAAATAACGCAAACTTAAATCTATCTAAGGCAAACTTAAAACGCAACTAAAACTTAAAACTAAGGCAAGTAACCTTAAAGTGCGACTAAGGAAAAAGGCAGGAAAAATAAAGCTAGAAAATTAAATTTGAATAAAAACAATAAAATTCGCAATTAAATAAAAACTGAATTAATTTCGCAAAAAGGGGAACAATTCCGCAATTTTGAAATTGTACATAATTTCGCAATAATTGCGAAATTATAACTTAAATTTGCAATTAAACATTAACAAGAATTCGCAATAAGCTGGGGGAAACAATTCCGCAATGTTGAAAATGTGAAGATTTCGCAATACGAAAAAGAACAATTTCGCAATGCATGAAGCCACAAATCCGCAATCCAAATAAAGATCAATTTCGCAATGATGCGAATGTCACAATTTCGCAATACTGAAAATGATCAAATTCGCAACTAGAAGAAAAGGCAAGATTTCGCAATTAATGAAAAAGTTCCTAAATCGAATCAGATTTCCTAAAAACTAGGAACACAAAAAAGTACAAAAATAAGCTCAAAAATCTTAACTTTTCAAGGACAATAAGCAAAGTAAAACACCAATAAGCTAGATAAAAACCTTAGATCAAATATAAATCGTATGAAATCAACAAAAACAAGACACGAAAATTAAAAAGACTTAAACTTTATATAAAAAGAAGATGAAAAAGGTTTAGATTGAAAACTTGAAATCAACACAAACAAAGATTTAAGAAAAAGATTAACAATAAGCAAGGAGAAAAGATGAACAAGATGATTAAAAACTTAAAGATTAAAGAACATAAAATTAAAAGACTTACTCGAAAATTAAAGACTTGAATTTAAATGACAATTAATTAAAAGTGCAAGATATTAAAAGTGCAAGTAATGAAAGGGTGGAAGAACTAATGTGTCAAATTAGCCAACAAAAGTAAAAAATGAAATGCTAATGACTATTTATAGGGGAGGATTAAAGGATGCTTAGGAAGCTTCCTCTCCTCCTTCATTTCTTCTTAATTGCATGATAAGTCCTTAAGCCTTTAATCTTTTGTTAATCTTCTTAATACATGGACTTTGTCTTGGGATTTCTTTAACTCGTCTTGAATTTTCTTCATAAATAATACTTGAGTTCTTCGGCTTTTTGTAAACTTCCGTCTTTTGACTTTTTCTTTGATAAATCTTCAGAATTGGTCTTGGACTTCCGTTCTTTTTGCACTCTTGACTTCTTGACTTCGTCTTTCATCTTTTTCTTCAATAAAAGCCCGTAAATGCCGTGTTTTCTTCACTTTTCACAATTTCGTCCTAAATCACAACAAAAACACAAACCACGCATAATTCCGACATAAAAGACATAAAATACACGTTTTGGCTCGGTTATTATTGTAATTAAGTGGTAAAAAGGATGGGTGTTTACACACCTATCAATCCAGCTATGGAATGTATTCCTTTTTACTCAAGATTCCTCCAAAGATATCTTATCATTATTACCTCCTTATCAAGAAACCTAAGAAAGATTCATGCTCATTTCTCTTAGATCATAACAATATGGTAAGGATCCTCGGCTTATTTTTGATCCACATAAGACTAATAAACTCATGTAAACTCATTTAAGTTTAATAGACTTAACAATCTCTTGAAGAACTATTAAAACATTAAACAAACCTTATCTATGCATATCGAGGCCCAATAAGGCCTATGAAGCACATTAAAAAAACCAAGACCTAAAACGAGCTTGTCATAATTTATTCAACCTTGTAAACTTATTAAAACTCGAATAAGAACCTTTTACTAGATCTTTTGGGCTAAAATTGATTTTTAGAACTATCGGGAACTTGTTTTGCCAACTGTCAAACATATTATAAGCCCTAGAACCAAGAGACGAGAGTTGTAAAACTCTAAGGACTAAACGTGGATTTTAACAACTTAAAACAATCCCTAGTTAATCTAACGCGAGTTAAAAACCCTAGGGGTTGATTTTGCCACTTTTGAGACTAAATTTGAGCCCTAAGTTATTTTCATTGGAAACTATTCCTGCCCTAAGAGCCACATCACAAAATCGAAGGACCAAATGTGTAAATTATCAAAACCTAAAAGACAAGTTACTTTGTGCATTAAAATTTACTCATCGGAGGCATACGATCAATAATTACATTCTAAATATCACCTATGAGTCTAAACTTGAGTTCACAATATTACACGTTCAAGAAAAGTGTCCTCACTTGTTCCCTAGACGATTAACTTCATCTTAAGCTTTGAGGACAAAGCTAAAATAACGGGTAGGTGCTATAAAACCCTTGGTTTTAAATTTGGACACGTCACCAGCTTCATTATTATTATCATCCATCTTATAATATTTTATCAACCACTTCTACATACGGGATCATAATATAGTAAATGTATTGTGTTTAATTATAGGACTTAAAAACTTGACGGTTTAACCGTAGCGCTATTTTTTTAAAATTTATTTTAATATCCTTTGACACATTTTATGTGCATAAATTTTGTTTACCAAAAAGATCACATAGCAAGACGGAATAAAACTTTCCTATATAATTTTAAGCATAAAACATTTGTACCCAATCTACCAATACTTATCTTATATCAACTTAAAAATACAAATGATTATTCATTCGACACCTTAGTCTACCTTATAACACACTAGTCGAATACTTAGTACATAAACACCCGAATAAATTTACTATTCGACTATATATCACCCCAATAAACCAAATTAAGCCTAGACATAAACAAAGCTACCAAAACTACTCTTTCCTTGGATCCTCCTTATTCTACACGTTGCATATACACACCACATCAAAAATAAATCTATTTCCAATCTTTCTTATGCACTTAGAGATCTAATCCTAGTACTACTCCCTTCCACTATAAATCAAACACATCACCCTCTTCAAACCAAGGTGATGTTGCTACCTTATTTACCACATTTTGGGATGACACCAAACTCATGCCTTTGTGTTTCCTTTTACAACCACATCTCAAACCAACAATTAGACTCTTCCTAGAAGCCTCATACACGACTACAAGTTTAAAGGAAAGGGAAAATGTACATTTTTCTTAGTACTTGTGTAAGATCTCCAAGATTTGCAAGATCCTCCAAGATCTCCATCTGTATCTCTTAGCCGAGTATAAGACCCTCACCACTTGCACTAATCCTCCATTTTCATATCTCTCTCTTGGTGTATCTCAAACGCACCCTTCTTCTAAACTCAAACGCAAATCTCAAACACTTTCTCCTAAGCATGAACCCACAGCAATGTTTATTCACTATACTTTCAATACTATTAAATCCCTAATCATCATCTTCATCTTAAACACCACTGTTGGGAATAAAATTGACCAAGTCCCTAGACGCTGACAAGAGGAACTTGGACGCTGACAAGAGTAAACGAGGCGTTGACAGATGAGACGTTGATAAGAATTATCAAGGCGCTGACAAGAAGAATCTTAACACAAAGACAAGGACTAAATATGCCAATGATGAATTCTTCAAGCTGGTGGACAAAATATGAAGATAAGAATTCAGAATATATTTGTAAGTGTTTAAAAGATTTAGTCAATAAGTTATTTGAGTATGTTTATCTTATGTCTCTTCCTAAAATAGTTGATCTTAGCTTTATGTATAAGGCTCCTTAAATCTATAAAAGGAGGCCTTAGGGTTAGACATTATACACATCTCACATACACCTCTTCCATATATCTCATAACACTTTCATTGTAATCTTTCATTGTTATTATTAATCAAAGTGAAAGTTTGGTATTCATATATTCTATTTGTTCTTCGTTCTGAGTATTAGTTTCCGCATAATACTTAGATTGTCGAATACACAAACTTTCTCTACGTGTTATACTTGATCTAATCTCGATAACACAAAGCTAAATCGATCTATGTTTGGGATCAACAAGTGGTATTAGAGCTTCTTGAGAAACTTTGATTTGAAGAACGAAATCCAATATCGTGAGGTGAACCAGGCTAAGGAAGAAGGTGAAGAAGAAGCTGATGATGTTTTCAGTTAAGTCCACGTCTACTTCAAGTTCCATAAGTTCCAATTCTTTTTCATGATCTGATAATGAGGTATGTAATGACTCTTCTTGTAGGTTAAATACTGAAAGAATTAATAAAGAAGTTTTAAGATTGTTATCAGATGTGAGTACTGAGAGATGCAAATTGTCTAACTATCAAATTGCTCTCACTCAAATTGGAAAGACAGTTTTTGAGTATAAGAAAATGGAGTTTGATCTAAAAGATCAAATCAATATTTTAAAACATGATTTAAACTCTAGTATGGATATTAGAAACATCATGGAGAGAGTCAATGCTGAATTACAAACTAAGTTAAATGAGGCTATCAAAAATAAGGATAATGTAGACCTTAAAATTCAGAGATTTGATAAAGCCTCACAAACCCTAGAAAAATGTGTTAGTGAACAAAGGGATTCTACCGATATGTCTAGGATTGGGTTGAAAGAATATGTGGTTGTTCCACCACCTGCTGGGAAATTCTATGGTGTCTATAGAAAGGATCTCTCTTGGACTGGTATTCCAGAACTTCAAGAAAAGGAATTTATTCCTCCACCTAGAGTTCTCTCTCCAGTTGAGGAATATCAACAAAAGGTTATTGACCTAGAAGAGTGGAAGAAGGCCAACCCCACTTTGTTTGTTAAGGGTGGGATGCTTAGTGAGAGTCCATATGTGCCTACACCCATTGAGAGTCCAGTAGTATCTACACCTATCACTGTGACCAATCCCATCACTGGAAAAGCTGTTAATCTTGGCTCCCCAATTAAGAAACAACCTAGTGTTAAATACGCTGAAATGTATACGAAACCTAGGTCATTCAGAAGCCAAGCAATTGTTAATGGGACAGGGTTTTATCAGTCTAAGCTTAAGTTTGTGTCCTAAAAGGCTTGTTACTCATGTGGGAGCTTCTCACATTTGGCCTATAATTGTGTGAGTGGATACAATTCATTCACTGACAATAGGTCATCCAATGTCAACCATAGACCTTTTGTCCACACTAGACCATAGGCTACTAGACCAGCTCCTTTCTTCTCTAAGGCAGCTAATACCCATGGACAAAGGCCCTTTCAAAAGACCAACACTTGGTCAAACAGACAGTATGTTCCCTTAGCAAACCCTAATTTGGGCGCTGACAAGAACAAATTCAGCGCTGACAGGAGCAAATGCAGCGCTGGTAGCTTCAAGTTTGGTATGAGACCTTATGTTAGACCATATAAACAAAGATACTTGGTTAGTAAGGGTCAAGGGTCTAAAGCATCATCCCACTTAACTTGGAAACCTAAACAAGAGAAAAACTCTAATTTTAATGGTATTTCAATGACTTGCAATAGATTTAAATATCTTGAGAAGGTCATTACTAGTCTCATTGGAACAAATTGGGTGTTTAGGTCACAAAGGAATGAACAGGGATTTGTGGTAAAGAATAAGACCACTCTAGTTGAACAACTAGACAGATCCATATCTGACAAGGCTTGGATCTCCAAAGAAAACTAATTTGTTTTCTTTTTGAGCAGCCTATCCAAAAGCAGGTTAATGATCAAGGATATTGGGATAGTGGATGCTCAAGGAACATGCATTTTTGGTCTTTCCACTGTTATTATTTTTATCTACTGACATTTTATCTCTACCCATTATTGTGGGAAAGGGTAGCCTCTGTTGGTGTGTTTTTGTGGTTTTTATCTAACTATGCAGTTCGATTGATTGTCTGAGGTTATCTACAAAAAAGATTTGTCTAAGCCACTTCGTTTCTTTTGTCCAAGTTGCTTCTTTTTTTGTCTAACTCACTTCCTTTTTTGTTTGTCAGTTTTGGGAATATCCCCATTCATAGGTCCGAGATCTACATCTATGAATTGAAAGGTCCGAATGATCCATAGTTTTTAGAATCAATAGGTCTTCAAATCGTTCATTTGAAAAAATTAAAACCCTTCTTATTGGATGATCATGAGACTTGCCAAAAATCAAAATTATTGATCAATGGAGGAACAATATCACCGTTTTTGTTCAATAAGATACCAAAGTGGATGATTGACTCATTCCATACTAGAACTAATTGCAGGAAATCCTTTTATAACACGGATTCCTATTTATCAATGATATTCCACGATCAATACAATTGGCTGAATCCCGTGAAATCATTTCATATAAGTTCATTGAGATCTTCTTTTTATAAAGCAAATCAACTTCGATTCTTGAATAATCCACATCACTTCTACTTCTATTGTAACAAAAGATTCCCCTTTTATGTGGATGTGGAGCTACATTTGGATGGATACAGAGTTGCAAACTTTTATTTATGATGGTTGGAATGTTTACATTCTTATCTTGAGATAAAATTTTGCTTCTTCACATATAATGATTTATATGCTTCTGTTAAGGGGAGGTAAACCTTTAGGTTTTTGGGTACTCTTAGAGCACTCTTGCACAATTCTAGATTGTGTCCACTAGTGAGTACGATTTAGTTTTCTAGTTCGTGAGGCACTGTAGCATGTAAAGTTGATATACTGTGCATGCTGCCAAGACTTTTGACCTAGAATTAGGTATGGTCGTATGGGTGACTTGGGGTAGAGATATATTTTTGGGCTTACTTGGGGAGTTGCAAAGGTTTTATACGAGTTTACTTTCTCTTTGGGGCATTTGTGAACAAAGGACTCTATAGTTCATGTGTGTCTATCATGCGTTTGCATGAGTGTATGCATGAATAGTGTTTGTCACTCTTGCTTATTAGAGTCTAGTTAATTTCCTTAGGATTATTACCTTTGTTTATGTTCTAACTAAAGTTTTCTACATTCTCAAGTACATTTTATGCTATGACATCGTAGTTGATGTCATGTATAAACTTCTTTATATACCCAAAAACGTTTCATCACCCTTTCATTTTTCAAATTTTTGGATATCTGGAAGCCTAATGATCATTGAGATGTTTTTCCTAGTGATTGACATCTAGTAGCAGTAAAGATCACTTTCACAAGGGTGTATAGTGTTATGGAGATGGTTGAGACTAGTGGCACTAGCTTTAATGTAGGTCAAGTCAGTCTTATCATCAGTAAGTCCATCCCCATGTCCTATGAATCAATATTGAGGATTCATTTCCCGAATATGGATAAGGACAGTATGAAACCTTTGACATTAATAGAATTGACGAAAATTAATATTAGCTTGCAAAAGCAAAATATAGAACGGGTACAAATTTTCAAGGATCACTATTTTAAACTGATAGACTTGTTGTTTTGGAAGTTGATATGAAGCTATGGAGGATATTCATGGTATCGTCCTTTGATACTAATCTTGGAGAGGAATCTTAAAAAGGGGAGGAGTAATTGAATTTAAGTGACCAAAGTTATAAAGAAGCTTACTGTTACAGAAGATGATTAAGATCAAGTTTGAATGTTGACATTTTGAGGTTTATTCATACTCAAATTGAAGGATAGAGAATGTTTGTAAGAATCCTCTCTATATGTTTTATTTTATTCAAAAAATTGATTACTAGAGTAGATATCAAGTTTACGGGAGGATTGTTGGGAATAAAATTGACCAAGTCCCTAGACGCTGACAAGAGGAACTTGGACGCTGACAAGAGTAAACGAGGCGTTGACAAATGAGACGTTGATAAGAATTATCAAGGCGCTGACAAGAAGAATATTAAAACAAAGACAAGGACTAAATAGGCCAATGATGAATTCTTTAAGCTGGTGGACAAAATATGAAGATAAGAATTCATAATATATTCGTAAGTGTTCAAAAGTTTTAGTCAATAAGTTATTTGAGTATGTTTATCTTATGTCTCTTCCTAAAATAGTTGATCTTAGCTCTATGTATAAGGCTCCTTAAACCTATAAAAGGAGGCCTTAGGCTTAGACATAATACAGATCTCACATACACCTCTTCCATATATTTCATAACACGTTCATTGTTATTATTAATCAAAGTGAAAGTTTGGTATTCATATATTCTGTTTGTTCTTCGTTCTGAGTATTAGTTTCCGCATAATACTTAGATTGTCGAATACACAAAGTTTCTCTACGTGTTATACTTGATCTAATCTCGATAACACAAAGCTAAATCGATCTAAGTTTGGGATCAACAACCACATGACGAATGTAAACGGCTTTGGTTCCAGGTGTAGCTTCGGTTGTTGGTTCGATTGAAGGACGAGCTGGCGTAGGATTCGAGCTAGGATTCAGATTATAGATCAAGTTTGTTGCATAGGGTTGCATCGAACATTCAAGCAAGAGCTAGTATGGATGGTTGCCCCACGTGTCACTCATTAGTACCACGACTTTGATAAGTCTCGTAAGATCTACGTCTCAATCTTATTTGCTATTCCTTATAAATGCATCATTCATATAGACATTAAAACACACCTTCTGATATAGGTGCGACACCATAGGGAAATGTATACATAAAACACGAGCTGGGCTAAAACAAAAATGCTAGGTCTTAACTTGTCCCTTAAATAGTAACGCTGCCAAATTTGAACCCAAACGATGCACGTTTTCTATGTTAAAGAAATAAAATATGATTATTATTTTGTGTAGAAAACTAGCCTGAATAGCCACTTTTAGAGCCCGTTTAGACCCTTTAGGATCCCTATTATGGATCTGGTTATGGGGGGATTTCCTAGATCACCCAACTAGCATTCCATAGCCTCTTGAATCACCCAAAACAGAGCTATAACGAAGCGGGAAACTAAGTTTGAAAATCTGTGATTAACACACAAAAGCTGTCAGCAACTGGCAGCATTTACCACATAGGCTGATCAGTTGACTTTGGTTGCATTTTTTAGCGAGTTAGAGTTAGAGCCAGAACCCGACACCAACTAGGATATTGTAGATATCCTGGCTACCTTCCCGTAGACACCAAGAACACTGAAAACGGATCAATAACGAATAAGTTACAGCCCTTTGAAAATATGTCTCGCACGCTTTAAAAAAGCTAATGAAAACAATGAGTTCTGACCCGCTGACTTTACACTCATTTTCCCCCACTTTAAAGCCGTTTTCATGCAAAACTTAAAGAACGAAACTCGTAGACGGCGTGTCCGTGAATACAAATATGTTTTCCGTTCGTTTTATGGTAACCCATAAATGATTTTCAAAAATCAGTATTTACACTATATATGTACACAAAGATTTTGGATTAAAAGGACCAAACTTGTCATGTACCGAATCTTAAACAAGCCCTAAGGACTTGTGTTGTCATTATCCGAAACTTAACATACCTATGGACTAATCTTGTAATTTCCGAAACTTATTTAACACATAAGGACTTTCCACAAAATGTATTTAACCACAAGGACTAACTTTGTCACTTTGTCGAAACTTAATAAACCTTAGGGGTATTTTCTACCAATTGCGGAATGTGTTATAAGCCCTAGGGGCTGTTTGGAAATTTTACTTTTATAAGGACCTAAGTGCAATTTAACTAAAGTTTATTAATATTTATTTAATTATTAAACTAAATGGCTTATTTAGAAAATTGTGTAACCCGGAGGACTAGCAATGAATATTTGAAACTTCAAAGACTTTTATGAAATATTATATTCTATAAGTCTTAATTAAATAAAAATCATTTTATTTAATTCATTTATGCTGTTACAATTCAAACGAGGTAAATACACTTTATTAAATTAAAAGTGTACATGTTTCGATAACTTACTATAAGTTTAACACTTTAAATGGTAACAACTTATTAAATTTGTGATCATGCATTTTCATCAACTGCATTTATATGTGCATTTTATTTGTCCATATACTAAGACCCACATAAATTACATAGGTAATTCTAATGCTTCGTGATCATACCGTGCCAGCTTACTCAGTGACTTTATCACTACTGCATCACCATTGAGGTGAGTTCATGGCCCCATATTTTACAGCTTTTATAACTAGGGTAGAATACATACTAATTATTTTATATGCAAACATTTCACGAGTCCGCAACTTACTAACTTGCTAGTGTTTTCCCCATTCCCGTGGACTTTAATAGTTAATTGTGTAGCGCAAAATGTTATAAGTATATCTATTTGGGGATTGACAATGTGGAAACCTTGGTTTCACGGATCTTTAAGCTACTAGGAATGCATCATGTTCATATGATTAGATAATCAAAGCGGAATTAGAACACGACACATTAACAAGGTGTTTGGACACAAAGAACATGAATTAAAACAAAAGGATTGTTAACTATATTAATAATTAACAACCCGACGTGTATACATTGAATCCCACGTCTAGTCGACACACGCTTTAGGTTTACATTGTGAATGAAAGTATGAATAAAACCTAAGACCCTTGGTTCCTTTTATAGTGTAAGGATTAGTGTTTACAAGAGATAAAATCAAATAAACATGTAAATCTTCTATTTAAATAAACTTATACAGAATATATCCTGCATGTTTATCTAAATAGAAGCTTCCATAAGCTTCTTTGTCTATGTTTCTGTCAATGCTTGGATTGCATGTGACAATGCTTGGATTGCACATGACAATGCTTGAGCCATCAACTCTTAGATTGCTCTTGTCAACGCTTGGATTGCTCTTGACAACGCTTAGACAATATCTTCATGTTTTCTTCGTTTTTGAGTTTCTGCCACATCAACTTTTTGACCCAACAATCTTCCCCTAGTTGATGTCGGCAAAACTCTTTGTATATCTCTTGTAAGTTGTACGTGATCTTCAAATTTCTTCCCCTCAAGTGTAGCATGTATATCTTCCCCTTTTTGTCACATCAACGGGGAAGTAAACAATGTATGCAATCTTTGAAGATTCTCCAAATGTAGGCTCTATATAATGATCTTGAAGAAAAACAAATATAATATTTTTGATGTAGAAGTAGAGTAACCCAAACCTATGTTCCATATCTTGTACTATCCACGTGATAAAGAACTTATACTCATGGTACAAAGTATAAGTAGACCTCGATCCGTTTGTCAAAAATCCTCATCCTATGTGAGACACTGAGCACGATAATGTAACTCCTTCAAGTGATAGCATCTACAACGGCTAGATTTTGACAAGTCTTCATCACCAACCATTAAAAGCACAAACAGGTTACCTTAAAAGTCCATGACTGGAAGTGCACGACTTTAAGATATGATAGAACACAAACTCGCGAAAATCTTCTTCAATCATCAAATTTACCATAAGAATTCTTCCCCTTAAGCCAACACCTCTTCATGACGATTTTAATGGAATAACATCTTCATACCATATGTAAAAGCCACTCACAAGGCTATCCCGATTACATAGTTTAAAATATCCATCAAATTCACAGGAATAGTTGCTAACTCGCATTAAGATCATTGATATGAGTGTAATTACTCATATCATTTATATCTTAAAACAATGAATATATGCAATTAATGTATCAAAAATGTCTTGTATATGTTGTTTTGTAATTTTGATGTGTGTAGGTACCAAGTTCGCGAAAACCGGCAAATATCGACACGAGTTTGAAGATAAAGATCAAAGAAGCAAAAATCGAGTTCGAATTAGCGGATTTCACATTTATTGAAGTTTGTGGGCCAAGTGGGTCCCACATTGGGAAATTGGGCTTAAAAGCCCAATAATGAAATTTCTTATTTACTCTTATAACCTAAAGCCCCATACTATGGATAACAGCCCACATTGGGACGGATTGGATGAATAATGGGCCTTAAAGACCCATTGTGTTTGCTAGTTAAATGAAAAGATGGGCTTTTAGGTTTTGAAAAGCAAACGAATTTAACTTGTCCACACGTTTTTGTTATCCCATTCGTTTAAATTACACCCACCCACTCACCTTGACTTATCAACACGTCACATATTATCACAAATAAATAAATCTTTACCCACTTCACACATTCTCCCACTCACTCACATAAATGTCGATACAATTTATGATATTTACCTTTCTCCTTTCTTATCCATAGCCAAAAACCAGTCAAAAGTTACTATTCACAAACCCTAGTTAAAAAATTCGTCAATTAATCATGGGGCTTTTCTTCACATGTGTAATTCACATGAGGGGGAATTAAATCCCTCAATTTATAGGAAGAGAAGACGGGCAGTGATGATGCTACGTGGCGAATTTTTATTGGAGGCAACAACTCACTCTTCCCATTCAACCAATCAGAGGGCTCAAAAGAAACACAACTAGCACACACAGATGCCACGTTGGCAATCCGTGTGCTAGATGTGATCTCTCAACCATCCGATCAACAAAGAGGAAAGAGAATGAAGATCTAATGGCAAAAAAGAAAGAAGAATATGCTGGGAATATTCGGAGATCCTCCTTCAACAGCCCTTGGGGATGGCTATAAAAACCCCCCAATTTACTTGTAATTTTTATCATTTCTTTTACTTTAAAGTTATTCTGTAGAAATAGTTCTAGGGTTAAATCTTGTATTTCTTTTTATCAAGCTTTGTATAGTTTCTGGAAAATTAATGAAAGTTCAGTGGTTTTATTTTAATTCGTGTCTTGTTCTTTTTATTGATTAAAGTGATATACAAATTAACTTTTATTACTGTTTCACATAATAATGTTTGTGATGTTAGATTTAAGCTAGTTAATAGCTTAAATTTAATATTAAAAGTAAAATATTGGATAAGTTTTTTCCCCACTGCAAGAAACTTAAAATCAAATCAGCTTGGTTCGTGATATTATGTTCGAATGATATCAGGTGGGATATCTGGTTCGAGTTAAGGTGTTTGGTGGTGTCACTTATGGTTCTTAGGTTGTTCAGCACAACCTACTTCCCAATGGTTTCATCAAAAGGTTCCATTTTCTTTTCTCTTAGTGTTTACATTTATGAATAAACTGCTTATTATGTTATTATAGAAACTTGATTATACAGTTGTGAATTGGAATGCTGAAGCTGTTATAGTTGGTTGCTAGACTAGTGTTGAAAACCTGTAAAGGGTTTGTTTTAGCTTGGCTGTGTAGTGTTGAAAATCTGTTTGAATGAAATTACTGATTTTTTTGTGGATTGATTTTGTAACTGAGTTCTCAACTTAGGGATATTGAGATTTAGTTGGTTTGAGAAACTTCATATTACTGTAATGTTTTTAATAAAGGTTCTCAAATGATTAGATTCAATATTCTTAGTTAGAATTTTTGGTTAAATTATGTAAAAGTTCAGATTTAGTAATGTTGCATCTTGTATGTTAGCTAATTTGCATTGTTTAATATTGGTTGTTCGATTTAGTTAAGAGTAGACTTTTTCTGAGATAGTATCTACCTGCGTAGTGTTTGATTAAATTGTTTGCTTGTTAATTTAGGAACATGAATTTGGCTTTAGTAGTATTTTATTTATGATTTTGGTTGAAAACCTGCTGAGTGAGTTCTTAGGTATATGACTGATAATTCTATTTGAGCATTTTGGATTTGATAATTGTGTTTATCTGTTAGTTTCCAGCTGCTGTAGCCTGAATGCCTTTTTAGTAGTTATAATTGCAATCTCTTTCTGCTTATTTGAATTTGGTCTGTTCGAATATTATTTTGCTTAATCCTTTGCTGCTAGATTGTTTTTATTTTGTCTTAACAGATTCTTTTAAACTGTTATTTCTCAGACTGATATCCTTATTAGTCCCAAATATTCAATGTCAATTGTCACCTCCTGTGACTGGTTATTAATCTGTTAAAAAGAAAATATCCAAAAAAATAATGTCACTAATGGGAATCGAACTCGAGACCCACTGTTTCACAACATCGCGTGTTTACCACTGAGCTAATTGCTCTTTTGAGTTTATTGTCTGTTATTTAATTAATATAGTAGAACTTAGGTTGACAGTTTTTAATTTTAAGTTTGTTTTAAGTAATTAAACGTTTTAAAAATAAACTCTAATCTTTGTTTTTATTAAAGTAAATTTTTAATTTCTAAAATAATTTTAGTTCAAAATAAAATAAAATAAATCTTAAAATGTTTTTATTAAATTTAAATAGTTTGATTAGTTTATTTTTAACTAATTAGATTTTTATAATATTAGATTTAAATAAAAATAGTTTTTAAATAAGATTTGTTTTAAGTAATTTTTAAATAAAGTTAATTAGTTTTAAAAGTTTAATTAGATTTTTTAAAATAGATTAAAAGTTACTTTTATTAAATAGATTTATTTTTATAGATTTTTAAATAGATAAATCTTTAACTAGTGTTTTAATTTTTAAGTAGGTAATTGTTTTAGATTTAAATAATAGCGGGGTCAACGATTCATGCACTTTAGGATTAAAATAGGATTTAAAATTGGTAGATTTATTTTCAGTCTAAAAACCGAAAACCAATTCAAATCGATTGTCCAAATCGAATCAAAACGTCTCAAATTCACTCGATCTTCGTGTACAACGAACTTGGTTCATTCACGTGTTTAATTGAATTCGTCATTGGTAATATTAGTCTATTACTTTTTCCTAAAGGTAATTTTCTAATTTACCCTATAACGTATCTCAAATTATCATATATAGTATCAACGACACATAAAAAATTTTGGCGCCGCTACCGGGGATCTTGTGTACGATTCGCTTTTGTGGAGATTTGTTGATCGTTGATTTGAAGACCCTTTCCGTCCTCGGAAAGTTTTGTTATTTTTCTATTATATAGTATGTATCGTTTTTCTCGTTTTTTGTGAATAATATATTGTATTACGTAGAACAATAAATTTACATACTTTTCAAATAAGGCCTTAGTTGGGATTTCATCACCTAGCTATTGTAATCGAATCCAAAACAAAAATAAAAGGCAAAATAGACAGATACTAATAAGAAGTTTGAACTCGATTTATACAAACTATAAGGTGGGTATAAGGCGACGAGCTATAAAAAGCCGTCTAAGGAAAAAGGTTTTTAAGTGCTTTGTGCCACCTCGTTTCCCCGCTTGCTTGTGCGTATATTGAGAGGGACAACCTATTATTGGTTTGCCGACTCAAGTATTAATAAATCTTATTTTTTTTGTAGTTTACTTATTGAACCTCGAGACGTTTAGGTTTTCACCTATCGTTTCAAAGTCGACCGAGGGTAATTTACTTCCATAGTAGTTATCCTTATTCCTTGTGTTTTATCGATCATTATTGATTGAGCAATACCAAATAAAATACTAAAAATAATCTTCTTCTTGTCTAATTTCTTTTCTTTAATCCTCTAAATTCTCGTCTTTGTAGTGTATGCAATTATGTTCTTATCGTCTTGTGACTGATTTTAATAGGCTTGAAAATATTCCTCGTAGAAATAGAAGTCGTCAACAACGAATAGTGGAACCCGAGCTTCCACCTATTGTTGTAGAGATGGCCGATAACCGAACAATGGAGGAATTGCTCCGTGCACCCACCGAAGGGTATGGGGAAGCAATCGTTGTGCCGGCTATTTTGGCGGATCATTTTGAGATTAAGACGGGTCTTTTAACGCTCATTCGTGCCGACCAATTTCATGGCAATGAGACCGATAGCCCGCATTCTCACATTCGGAATTTTAATCGAATTACCTCGACTCTCAAGTTTAGAGATGTGCCGAATGACGTGATTAAGCTCATGCTTTTTCTGTACTCGCTCGAGGGTAATGCTAAGCTTTGGTATGAGAAAGAACCACCGGGTTCGATCTTAACATGGGATGATTTAGTGTCTAAGTTTATGAATTATTTCTTTCCACCATCTAAGAAAACACACTTTAAGAACGAGATCACTAGATTTGAACAAAAAGTGCATGAATCCTTTGGGGTTGCATGGGAAAGATTTAAAGATTTGTTGAGACAATGTCCACACCACGGTTTCTCGGAATTGCATCAAATTAGTACTTTCTATAATGGGCTTAATATGATTGAACAAGATTCTTTAAATGCCGCCGTGGGTGGTAATATTTTAAGAAAAACTCCGAGAGACGCGTGGAGAATAATTGAGGATAAGTCTAGAGCACAATATTCACGAAACACACCGGGTGTTTCCAATGTGAATCCCGAGATTGCTAGATTGGACTCTAAGATTGATAGTGGATTTGCGACTTTGTTGAGTGAGATTAGGAAGAATCCTCAAGGATCCATTAATATGGTTGAGAATGTTTGTGTATCATGTGGTGGAGCACATCCTAAATATGCTTGTTTAACCACGGGGTTTGATCAAGCTAGTGCTTTCGCCGCGACGGGAACTTATGGCTGTAACGGTCAAGTTCCTCGTCAAAATCATGTTGCTCCACCGGGTTTTCCACCGGTTCAAAATAGGTACAACAATGGAAACAATAGGAATAATTTTAACCGTGGTGACCAAGGGAATTACAATCAAGGAAATGGGTTTAATGCTAATCAAAACAATCAAGGTTTTTATAATAATCAAAATGAGTTGTCAAGCTATATCAAGTCAAATGAGGCAAATATGAAAGCTTTTCAAAATAACATTCAAGGGCAAATTAATACTTTGAAACTCGATTTTCAAAATACGATTAAAGGACAAAACAATAAAATTGAGCTTAATCAACAAAGGCTAGAGCCAAACCAAAATCGTATTGATAACTCGATTTTGCTCGGTTAAAAATTAAAGTTCTCTTGTCTCGGTATCTTAACGAATTGATCTAGGTTCCCTATGTGACTCAGTCGTTCTTTGGTGAAACAAATATTTTTGGTCGTTGTTTTTAAATAAAAGTGCAAAACAATTAAAGTAAAAGTGCGTTAATTTAAATCTAAGTCTAATTAAAATAATGGTGTAAGTATTTAAAACGTGACTGAAATTAAAGGGCACTTAAAGTAAATGACGCAAATTTAAATCTATCTAAGGCAATCTTATAACGCAACTAAAACTTAAACTAAGGCAAAACTAAAATAAAGCTAAGGCAATTAATCTTAAAGTGCGATTAAATAAAAAGGCAGGTAAAAATAAACTTAAAAATAAGAGACAGAAATTTAAAAAGAAAAACTAAAAAGGAAGAACTGAAAGGAACCTTGATTCGGAAGTTTAGAACTTCCGAATGAAGCAGCTTGATTCGGAAGACTTCCGGATGAAGAAGCTTGAATCGGAAGTTTGCCCTTGGTTCGGAACTTTTGAGTTGATCCGGAACTTTTGAGAAGTTCCGGATGAAGCCCCTTGGTTCGGAACTTTGGAGTTCCGAATGAACACTCTTGACTCGGAACTTCGTCCAGAAGTATTGATCCGTAACTTTTGAGAAGTTCCGAATGAACAGCTTGACTCGGAACTTTTAAATTTCCGAATGAACACTCACTGATCCGGAAGTTTTGGAGTTCCGAATGAATTGCTTGATCCGGAACTTTTGAGTTCCGAATGAAACCTTTCTGATCCGGAACTTTTGAACTTCCGGATGAAGCTAGCTTGGTTCGGAACTTTTAAAGTTCCGAATGAACCACTCTTGATTCGGAAGACTTCCGGATGAAACCCTTGATTCTGAACTTTCAGACTTCCGAATGAACAGCCTTCCTTGTCTTGATTCGGAAGATTTCCTGGGAATATCAGAAACAGCAACAAACTTCCCGAAGAACAAGGGATCAAAAATAACAAGAAATATATCACAAATTCAACAAAATTAAACACACGATTTAATAAAACCAATAACAAAACATCAATTAATCATAAAAAAACAATCAATATCAAGAAATCTAACAACTTTAACCACAATAATCAAAAACCCACTTGATCAAAATAAGAGCATGAACATGAACACAAACATAAACATAAAAATCAAAGATTAAGAAAGGTAGATATGAGATTGACAAGATAAAGTAAAGATTGACAATAATTAAATGAAAACTTACTTGAAATTAAATGAATTTAAGGTGCAAGACAAGGTATTTAAGTTGGACAAGAAATTAAATGACATGTATTTAAAAGTGGAAGACTAATTGTCACACTTAGCCAACAAGAAAGAAATGATTACAACTAATGACTATTTATAGGGGAGGATTAAGGAAGCTTCCTCCCCTCCTTCATTTCTTGTTAATTGCGAGATTAAGTCCCTCCTTCTTTTAATCTTCATTAATTGCATACTTAGTCCTTTTCTTCTAATCTTCTTTAAACTTGGACTTAAGGGACTTTTGGCTTCGGGATTTCTTTGAACTCGTCTTTAAATTCTTCAATAAAATAGACTTGAATTCTTCGGCTTTTGATAAACTTCCGTTTTTTGACTTTTCTTCGATAAATCTTCAGAATTGGTCTTGGACTTCCGTTCTTTTTGCACTCTTGACTTCTTGCCTTCGTCTTTCATCTTTTTCTATAATAAAAGTCCGTAAATGCCCGTGAATTCCCGTGTTTTCTCCACTTTTCACCTTTTCGTCCTAAATCACAACAAAAACACAAACCACGCATAATTCCGACATAAAAGACATAAAATACGCGTTTAGGTCCGGTTATTATCGTAATTAAGTGGTAGAAAAGATGGATGTTTACACACCTATCAAATCCCCTACACTTGACCATTGCAATGTCCTCATGCAAATGCATTAGTTACAAAGCACGTTTGCACTTTTCATCATAATTAATCCGCGTTGGCCTTTATTAAAGAAATAGAAAATTAAAAACATACAAAATAAAGAAATCAAAATCATACCTTGGGTTTTGGAAATGTCATGAATAATCATCATCCTCAAGTTTTCACTTTCTCCAAACCAAGTTTAAAAACGAGATCATTGTTATTATAAGTAAGTAAACTATCACGAACTCATGTGGGCCAATTACTCACTTAGACTCCCTTATTCCTAGGTGTATCTCTTATATTTTATTATTTGTCTTGAATGATCACGAGGATGCATTTTTGACTTATTTTGATAATTTATTAGGCCGAAAATAAAGTGAACGATTTAATCAATAGTTAGCTAAAGGACAAAATCTTTTAAAACTGCTTCTCGGGACTTCATAAAGTTCATATCTTGGCATAACTTGTTTCGCGATTTGAGACCTTTCTCGGATCGATATTTGGCAGTGACTTAATACTTTCAACCTGAGAGACGTTCATGAAATAATGGTCTTCTCTTCATAATGGAATTTCTTCACTTGAAGTTTTGAGAGATTCATACTTGGACCACGACTTCTTCATTTTTCTCCAATCTTTATTTTGGACTTTGATATACAACGATCCGCCTCTTTTTATGACTTGGATCTATTTATACTCATACCTTGTTAGGGTCTTTTCGGATACTCTTCTCCATGACTTTTGGGAGTTTTGCTTTTCGTCGTGTGTCTCGATCCTTCATATTGATTTTCGATAAATGATTCTTCACATCACTTTTGGATCTTTAGCAACAAAATATAACCCTCATGCCTTGTTAGGGCCTTTTTGGACTCGCCAATCTTCGCATCCCGCTTCAATAAGTTATGCCTAGGCTATGAACTCTAATCCATACCGAGCAACTTTTAAACGATCTTGGGCTAGAAGCTAAGTAACTTTTCAAATCGTACAACCTTATTTATTAGCAGATAAATTATTAGCAAGCGATGGGAGAATAGGCTCATAATTAACTCACATAAATTCACGAAAGAATACCGAACTTATAATTGGCTCTATCATCTCTCGTTCTCCACAGTTTAAAATCTCAAGTAATGAGACTCGTGGATACTTAGCCTATTAAATCAAAGTTTTGGGTTTTCGAGTCGCCTATAAGATCTTGCAAATTCTTAGACTTTTTCAAGTTTAGAAATCGCGTTTTAAAGTTCCCTTGATAAACGACTCTCTAGGATCAATTATAGGAACTTGCGAAAAGTTCTTGTTCTTAACCCGTGAGAGTTAAGATTTTCGCGTTTTATAGCTCCCTACATAATAGCCTAGCAAAACTTGACTTAAACTCGTTAAGGATACTAGCTAGAGTAACTTAAGATAAGTAAACTCGGATTGAGTCAAAAGATTCACAACGTTTTGAAAATTAAAACCACTTATTAAACATTTATTCTAGCAAAGAAAGAAAATAACTTACAAAGGTAAAAACTAATAGGCCAAAATAGATCAAAAATTTTGAAAAATGTCGAAAAATTGATTTTCCGGTTAAAATGAGGACAAATACAAAGAAAAGACCACTTAACTTCGATAGAAGTCCCCCCTACACTTAAGATAAACATTGTCCTCAATGTTTAAGCATGTGGGAGTAAACTCCCCTACGCTTAGGACATTGTGCACGTTGTTTAAATCTCGCTAAGGAAAAGACAACTAAAGAGATTCCTATTTTAATATTGAGAAAATATATAAAATAGTGAATCGAAAAGAGTTTAGGATAGAACCGGGAAGAAGTGGAACACGGAATCACGGGTTGTCAAGAATCATCAAGAGTGGATCGTTGAAGCTCGAATCCCTGATTAAGAAGTGAGGAGAGGAAATAGCAAACCAAAGGGTCTCCCCTACACTTATGATAAAGAAAGCGAAAAGATAGATGCATGGGTTGCCTCCCAAGAAGCGCTTGGTTTTTGTTTACCGAGTCGTGAGCCTGACTCGACCTTGATCATCAACGGAAGAAGCGTGAAACATATCCACCAAGATCAAAAACATAGTTTTCGTCCATCAATAAGCACAAGCTTAAGGCGAACAAGGCAAGCCAAAGAAGAAGTGGCAGGGTTCCCTTAAGCAGTGATGGAGCACGGTAGGAGCAAGTATGGTGAGGTGCAAGCATGTCTTCAATAGTTCCAAAGATTTTTCCTTTTATTTCATCAGGTGGATACTGAGATGGCTTAAAGACTTCAATACCGGGGTCGAACACCTTTTCCTTTAGGGGAAAATAGCACTCAGGCTCAGCAGAGTGTGAAGAAGATCCGTAAAGAAGCACAACCTCGTCCTCAGAATGGGGACAAAGATGTGTCAAATCATATGTGCAACGGATATTGGTGTCAACCGGTTTCTTCTCCTTTGACAGAATGTTCTTCAAATCCAAAGTAGGATCAAGACGATAATCTTCAAAGTCATAAGGAGGAGCATCACTCTCATGAGGGAAGTAAGTGTTGAGAAATTCAGAGAAATCTTCCTCAAATGAATAATCGTCCAAAGTAGGATCGAGTGATGGCGGAGGATCTTCATCATGTGAAGAATCGCTCGAGAGAGTATCGGCCTCATCAAAATCATCGAAAGTAGGCAGCTCGGGATACTCAGAAGTACAATCTAAATCATCCGAATCTGAGCTAGAATCATCATCATCATAAGCATCAAAGACCGGTGGAGAATCATAAATGGGAGAAGGTTCCAAAGTGGAGCGAGAATCATCCACATTATCTTCAAAGAGTGGATTATCGATGGAAGAAT
Organism: Glebionis coronaria; assembly: GCA_025667525.1. Lineage (NCBI taxonomy): Eukaryota > Viridiplantae > Streptophyta > Magnoliopsida > Asterales > Asteraceae > Glebionis > Glebionis coronaria. The sequence continues at coordinate 191,555,606 of CM046880.1, forward strand.
CGAATAGAGGATTGTCGTAGACGACAAAGTCATCGAGCACATTTATCATATTCAATGATTCTCGTCCAAAAGATTTGCCTGTAAGCTTTCCCATTTTAAAAACTTTTGAATCATCCCCGACTCGTAAGATTAACTCACCTTCGGCCACATCTACTAAAGCTCGTCCGGTTCTCAAAAATGGCCGACCAAGTATTAAAGGAATACGAGGGTCCATTTCATAATCAACTACGACAAAATTGACCGGGAAAGTAAATGTGCCAACTTTGATGAACACATCTTCGGCTATACCAACGGGGTAAGCGAGAGTGCGGTTTGCAAGTTCGAGAGTCATCTTTGTTGGAATGAGGTCGGGCAATGATAGTGTTTTCCAAACACTCAAAGGAATAAGATTAATACTAGCCCCGAGATCAGCAAGGGCAGTAAATTCTTCAGTTTTGTTGAACACGCAAGGCAACACAAAACGACCGGGATCTCCAAGCTTTTCCGGTAATTCTTTAAGAATAACTGCTGAGCAGTTTTCATTTAAGCGTGTGTTGGAGAGTTCAATCAGCTTCTCCTTCTTGGTAAGCAATTCCTTGAATGCTTTGACAAATTTCGGCATGTGGCAAAGTCCTTCAACAAGGCTGATGTTGATGGTCATTTGAGATAGCATATTCACATATTTTGATACTTGACAGTCATTCTTGGGTAGCTCGTTGGTCTTACCTATGCGAGAAGGGTATGGGATTCTAGGTTTATAGGTTGTGAAGGTGTAGTCGGTAAGGGTTGAGATGTTGAAGGGGCCTTGCTAGAGACATCGTCATGACGAGGCGGAGACGGTAATGGTGCACTAATACTAGGTGTAGGAGGAGTAGGGATACATGGTGGTGGAGGAGGTGTAGATGATGGGGGTGGGATTGGTGGTCCTACGATGGTGACTCCACTACGAGTAGTAATAGCACGCACATTAGCTCGCGGATTAGTGACGGTGTTTGAAGGTAGAGAACTCGAAGAAGAAGGTTAAGCTTCGGGCAAGAAACTAGCCAACAGATTCTTTAGTTCAGTCGTTTGAGTTCTGAAGGAGGATTGAATATTATCACGAACCTCGGTTCTAATGTCATTACCTTGCTTCATGATATCTCCTTTCAAATTGATTATTTGGCTCTGTAGATTCTTGATTTGCTCACCTTGAGTTCTCATGATGGCTTCCACATCGGGATTAATGGGTGGGGTTTGTTGGGTGGGTGATTGATAAGGGTTATAAGCTCTTGGTGGGATTTGGTTGCTTCAATTATAGTTGTTGGCGGGGTTTTGGTTTTGAGGAGAAAAACCGGGTGAAAGGTAATTGTTGGATCGGTAACTCAGCAGATTTCTATCCCCTTGTTGTCGAGCTTGGTAATTTTCCGGTGAATAATTACCATAAGCTGCATACACATTTTCCGGATTTCCTTGAGTTGAAGGACAATCGGTGTATGAGTGAGGACCGCCACATGTTTCACAAGTATTAGCAACCGCTTTAACTTGTTGTTGTTGTTGGTTTGAAGCGAGAAGCGTAATACTTTTGCTCATTTCGGTCATCATGCGGGTGAGTTCGGTCATCTCAGGGTTTGCTGAAGTAGAAGAAACATTGACTCTCGGGTTGTTCCTAGAAGAAGCAGAGGAATCCCAGTTTTTGTGGTGAGTAGTCATGTTCTCAATAAGCTCTCTACACTCCTCGGATCTCCTTTTCATGAATGTGCCACCGGCGGCTGCATTAATCGTATCACGATCTCGAAAAGTCAAACCGTTGTAGAAAGTATCGATTAAGGTTACAGGGAGCATGTTGTGGTTTGGACATCTATCGATCAAGACATTATATCTCTCCCAAGCATCAAAAAGAGATTCATCAGGGTCTTGCATGAAACCGCTGATTTGATTGCGAAGGCTTGTGACCATGGATGGTGGAAAGTAGCGCGATAAAAAGCGTTGAGTCATGTCATCCCAAGTGTGAATAGAATTCTTCGGGAGACGATCAAACCATTTCTCGGCATGATGTAATAAAGTCTGTGGAAAGAGTTGTAGGCGAATTTCATCCATTGTGGCACCAGCTAACTTCATGCTTTGGGTGATTGTAATGAACTTGTCGAGGTGTTTGTTGGCATCATCATCAGGCAATCCACGGAATGGGTTTGTTTGTACTTGCTGAATCATGTGGTGCTTCAATGAAAACTCAGGAGCGTTGATTTGCATCGGCGCAATCGGTCCTCCTAGTCCAAACATGGTTGGTTGACAAAGTTCCTCCATGGTCCGAAGATCGGGCTGTGGAAGAGCATTGTTGTTATTATTAGGGTGCGGTGGATTATTGTTGTTTACACCTGACATAGCTAAATCTTCCTGAGGCTCGGGCTCTTGATAATTAGAAGATCTAGTACGCATGCACCGACAAAGACAAAAGAAAAAGAAACCAAACACAAAGACAATATATATACACAATAAAGATAAAATCTTTTTGGATTTTTGAAATTTTTAATTTTTATGTATTTTTATCAATTTTTAATTTTTATGATTTTTTTGAATTTTTTATGCAAGAGAAGTAACGCTCACAAGTGAACGGATCCCAAAAAGCAACGCTTCTCTCACAGAAAACCGTTAATCTTTACGAAAAGAGCCGGCAGCGGCGCCATTTGATAACTCGATTTTGCTCGGTTAAAAATTAAAGTTCTGTTGTCTCGGTATCTTAACGAATTGATCTAGGTTCCCTATGTGACTCAGTCGTTCTTTGGTGAAACAAATATTTTTGGTCATTGTTTTTAAATAAAAGTGCAAAACAATTGAAGTAAAAGTGCGTTAATTTAAATCTAAGTCTAACTAAAATAATGGTGCAAGTATTTAAAACGTGACTAAAAATAAAGGGCACTTAAAGTAAATGACGCAAATTTAAATCTATCTAAGGCAATCTTATAACGCAACTAAAACATAAACTAAGGCAAAACTAAAATAAAGCTAAGGCAATTAATCTTAAAGTGCAGTTAAATAAAAAGGCAGGTAAAAATAAACTTAAAAATAAGAGACATAAATTTAAAAAGAAAAACTAAAAAGGAAGAACTGAAAGAAACCTTGATTCGGAAGTTTAGAACTTCCGAATGAAGCATCTTGATTCGGAAGACTTCCGGATGAAGAAGCTTGAATCGGAAGTTTGCCCTTGGTTCGGAACTTTTGAGTTGATCCGAAACTTTTGAGAAGTTCCGGATGAAGCCCCTTGGTTCGGAACTTTGGAGTTCCGAATGAACACTCTTGACTCGGAAGTTCGTCCGGAAGTATTGATCCGGAACTTTTGAGAAGTTCCGAATGAACAGCTTGACTCGGAACTTTTAAAGTTCCGAATGAACACTCACTGATACGGAAGTTTTGGAGTTCCGAATGAATTGCTTGATCCGGAACTTTTGAGTTCCGAATGAAACCTTTCTGATCCGGAACTTTTGAACTTCCGGATGAAGCTAGCTTGGTTTGGAACTTTTGAAGTTCCGAATGAACCACTCTTGATTCGGAAGACTTCCAGATGAAACCCTTGATTCTGAACTTTCAGACATCCGAATGAACAGCCTTCCTTGTCTTGATTCGGAAGATTTCCTGGGAATATCAGAAACAGCAACAAACTTCCCGAAGAACAAGGGATCAAAAATAACAAGAAATATATCACAGATTCAACAAAATTAAACACACGATTTAATAAAACCAATAACAAAACATCAATTAATCATAAACAAACAATCAATATCAAGAAATCTAACACCTTTAACCACAATAATCAAAAACCCACTTGATCAAAATAAGAGCATGAACATGAACACAAACATAAACATAAAAATCAAAGATTAAGAAAGGTAGATAAGAGATTGACAAGATAAAGTAAAGATTGACAATAACTAAATGAAAACTTACTTGAAATTAAATGAATTTAAGGTGCAAGACAAGGTATTTAAATTGGACAAGAAATTAAATGACATGTATTTAAAAGTGGAAGACTAATTGTCACACTTAGCCAACAAGAAAGAAATGATTACAACTAATGAATATTTATAGGGGAGGATTAAGGAAGCTTCCTCCCCTCCTTCATTTCTTGTTAATTGCGAGATTAAGTCCCTCCTTCTTTTAATCTTCATTAATTGCATACTTAGTCCTTTTCTTCTAATCTTCTTTAAACTTGGACTTAAGGGACTTTTGGCTTCGGGATTTCTTTGAACTCGTCTTTAAATTCTTCAATAAAATAGACTTGAATTCTTCGGCTTTTGATAAACTTCCGTCTTTTGACTTTTTCTTCGATAAATCTTCAGAATTGGTCTTGGACTTCCGTTCTTTTTGCACTCTTGACTTCTTGCCTTCGTCTTTCATCTTTTTCTTTAATAAAAGTCCGTAAATGCCCGTGAATTCTCGTGTTTTCTCCACTTTTCACCTTTTCGTCCTAAATCACAACAAAAACACAAACCACGCATAATTCCGACATAAAAGACATAAAATACACGTTTTGGTCTGGTTATTATTGTAATTAAGTGGTAGAAAAGATGGGTGTTTACACACCTATCACGTATGCAACAAAGTATGGAGCAAAGTCAAAACAAATTGCTTTTGATGTTTGAATCTTTTACGAGTCAACCTTCCTCGTCTTCGGGTGGCTTACCTAGTAACACCATTCCAAACCCGAAGGGTGAGATGAAAGCTATAACCACACGTAGTGGGAAAGCTTTAGACGGACCTTTGCTTCCACATGTGAGTACCTCTCCGGTGAGGAAAGTGGAGCAAGAACCCGAGGTGGTTGAAAAAAAGGAAATTCCTATTCCACCAAAGGTAGACCAATTGCCTATTCCGGAACCCGAGCTTCCGAAGACTAAACCCACACTACCCTACCCTTCAAGACTTAACCAAGAGAAGCTCCGCGAAAAGTCCAATGCTCAAATGACTACTTTTTTAGAGATGTTTACGAATCTTTATATTAATGTTAGTTTCGCGGATGCATTGCTTTACATGCCTAAGTTTGCTTCGACTATTAAGAGATTGATGAATGATAAAGGGAAATTGGTTGAAGTGTCTACATCTTTAGATGCTAATTGTTCTGCGGCTCTTACACAAAAGCTTCCCAAAAAGCTTGGAGACCCGGGCAAGTTTGTGATACCATGTGATTTCCCTAATATGGAAGAATGCTTAGCTTTAGCCGATCTTGGTGCTAGCATTAATTTGATGCCTCTTTCCGTATGGAAAAGGTTATCAATTCCCGAGCTTACACCTACTAAGATGACTCTCGAGCTAGCGGATCGATCGATTGCCTTACCAAAAGGTATAGCCAAGGACGTGTTTGTCAAGGTAGGGAAACTCGTCCTTCCAACGGACTTTATGGTTTGCGATTATCCCGAAGATTCTCGTGTACCACTAATTTTGGGAAGACCATTTTTGATGACGGCTAGTGCTTTAGTTGACATGAAAGCGGGGAAATTGACTTTAAGATTTGACGATGAAAATATCACGTTTGATATTGGTCATATCTCTAAATTTTCTTCCAAGTATTACGAGGAATCAATTAATCAAATCGATGTGATTGATGTTACTTGTGAAGAATATTCTCAAGAAGTTCTTGGATTCTCGGCTTCTTCTAAAAGTGGCAATCCCACTTCTTCGAATCCTATTATCTCTTCAGCTAAGCCTCCACTCACTCCATTTGAGGGAGGTGACTTCGTTCTTGAAGAGCTTGAGAATAATGGTTATTTAAAAATCGAAAAGGAAATTGATGATTACCTTAGCACACCATTTGATCCTAGTGAGTTTGATAGTGAGAATTTTGATCCCGAGGGAGATATTGCGTTGATTGAAAAATTGTTGAATATGGATCCTTTTGAATCACCACCTATGGATTTAAAAGTTGTGAATGAAAATGAGACTAAAGTGAAAACATCTATTGAGGAAGCACCCGAATTAGAACTTAAGGAATTACCCACTCATTTGGAGTATGCTTTTCTTGAGGGATCGGATAAGTTACCGGTGATTATTGCTAAGGGATTAAAGGAAAACCAAAAGGATGAACTCATCAAAGTGCTTAAGAAGCATAAACGGGCCATTGCATGGAAAATCTCCGACATTAAGGGTATAGATCCAAAATTTTGTACTCATAAAATTCTAATGGAGGAAGATTATAAACCCGCTATCCAAAATCAAAGAAGGGTCAATCCAAAGATTCATGAGGTGATCAAAAAGGAAGTCACTAAACTTCTAGACGACGGAATGATCTACCCTATCTTCGATAGTCCATGGGTTAGCCCCGTGCATTGTGTTCCAAAGAACGGAGGAATGACGGTTGTTACTAATGAGGATAATGAAATGATTCCCACTACACTTTTGACCGGTTGGCGTGTTTATATTGACTATAGGAAACTTAATGATGCCACTAGGAAGGATCATTTTCCATTACCTTTTATGGATCAAATGTTAGAGAGACTAGTGGGGAATGAATTCTATTGCTATTTGGATGGATTTTCCGGCTATTTCCAAATCCCCATTGACCCTCGTGATCAAGAAAAGACCACATTCACTTGTCCTTATGGAACATTTGCTTATCGTCGCATGCCTTTTGGACTATGCAATGCTCCGGGGACGTTCCAAAGTTGCATGATGGGCATTTTCCATGATATGATCGAGAAAACCATGGAAGTCTTCATGGATGACTTTTCTGTTTTTGGAGAATCTTTCACTTCATGTCTCTCTAACCTAGAAAGAATGTTTTAACGTTGTGAGGAAACGAATCTTGTGCTTAATTATGAGAAATGTCACTTCATGTGCAAAGAGGGAATTGTGTTAGGACATAAGATCTCTAAGGCGGGTATTGAGGTTGATAGGGATAAAATCGACGTGATTGCCAAATTGCCCTCCACCCACCACCGTTAAGGGAGTAAGGAGTTTTCTCGGCCATGCCGGCTTCTATCGACGTTTTATACAAGACTTCTCTAAGATAGCTCGGCCTATGACCCATCTTTTGGAAAAAGAGACTCCTTTCATCTTTTCGGATGAGTGTTTTCAAGCCTTTGAGATGCTTAAAAGAAAGTTAACCGAATCTCCAATCATAGTTGCCCCGGATTGGGACCTACCTTTTGAAATTATGTGTGATGCTAGTGATTATGCGGTAGGTGCGGTTTTGGGGCAACGTAAGTTAAAACACTTCTTGCCTATACACTATGCAAGTAAGACTATGACGGATGCTCAAACAAAGTACACTACAACGGAAAAGGAGTTACTTGCCGTTGTGTATGCTTTTGAAAAGTTTAGACCATATCTCGTCTTGTCTCAAACCATAGTGTATACGGACCACTCGGCTATCAAATATCTTCTTAATAAACAAGATGCTAAGCCGAGGTTGCTCCGGTGGATTCTCCTCCTTCAAGAATTTAATGTCAAAATTCTAGACAAAAAGGAGCCGAGAATCTCGCGGCCGATCATTTATCTCGACTTGAGAATCCTCACCAAAGCGATCGAGAGAACAAGGAAATCAATGAAACATTTCCTCTCGAGACGCTTGGTATGATTGCTTTTCGTGGTGATGATAGTACCCCATGGTTTGCGGACATCGCAAATTACCATGCGGGGAAGTTTGTGATCAAGGGTATGTCGTCCCAACAAAAATGAAAGTTTTTCAAGGATATTTCCTATTACTTTTGGGACGACACCTATTTGTTTCGTGTGTGCGCGGATCAAGTGATTCGTAGGTGCGTGTTTGGCAAAGAAGCTCAAGATATCCTTAAATCTTGTCATGAGGGACCCACCGGGGGACATCATGGTGCTAACGCCACAGCGAAGAAAGTCTTTGATGCCGGCTTCTTTTGGCCTTTCATATATCGTGATGCCCAAGACTTGATCAAGACTTCTGATGCTTGTCAACGTCAAGGAAAGAACTCACAAAGGGATGAAATGCCTCAAAACATTATCCAAGTTTGTGAAATATTTGACATGTGGGGGATCGATTTTATGGGGCCATTTCCATCTTCGAAAGGAAATAAATACATTCTCGTAGCCGTGGACTATTTGTCTAAATGGGTCGAAGCTAAGGCTTTGCCCACGAATGATGCTCGAGTTGTGGTGAACTTTTTGAAATAACTCTTTGCTAGGTTCGGAACTCCGCGGGCTATTATAAGTGATCGTGGGACCCATTTTTGTAATGAACAATTTGAAAAAGTTCTAAAGAAATATGGTGTCACTCATCGACTTTCTACGGCTTATCACCCTCAAACGAGTGGTCAAGTGGAGGTTTCAAACCGTGCTCTTAAAAGGATTTTGGAGCGTTCTATTGGAGAAAATCGCACTTCATGGTCGGATAAATTGGACGATGCATTGTGGGCTTTCCGTACGGCTTACAAGACGCCAATTGGTTGTACACCATTTAGGTTGGTCTACGGAAAAGCATGCCACTTGCCAATTGAACTCGAACATAAGGCGTATTGGGCTCTTAAGCATTGTAACTTTGATTTGATTTGATTTGATTTGATTTATCGACTAACGTTTTATCTTGAGGCATAATTAATAAACGGCTTATAGATTTGCGTGCTCTTTCCATGCTAGGAATTTGCATTAGACTCTTCGTGTTTTAGCAAGGGGGTGTTACTCTTGAGCTAAGAAACATTGAGGAAAATGTTTGGTTGTAGCATGGGGGAGTCCATCGATATAATCGCTTGCAATTGCTTTTGTCGTGTCTAAACGTAGTAGTTTTCTCATTTTTCAATAAAATTTTAATTTTTTAGTGTTATTTTTAAGTTTTATTCAATAAAATAAGTGCTTTTGACACAAATGTAGGCTTTCCGTTGGTGAAAATAAGAATAGTTTTTGACTCGACTCGGTTTTTAACCTTAGCTTTTCCTTAACGTATTTGAATTAAGTTTTGCTAGGCTTTTATATAGGGAGCTTTAAAACGCGAAAGTCTTAATTCATACGAGTTAAGAACAAGAACTTTTCGCAAGCTCCTATAATTGATCCTAGAAAGTCGTTTATTAAGGGAACTTTAAAACGCAAATTCTAAAACATGAAAAAGTATAAGAAGATGCAAGATCCTATAGATGACTTGAAAACCCAAAGCTTTGATTTAATAGGCTAGGTATCCATTGATTTCACATTTTTGAAATTTTACAATATGGAGAACGAGAGATGATAGAGCCGATTATAAGTTTGGTATTGATGTAGTGGTTTTACTACTCTTTAGGAAAAGAGAGCAAAAGTGGCAAGTATTAAGTGTCGGTTTAGGAAAACCAAGAACTAATGACCAAATAAGTTCAAGTTCATTTCCCACGGAGGCAAGTGCGTTGTGTTAAGAGATGATTAACTTCTTTTGTGATTATATGATTGAGAGAAAAGAAAATAGAAACGGGGTAAGAAGAAAATGACGGTTACGATGACGGATTACAATAAGACGAAAAGGTCGATCACGTAAAACCGTAAAAAGCACCAAATTAAAAATTTTAACCTAAAAAATCCGAAAAATTACCAAAAATCCACAATAATATTCTAAGAGTTTACAAAAAATCCAAAATTGCCAAAACCTTTTAATTAATTAGATAATGACTTTTTAATGATAATTAAAGCCCTAAAAATCACAATTAATTATTAAAAAGTCCCAAACAAGATTTTAAAGTTTGTAAACCTCAAAAAGACCCTAATTAAGCTAAAAAGTATTTTTCAAAATTTTAAAACCACTAAAAACTATTTTTAAACAATTAAAAACTACTAAAATCAATTAAAACTTAAATTAATTCTAGAAAATAATTAAAAGACTCTAAAAATATTTGGAAAGTTGCAAAAATCCTAATTAAGTGTTTAGAACCTAGGAAAAATATAAAAACTTAGAAAATTAGACTTTTAATTTTTAATAATAAAATAATATTAAAATATTAATAAAAATCCAAAAATCCTAAAAAATTCTAAAAAGTTGAAAACCTACTTAATTTACCCTAATTAAACAAAAAATGCAAGTGAAATTACCCAAATGCCCCTAATGGGCCTTCAAATGGGCCAATAACTAAAACAGTCCACTCTTAATGGGCTAAAAGGCCCAATAAGCTAAAATCCACCAAATAAGCCTAAAATTCCCAGTTAAGCTCAAATTTAATCTTAAACAAAATATTTCAAAGGCCCAAAAGCTGAAATGTAGCTTATCACAGCTTAATCAACACAAAGCTTATTCTTAATGGGCTTTTTGGCCCATTAAGCAATCAGCTTGTGTCATGAGCTGAAATTCAATACACATCATCCTTTTGAGGTTATAAAACGTTTTGTAAAAAAAAACCCAGATTAAACTAACTAAATAAGCCAATACAAACTCAAAAGCTTATTCACTAAACGACAAACTAGTCGATTTAGTGATCTAGACCACCTCAAAAGTTGATTCAAGTTGCAAAATGTTTCTTATGACAAAACTAAGCTTAACAATCAAAAACTTTTCCAATAAGCACACTCAATAAGCTGGAATGATCAAATAAGCACTTGGCAAAAAGCTAACTAATTCGTTTTCTAGTCAAACTTAAAAGTCAAAGCCTACAAACCTCCAGATCTGTTAAATGGGTGGAATAAGCTATATTGATTACACAAACAAAGTTATAGCACGTTGGAATAAGCTAGAATGAACTTATAAATAAGCTGAAATCTAATACTTGCAGTGGTAAGTGGATTTGTGAAAGCAGTGGGAAAGGAGTTCCCACTGGTAGTGTAAATTGCACAGGGACTTAATTAAGCCTTGTAGCTTTGTTCCTTGGTTTCTTTGGACAACAATGGCACTCCCACAACCAGTTGAGTTGTGGGAAGTCGAATCAATGATAAAAACACAGGCACAAACACAGAAATCAAGAAATCATGGCATAAGAATGTTACTGATCTAGCATGCATAAGTGAAATCCTTCTTTGCTGATCTACTTGACCAATAATCCAAATTCAAACGCCTAGATCTACTAATTAGGTTTATGTAAGTATGTTTTAACAGTTGATTACCCTAGATTATCATGGCATCTAGGTTATCACAAATCCACAGGTCAAAATATCAACAATCCAAGGATTTATAGGCAAGTGAAAGATTCATGTGTTCAAAGGCTTAAAACTGATAGATAACCACTCCAATACCCTTCCTAAACAATAACTATCATAAAGTAGAGACAAACACCAAACCAAAACTAAACAAGCATCAGATCTAAACACTACTTAAAATTTGTGAAAAAGAAATTTTCAAAGGAAATGTTTGCAAATCAAGACAACAAGCATTTCTATCAGTCTAAACATGCATATAAATCTAAATTGAGCTTAAATAAACAAGTAAGACCAGTTTTCAAACAGCTTCACAACAAATCCAAATAAGCACAGTCCTAAGCTAAATATTAGGATTCAAGGTTTATACCTTGTGGGACCCACATCCAGGCCCCACTATGGCAGCAATGCCATCTCCCATCAGCTTATAGCTGGGCTTATGGCTTATAGAACAAGTATGCTAGTAGAGAGATGCTGGTGGTGGTCACAAGATACACACACACCCTATATGTCTTCGCAATGTTTGAGTGATTATAACCCTGCTAAGAGAAAAGGAAAAGACTGTGTAAAAGCTAAAGGCTAACCCCTAGCTTATGGATGAAGCTAGAAGTGAGCTTGAGCTTAGGTTAGAACTATGATAAGCTCAACAGTGGACCAAACAGTGGCTGTCTAAAATTGGGTACCCACTATACCAGAACAAGCCATGGTATCATGGACATACACAACCTCAAACACCACTAAACTAACATATTCCATCACCATTTTATCAGATTCTTATGAAAATTTAGGGTTTATGAAAAACTTGAAAAGAAAACAGAAAACTTGGAAAACTTTGATTAACTTGCTAAAAACTCTAACCAAACTGAACAATGATAACTTAATCAGATGAAAAATAAATCGGGACTAGCTTTCTTCACATAACACTTAACCAACTTTTATTCATAAAAGGGCATTACAAGGATGTGAACAAGGAAAGCAAGAACAATGAAAATTTAAGACCTAAGACCCTTTATATAGAGGGTGTACATGCTACTTTGATAAAAATAATTAAACCCTAATTCTAGTGCTTGATTTGCCAGAAATGCCCTTGAAGATTTTTGAATTTTCGTCCCATGTGAACTTCTCTTGGCTGCTTGTGGTGAAATCAACGTTGCAAAAATGATCCAAGGGGTGTGAATGATGCGTGGATATGAAGCTATGCCTTGGTCGTTGATCTTCTGGCCTGGTTTTGTTTGGACGTGCAAGGTGGGGTGATGGCATATGGGGAAAGGTTCTAGGTGAGAGTGACAGGAGAGTTTAGTGAGGCAAAAGGTTTATCCCCACCCTAATCTTAAATCTGCACAAGTTTGAGGTGTAATTTCAAGTAATTAAGGGTTTTGATGATTAGGGTTTATGTAAACAGTAGGGGTTTTGATCGAGTTGAGATTTAAACTAGGTGTTTAGCGCGTGTTTTTGAAAGGATTAAATAAATCAAAACCGGGTTAGTTGGAGGGGTGACGTGGAGGATGGGGATTGGTGGTTAAGGGTTTGGTTGTCTGCCAGCAACAGTCCTCAAGTTTCATTTCTTTCACTTTTGGCATAAACTTGGATTAAACGCGTTTAACAAGTTCCAATCTTCACACTTTTGACACAACTTCATTTATCCATGTTATATGAAGTTTCAAACTTCTCATTTTTGCTACCAAAACTTTTGGAAAGTTTATACAAGGGCTTGTTTTGTCATTTTGGCAATCTTCATGGGTTTTTCTTGAATAATCTTGAAACTTTAAGGACCAAACTTGTATTTATGAGTTTTACAAGGGCTTAAAGTGACAAGTCTTCAAAGATGAGGGATCATTCTTGCCAATCTTCATTTCTTCAAGGTCTTTTATGGAAAATCATCATTAGGGTCCGGTTCATTGTGCGGCTTTGTTTCCGTGTTCGTTTTTCTTTGTTTCTTGTGACCTTTTTGTCTTTTCTCGATACCCGTACCTAAAATACACAATGAGCAAACACAAGCATATATTGGGCACATTTTATGATATTTTGACCGTTTTAAGCTCGTTTTCGATGATGAGACCATGTATAATTGACGTCTCATCACTCCCCCATACTAAACCATTGCCTTTCCCCCACATGATGCTAGAATAAAGTATCGTAGCACCTCCAAAATTCATTTTTATTCACTTTTATTGAATGATAAACTAGCTACACTACTACTATTACTACTACTTGTGTTTTAGACATAATGTATGATTTTCATCGCAAAATGGGACGTTTAGGTTCATAGAATAAGAACACGTGAATGCTTCGTTAGAAATAATTTCATCGTCCTCGATTTTCACCCTAATTCCATGCCAAGCGTGCAACGAGATCATTGTCATTATAAGTTAGTAATGCTAACACTATTCATATGCCCTAATCACGTACTTATCCTCCCATTATTCCTAAGTTGTATCTCTTATATTTTATATTGTCTTGAATGTTTCACGAGGATACATTGTTTGACTTATGCGATAATAGAGATTTAGGTCTAAAAATAGAGTCCTAACGGTGTAACTAAGACCATCAAATCAATAACCCCTCCTAATAGACAACGATGTCAAAAAAATTAAGTTGACAAGAAGAATCGATAAACACGGTTTTATAACGGTTTTGAACATGAGACTTATTACCAAGACTTTTATATGCCCCCTAATGGAAGGGCCTTATTATCTTTGGTTTACCTCCATCTTTTATTCAACTTCGCCATGAAGCTTTTATTATGACTTCGGTCTTGCCTTGCCTTTTATTATCCGCCTCATCGGTGGTTTTATTAGCCAAAGACGTATATCCTCACGCTAAGGTGAATTTTGGATCTGTAAAGCTTCGAAGATTAAGGCTTGATTCACTTTCAATTTTGCATAGATTTTTCGGCCTTGTGGGGCTTCAAATTGTTTGCTATATTTAGGTGAGCGCTTGAAATCTTATTATTGGGTGAAGCTTTCGATTATTGGGGTGCCAATACTTCAAAACCGTGACGCTGGCGATACCTTAATGTCTTCCCAATTTAATTACACGGAAGCTACTAGAAAAGACTAGAAACCCAACAATCCTAACTAAACCGCTAAGTCAATATTTATTAAGCAAAAAATATTTACATGCGAAGGGAGAATAAGCAAATAACGAGAACACATGAATTTTTGAAAGAATACGAGTACTCTACGTTTAGCATAGTAACTTATAATTAACCCTATCATTTCTCGTCCTCATTTAAGAGACTTAGCCTAATATAAGTTAAGGAATCGAAGCTAAGTGCTCAACACGCACGGTCGAGTAAAAAATTACTCTTATTATCGCCATCGGAAAACCTACATTCGTGTCTTCAAACACTTGTAATATATGAGAAGAATTTTAAAATTTGGCCATTTTTAGCCTTATTTTGCAAGAAAACGATAAACAAAAAGATAAACTTTGGAAAGCGTGAAGGTTTGGCAAGGCGAGTATCTATTCACCCCCCCATACTAAAGTTAAACATTGTCCTCAATGTTTCAAGTCTAGGGGTGCAAAACACCCCATACTAGAGACGTAGTCGAATGCCTAATCTAGCATGGAAAGTGTGTAACCAATAAACTAATAGCCGTTTATGAAGTGTGCTAATAACCTAAGGTTAGAACATCAAAAGGATATATCATGGATATTGAGAAAGTCTTCAAAGCAAACGATCGAGTGCTCCCATAAAACGAACACGAGAGGCTCCAATCATGAAGATCATGATCATCTAAAGTCCACAATTCACAAACAACCACGAAACAAAGGTTGGAAGGGCACAAATCCCCACACGTTAACTACATTAGAAAGAGATAATATGTACATAGGATAAGCATGAGACTCCCCCACGAGGCACCTCGTTTTTGATTTCCGAGTCATGAGCACGACTCGATCCCCTCAATACTAATTATCATTGGGGAAGGTGATTTGGTCGAGGTAGTTCAAGGATGGAACTTCCCCGCCAAAGTAGTGCTTCAACCTATGTCCATTCACCTTGAAGTTAGGACCATCATCTTGAGCTAGCTCGATGGTCCCATACGGAAACACTTGAGTTACGGTGAATGGACCGGACCAACGGGATTTCAACTTACCGGAAAAGATTTTTAATCTTTAATTAAAAAGCAAAACTTGATCCCCAATGTTAAAAACCCGGTTTTTAATTTTTGAATCATGCAACTTTCTAGTTTTTTCCTTATAAATCAATGAATTTTCATAAGCAATGTCTCTCCATTCATCCAATTCCTTTAATTGCATTTTCTGGTGTTTTCCCGCGGTCTCCATATCATCATTACAATGCTTTAGGGCCCAATAAGCCTTGTGTTCTAATTCGATAGGCAAATGACAATTCTTTCCATACACAAGATTATAGGGAGTGCACCCAATGGGCGTCTTATGAGCGGTCCTAAAGGCCCATAAAGCATCGTCCAACTTATCCGACCAAGTTTGTCGGTTTTCCCCAACGGATCTCTCCAAGATCCCCTTCAAAGCTCGGTTTGAAACCTCGACGTGCCCACTCGATTGTGGGTGATAAGCCGTAGAAAGCCGATGTGTAACCCCATATTTCCTTAGGACCCTTTCGAATTGGTCGTTACAAAAATGGGTTCCACGATCGCTTATGATCGCACGAGGGGTTCCAAACCGAGAAAACAATTGCTTCAAAAACTTGACTACCACACGAGCATCATTGGTGGGCAAGGCTTTGTCCTCCACCCACTTAGATAGGTAGTCAAACGCAACGAGAATGTACTTATTACCACGAGATGATGGGAACGTCCCCATAAAGTCTATACCCCAAACGTCAAAGATCTCACACACTTGGATGATGTTTTGTGGCATTTCATCTTTTTGTGAGGCTTTTCCTTGTCGTTGGCATGAATCACATGACTTCACAAGATCTTGTGCATCTCGGTAAATAGTAGGCCAAAAGAAGCCGGCATCAGACACCTTCTTAGCCGTGAGATTAGCACCGTGGTGACCACCCATGGGTCCCTCATGGCAAGCTCTAAGGATGTTAGAAGCTTCGGTGCCAAATACACAACGTCGGATGATTTGATCTGCACAAGTTCGAAATAAGTCAGGGTCGTTCCAAAAGTAGAACTTGACGTCACGAAAGAATTTTCGTTTTTCTTGAGTCGTCACACCCTTGATGATGAAGTTACCCGCATGGTAATTTGCAAAATCCGCAAACCATGGGGTGGAAGAATCAAGCTTAGAATTCACTACACCAAGTGTCTCGAGCGGAAATGTTTCGGTGATTTCCTTGGGCTCGTAAACACTTTGGTGAGGATCTTCTAAACGTGAAAGATGATCGGTCGCTAGATTCTCGGCTCCTTTTTTATCAACGATGATGTGATCAAATTCTTGAAGGAGGAGAATCCAACGAAGTAATCTAGGCTTAGCATCTTGCTTTGCCATGAGATACTTAATAGCCGAATGGTCCGTATACACTATGCATTTAGCTAAGACGAGATAAGGTTGGAATTTCTCAAATGCATACACCATGGCAAGGAACTCCTTTTCCGTTGTAGTGTATTTTAGTTGATCCTCGGTCATCGTCTTGCTAGCATAGTGAATAGGCAAGAAGTGCTTATCATGACGTTGCCCCAAAACGGCCCCAATAGCGTAGTCACTAGCATCACACATGAGCTCAAAGGAGAGTTTCCAATTGGGAGCAACAAGAATGGGAGCTTCACTAAGTTCCCTCTTAAGGATTTCAAAGGCTCGTACCTTCGTCAAAGACAAAACATGCCTCTTTTTCAAGAAGATGTGTAATGGGTCGAGAGATCTTTGAAAAATCCTTGATGAATCGACGATAAAAGCCTGCGTGGCCTAGGAAACTCCTAACTCCCTTAATGGTTTTGGGATGAGGTAATTTGGCGATGACGTCTACCTTAGCTTGATCTACCTTAATCCCCGCTTTCGAGACCTTGTGCCCTAAGACGATTCCACTCTTAACCATAAAATGACACTTTTCCCAATTGAGCACAAGGTTGGTTTCCTCACAACGTTTCAACATTCTCTCAGGGTTCGACAAACACGAAGTGAACGAATTACCAAACACGGAAAAGTCATCCATGAAGACTTCCATCGTCTTCTCGATCATATCATGAAAAATAGCCATCATGCACCTTTGAAAGGTTCCCGGTGCATTGCAAAGTCCGAATGGCATTCTACGCTAGGAAAACGTTCCATATGGACACGTAAACGTAGTTTTTTCTTGATCACGAGGATTGATGGGAATTTGGAAGTAACCGAAAAAACCATCTAAAAAGCAATAGAAATCGTTTCCCGCAAGACGCTCCAACATTTGGTCCATGAAGGGCAAGGGAAAATGGTCTTTTCGAGTGGCTTCATTCAACTTACGATAGTCAATGCACACTCTCCATCCGGTCACGAGTCTAGTGGGAATCAACTCGTTGGCATCGTTTGGCACAATGGTCATCCCTCCCTTTTTGGGGACACAATGAATAGGACTCACCCAAGGGCTATCGGAAATAGGGTAAATCATTCCCGCGTCAAGGAGTTTAAGGACCTCCTTTTTGATGACGTCGTTAATTTTGGGGTTCACCCTCCTTTGACATTAGATTGCGGGCTTGTAATCCTCCTCTATTAAGATTTTGTGGGTACAAAACTTGGGATCGATTCCCTTAATGTCGGATAACTTCCACGCAATTGCCCCTTTGTGATCCTTTAGAACATCGACAAGTGCGGTTTTTTCATCATTCGAAAGTTCATTCGCAATAATAACCGGCAACTTGTCGTCCTCCTCCAAATAAACATATTCGAGGTGAGGAGGTAAATCTTTCAACTCGAGGATAGGTGGTTCCTCAAGTGAAGATTTGGGCTCGATACTCATAACCTCATCGGGTGGAGGAAATGGGAAATCTTTAAGAAAATCCTTGATAATCGAGAAGTCCTCATCGTTGTTGAGGTCTTCGTTACAAGTACGTGGAACATCGAATTCTTCCAACATAAAACCACCACCTTCAAATGGAGTGAAGGTTGGTGTCGAATTATCAAGGATTGGATCCAGCATAGTGGGATTGCCACTATTTTCAACATCACCAAAACCTAGAACTTCTTGTGAAAATTCCTCGCAAACAACGTCGATCATATCAACGAGGTTTATGGTAGCAACGGAATAAACATGAGAAGGTTGAGAATTTTGAGTTGCGTTTATAACAAGTTCCTCGTCGTTGAAACGTAAGGTGATCTTTCTAGCATGCACATCAATTAAAGCCATAGACGTATCTAAAAACGAACGACCTAAAATTAGAGGAACTTGAGGATCCGTGGGGATATCAACAACGATAAAGTCTACGGGATAGTAGAACTTCCCCACTTTCACAAAAACGTCTTCCGCCAATCCACATGCACGAATCGTGGAATGGTCGGCCATCTCGATAGACATTAGTGAAGGAGTAAGATTAGGAAGATTGAGCGACTTGAAGATTCCAAGTGGCATCAAATTAATGCTAGCACCAAGATCGGCCAAGGCATAGCATTCTTCCATATCTTGGATTGCACAAGGGATCAAAAATTTACCGGGATCACCGACTTTTTGAGGTATGCGATTAAGATAAACCGACGAACAACTAGACAATTGATGCAATTTCTCCTTGTTGTTCAACATAGTCTTAAAGTTAGCGGAAAATCGAGGCATCATGACCAAAGCATCGGCGAAACTCACATTAAGGTGCAAATCACGAAACATTTTCATAAAAAGCTCAAATTGATAATTGTCGCGCTCTTGTCGTTTCTCCTTTCTAAGTCTCGATGGGTAAGGTAAGGGTGGTGTGGGTTGGGGCATAGGCATAGACTTTGGAATCTCGGGTTCCAATGTTGGTAATGGGTCAACCGTAGGTGTGGCATGAGCGGTACTTTGTGGGCTTGAGATATGCTCCTTTTCGACCACCACCTCGGGTTCTTCCTCAATTTCGTCCACCGTTGGAGTAATTGGTTGAGGAATCGGTTCTTTAAGTGCCTTACCACTTCGTGTGGTAATCACTTTCATCTCTCCCTTCGGGTTTGATATGGTGTTACTAGGCAAACTACCCGAAGTAGAGGCTTTGTTCCCCATGACCGCTTCTAAAATAGCATTAAGCTTAACATCTTGACTAGCGGCTTTTTGGTCAATCCTTTGTTCAAGCCTAGCATGACTTTGCTCAATTTTATTGTTTTGACCTCTAATTTGATTAGCAAAATCATTTTTCAACTCATTTCTCATGTTAATATTTTCCTTAACAAAATTAGCTAACTCCTTGGTGTTTTTAGCCGTGTCCCTAGCTTGACTAGCCAATTGCTCTTGAATGTTTTCCAAAATCTTATCATTTGCCGTTGTGTAATTCAAAAAGTCCATTGGAAGTTCTTTAGTGTAAACATTTTGAAGACCTTGATTTGTGTTTTGAAAATTACGGTTTTGGTTTTGATTTTGCAATTGGCTACTACTTCCTTGATTCCCATAGTTGTTATTACCCTTGTAATTGTTTCTTTGATTGTTTTGGTAACCAACTTGACTGTTTCGATAATTGTTAGCATTTTGATTTGGTGGAAAACCCGGTGGAGTCAATTGATTAGTGCGGGGAACTTGACCGTTTTGGTTATAAGTTCCCGCGGCCGCGTAGGCACTCGAAGTGTTACCACCGTTGGTAATGCACTCGGAGTAATCGTGAGCTCCACCACAATACATACAAGAAACCTCAACCGCTTTAGCCGTAGCGGGAGTGGGTTGTTCGCCAACTTTAAACTCAATTAACAATCCTTTAAGCTTATCAAAAATCTTGTTCTCCAAATTAGCCTCGATTTGGCAAGCATCAACGGTATGTGACAATGAAGGCGAAGGTGAAGACGAAGTCTTACGAACACTCGACGTGCTACGAGGACTATAGACCTTAGACCTATTCTCAATGATTAACAATGCTTCCTCGACCGTTTTACACAAAAAATTACCACCCGCGGCGGCATTAAGATAATCACGCTCATGATCGTTCAAGCCATTGTAAAACGTGTCAATTTGATGCAAGTCAGAAAAACCATGATGAGGACATTCGTGCAACATTTCCTTAAACCTATTCCAAGCCGTTGAAAAACTCTCATTATACTCTTGTGAAAACTTTGAAATCTCGTTTTTCAAATGCGTAGTCTTAGAGGGTGGAAAAAATTGGTTCACGAATTTTGAAACGAGATCCTTCCACGTAAATATAGAATTGGGTGGCTCTTTCTCTAACCAAATTTTTGCGGGCCCCGCTAAGGAATACGGAAAAAGCATCATCTTAATCGAGTCGTTAGAGACGTCCTTAAACTTGCAAGTGGCGGTAAGACGATTAAATTGGCGAATGTGGTTATGAGGGTTGTCCTTTTCGTCACCTCGAAACTTGTTGTTTTGAATCATGGACAACAAACCCGTCTTAACCTCAAAATTCTCCGCAAGGATAGCGGGAATCACAATTGCTTCTCCATAACCCTCGGTGGGTGCTTGAAGCAACTCCATCATAGTTCGATTAGCCATGGGTGCTTCTTTCTCTACGATGGGTTCGACAATAGGAGATTCTTCACTAGAAGATGTTTGGTTTCCTTCCTTTTGACGACGTTTACGTGCACGTCTTGCTTTGGAGCGAGTTTGCATAAACGTCACGTACAACGAGAGGGTGAGCAAAAAAGATTCTTTTTGGTATTTTTACTTTTTCAAATTTTTTTTTGTGGTTTTTTATTGTTTTTACTTTTTTTTTGGATTTTGTGATTGTATTAAGTAGACCAAAATCTACAAATCTCCTCCTTAATCAAATCTCTCGATTAAAGAAGCCTCAAGGAATGAAAACGATCACGTGTAGTGAACGCCTTCGATGACTTTAGAACGTTGGTGGAACACCAAAACGTTCAAGAGGGTTTAATCAATGAAACCAATAAAATATATATGATACTTAGTAATACTTTGGGCGGCAAAACCCTCGATTAGCTCTCAAAATCAAATACTCACAAGCAAGCGGGGAAACGAGGCGGCGCGAAGCACTTAAGAGCCTTTTTCCTTTGGATATATTTTATAATATCCGCCTTATACCCACCTTATAGTTTGTATTTTCAAAATCGAGCTTCACGAAAGTATTTATCTATTTTTGCCTTTTTTTCTTTGGTTTGAGATTCGAATACAATGATTGGGTAATGACCTCCCAAGTCAAGGTTGTGATTTCTCACGTATTTGGAGTACTTGTGAGTTTATTGTTCTACGTATACAATATAGTAATAGTATTCACACAAAAAATGAAAACCGATAATACGTATTAGTAGAGTGCTACTAATACAAATACTATTATGGCTATATATAAAACAACAATTTCCAAATCAAAACACAACACGCCTCCCCGACAGCGGCGCCAAAATTGATGTAGTTGTTTTACTACTCTTTAGGAAAAGAGAGCAAAAGTGGCAAGTATTAAGTGTCGGTTTAGGAAAACCAAGAACTAATGACCAAATAAGTTCAAGTTCATTTCCCACGGAGGCAAGTGCGTTGTGTTAAGAGATGATTAACTTCTTTTGTGATTATATGATTGAGAGAAAAGAAAATAGAAATGGGGTAAGAAGAAAATGACGGTTACGATGACTGATTACAATAAGACGAAAAGGTCGATCACGTAAAACCGTAAAAAGCACTAAATTAAAAATTTTAACCTAAAAATACCGAAAAATCACCAAAAATCCACAATAATATTCTAAGAGTTTACAAAAAATCCAAAACCTTTTAATTAATTAGATAATGACTTTTTAATGCTAATTAAAGCCCTAAAAATCACAATTAATTATTAAAAAGTCCTAAACAAGATTTTAAAGTTTGTAAACCTCAAAAATACCCTAATTAAGCTAAAAAGTATTTTTCAAAATTTTAAAACCACTAAAAACTATTTTTAAAAAATTAAAAACTACTAAAATCAATTAAAATTTAAATTACTTTTAGAAAATAATTAAAAGACTCTAAAACTATTTGGAAAGTTGCAAAAATCCTAATTAAGTGTTTAGAACCTAGGAAAAATATAAAAACTTAGAAAATCAGACTTTTAATTTTTAATAATAGAATAATATTAAAATATTAATAAAAATCCAAAAATCCTAAAAAATTCTAAAAAGTTGCAAACCTACTTAATTTACCCTAATTAAACAGAAAATGCAAGTGAAATTACCCAAATGCCCCTAATGGGCCTTTAAATGGGCCAATAACTAGAACAGTCCACTCTTAATGGGCTAAAAGGCCCAATAAGCTAAAATCCACCAAATAAGCCCAAAATTCCCAGTTAAGCTCAAAATTTAATTTTAAACAAAATATTTCAAAGGCCCAAAACCTGAAATGTAGCTTATCATAGTTTAATCAACACAAAGCTTATTCTTAATGGGCTTTTTGGCCCATTAAGCAATCAGCTTGTGTCATGAGCTGAAATTCTATACACATCATCCTTTTGAGGTTATAAAGCGTTTTGTAAAAAGAAAATCCAGATTAAGCTAACTAAATAAGCCAATACAAACTCAAAAGCTTATTCACTAAACGACAAAATAGTCGATTTAGTGATCTAGACCACCTTAGAAGTTGATTCAAGTTGAAAAACGTTTCTTATGACAAAACTAAGCTTAACAATCAAAAACTTTTCCAATAAGCACACTCAATAAGCTGGAATGATCAAATAAGCACTTGGCAAAAAGCTAACTATTTCGTTTTCTAGTCAAACTTAAAAGTCAAAGCCTACAAACCTCCAGATCTGTTAAATGGGTGGAATAAGCTATATTGATTACACAAACAAAGTTATAGCACGTTGTAATAAGATAGAATGAACTTATAAATAAGCTGAAATTTAATACTGGCAGTGGTAAGTGGATTTGTGAAAGCAGTGGGAAAGGAGTTCCCACTGGTAGTGTAAATTGCACAGGGACTTGATTAAGCCTTGTAGCTTTGTTCCTTGGTTTCTTTGGACAACAATGGCACTCCCACAACCAGTTGAGTTGTGGGAAGTCGAATCAATGATAAAAACACAGGCACAAACACAGAAATCAAGAAATCATGGCATAAGAATGTTACTGATCTAGAATGCATAAGTGAAATCCTTCTTTGCTGATCTACTTGACCATTAATCCAAATTCAAACGCCTAGATCTACTAATTAGGTTTATGTAAGTATGTTTTAACAGTTGATTACCCTAGATTATCATGGCATCTAGGTTATCACAAATCCACAGCTCAAAATATCAACAATCCAAGGATTTATAGGCAAGTGAAAGATTCATGTGTTCAAAGGCTTAAAACTGATAGATAACCACTCCAATACCCTTCCTAAACAATAACTATCATAAAGCAGAGACAAACACCAAACCAAAACTAAACAAGCATCAGATCCAAACACTACTTAAAATTTGTGAAAAAGAAATTTTCAAAGGAAATGTTTGCAAATCAAGACAATAAGCATTTCTATCAGTCTAAACATGCATATAAATCTAAATTGAGCTTAAATAAACAAGTAAAACTAGTTTTCAAACAGCTTCACAACAAATCCAAATAAGCACAGTCCTAAGCTAAATATGAGGATTCAAGGTTTATACCTTGTGGGACCCACATCCAGGCCCCACTATGGCAGCAATTCCATCTCCCATCAGCTTATAGCTAGGCTTATGGCTTATAGAACAAGTATGCTAGTACAGAGATGCTGGTGGTGGTCACAAGATACACACACACCCTATATGTCTTCATAATGTTTGAGTGATTATAACCCTGCTAAGAGAAAAGGAAAAGACTGTGTAAAAGCTAAAGGCTAACCCCTAGCTTATGGATGAAGCTAGAAGTGAGCTTGAGCTTAGGTTAGAACTATGATAAGCTCAACAGTGGACCAAACAGTGGCTGTCTAAAATTGGGTACCCACTATACCAGAACAAGCCATGGTATCATGGACATACACAACCTCAAACACCACTAAACTAACATATTCCATCACCATTTTATCAGATTCTTATGAAAATTTAGGGTTTATGAAAAACTTGAAAAGAAAACAGAAAACTTGGAAAACTTTGATTAACTTGCTAAAAACCCAAACCAAACTGAACAATGATAACTTAATCAGATGAAAAATAAATCGGGACTAGCTTTCTTCACATAACACTTAACCAACTTTTATTCATAAAAGGGGCATTACAAGGATGTGAACAAGGAAAGCAAGAACAATGAAAATGTAAGACCTAAGACCCTTTATATAGAGGGTGTACATGCTACTTTGATAAAAAAAAATAAACCCTAATTCTAGTGCTTGATTTTCCAGAAATGCCCTTGAAGATTTTTGAATCTTCGTCCCATGTGAACTTCTCTTGGCTGCTTGTGGTGAAATCGACGTTGCAAAAATGATCCAAGGGGTGTGAATGATGCGTGGATATGAAGATATGCCTTGGTCGTTGATCTTTTGGCCTGGTTTTGTTTGGACGTGCAAGGTGGGGTGATGGCATGTGGGGAAAGGTTCTAGGTGAGAGTGACAGGAGAGTTTAGTGAGGCAAAAGGTTTATCCCCACCCTAATCTTAAATCTGCACAAGTTTGACGTGTAATTTCAAGTAATTAAGGGTTTTGATGATTAGGGTTTATGTAAACAGTAGGGGTTTTGATCGAGTTGAGATTTAAACTAGATGTTTAGCGCGTGTTTTTGAAAGGATTAAATAAATCAAAACCGGGTTAGTGGGAGGGGTGACGTGGAGGATGGGGATTGGTGGTTAAGGGTTTGGTTGTCTGCCAGAAATAGTCATTAAGTTTCATTTCTTTCACTTTTGGCACAAACTTGGATTAAACGCGTTTAACAAGTTCCAATCTTCACACTTTTGACACAACTTCATTTATCTGTGTTATATGAAGTTTCAAACTTCTTATTTTTGCCACCAAAACTTTTGGAAAGTTTATACAAGGGCTTGTTTTGTCATTTTGGCAATCTTCATGGGTTTTTCTTGCATAATATTGAAACTTTAAGGACCAAACTTGTATTTATGAGTTTTACAAGGGCTTAAAGTGACAAGTCTTCAAAGATGAGGGATCATTCTTGCCAATCTTCATTTCTTCAAGGTCTTTTATGGAAAATCATCATTAGGGTTCGGTTCATTGTGCGGCTTTGTTTCCCGTGTTCGTTTTTCTTTGTTTCTTGTGACCTTTTTGTCTTTTCTCAATATCCGTACCTAAAATACACAATGAGCAAACACAAGCATATATTGGGCACATTTTATGATATTTTGACCGTTTTAAGCTCGTTTTTGATGATGAGACCATGTATAATTGCCGTCTCATCAGGTATTCTTTCGGGAATTTATGTGAGTTAATTATAAGCCTATTCTCCCATCGCTTGCTAATAAATTTATCTGCAATAAATAAGGTTGTACGATTTGAAAAGTTACATAGCTTCTAGCCCAAGATCGTTTAAAAGTTGCTCGGTATGGATTAGAGTTCATAGCTAAGGCATAACTTATTGAAGAGGGATGTGAAGATTGGCGAGTCCAAAAAGGTCCTAACAAGACATGAGGGCTATATTTTATTGCTAAAGATCCCAAGTGATGTGAAGAATCATTTATCAAAAATAAATATGAAGGATCGAGACACACGACGAAAAGCAAATACTCCCCAAAAGTCATGGAGAAGTCTATCCAAAGAGGCCCTAACAAGTTATGAGGATAAATAAAGCCAAGTCCAAAAAGGAGGCGGATCGTTGTATATCAAAATCCCAAATAAAGATTGGAGAAAAATGAAGAAGTCGTGGTCAAAGTATGAATCTCTCAAAACTTCAAGTGAAGAAATTCCTATATGAAGAGAAGACCATTATTTCATGAACGTCTCTCAAGGTTTGAAGTATGAAATCGCTGCCAAATATCGGTCCGAGAAAGGTCTCAAATCGCGAAGCAAGTTATGCCAAGATATGAACTTTATGAGTTCCCGAGAAGCAGTTTTAAAAGATTTTGTCCTTTAGCTAACTATTGATTAAATCGTTCACTTTATTTTCGGCCTAATAAATTATCGAAATAAGTCAACAATGCATCCTCGTGATCATTCAAGACAACAATAAAATATAAGAGATACACCTAGGAATAAGGGAGTCTAAGTGAATAATTGGCCCACATGAGTTCGTGTTGGTTTCCTAACTTATAATAACAATGATCTTGTTTTTGCACTTGGCATGGAAAAGTGAAAAGTCGGGGACGATGAATCTATTTGAGTTTTATGATCCTTAAAGTTATTTTTCAATAATGAAAGCAACACATTATGTATTTTCAAAATAAAAAGTCAAAAGTTGAATAATGGTGTAGTTAGTGTTTTATTTTATCATTGCGTGAGGACACGGCAATTGCTTAGCAAGGGGGAGTTTGATATGAGTGTAATTACTCATATCATTTATATCTTAAAACAATGAATATATGCAATTAATGTATCAAAAATGCCTTGTATATGTTGTTTTGTTGTTTTGATGTGTGTAGGTACCAAGTTCACGAAAACCGGAAAATATCGACACGAGTTTGAAGATAAATATCAAAGAAGCCAAAATCAAGTTCGAATTAGCGGATTTCACATTTATTGAAGTTTGTGGGCCAAGTGGGTCCCACATTGGGAAATTGGGATTAAAAACCCAATAATGAAATTTCTTATTTACTCTTATAACCTAAAGCCCAATACTATGGATAAAAGCCCACATTGGGACGGATTGGATGAATAATGGGCCTTAAAGATCCATTGTGTTTGCTAGTTAAATGAAAAGATGGGCTTTTAGGTTTTGAAAAGCAAACGAATTTAACTTGTCCACACGTTTTTGTTATCCCATTCGTTTAAATTCCACCCACCCACTCACCTTGACTTATCAACACGTCACATATTATCATAAAGAAATAAATCTTTACCCACTTCACACATTCTCCCACTCACACACATAAATGTCGATACAATTTATGATATTTACCTTTCTCCTTTCTTCTCCATAGCCAAAAACCAGTCAAAAGTTACTATTCACAAACCCTAGTTAAAAAATTCGTCAATTAATCATGGGGCTTTTCTTCACACGTGTAATTCACGTGAGGCGGAATTAAATCCCCCAATTTATAAGAAGAGAAGATGGGTAGTGATGATGCTACGTGGCGAATTTTTATTGGAGGCAACAACTCACTCTTCCCATTCAACCAATCAGAGGGCTCAAAAGAAACACAACTATCACACACGGATGCCACGTTGGCAATCCGTGTGCTAGATGTGATCTCTCAACCATCCGATCAACAAAGAGGAAAAATAATGAAGATCTAATGGCCAAAAAGAAAGAAGAATATGCTGGGAATATTCGGAGATCCTCCTTCAACAACCCTTGGGGATGGCTATAAAAACCCCCCAATTTACTTGTAATTTTCATCCTTTCTATTACTTTAAAGTTATTCTGTAGAAATAGTTCTAGGGTTAAATCTTGTATTTCTTTTTATCAAGCTTTGTATTATTTCTGGAAAATTAATGAAAGTTCAGTGGTTTTATTTTAATTCGTGTCTTGTTCTTTTTATTGATTAAAGTGATATACAAATTAATTTTTATTACTGTTTCACATAATAATGTTTGTGATGTTAGATTTAAGCTAGTTAATAGCTTAAATTTAATATTAAAAGTAAAGTATTGGATAAGTTTTTTCCCCACTAGAAGAAACTTAAAATCAAGTCAGCTTGGTTGGTGATATTATGTTCGAATGATATCAAGTGGGATATCTGGTTCGAGTTAAGGTGTTTGGTGGTGTCACTTATGGTTCTTAGGTTGTTCAGCACAACCTACTTCCCAATGGTTTCATCAAAAGGTTCCATTTTCTTTTCTCTTAGTGTTTACATTTATGAATAAACTGCTTATTATGTTATTATAGAAACTTGATTAGTCAGTTGTGAATTGGAATGCTGAAGCTGTTATAGTTGGTTGCTAGACTAGTGTTGAAAACCTGTAAAGGGTTTGTTTTAG
This sequence comes from Glebionis coronaria, assembly GCA_025667525.1. Classification (NCBI taxonomy): domain Eukaryota; kingdom Viridiplantae; phylum Streptophyta; class Magnoliopsida; order Asterales; family Asteraceae; genus Glebionis; species Glebionis coronaria. Next base: position 191,583,573 of record CM046880.1, read on the forward strand.
CTTGGCTGTGTAGTGTTGAAAATCTGTTTGAATGAAATTACTGATTTTTTTGTGGATTGATTTTGTAACTGAGTTCTCAACTTAGGGATATTAAGATTTAGTTGGTTTGAGAAACTTCATATTACTGTAAAGTTTTTAATAAAGGTTCTCCAATGATTAGATTCAATATTCTTAGTTAGAATTTTTGGTTAAATTATGTAAAAGTTCAGATTTAGTAATATTGCATCTTGTATGTTAGCTAATTTGCATCGTTTAATATTGGTTGTTCGATTTAGTTAAGAGTAGACTTGCTGAGATAGTATCTACCTGCGTAGTGTTTGATTAAATTGTTTGCTTGTTAATTTAGGAACATGGATTTGGCTGTAGTAGTATTTTATTTATGATTTTGGTTGAAAACCTGCTGAGTGAGTTCTTAGGTATATGACTGATAATTCTATTTGAGCATTTTGGATTTATTAATTGTGTTTATCTGTTAGTTTCCAGCTGCTGTAGCCTGAATGCCTTTTTAGTAGTTATAATTGCAATCTCTTTCTGCTTATTTGAATTTGGTTTGTTCGAATATTATTTTGCTTAATCCTTTGCTGCTAGATTGTTTTTATTTTGTCTTAACAGATTCTTTTAAACTGATATTTCTCAGACTGATATCCTTATCAGTCACAAATATTCAATGTCAATTGTCACCTCCTGTGACTGGTTATTAATTTGTTAAAAAGAAAATACCCAAAAAAAAAATGTCACTAATGGGAATCGAACTCGAGACCCACTGTTTCACAACATCGCGTGTTTACCACTGAGCTAATAGCTCTTTTGAGTTTATTGTCTGTTATTTAATTAATATAGTAGAACTTAGGTTGACAGTTTTTTATTTTAAGTTTGCTTTAAGTAATTAAACGTTTTAATAATAAACTCTAATCTTTGTTTTTATTAAAGTAAATTTTTAATTTCTAAAATAATTTTAGTTCAAAATAAAATAAAATAAATCTTAAAATGTTTTTATTAAATTAAAATAGTTTGATTAGTTTATTTTTAACTAATTAGATTTTTATAATATTAGATTTAAATAAAAATAGTTTTTAAATAAGATTTGTTTTAAGTAATTTTTAAATAAAGTTAATTAGTTTTAAAAGTTTAATTAGATTTTTTAAAATAGATTAAATGTTATTTTTATTGAATAGAGTTATTTTTATAGATTTTTAAATAGATTAATCTTTAAATAGTGTTTTAATTTTTAAGTAGGTAATTGTTTTAGATTTAAATAATAGCGGGGTTAATGATTCATGCACTTTAGGATTAAAATAGGATTTAAAATTGGTAGATTTATTTTTAGTCTAAAAACCGAAAACCAATTCAAATCGATTGTCCAAATCGAATCAAAACATCTCAAATTCACTCGATCTTCGTGTACAACGAACTTGGTTCATTCACGTGTTTAATTGAATTCGTCATTGGTAATATTAGTCTATTACTTTTTCCTAAAGGTAATTTTCTAATTTACCCTATAACGTATCTCAAATTATCACATATACTATCAACGACACATCACTCATTAATTCCTTTTAAAAATATCCGAACCATAAACATCAACTTGATATTCTATATAAAAGCGGAGATTCCATGTACGTTCGTGTGTAAAAACCTCTTTTTGTGTGCTAAAAACGTATCAAATTTCTCAAACAGCAACTATTCCTTTTTTTGTCCAATATCCTTCACTGTCCAAAATTTCAACATTGTGTGTTGTCCAATATCGGACAACACTTGTCAGCGTTTGAAAATGTATATATCGGACAACAAGTGTCAGCGCTTCCCAACAGTGCTTAACTTATTCCTGTCAGCGCCAACTTTGTACCTATAAGCGCCTGGCCATCAGTGTCTCATCCATGTCTTGTCAGCGTCACACCAATATCTATCAACGTCACACCAACATTTATCAGCGTCTAAATAACACATGTCAGCGGGTAATAGATCTAGGGTTTTATAAACCCTAAATCATGATTTTATGTGAAAACCATAAACTGCAGTGAATTTGACATCGAATATCTTTTTCATGAGAGTTCAGATCGAAGATCCCTTCAGTGAGATCCTAGACACAAGTGTCAAGAACCTACAGATTGAATTTCACGACGATCCAACGGTTAACGAAGGAGAAATCGCGTTTTTACTATTACTGCTCATAGAAAACAGCATATGACCACTGCTGACTTTGACGCTTAATAAATTTTTCTTGGGGATAGATCTCGACAATCCCTCCGGTGTATATCTAGATATATGTGTTTAGAACATACACAAAAAGTTTCGTGGCGATCCAACGGTTCAATAAAAAGTTATGGGCTTCTGAATACTGCTGCGCACACAAAAACGTCCAGAAAAATCCTAGACGGATTTTTCTTTTCTTCACCATATACGAACACCTTGTTGGTCCTAGCATCACGAGCCACGAGGCTCTGATACCAATTGAGGAAACCTTGGTTTCACGGATCTTTAAGCTACTAGGAATGCATCATGTTCATATGATTAGATAATCAAAGCGGAATTAGAACACGACACATTAACAAGGTGTTTGGACACAAAGAACATGAATTAAAACAAAAGGATTGTAAACTATATTAATAATTAACAACCACTAGACGTGTATACATTGAATCCCACGTCTAGTCGACACACGCTTGAGGTTTACATTGTGAATGAAAGTATGAATAAAACCTAAGACCCTTGGTTCCTTTTATAGTGTAAGGATTAGGGTTTACAAGAGATAAAATCAAATAAACATGTAAATCATCTATTGAAATAAACTTATACAGAATATATCCTGCATGTTTGTCTAAATAGAAGCTTTCATAAGCTTCTTTGTCTACGTTTCTGTCAATGCTTGGATTGCATGTGACAATGCTTGGATTGCACATGACAATGCTTGAGCCATCAACGCTTAGATTGCTCTTGTCAACACTTGGATTGCTCTTGACAACGCTTAGACAATATCTTCATGTTTTCTTCGTTTTTGAGTTTCTGCCACATCAACTTTTTGACCCAACAGACAATCCCAGTCTGCGTGAGTAGCTCTCACCTAGCCTCGGCCAAGGCCACGATAATTTTATACATTGTCGGACTATAGGGGAACTTCTCAGGAACGATCCACATATGCTTCTGATCACTTGTCTAGCTTCTATTACAGGGCAATGGGAACTACTTTAGTATTGAGCTTGGAGCTCTACTACTTTCGAGGTGTTTTGCATATCAATACTTTTTGAAATAAACTCTATGAATTCACCAACTTCTTGTTGACCGTCTTTAAACATGTTTTCTCAGGTAACTAAGCAGGTTTATGTGCACTTGGACCTCCACCATCATATAGGAGGCATCATATTTACCATCGGGACTGGGTTACCATTTGGGACAATAATAAATATTGACTTTCAGACAATTTTTTAAATTTTCACATGTGATTCATGTAATATGTTTAAATGTTATTTTATGATCATGTTCTGTATACTATTTGCTATCGATCCACCAAATAACACCCCAAATACTTTTGCGCTGCATTCTGGCCACTTTGGGGGTGTTACAAATTGCATTCAATTGAAACTTTATGCTCAAAAATTAAATGTGCCAGGTTAAAGACGATTTTTATCCCATGATTATTTTTGAACCCATGCTAATTGTTAATGGTTTTAATCACATGCTTCAATTTCAGCGATTCACTTTTTTTATTTGTTGATACAAATAACTGTGTTAAATCCTATTGTAAAACCTAGTTAATGTGTTCTTTATTTTTAGGGTTTGTCTTTTGATTAATTTAAATTCAAAAGAATGATCATTTTCTTTTTTTGATTATGCTAGCCAAATTCAAATCAAAAAATATCTACATGTTCTTTGTTTCACGGCGATTTCTATGTTTTCCACACCATAGGTAAGTATTCAATATATTTAACTTTTTATATTGAGGTTATTGATGTTAAACTCATTGTTACAAATTCCTATATGTGTTAATTTTTTTGAATAATCAGACTATTGTTTTAGTCTCTTTTGATATGGTTCTCTATATGAGTTTACAAATTTCTAGAGATTAGAGGTAGTTTGGAAAAGAAAATCGTATCAAGAAACGTGGCCCATTCAACAACCATTCAGCAAGAATCATGAACGGTTGGAGGAGGGTTTTCTGCCCTTTTTTCTTATTTGGTGTTTGTGATCGAGTTTGCTTTGTTGTATGTCTGTGTATTGAACTAAGTTCCTGCAATCACTACAACAGAAACTTAGAACGTATCCTAGAACAAAAAGTTAAGACTTTTATCCTTAAAATCGGGCATGTAATTCATGACTCTTTCTAATTGGGTGTTTCTGATCAATTTTGCTTTGTTGTATGTCGTATGTGGTTTTTGCTCTTAGGCATACTGTTGTTGCTTATCGGGCAAGCTACAGGGAACAGATGAAGCATATGCTTCACAGTATGGATCCATTATCGGTGCATTTAAATTTCTTTTTCTCTGATCTTGCTACATAATGTAGTATGTACATATTAGAGATGAAACTACAGTTTTTCAAGAATATGCTCCATTCTGCGAATTTTGTTCTCTTTCATGTTTGAGATGTAGGTTTAATATTGATTGGTATGATATAGCTGTTGTTGTGACTACCTTCTCTATTAATCTGATTTTGTCAATCGAGGATTTCATCCTCGATATATAGTTTTCTGATTAAATTTGGTCATTGTTGTGAATTGATTGTAAATTTAGTTTCATCATATTTTGTATTTGTTAGTGTGAACATTTTTTGCTACAAATTTCTGTATTTGTTGTTTCGAACTTTGTTAGTTAGAAGTACTTTTCAATCAGAGAATAGAATTTGACTTAAAAGTTCTATTTAAATCATGCTTATTCGATTTTTAATCTATTAGATCCGGTGTCGTGGTTCGAGTAACATCTAGACCCGGTGTCGTGGTTCGAATAACATCTAGACGACTAACAAAGTGGTTAGATTCGTTGTTGTGTCTGCCTTCTCTTTAAGGACCTCTGTACCATGAACCATGCAGCATGCATCGAGGAGTAATGTAACAATATTTTCTTATTTTACTAATATTAAAAACATATAGTCAAATACAACTTTCACTGTTTTTACTGACTATTTAATATGAAATTATGCAGGTTAAACGTTGTTCTAACGATCACGTTGCGGGAATGCGATAGTTGTTTAGCTTACCATAGAGAATACACAGTAAGGTGCTTATATTTCTCATTCGGTCTTATGAAGCAATTTTTGTGATGTTTTTAGCTGTTCACAACCTGTCATAGCCATTTTAGTTCACTATAAAGTGTTTCTTTGGCTGATTTTTCATTCTAATGGTCATTTACTAATATGCAAAACATGGCCTTGCGTGTATAGTTGATTGATTCATTTTCGTACACCCGAAGGTTATCGTAGTTCCTGGCGAAGTGTGAATGGAAATCCGCGTATATGTCTCAAGTTTGATGCTCAAATAAAAAGGTTTTGAGTTTGATATCTATAACTAACAATATTAATAACAATATATTAAAATATATAAAAGCGATAAGGATGAAAATTAAACTATAATTATAAAGCGAGAGTTATCTAAAAAAATAAAAATAATAATAATAATAATAATAATAATAATAATAATGACGATAAAGATGCTACTAAACAAATATAATCAAAACTACTATAATCTTGATATTAAAGTTAAACAATAATAAGGCAACAATATAGAAGCTAACTTAATAACGACAAGGAAATAGGTAGAGAAACGAACCCGAGCGAATAACCGGAGACGCCGAGCTTTATAAAACATAAATCGTTAACGACAATTAAGATGACCGACATTTTAAACTAATTATTAAATACTATTTTTATAATAAATCTAAAATTTTATAAAACTATTTATATATTAATTCTAAATTTATAAAACTAAAAAAACATATATATTTAAACTTATTGCAAACAAAAAGAAGAAAATAAAATTTGAAATAACATATCACTAAGAAAATGACCTACGAAAACAATAACTAAATTTGCAAACTTAGCTAATCTATATCAACCCATATTAACATATCACTAAAAATAATCTATATTAATTTTATAAAATGCAAGAAATAACAATATTCAATTGAGGATATATTGAATCTTCATTTCTATCTATTCTTTTCCTAATGTATCTACTGAACAAAAAATAGGCGTACAAGAATTAAAAAAATGGGAAGGCTGCGTCATCTACCTAAAACAAAACAAATAGGGAAAGAATAATAATAAATGTGGATATGATCCCTTAAAAGCTGCGTTTAGATGTATACAAAAAAATTGAAACGAATGAAAACAAAATATGACAAGAGGGGATTAGATCTATTAAAAGCTGCTTCCTATTTTGTTTTCTACCCACACAAAATAAATAAGACAGGGAAAAGAGCTTTTATATCTGCGTTTCTGTTCTTACCTAAACTATAAAAAAAATGAAGACAATAATAATTAAGGAATGCTATCTGCTACTCCAGACGCAGCATAAGAAAAGTAAAATAAATGAGGATATGTTCTGCGTCCTTCTGAAACTATCTGATTTATCCTTTTTTTTCTTTTTTCTGGGCCTTGCTGGGTAATAACTGACTTTTGGTTAGTTAATAAAAAAGTTTTTCTTGCAAGATCTTTCTTTGCGTTGCTCGTACCCAATTGATATATGTCGTTGTTTCGTTCTCGGTATCTTCTGGAATCGATCACGGTCAAAAGTGGAATCGTTGTAATTGGTGACTAAAAAGGGGGAGCTTTGGTCTAAATCTATTAAAAAGATAAGTGCTAGAAGTAATAAAATTAAACTAAAGACAATTACTGAGAATAAAAATAATGCTAGAATTTAAAACTGGAAAACTGGAATAAATCTGGGAATTTACCTTATTCGGAATAATGGCTATGCGGAATATTTGTGCTATTCGGAATAATCATGGCCATGCGGAATATTATGCTATGCGGAATAATTGCCCTATGAGGAATAATAACCCTATGCGGAACAATGGCTCCTACTCGGAATAAATCTCTACCCGGAATAAATGCTCCTATGCGGAATAACTAATTCGGAATATTTGGAAAGAAATTCTATTCGGAATAATCTTGGCCATGCGGAATAAAGTTCCTATGCGGAATAATTGCGCTATGCGAAATAAAATGGTTATGTGGAATAGTAGTCTACCCGGAATATTTGGCTTATGCTGAATAATGAGGTTATGCGGAATAAAGAGCTTTACTCAGAATGTTTTAGGAAAAAACTCTATTCGGAATATAGTCCCTACTCGGAATAATTAGATATTCCGAGTAAGCAACAAAACCACGACCTTGATCCGGAATATTTTGAGATTCCGAACCAACACAATCACAGACTCCCTATTCGGAATCTGGGTAAACACAGTAACAAATTAGCGAAAAACAGGGGATCCTTTTACACACGAAATTGACTCAAAATTCACCAAGTTTTTAATCAAAACTTAAACCAATTTTACCACTAATCATTTACCTAAGGTAAACATCAATCCAAAACCACAAAAAACACAAAAACCCACTTACTTATGATGATCAAACCAATAAAATGAAACTTGAAAACTTTTGAATCACAAAGAGATGAAGAACAAGATGATAGAAAGATTAAAAGTAAACTGATATTAATGATTTAGGATTCAACAAACAAAGTGGAAAGATTAAACTTACAAGATTGGAAGAAATCAAAGAAAATGAAAACCACTCCTTAAGGGAGATGGTTCTTCCTACGAACTAGGAAAAGTGTAATAGAAAGAAAAACTAGTGGAAATTTGTGAATGGGAGGAGTATTTATAGGCTTCTCCCTTGGTTGGTGAGTGGGCTTTCCCCCTTTCTTTTTGTCTTCTCGTCTTTTCAGAAAAGTTGACGTTTCCGATTTCCATTCGGGATTTGTCGACGAATAAATTCAACTCGTCTTTTAATTTCTTCATTTAATAGACTTGAGTTTCTTCGACATGTGTAAATCTTCAATCTTTGGTCCTTTTCTTTGATAAATCTTCAAATAGGCCCATTGACTTCAAATCTTTTACATCTCTTGGACTATAGACTTTGTCTTTTCGTCTTTTTCCTCGATAAAACCCGTGCAATCCCATGTTTTCTCCAATATTTATCCGGTTGGCTCTGAAACAAAACAAACACACAAACCACGCATAATTCCAAACAAATGACATTAAATACGCGTGTTGGTCTTGTTTTAGCAAGAAATAAGTGGTAAAAGGATGGGTGTTTTCACACCTATCAAATCCCCTACACTTAACCATTGCCATGCCCTCATGCAATGCTTAGCGGTAAAGCAATTATACACTTTTCTCATAATCAATCAACCTTGGCCTTATTAAAATTCTACTAAACAAAAATTTAAATACTAAGAGAAATTAAAGCTTTAAAGGAGACAAAAGGATAGAAACCATTTTCACCTGAAAATAGCTATATGGGAATAACTTGCAAAAAGATCAAGGACTTACATTAGGGCTTTGGTGCTGCGAAGATTTATCACCCTCAAGTTTCACGTTCCCCAAACAAAGCTTAAAAACGAGATCATTGTTATTATAAGTTAGCAATTCAAACACTTACACACATGGCTTAATTATATGCTTAAACTCCTTTATTCCTAGGTGTATCTCTTATATTTTATTTTTTTCTTAGAATGATCATGAAGATGCATTTTTGGACTTATTTCGATAGTTTATTTAGGTTGAAAGCAAAGTAGGACGATTTGATCAATAGTTAGCTAAAGGATAAAATCTCTTAAAACTGCTTCTCGGGATATCAAAAATTTCATATCTTGGCATAAGTCGGTTCACGATTTGAGACCTTTCTTGGGTCGATATTTGGCATGTACTTCATACTTCATATCTTGAGAGACGTTCTTGAGATAATGGTCTTCTCTTCGTAATAGAGTTTCTTCACTTGGAGACTTTTGAGGGGTACTCCAACTTTTTTGACCACGACTTCATGATTATTTCTTCAATCTCTAGTTGGGATTTTTGAGATACAATGATCCACCTCCTTTTCGGACTTGGATCTATTTATCCTCATACCTTGTTAGGGTCTTTTCGGATAGACTTCTCCATGATCTTTATGGGAGTTGATTGCTTTTCATCGTGAGTCTTGATCCTTCATATCGATTTTGGGAATAATGATTTTCACATCACCTTGGATCTTTAGCAATAAAATGGAATCCTCATGCCTTGTTAGGACCTTTTCGGACTCGCCAATCTTCGCGCCCCGCTTCATAAGATATGCATTGGCTATGAACTCTTATCATTACCGAGCAACTTTTAAACGATCTTGGGCTAGAAGCTAAGTAACCTTTCAAATCGTAAGAACTTACTTATTGCAGATAAATTATTAGCAAGTGATGGGAGAATAGGCAAATAATTACACCAAGTGAGCTTGTGCAAGAATACCGACTTATAATTGACTCTATCATTTCTCGTCCTCCACAATTTAAAATCTCAAGTAATGAGGCTCGTGGATGCTTAGCCTAATAAATCAATTAAGGTCTACATGGTTAAGGATACTAGCCAGAATAAACTTGGATAAGTCTATTCGGGTTGAGTCAAAATAATCGCAACGGGCCTAATATGTCAAAGATTTCAAAACTAGCTACACCACTTTATTAATATTTTTGACTTTATTGTGGGATATATACATATGAAAGCAACAATAAAAATTTAAAAATTACGACTAAATGGCCAAAGTTAATTTAAAAATTTGAAAAATACTGAAAAAGATGATTTTCCGGTTAAATGAAGGCATTTTCATGGAAAAGTCCACTTAAAACTTCGATAGAAGTACCCCCTACACTTAAGATAAAAATTGTCCTCAATGTTTAAGTATGTGGGAAAAGTTTCCCCTACACTTATGACATTGTGCACGTTGGTTAAAGCAAGCTAAGGAAGAGACGACTAAAGTGATCAATTTCAAATGTGAATATGAAGAAGATTGAATCATGATAGTTGAGAGATAGAACCGGATTTGCGGATAACATGGGAGCACGGTTCTTCAGAGATTCTAAGAGTGCACTAATCCCTGTAATCACATCACCATACAAACACAAGCAACCTATATAGCTCCCCCTACACTTAGGATGAAAAACGGGAAATGGGGATAGATACTCGGGTTGCCTCCCGAGGAGCGCTTGTTTTTGTTAACCGAGTCACGAGCCTGACTCGGTCCCGAACTAATTCAAGGGGAACATGGTGATGGATGGAAGCATCTCATGAGAGATGTCCTCCCCAAAGTACAACTTCAGACGCTGGCCATTCACCTTGAAATTGGGCCCATTTGGCTGAGAAAGCTCAATGGTGCCATATGGGAAAACGTTGGCGATGGTGAATGGACCAGACCAGCGGCTCTTCAACTTGCCTGAGAAGATATTCAACTGAGAGTTAAAGAGTAAGACTTGATTACCAACGTGAAACTCTCGGTTCTTAATTTTAGCATCCTGGATAATCTTGGTCTTCTCCTTGTAGATCAATGAGTTCTCGTAAACTTGATTCCTCAATTCTTGTAGCTCGTTGAGTTGAATCTTGCGAAGATTACCGGCTTTGTTGATGTCGAAGTTAGCCCACTTCAAGGCCCTGTATGCCTTATGTTCCAGCTCGATGGGGAGGTGGCAGGCTTTCTCGTACACAAGACGATAAGGTGTACAACCAACCGGCGTCTTATAGGCGGTACGGAAAGCCCACATAGCATCATTAAGTTTATCAGCCCACGAGGCACGATGCTCTCCCACAGTACGTTACAAAATTCTCTTAGATCCACGGTTGGATATTTCGGCTTGACCGTTAGTTTGAGGATGATAAGCGGTGGAACGACGGTGATTGACACCATACTTAGCCATGACTCTTGCAAATTGATCGTTGCAAAAATGAGTCCCGCGGTCACTGATAATAGCACGAGGAACACCGAATCGAGCAAACAATTGTTTCAAGAAATTACAAACCACCCTCGCGTCGTTAGTGGGTAAAGCTTTGGCTTCAACCCATTTAGAAACATAGTCGACAGCGACAAGGATGTATTTGTTTCCTTTAGAAGAAGGGAATGGCCCCATAAAGTCGATGCCCCATACATCAAAGATTTCACATTCTTGTATGAAATTTTGAGGCATCTCATCTTTATGTGTGATCTTGCCTTGTTTTTGGCAAGCATCACAATGTTTAACCATCTCGTGAGCATCACGATAAATGGTGGTCCAATAGAATCCCGAGTCAAACACTTTTTTGGCGGTATAGTTGGGACCAAAGTGACCACTGGTGGGTCCTTTGTGGCAAGCCTGGAGAATGTCAAAAGCTGCCGGTCCGTCAACACATCGGCGAATAATCAAGTCAGCGCAATGTTTTAATAGAAAAGGGTCATCCCAAAAGTAAGTATTAACATCGTTCAAGAACTTCTTCTTTTGTTGGGATGTTAACCCTTTGATGAGAACACCACCCGCTAAGTAGTTTGCAATCTCGGCAAACCACGGGGTGTCATCCAGATTGAGATTTATAGACATTAAGGTTTCAAGGGGAAAAGATTCATTGATCTCTTTGTTCGGATGATCCCCTTGATATGGATCCTCAAGTCTACTCAGATGATCCGCGGCTAGGTTTTCGGCACCCTTCTTGTCACGAATTTCAATGTTGAATTCTTGAAAGAGTAAAACCCAGCGAAGAAGTCTTGGCTTAGAGTCGTGTTTAGTCATCAAGTACTTCAACACGGAATGATCCGTGTATACGATGGTGGTGGATAAAACAAGATAGGGGCGAAATTTTACAAAAGCATAGACAACAGCTAAAAGCTCTTTTTCGGTTGTCGTATAATGCAATTGAGCTCCCGTCATTGTTTTGCTAGCATAGTGGATTGGTTGGAAGTGTTTGTTGATCCTTTGTCCCAAAACCGCACCAATAGCAAAGTCGCTAGCATCACACATCAATTCAAAGGGTAGCTCCCAATTAGGGGTAACCAAGACCGGTGCCTCAGTTAGCTTATCCTTAAGAAGATTGAAGGCTTCGATACACTCTTAAGAAGATTTTAGAGAAATCCTGAATGAATCGACGATAGAAGCCCGCATGACCCAGAAAACTTCTCACGGCCTTCACGGTTGAAGGTGGAGGTAATTTGGCTATGACATCTACTTTAGCACGGTCGACTTCAAGACCGGATTTAGAGATTTTGTGTCCTAGCACAATGCCTTCTTTTACCATAAAATGGCATTTTTCCCAATTCAGAACAAGGCGAGTGTCTTCACACCGCTTAAGCATACGTTCTAAATTGGCAAGGCAAGAAGAGAAGGAATCCCCAATGACCGAGAAATCATCCATGAAGACTTCCATGGTTTGCTTAACCATGTCATGGAAGATAGCCAACATGCACCTTTGGAAAGTCCCAGGGGCATTGCATAAGCCAAAAGGCATCCTTTTGTAGGCAAATGTGCCATAGGGACAAGTGAATGTTGTCTTCTCTTGATCGTGGGGATCGATGGGTATTTGGAAATAACCCGAGAAACCATCAAGAAAGCAGTAATATTCATTACCCGCTAAACGTTCAAGCATTTGGTCCATAAAAGGAAGAGGGAAATGATCCTTTCTCGTGGCATCATTGAGTTTGCGGTAGTCTATACAAACTCTCGACCCAGTAACGAGACGGGTAGGAATCAACTTGTTGTTTGCATTGGGCACAACGGTGATGCCGCCTTTCTTAGGCACACAATGGACTGGACTAACCCATGGTGAATCCGAAATAGGGTAAATCATACCCGCATCTAGAAGTTTGATAACCTCTTTTTTGATGACTTCATGGATTTTAGGATTCACCCTTCGTTGGCTTTGAATTGTGGGCTTAAAGTCGTCCTCCATGAGAATTTTATGTGTGCAAAAGTGAGGATCAATTCCGCGAATGAAAGAGATTTTCCAAGCGATAGCTCTTTTATGTGTCTTCAACACGGTGATAAGTCGGGCTTTTTCTTCTTCTTTCAGGTCCTTCGCGATGATGACCGGTAACTTCTCGTTGTCTTCAAGAAAAACGTACTCTAGATGAGGAGGTAGGTCTTTAAGCTCAAGAGTGGGAGGATCCTCAATAGATGATGTAACTAACGATGGATCATCATTAGTCACCTCTTTAGGAGAGGGAGGAGGAAACGGGTCTTCATTGAGAAGTCTCTCAATAGTACGAATGTCTTCATCCCAATTAGTGGAAGAATCATCATACTTAATATCGAGAGGACCCAAGCTAGCTTCGAAATCATCCAAGTCACTTTCTCCAAAAGGTGTCAATGTCGGAGAAATTGAGGCAACGGTCTCAACATTGGGTAGAGAAGAGAGAGTACTTTTGCAAGCATCATGAAAATGTTCTTTACAAGCCTTATCGAGAACATCAATAGCATTAACACTCTCATATGAATAAGGTTGCTTAGAAATCTTACCCATGTTGAAGACAATTTTATCGTCACCAACTCTCATGATTATTTCGCCTGCGGCTACATCAATGAGAGTGCGACCGGTCCTCAAGAAGGGACGTCCAACGATTAATGGAACACGGGGGTCCATCTCGTAGTCAACGACTACAAAATCCGCCAGGAAGGTGAATTTGTCAACGCCAACAAAGACATCTTCGTCTATCCCCACTGGATAAGCAACCGTACGGTTTGCTAATTCCAAAGTCATTTTGGTGGGGACTAGCTCGGGGAGAGATAATTGCTTCCAAACACTTAAAGGCATTAAGTTTATACTGGCACCTAGATCAGCTAGGGCCATGCAATTCTCTACTCCCGGGAAGTTGCAAGGAATCAAGAAGCGACCCGGATCACCAAGTTTGGTGGGCAATTTCCTTAAGAGCACTGCGGAGCAGTTCTCATTAAGTTGGGTATGAGCAATGTCAAGAAGCTTCTCCTTGTCACTTAAAAGATCTTTAAACGTCTTAGCGTATTTAGGCATGTGAGCGAGAGCCTCAGCAAAGGAGATGTTAAAATTCAATTGTTTAAACATTTTAAGAAAGTTTGAAACTTGAATATCATCCTTTCTCTTTTGCTTCTCTTTCCTTAACCTTGAAGGATAAGGTATATTGGATGAAGAAGAAGGCTTTAGGGGAGTAGGATCACTCACAACCACGGGTGGTGGGGAAATGGGGATAGATGGTGAAGGAGGTGAGGAAAGTTGCTCTTTTTCCTTGTTCACAATCACGGGTGGAGGTGTAGGAAGCTCGGGTTCCGTATAACCTTTTCCACTACGAGTGGTGATTGCTTTCATCTCCACTCTTGGATTCGCAACGGTGTTACTCGGAAGAGTACCCGAAGAAGAGGGTTGATTACCTTGGATGAGCGAACCGATCATATCACGTATGTTAAGCGCTTGAGTGCTGAAAGAGTCTCTGATGTCTGCATGGATCTCATTGCTTTCTTTTGCCATGTCATTCCTTAGCTCGGCTCGAATATCGCTCCCTTGTTTCGCCATGTCATTTTTCAAGTTGACAAATTGACTCTGAAGATTCGTCACCATCTCTCGATTAGTCTTCATGAACGTCTCGACGTCTTGATTCAATGCCATCGGTTGATTGAGAGGTGGAGCTTGGTAAGCTTGAGAATTTCCTTGAGTTGGGTATGGGTTTCTTTGGGATTGATATTGATTGTTAGCACGAGGTTGGGATTGGTTGTTTCGGTTATAGCTTTGTTGTTGGTTTTGGTTTGGAGGAGGGAAACCGGGTGGAGCAAGATAATTGTTTGAACGATAACTTAGCAAGCTACGGTCTCCTTGAGGGCGAGCTTGATAGCCTCCCGTGGGATAAGTACCGTATGCTGCGTTAACGTTTTCAGAAAAATTGCCTTGGGTAGAAGGACTATCATTGTAAGAATGAGGACCACCACATGTGTCACAAGAAATAGAAACGACTTTAGCTTGTTGAAAGTGGTTTGTGGCCATGGTCATGAAATTCTTGTTCATCTCAGCAAGTTGTCGAGAAATTTCAGTCATCTCGGGATTGGAAGTAGTAGAAGAAACATTGACTCTCGAGTTAGATCTTGAGGATGCGGATGAATCCCAATTCTTGTGGTGAGTAGTCATGTTTTCAATCAACTCTCTACACTCCTCCGGTCTCCTTTTCATAAAAGTGCCACTGGCGGCGGCGTTGATCATTTCACGATCACGAAAAGTGAGACCATTGTAGAAAGTATCAATAAAAGTGACGGGGAGCATGTTGTGATTTGGACAGCGGTCGATCAAATCATTATATCGATCCCAAGCATCAAAGAGCGATTCATCATTGTCTTGCATGAATCCACTCATTTGGTTACGAAGGCTCGTGACCATGGATGGTGGGAAGTAGCGCGACAAAAAGCGTTGAGTCATGTCGTCCCAAGTATGAATAGAGTTCTTTGGGAGACGGTCAAACCATTTTTCGGCATGGTGAGAAAGCGCGTGGGGAAAGAGTTGGAGGCGAAGGTCATCCATAGATACACCGGGGGACTTCATGCTTTGGGTGATGGTAATGAATTTGTCGAGGTGTTTGTTGGCATCATCATCCGGAATTCCGCGAAATGGGTTAGTTTGCACTTGTTGGATCATGTGATGCTTCAACGAAAACTCCTGAGCCGTGACATGCATTGGCGCAATCGGGCCTCCACGTCCGTTCGTCGTAGGTTGGCATAGCTCCTCCATGGTTCGTAGGTCGGGTAAGGGTGGATTATTCATGTTTGGGTGGGGTGGAGTATTATTGTTGTTGTTTGGGCATGTAATTCATGACTCTTTCTAATTGGGTGTTTTTGATCAAGTTTGCTTTGTTGTATGTCGTATGTGGTTTTTGCTCTTAGGCATACTGTTGTTGCTTATCGGGCAAGCTACAGGGAACAGATGAAGCATATGCTTCACAGTATGGATCCATTATCGGTGCATTTAAATTTCTTTTTCTCTGATCTTGCTACATAATGTAGCATGTACATATTAGAGATGAAACTACAGTTTTTCAAGAATATGCTCCATTCTGCGAATTTTGTTCTCTTTCATGTTTGAGATGTAGGTTTAATATTGATTGGTATGATATAGCTGTTGTTGTGACTACCTTCTCTATTATTCTGATTTTGTCAATCGAGGATTTCATCCTCGATATATAGTTTTCTGATTAAATTTGGTCATTGTTGTGAATTGATTGTAAATTTAGTTTCATCATATTTTGTATTTGTTAGTGTGAACATTTTTTGCTACAAATTTCTGTATTTGTTGCTTCGAACTTTGTTAGTTAGAAGTACTTTTCAATCAGAGAATAGAACTTGACTTAAAAGTTTTATTTAAATCATGCTTATTCGATTTTTAATCTATTAGATCCGATGTCGTTGTTCGAGTAACATCTAGACCCGGTGTCGTGGTTCGAATAACATCTAGACGACTAACAAAGTGGTTAGATTCGTTGTTGTGTCTGCCTTCTCTTTAAGGACCTCTGTACCATGAACCATGCAGCATGCATCGAGGAGTAATGTAACAATATTTTCTTATTTTACTAATATTAAAAACATATAGTCAAATACAACTTTCATTGTTTTTACTGACTATTTAATATGAAATTATGCAGGTTAAATGTTGTTCTAACGATCACGTTACGGGAATGCGATAGTTGGTTAGCTTACCGTAGAGAATACACAGTAAGGTGCTTATATTTCTCATTCAGTTTTATGAAGCAATTTTTGTTATGTTTTTAGTTGTTCACAACCTCTCATAGCCATTTTAGTTCACTATAAAGTGTTTCTTTGGCTGATTTTTCATGCTAATGGTCATTTACTGATATGCAAAACATGGCATTGCGTGTATAGTTGATTGATTCATTTTCGTACACCCGAAGGTTATCGTAGTTCCTGGCAAAGTGTGAATGTAAATCCGCGTATATGTCTCAAGTTTGATGCTCAAATAAAAAGGTTTTGAGTTTGATATCTATAACTAACAATATTAATAACAATATATTAAAATATATAAAAGCGATAAGGATAAAAATTAAACTATAATTATAAAGCGAGAGTTATCTAAAAATAATAATAATAATAATAATAATAATAATAATAACAATAATAATAATAATAATAATAATGACGATAAAGATGCTACTAAACAAATATAATCAAAACTACTATAATCTTGATATTAAAGTCAAACAATAATAATGCAACAATATAAAAGCTAACTTAATAACGACAAGGAAATAGGTAGAGAAACGAACCCGAGCGAATAACCGGAGACGCCGAGCTTTATAAAACATAAATCGTTAACGACAATTAAGATGACCGACATTTTAAACTAATTAATAAATACTATTTTTATAATAAATCAAAAATTTTATAAAACTATTTATATATTAATTCTAAATTTATAAAACTAAAAAAAACATATATATTTAAACTTATTGCAAACAAAAAGAAGAAAATAAAATTGAAATAACATATCACTAAGAAAATGACCTACGAAAACAATAACTAAATTTGCAAACTTAGCTAATCTATATCAACCTATATTAACATATCACAAAAAATAATCTATATTAATTTTATAAAATGCAAGAAATAACAATATTCAAATGAGGATATATTGAATCTTCATTTCTATCTATTCTTTTCCTAATGTATCTACTGAACAAAAAATGAGGCGTACAAGAATTAAAAAAATGGGAAGGCTGCGTCATCTACCTAAAACAAAACAAATAGGGAAAGAATAATAATAAATGAGGATATGATCCCTTAAAAGCTGCGTTTAGATGTATACAAAAAAATTAAAACGAATGAAAACAAAATATGACAAGAGGGGATTAGATCTATTAAAAGCTGCTTCCTATTTTGTTTTCTACCCACACAAAATAAATAAGACAGGGAAAAGAGCTTTTATATCTGCGTTTCTATTCTTACCTAAACTATAAAAAAAATGAAGACAATAATAATTAAGGAATGCTATCTGCTACTCCTGACGCAGCATAAGAAAAGTAAAAAAAATGAGGATATGTTCTGCGTCCTTCTGAAGCTATCTGATCTATCCTTTTTTTTTCTTTTTTCTGGGCCTTGCTGGGTAATAACTGACTTTTGGTTAGTTAATAAAAAAGGTTTGCTTGCAAGATCTTTCTTTGCGTTGCTCGTACCCAATTGATATATGTCGTTGTTTCGTTCTCGGTATCTTCTCGAATCGATCACGGTCAAAAGTGGAATCGTTGTAATTGGTGACTAAAAAGGGGGAGCTTTGGTCGAAATATACTAAAAAGATAAGTGCTAGAAGTAATAAAATTAAACTAAAGACAATTACTGAGAATAAAAATAAAGCTAAAATTTAAAACTAGAAAACTGGAATAAATCTGGGAATTTACCTTATTCGGAATAATGGCTATCCGGAATATTTGTGCTATTCGGAATAATCATGGCCATGCGGAATATTATGCTATGCGGAATAATTTCCCTATGAGGAATAATAACCCTATGCGGAATAATGGCTCCTACTCGGAATAAATCTCTACCCGGAATAAATGCTCCTATGCGGAATAACTTATTCGGAATATTTGGAAAGAAATTCTATTCGGAATAATCTTGGCCATGCGGAATAAAGTTCCTATGCGGAATAATTGCCCTATGCGGAATAAAATGGTTATGCGGAATAGTAGTCTACCCGGAATATTTGGCTTATGCTGAATAATGAGGTTATGCGAAATAAAGAGCTTTACTCGGAATTTTTTAGGAAAAAACTCTATTCGGAATATAGTCCCTACTCGGAATAAATAGATATTCCGAGTAAGCAACAAAACCACGACCTTGATCCGGAATATTTTGAGATTCCGAACCAACACAATCACAGACTCCCTATTCGGAATTTGGGTAAACACAGTAACAAATTAGCGAAAAACAGGGGATCCTTTTACACACGAAATTGACTCAAAATTCACCAAGTTTTTAATCAAAACTTAAACCAATTTCACCACTAATCATTTACCTAAGGTAAACATCAATCCAAAACCATAAAAACGCAAAAACCCACTTACTTATGATGATCAAACCAATAAAATGAAACATGAAAACTTTTGAATCACAAAGAGATGAAGAACAAGATGATAGAAAGATTAAAAGTAAACTGGTATTAATGATTTAAGATTCAACAAAGTGGAAAGCTTAAACTTACAAGATTGGAAGAAATCAAAGAAAATGAAAACCACTCCTTGAGGGAGATGGTTCTTCCTACGAACTAGGAAAAGTGTAACAGAAAGAAAAACTAGTGGAAATTTATGAATGGGAGGAGTATTTATAGGCTTCTCCCTTGGTTGGTGAGTGGGCTTTCCCCCTTTCTTTTTGTCTTCTCGTCTTTTCAGAAAAGTTGACGTTTTCGATTTCGGTTCGGGATATGTCGACGAATAAATTCAACTCGTCTTTTAATTTCTTCATTTAATAGACTTGAGTTTCTTCGACATGTGTAAATCTTCCATCTTTGGTCCTTTTCTTCGATAAATCTTCAAACAAGCCTTCTTTCAGTCCGTCTTTCATTTGGGTATGTAGTGGGCTGTTTGGGCCTAGGTGGCTGTTTTTGATATAATAATGGGTCCGTTCGACCCATTTAAATAGTGTCGGGCCGACACAATAAAAAATGAATACACCGTTGGACTCGATTTTCCGTGCTCTTTCCATTTATCGTGCTCGTTTTGGGCTCTTTGGCTTCGTTTTTGCTCTTTTTCTTCATATCCATACCTACAATAATAAATAACACATATAAACGATAAATGCACTAAAAATACACGTTTTGCTATTTATTATGCTATAAATGAAGGGAGATTAGCACTAAAACCATGACTAATTCCATGTTTAACACACTCCTACACTTAAAACGTTGCTTGCCCCCAAGCAACTATCATCACAAATGTTAAGTCCAAAAACTATTCTAAAACCACTTTATTCGAAATTGCTTTAAAAAAAATACATAGTGACCCGCCATGCTCGACTTTTTATTCAAGGTATAAGGATCATAGAACGGGAAACACGCAAACTGGGTGTCTCCAGGGAATAAATATCGTCATCCTCTTTTTATTACTCCCAACTAAGCTAAGACTCCTTGTGCAAACGTTTTGGCAAAATGCTAACACTACTTATACTAATAACCTATGTAAATATAACTTTTCACTCCTATAATGATAAAGACTAGGCAAGTGTGTTTTTTTTTTAACTTTTGATCGTTCAAATCGACATTTGTTATGGTTGCCTAATCATCTAAGTGGAATACTAGACTCACCGAAAATAACGAGATTTAAGATTCAAAAATGGCCTTTCCCATGTAGCGGCTTTCTTCTCGGAACGTCCCAACCTAATCGGTTAAGTGCCCAGGCTTTTGACACCCCACGGAGAATAGTACCGGGATTGGCGGGATTTTGAAATCAAAGATCTTGAAATCACCGCTAAGCTAATAAAAGACACTTAGGTGAAAAAACAACTACGGTAATTAGAGAATGAAGATTCAAAGGATAGATCACTCCATGTAGCGACTTTCTTCTCAGCTTGTCCTTTAGCAAAGCTTAGGAGGCTAGGTTTTTACACCCTCGAGAATAGTATCGGATCTCACGGGACCTTTGACTTCTACATTCTCAATTACCGTCTAAACTCATATACAAAATTGATGAATTCTAGTTCAACTTCGGATTTAAATTTGAGAAAAATCAAGTTTCTCACAATTATAATTGAAGAAAAACAAAAACATAAAACTCTTATTCATTTTATTTTTTTTTATCATTTTTTTTTAATTTTTTTTTCTCTTTTCTTTTCAAATATTTTTTTTTCTTCATTTTTTTTTCATTTTTTTGTCAACATATTTATTCACGCAACATTATTTCAAATTTAAGAAAGTATGTTTTCACTCAAATTTAAATAAAAGGTTGAACTAGGACTCTATATCAAAATTGCATAAGAATTTATTTTTTGCATAACAACACAATTTTTAACGTTCAAAGGCTTGAAAAAAAAACACACTTATTAAATCTAGTTATAATCTAAGAGGAAAAGCCATAGGTTACTCATATAAGCTCTAAAGAGAACCAACTACTCCACGTTTAGCATTTTTATTTGCACAATTCCTAAAAGCTTAGTCTAAAAGTAAAGGGAGCAGCCAGATCAACACTCAGGCAGAGTCAGGATCCCCTTTGTTCTAGCCTACGGGACAAGTCAATCACGCACGGTCAAAAATGTTTTATTATTATTTAATAAAATAAAATAAAACAAACACACATTTGCTCAAAATAGGATGCTAGAGGGCAAAAAGTAGGCATGAGTATGATCCATATGATATAAACCCCCCTACACTTAGAACCGAACATTGGCCTCAATGTTCAAAAGTGATAAGGTGCTACCCCTACAAGAACACAAAAGGCTAATGCTAGAATTCCAAGTGTAAAAAGGAGAACACAATCAGATATGTATGGATAAAGATGAGAACTGAGTACTCCCCTGATATAGACATGAAGATCGATCGGAGACTGAATGAAGAAGATGATGGAAAACCGCAACATCAACCCTCTGAAAGTCTTCTCGATCCAAGGGAACCCTGCACACAAAAACAAACACCAACAAGCACACATGGAGAGAAGCACACGCCCCTACACTTATGTTAGAAAATAAATAAAAAGGATAGATCATCGGGTTGCCTCCCGAGAAGCGCTTGTTTTTGTTAACCGAGTCACGATCCTGACTCGACCCCGAATTAAATGGTCCATGGGGGAGCAAGAGAATCACCACTGGCTCAAAACAGATATGCCAGGGTCAAAGATCTTATCTTCATTACCGGATGAGAATAAAGAAGAAGAATCCACAGTATAAGTGAAGAAAAGCAGAAGGATTCTTATAACATACGAGAAATAGGTATAAAGGCGATCCTTAAGAATACTCGTCTTCGCCAAGGGCGGGAGGGTGGGAGAAAACGATATCAAAGTGTCACCCGAGGACACTTGATAGAAACTCAAAGCAAGAGTCGATGGGGTAACCGGTAAAACATCACAAGTAATAGCAACATCAATGTCTCCATCAACGTCTCCTCCAGGATCAAAACACTCATCCTCATTTCCCGGTATGAAATGAGGCGATTAAAAGCGATACATCACCTGCTTGGGTGTGCACGCAGTAGGACGGGGTGACAACATAATATGAGAAATATCAGAAGAAATATCGACCACCCGCGTCACCTCTTCAGACCGAATCAAACGGAAGGTAGGGTCAAATCTCTCCACCTCCTCTACGATGGGAGGTGGCATGGCTAACAAAGAATGCTCATAATAGCAGGAGAGTCGGAGCTATCAATGTCCTCAATCCCCTCTTCAAAGAGAGGATTCACCTCACTAGAGATGTAGGCGTCATCAAAATCAAATAAAGGGTTCGAATAAATATTAAAATTTTCCTTCTGAACGTCTTCATCGGATAGTGACTCGTCATCACTAGAAGTAAAATCATCATCAAGATCAAAGAGAGGATTAGAGAAAGCCAAAGAATCATCTCCCAAGATGTCGGTGGGAGGTAATGAATCATCACTAGAAAGAGATTCACACTCATCGTCACTGTTGGATGTCGCCTCAGATTCAGTTGGAATTTAGACAAGGTTATCAGCACTAGACTTTATGAATTCGTCAGATTCCTTTGCAGGAATTGTGCTAAGATCCTCATCCCCTAGGATGGTTGAATCCTTAGGCTCGAGAGCCGGTAAGTCGAGAGAAGGAATTACAATTGCACTAGGACATTAAGCACAAAGATCATTCCAAGAAATAGTATTTTCATCATCATCATCATCATAATAGTAAGAACGCACAAGAGGAGGAGTAGAAACACTAAGAGTAGATACTTGCTCTTGTTGTCTTTCGTCATGCAAGCTAATTTTGAGTTGTTTTAAGCTTTCTAGAATTTCATCCAAACTAGTGATTTGTTCCTTAAAAGAAGGTTGATGAACGACGGAGTTTTGTGGGGGTTCAAAATTTTGAAAACCGGAATGATTGCAACACGGGTAATGAAAAAAATCCGGTGCTTGTTGAGGATAGGAATTGTCATATACGGGAGGGGGGGAGAAATTTATGTAAGAGGAGAAGTACGAATTTCTTGAATTGCACAATGGACAAAATCCAAATTGTGTATTGTCGATATCAGAACCACACTTCGCACAAGTACACCATGGACATATTGGAAAACCAAGCCATGGTCTCCCACACCGAACGCAAGACGAATCCATGAAGAATTATAAATAAGAGGGGTAGAGAAAAGAATTAAACACAATAGAGGATAAAGAAGAATATTTTTTTTTATCTTTTTTTTGTTTTTGTTTTTTTTTTTTTTTTTTTTTTTTATTATTTTTTTTATGATATATATAGTAATAAAGAAAATAAAATAAAATAAATTAAGAAAATATTTTTTGATTTTTATAAATTTTTTATTTTTTTTTAATTTTTTATTATATATATATACAAATACGAAAATAAACTTTCAAAAAGAAAGGATCTTCAAGTCACCAACTAAAAGCACAACACAAACATCGCTACACACAGAGTCGGAAGCGGTGCCATTTGATTGATTCATTTTCGTACACCCGAAAGGTTATCGTAGTTCCTGGCGAAGTGTGAATGGAAATCCGCGTATATGTCTCAAGTTTGATGCTCAAATAAAAAGGTTTTGAGTTTGATATCTATAACTAACAATATATTAAAATATATAAAAGCGATAAGGATGAAAATTAAACTATAATTATAAAGCGAGAGTTATCTAAAAATAATAATAATAATAATAATAATAATAATAATAATAATAATAATGACGATAAAGATGCTACTAAACAAATATAATCAAAACTACTATAATCTTGATATTAAAGTTAAACAATAATAAGGCAAAAATATAGAAGCTAACTTAATAACGACAGGGAAATAGGTAGAGAAACGAACCCAAGCGAATAACCGGAGACGCCGAGCTTTATAAAACATAAATCGTTAACGACAATTAAGATGACCGACATTTTAAACTAATTAATAAATACTATTTTTTACAATAACAATATAAAAATAACAATATTCAAATGAGGATATATTGAATCTTCATTTCTATCTATTCTTTTCCTAATGTATCTACTGAACAAAAAATGAGGCGTACAAGAATAAAAAAAATGGGAAGGCTGCGTCATCTACCTAAAACAAAACATATAGGGAAAGAATAATAATAAATGAGGATATGATCCCTTAAAAGCTGCGTTTAGATGTATACAAAAAAATTAAAAGGAATGAAAACAAAATATGACAAGAGGGGATTAGATCTATTAAAAGCTGCTTCCTATTTTGTTTTCTACCCACACAAAATAAATAAGACAGGGAAAAGAGCTTTTATATCTGCGTTTCTATTCTTACCTAAACTATAAAAAAATGAAGACAATAATAATTAAGGAATGCTATCTGCTACTCCAGACGCAGCATAAGAAAAGTAAAAAAAAATGAGGATATGTTCTGCGTCCTTCTAAAGCTATCTGATCTATCCTTTTTTTTTCTGGGCCTTGCTGGGCTTTCCTTTTCTTGATTTCATTTTATGTTTTAAAAACAAGCCTTCTTTCAGTCCGTCTTTCATTTGGGCATGTAGTGGGCTGTTTGGGCCTTAGGTGGTTGTTTTTGATATAATAATGGGTCGGTTCGACCTATTTAAATAGTGTCGGGCCGACTCAATAAAATATGAATACATTGTGGGACTCGATTTTCCGTGCTCTTTCCATTTATCGTGCTCGTTTTTTGGCTCTTTGGCTTCGTTTTTGCTCTTTTTCTTCATATCCATACCTACAATAATAAATAACACATATAAACGATAAATGCACTAAAAATACACGTTTTGCTATTTATTATGCTATAAATGAAGGGAGATTAGCACTAAAACCATGAGTAATTCCGTGTTTAACAATAGTTTAAGTGCAATTTATATCAAACCTTTCATCCATCTTCTGTTAATGTTTCTCTTTTTTCAATTTGTAGGAAATGCACATATGAACAGTAAGTGAAAGTACAACCTATAGATGTGCAAGGGTATTCATTAAGATTTGTAAGTAATATTTAGTTACATTAAAAAGAATTCGGGTTTAGATATAAATAATCCGCGCCATCGATTAACTTCGGGGATTGTTTCCATCCGTGAACACTTTACTTTATCTCAATTACAATTTACTTTTTCGTCCATATTATGTTTATTTTTCTCTTTTTTCAATTTGTAGGAGATGCACATGGAAATATCGTTGAATTTGTATACTATGACATTATTAAACTATTATGCCCTCTCTTTTCAAACTCTCATCCTAATTCCTATCTTCATATACATAAAATTTAACTATCTAACCTACTTAAATAACTAACAACTACTTGATTCTTTGGCATTTGACAATATTATCCACGTCTACTAATTAGATAAAGAATTATACGGAGATCACACAGAATAATGTGGTCCTTTTTTACAATTTTTTTATGAATACAGCTATATTTTACATAAATAGGGGGTTAGGTAATGGGTGTATATAAGTAGGGTAAAAGCTATATAATACCATCTTACTTAGCAAAATGTATCGACTTTAAACACTTACAATTTAATCGCTAGATATTACCAATAAACTTTCAAATTGATTATACACTTTACCAATATGGTCCTAAAATGACAATATTACCCTTTTCTTCTTTTATATAATTACAAATAATGCCATATTCACTCTTTCTCACACCATAATCATTAAACGTAGTAGCTAAAGGATGAGTAGCCAAACCCACAATCGAAAAAAAATCGATGAAAATTTACTGACGAAAACGTAAATTTATTACTTTTGTATTACGTTTTTCATCGATTTTTTTACGTTTTCATCAGTATTTTTATGTTTTCGTCAGTAAATTTACGTTTTCGACAGAAAATTTACGTTTTCGACAGAAAATTTACGTTTTCGACAGAAAATTTACGTTTTCGTCTGTAAATATACGTTTTAGTTAGAAAATTTACGTTTTCGTCAGTAAATTTACGTTTTCGTCAGTAAATTTACGTTTTTGTCAGAAAATTTACGTTTTCGTCAGAAAATTTAAGTTTTCGTCAGAAAATTTACGTTTTCGTCAGTAAATTTTCGTTTTCGTCAGTAAATTTATGTTTTCGTCAGTTAATTTACGTTTTCGTCAGTTAATTTACGTTTTCGTCAGTAAATTTACGTTTTCGTTAGAAAATTTACGTTTTCGTCAGTAAATTTATGTATTCATCAGTAAATTTTCGTTTTCGTCAGTAAATTTACGTTTTCGTCAGTAAGTTTACGTTTTCGTCAGTAAATTTACGTTTTCGTCAGTAAATTCACGTTTTCGTTAGAAAATTTTCGTTTTCGTCAGTAAATTTAAGTTTTCGTCAGTAAGTTTACGTATTCGTAAGAAAATTTACGTTTTCGTCAGAAAATTTACGTTTTAGTCAGTAAATTTACGTTTTCGTCAGAAAATTTACGTATTCGTCAGTAAATTTACGTTTTCGTCAGTAAATTTTCGTTTTCGTCAGTAAATTTTCGTTTTCGTACGAAAACGTAAATTTACTGACGAAAACTTAATTTTTGACGAAAACGTAAATTTATAGAAGAAAACGTAAATTTACTACGAAAACATAAATTTCCTGACGAAAATGTAAATTTTCTGATGAAAAAGTGAATTTACTGACGAAAACGTAAATTTACTGACGAAAACGTAAATTTACTGACGAAAACGTAAATTTACTGACGAAAACGTAAATTTACTGACGAAAACGTAAATTTTCTGACGAAAACGTAAATTTACTGACGAAAACGTAAATTTACTGACGAAAACGTAAATTTACTGACGAAAACGTAAATATAATGACGAAAACGTAAATTTACTGACGAAAACGTAATTTTTTTGACGAAAACATAAATTTTTTGACGAAAACGTAAATCTTCTGACGAATACGTAAATTTAGTGATGAAAACGTAAATTTCTGACGAAAACGTAAATTTACTGACGAAAACGTAAATTTACTGACGAAAACGTAAATTTTCTGACGAAAACGTAAATTTACTGACGAAAACGTAAATTTTCTGACGAAAACGTAAATTTACTGACGAAAACGTAAATTTTCTGACGAATACGTAAATTTACTGACGAAAACATAAATTTACTGATGAATACATAAATTTATTTACGAAAACGTAAATTTACTGACGAAAACGTAAATTTACTGACGAAAATTTACGTAATTATGTAAAAAAAGAAACTAACCTTTTGGTGGAATGGGTTGAAATTGCCACCTCTTGTAATTATGTAAAAAAAGAAAAAGGGTAATATCGTCATTTTAGGGTTATATTGGTAAAGTCAATAATTAATTTGAAAGTTTATTGGTAATGTCTAACGATTAAATTGTAAGTGTTTAAAGTCGGTATATTTTGATAAGTACGATGGTATTGTATAGTTTTTACCCATATAAGTACGGGTAGGATTGTGCTTACCTGCAACTCTTTTTGTAGTTAGTTAATGAGTCAAATTTAATAAACGGGTAAGTAATAGAATTAAGCAATCCCCATCATCACTTTTACCACACAAGTTCAAAATTGCAGTGCACAAGAATACTACTGTAACACCTCATTTTGATAAATGAAATATCACGGGATAATTATGGCGTGTCATCAAAGCATGCAAGGTAATATGTACAAACATACATGACCAAAAGGGAAAAACTGGAATCAAACATCGGTTCCCATACATAAGCCCAAACCATAAATGAAATAGGAAGGACAAAACAAGTGTTCAAGCAAGCATAAGTATATGAGGCAAAAGGAGAAGAAGTCTAAGGCAGCTTTCATCCTATGCACGTGCTCCAAATGCTCAAGCCTGTCCTTGGGTACCTGTCGTTTTGGGACATGGAAAGAAAATATACGGCTAAGCAATACGCTCAGTGAACGGATATATAACAATGAAATGAATAGCCTTAGCATAAGTAAAGTGAACTGGAAGTGTGAAATGATAGTGCAGCGGAATAATGTATGTCATGGAAAACCTGGTTAAAGCTTATAATACTGGTTTTATATTTCTGAAAAGACTTATGTTTAGTTTATACTAAAAACTGTATTTTAAATATGCATGGAGCCCATATAAATCATGTTACATCAACGTGCATGAATACATAGAGGGGTGACCTCGTCATGCAATTAGAGGGGCTGCCTCTAACTAATATCTAATATGAGTAGAGGGATCAGCTCCTGTAACGGATGTAAGGAACACACCGCAGTTACCATGAAATCATACTACTTGTACTAGGATGCACCCATTCGCCCCACATGATAATAATAACATAGGCCAAAATACCGTAAGGGACGCTACAAGCAATCACTCTCTCGCAGAAGAGTCATAACACCGGTACCTCCAGTGCTATGGTTATGGAACCCCCACAACTAGGTGAAACTGGCATGCATGTATATAGCTCAGGCAATCTAAAATAATCATACATATACTTGTGTGTTTAATACACTTAAACTACTGGAGAAAACAGATGGCTACAAACGGGAAATCCTAATATAGGAAGAAAGATGTCCTTACTGAACGACGGAATATCCGTACCTTATGTCTAGTAAATGAAGACGAAAATGAACGTAGAAGATCACTCCGACTTCACAATAGCTACATAATAAAGGGACATGAATAAGAGTCGGTTCTACTTATACATACTTGTTACTTAGTTTACTTGGCATGTTCATACTTATTATACTTGTTCTTGTCTTGTGTTAGTATTTCATGGCTTAATCAGTTGTTTCTTATAGTTTCATGTGTTTTAGATTCATGTCTTTCATGTTTTAAGTGTTATAATACTTGTTATAACATAATGGGTAACTTTCTAAAAATAACAGGTTTCCATATACAGTAACTTTAAAAAAATAGTATGTTTCTAAAATAGAATGTTTCCATATTTAGCATGTTTCTATAAATAGCATGTTACCATAATTAATGTATTATCATAAATGGCATGTTACCATACTTAGTGTATTTCCATATTTATCAGGTTGCCAAAATTAGTATAATTCCATAATTAACATGTTTCCATAATCAATATATTTCTATAATTAATCGTATGCTTATTAAATAATTAAATGATATAACCTACAGTTTAATAAGCTTATATTATGTCATGTATAATTATATTGTAAAGTTTAATAATAATAAATACTTAGGCTTAACTTATAATTATTAATCTATAATAATATTACATGATATCATAAGTATTTATTAGTTAATAATAATCCATGATTTAATGAATACACTTTACCTTAAAAATGGTATAAATTAATTAACTAAGTTTCAATTAATTACATGTACATGAATAATTATATAAATAATTATTAAATCGTAAATTTTATTTAAATAAAATGAACATAATTAGCCATGGTTTTTATTTAAATAATTTATCCTAAGTCGTGCATATAATTAACGTAAAACATGTATGCTTTTACCATGAATAGTACCCTTATGATCGTACGTACATGATTAGAATTCCCTTATTTAGCACGTTTACATTTCACGAATAAGAATTAGAAGTATTACGTACGTGGTATTACACGATAAGTATTTATTACATATTAAGACACGATAATTATTATCCACAATAACTATAATCACGAACATGAAAATCATGAACGTAAATAATCACGAACCTATTATTATGTATTTTCGTATATTTATTACGATTACGTATAAATATATATTAGAACACGAACGATTAATAATTAAATCATGTAAACAAGACACGAGAACACGTAATATTTTAGAACACGGAAAAACACCGGGTTTCCACTTGTGGGCCCCTCATAACCGCGACGTAAACAAAACAAGGGACCAAGCCCACTTTTAAATTTAACTAAATAAGAAAAGAAGGAGATCATATTTCTCATAATACATAAAAGTCAGAAAAATACAAAACCCTAGCTCTCCTCTTGTCTTCCTTTGGCCGCCGGGTATACACACACCAAGAGGGTGTGTTTGTGATTTTTGGTTGATCCAATTCAAGCAAGGTCGTTCGTGTTATTGTTTCTTTTGTTAATCAAGAATCGGTAAGCTCTTAAACCTTTTCTTTTTAATTGTTTATTAGATCTAAACACATGAAATCATGAGGTTATTAAAAACAAGTTAATAAACATTAGATCTAATCATGAGGGTATTTAAAAACATGGGTTTAAGGGGTGTTTGGTTCGGCCGACGCACATAAACCGAGAGCCTATGGTCTCGGTGTGGCTCGTGTAACCACAACCGAGACCAAGTGGTCTCGGTGTGGGCTTTGTGGCTCGGCAGCAGACAAACCAAGGGACCCTGACGCATGTCGGGGTTAGCTTTGGTGGTTTTGGGGGTCTCGGCTGTAAAACACAACAAACACCAACGGCTTAAGACGGTTGCTAAAACGAACAAGCAAGGGGAACACCAGCCGCGGCAGAAGGGGGAACCACCGGCTAAAGGAACTTTTGCTAGCCGGTGGCTAGCCGAGAACCAAGGGAACCACCGGCGTAGGCCGGTGGCTGTTTTGCGAAAACATTGGCAACCGGCCAAGCCGGTTTGCCACTGTTAAGGGGATAGTTTGTTTGGCCGGTTCAAGGGTTAAACCGGTCCGGTTCATGACATGTTTAGGTTTAAAACACGGGTTCGGTTCATGGTTTATTCAAGTTAATTATTTATTTTTACTAGTTAAATAATTACAAGATTTAATTAAATTATATTAACATGTTATGTAATTAATTTAATTTGGACATGACTTAGGTTATTTATTATTAATAATAATACATGGTTTAACCCTAAGTATTTTATGATTTAATTTTAGACTAAAGTAATTAATTAATTATTAAAACATGGCTTATAATTAATTAATTTTCATGACTTAGGTTATATTAATAATAAATATTAATACATGTTTAACCTAAGTATTATTTACCCTTTATTTAGTTAACTCATGCTATATTTAATTAAATCTTATAACATATAGTTTATTTGATTTACATGTAATAATTAATAAACTATACTATATATATCACATAACATAGAATATTAATCAGTAAAAATTAAGCTTATATTATTAACTTAATAAGGCAGCTAATCTGTTTATGGAAACTTTCTATTTTTAGAAACTTATTTAATTAAGGCAGCTAATCTATTTATGGAAACTTTCTATTTTTAGAAACTTAATTAATTAAGGAAGTAAATCTATTTTTGGAAACTTTCTATTTTTGGAAACTTTCTATTTTTGGAAACTTTCTATTTTAGGAAACCTGCTATTTTTAGAAAGTTACTTATTAATACACAACTAGTATAATAATACAAGAAATACAAGTAATACTTAATCAGTATAGACAAAATACATGATAAACACAGCATAACGATAAAATCAGTAAAACATGACATGAATATATAAAACAAGCTAAGACATGATATAAAACCAGTTACGTATACGATAATCAGAATACTTATACCCGTATATTATTTATTTAGCGTTAGTGATATCGAAGTAGGACTCTCTTCCGTTCGTCTTCTTCGTTCACTGGACACAAAATACGGATTCTCCGTCCTTTCAGTATGAACATTCTTTCCTTATTAGGATTCCCCGTATGCATCCAACTGTTTTCCCAGTATATGTTTTATATGTTTTGATTGCTTATGTTTAATTAGATACCTAAAGACATATACATGCATGATCAGTTTCACCTTGTTATGGAGGTACCATAACCATAACAATGGAGGCACCAGTGTTATGACTTCACCACGGCGGAGTGATAGCTCGTGGCTTCCCTTTAGCTTTTGGACATATTATTATTATCATGTGGGGCGTATGGGTGCATCCTTGGTTACATGTTTTTACAGATTATTCAGGTGAATGTGGTGTGTGTCTTGCATTCTTCACAAGGAGCTGATCCCTCCTACCCAAAAACTTATATTAATTAGAGGCAACCCCTCTAATTGCATGACGAGGTCATCCCTACAATTATTCATGCACGTTGGTATTTCATGACCTATATTGGCTAATGGTAAACATGTTAAACAGTTTTTATAAGATAAACATAAGGCTTTTCAAACTATAAAACCCGTTTTACTAAGTTGTACCAGGTTTTCCAGGACTTAGACATTTCCGCTGCTATATGTTATATATGCTTATGTTATTCATTCTATGCTTGTATATCCGTGCACTAATCATTATGCGCAACCGTTTTTCCTTTCATGTTCCCAAAACGGCAGGTACTCAGGGACGCTCGTAGACTTTAAGCGTACGTGCATATGGACTGGAAGCTTTCTAGCCTTCATTACTTTATGCATTTCTTCATACTTTGATACTCATTTCTATAGACATTGTTTAGTCCTTTTCATTTACAGTACTTATGTTTGTGTGTGATGAGCTTTACTTTGGGGTACTGATGTTTGTTTCCTGTATTTCCTTTTTGGTCATGTGATGTTTAATACATTTATCCTTGTATGTTTTGATGACACGCCATAATCACGCGTGACATTCCATTTACCAAAATGGGGTGTTACAATTATGGTATCAGAGACAAGGCTTCGACACGTAGGCTCTCAAAACACGACATGTGATTAGTGGGTAGTCACTATGGTCTTCCTAGAACTGATAGTCGGTTTTCATGCACTCATTGTTTTCATGCATACATATATATGTCATTGTCGTAGGTTTATGACTAAGTAATGTTTGGTACAGGACTGGCCCTATTTAGTCGCATGTGCTTTTATCGAAACTTTTAACTTTAGGACCGACCCATTGGCGTCCCCTCGCCATGTCTTTTATTTTGAGTGAACTGACCATAGGCGTTCACTCTCGATCATATAAAAGTTTTCATAAAACTGCATCATGCATTCATGTACTGGTTTTTCTGCATAAAAATTTTCTCATGATTTATTGGTATAAATTTTTCTTCATGTATATAGTTTATGTTTTGATCAGTTAATCATGTATTTTTATGTTATACTGTCAGATGGTTCTCACACGCGAGCAGGAACAACTCAATGCAGCATTCCAACCTACAATGCAAGCTATGCTTCCTCAGCTGAGGAACGAAATTAGGGCTGAGGTGCAGGCTGCCAACAATCAGCAGCAGCACCCAATACCTCCTCCTCCTCCTCCAGCAACATTGGTCACATTGCTAGAGAGATTCAATAAGTTACGCCCTCGATCTTTCGAGAAGACAGATAGCCCTAGTGGAGCTGAAAGCTGGTTGGCTCACATTGAGAAGATCTTCGATCCATGGACTGTGACCCCGTTCAAGTCGAGGTTGGCCTGTTACCGTTTCGAAGGTGATGTGCTATCATGGTGGAAGGCACTAAAGTAGTCTGAGGGAGGTGATAATTGGGTGGCTGGTTTGACTTGGGCTCAGTTCAAGGATTTGGTGATGGGGCAGTTCTTTCCCAAGGCTGAGGAAGACAAGCTGAAGAGAGAGTACCATGGAATCAGACAAAGAGCTAGAGATAACAGCAACGAGTTCATGCAGCGCTTTCTCCGTTTGGCTGGTTTTCTTGGTGTAGCAGCAAGTACTCCCAAAGAGCAAGCATACCACTTCCGGTGGGCTCTTCGTACATCGGTCGCAAACAAATTGGTGTGTGCTACCTTTAACACTATGGCACAAGTGGTCGATGTAGCACGTAAGTTGGAGATGCTGCAGGAAAGAGAAGAGTTCGGGGAAGCAGATAGACCCGAGAAGAGGTAAACATTCGTATTCAGCGGTGACCAAACCGTATTCTTTTCAGCATATGTCAATATTTACATCTCTTTTAAACTGTATCTTCCAGGCGACTGGGGACCGGTCTCAGCCGGCTACTCAGCAACAGCCTACTCAGCCCAAGGGAAACGGTCAGACTCACGACCGTTCTGCTACAGATAGGCGTGGCGGTAATGATAATTACTGTAACAACGCTGGAAACTCCAACAACAGCAGGTCCTTATACTTACTTATTTTCTTATGATTACATGCTATAGTTCTTAATTTTAACACATTAGAGAATCTTCTACCAGGGTTCATGGTAACGGGAGGGACCAAAACTAGAGAGGTTCACAGCCTAACCGTCCAACTATCACTGGTATTCCATCTTACCAATTATCCACATTGTCCTTTGTACCTATTATCATGTCTCATGTATATTGTTCTTATCAGGCTCTCAGCCAGCAAGGACGCCTACCGGAGGATATACTCATCCTCTTTGCATTACCTGTAACCGTAGGCACCCAGCGCCATGTCGCCGCAACAGCGACGCATGCTTCAAGTGCGGTCTCATTGGCCATCACATGAAGGACTGCCGCAAGGGCGAGATGGAGGGCACATCGGGACATGCTGATACCAAGCCACCTCCTACTAGTGGACGCGTTTACACAACATCTCGCGATCAGGCCAACAAGTCTACATGTACCATCACTGGAATCTTGTATATGTATGGTCAAGATGCATGTGTTCTATTTGACACGGGTGCTACTCACTCGGTCATTTCTACTGCTTATGCTAAGAATGTTAGGATACTCCCCATGCCACTAGAGAATATACTGTATATTTCCACGCCTTTAAGGGACTCTGTACGCATAACCCATGTGTACAAGAGCCTTCCCCTAGAGTTTGATGACAAGATTCGTCCTGTTGACGCACTTTCGCTGGACATGAATAATTTTGACATGATATTGGGCATGGACTGGCTATCGAAGCATCATGCTACCATAGACTTCCATTCATATCGAGTCATCTTCAGTGATGTTAATGCACCAGAGAACATTCACAACGGGTTCATATCGGGAAGGTCTGTACGAATCATATAAACCCTGCAAGCACGCGCATTACTTTCACATGGTTGCGAGGGCTATCTACCTACTGTTCATGACATGGATGCTGAATCTTCATCAATTCAGAATCAGCCGATAGTGTCAGAATTTCTAGATGTATTTCCAGAAGAACTACCGGGCATACCACCTGCACATGAAGTAGAATTTAATATCGAGCTCATCCCAGGAGCTAAGCCGATTTCTAAGGCTCCTTATCGCATGGCTCCCATAGAGTTGAAGGAGCTGAAGGATCAATTGCAAGGACTTCTGGAACGAGGCTTCATTCGACCGAGCGCATCTCCATGGGGCGCACCGGTCTTATTCATGAAGAAAAAGGACGGCAATATGCATCTTTGCATAGACTATCGCGAGCTCAACAAGATCACCATCAGGAATAGGTATCCTCTACCACGCATAGACGATCTGTTTGACCAACTCCAAGGGGCCAAACATTTCTCCAAGATTGATCTAAGGTCGGGCTATCATCAGCTACGGGTTAAAGAGCAGGACATCACCAAGACTGCTTTCCGTACACGCTATGGCCACTACGAATTTGTAGTCATGCCATTTGGCCTGACCAATGCTCTAGCAGTGTTCATGGATTTAATGAACAAAATCTTTCATGAATTTCTAGACAAGTTCGTCATTGTCTTTATTGACGACATCTTAATGTTCTCTAAGTTCAAGGAGGAACACGAAGACCATCTTCGTATAGTATTGCAGATTCTTCGCCAGAAGCAGCTGTATGCTAAATTCTCCAAGTGTGAGTTCTGGTTAGACAAGGTGGCATTCTTAGGTCACATTGTATCAGCAAAAGGAATCACTATGGATCCAACAAAGGTTGAGGCTATTACCAAGTGGCCAAGACCGACATCAGTGATTGAATTTCATAGTTTCCTAGGATTAGCTGGTTACTACCGTAGGTTCGTGGAGAACTTTTCCCGTTTAGCACTACCATTGACCAAACTGATGCGGAAAGGGGAGAAATTCGTCTAGACTGAAGAAATAGAGAAGAGCTTTGAAGACTTAAAGCAGAAGTTAGTATCTGCACCGATTCTTAATCTCCCATCTGGTATAGGTGGATTTCAGATCTACAGTGATGCATCAGGGAAGGGACTTGGTTGTGTTCTCATGCAACATGGGAAAGTGATCGCGTACGCTTCACGGCAACTCAAGCCTTATAAGGAAAATTACCCTACGCATGACTTGGAACTTGCAACAGTCGTGTTTGCATTGAAGATATGGAGGCACTACTTGTATGGAGAATCATGTGACATTTTCACGGACCACAAGAGCTTGAAGTACATCTTCACTCAACGTGAATTGAACATGAGACAAAGGAGATGGTTAGATTTGTTGAAGGATTATGACATTAATCTGCAGTATCATCCCGGCAAGGCGAATGTAGTGGTAGATTCACTTAGTAGAAAGTCTGGAATGGTAAACGCATTAAAATTTAGGAGGAAATTATAAGAGACTTGGAGCGACTAGACATTGAGATCATGGTACGTGGACAGCACGGTTACTGGGCGAATCTTAGAGTAGAACCCGAGTTACTCTCTAGGATCAAGGAAGCTCAGAAGGATGATGGTGAAATCTGGGCGATAATTCAGAATTTGGAGAAGCAGACAAAATTTCGAGTAGACGTAGATGGTATCTTGTGGCAGGGCACGAGACTTTCTGTTCCTGATGATCAAGAACTCCAGGAAGCATTGTTAGCTGAGGCTCATAGCTCCCCATTCTCTATTCATCCTGGTTCGACCAAGATGTACCATGACATCAAGCAATACTTTTGGTGAAGTGGTATGAAACAGGATGTTGCGACTTACGTCTCCAAATGTCTTACCTGCCAGCAGGTTAAGATCGAGCATCAGCGATCTGGCGGTCTTCTACAACCGTTAGATATTCCACAGTGGAAGTGGGACAAGATCACTATGGATTTTGTTACCGGTCTTCCAAAGACAAAGAGGAAGCACGATGCGATTTGGGTTATCGTTGATCGACTTACCAAGTCTGCTCATTTCTTACCGATCCGCAAGGAAGATTCGGTCAGTAAACTCGCCGATACTTACAAGAAGGAGATCATGAGACTTCATGGTGCTCCATCCAGCATCGTCTCAGACAGAGATCCTCGTTTCACTTCGCGATTCTGGAGAAGTCTACAGAAAGCTTGGGGTACAAAATTTAAGCTTAGCACGGCTTTTCATCCTCAAACAGACGGGCAATCGGAGTGAATGATTCAGACATTAGAAGACATGTTGAGGTCATGTGCATTGGAATGGATGGGAGATTGGGACGATTACATCTGTTTGGTAGAGTTTACATACAACAACAGTTGGCACGCAAGTATCAAGTGTGCTCCGTTTGAGATGTTGTATGGCAGAAAGTGTCGCGCCCCACTCTGCTGGGATCAGGTTGGCGAGCGAACACTTGAAGGACCAGAAATGATTGAGTTGACCAACGAGAAGGTCGCAGTAGCTAAGAAGAAATTGCAAGAAGCACGGTCACGTCAGAAGAGTTATGCCGACAAGCATCGTCTTCCTTAAGGTATCGCCGACACGTGGTGTTAGACGTTTTGGAATCAAAGGGAAGCTCAGTCCTAGATTCATCGGACCGTTTGATGTCATTGAGCGAGTTGATGAAGTATCTTATCGTTTAGCGTTACATCCACAACTTTCTCATGTTCACGATGTTTTCCATGTGTCCTTACTCAGAGGGTACAAGTATCATCCCTTTCACATGGTTCAGTATCCACTGGAACAGATTCGTGAAGATCTCACTTTCATAGAAGAACCCGAACGAGTTCTTGATAGACAAGAACGAGTCATGAGAAGGAAGACAATTCCATTCGTCAAAATCCTTTGGAGGGATCATACCGAGCGAGAAGCCACTTGGGAAACAGAGGAGTCTATCCGGGCTTCTTACCCTCATTTCATATTTTGAATTCGGGTATGTTCTTCTTTTCGAGTTTACTTTATCTATAATTAGGGGTCGAATTATTCTTTTTAGGGGGGAAGAGTTGTAAAACCCGCATGCTTTTACCATGAATTGTACCCTTATGATCGTACGTACATGATTATAACTTTCCTTATTTAGCACGTTTACGTTTCACGAATAAGAATTACAAGTATTACATATGTGGTATAACACGATAAGTATTTATTACGTATTAAGACACGATAATTATTATCCACAATAACTATAATCACGAACATGAAAATCATGAACTTAAATAATCACGAACCTATTATTATGTATTTACGTATATTTGTTACGATTACGTATAAATATATTAGAACACAAACGATTAATAATTAAATCACGTAAACAAGACACGAGAACACGTAATATTTTAGAACACGGAAAAACATCGGGTTTCCCCTTGTGGGCCCCTCATACCCGCGGCATAAACAAAACAAGGGGCCAAGCACACTTTTAAATTTAACTAAATAAGAAAAGAAGGAGATCATATTTTTCATAATATAGAAAAGTCAGAAAAATACAAAACCCTAGCTCTCCTATTGTCTTCCTTTGGCCGCCGGGTATACACACACCAAGAGGGTGTGTTTGTGATTTTTGGTTGATCCAATTCAAGCAAGGTCGTTCATGTTATTGTTTCTTTTGTTATTCACGAATCGGTAAGCTCTTAAACCTTTTCTTTTTAATTGTTTATTAGATCTAAACACATAAAATCATGAGGTTATTAAAAACAAGTTAATAAACATTAGATCTAATCATGAGGGTATTTATAAACATGGGTTTAAGGGGTGTTTGGTTCGGCCGGCGCACACAAACCGAGAGCCTATGCTCTCGGTGTGGCTCGCGTAACCACAACCGAGACCAAGTGGTCTCGGTGTGGGCTTTGTGGCTCAGCAACAAACAAATCAAGGGACCCCGACGCATGTCGGGGTTAGCCTTGTTGGTTTTGGGGGTCTCGGCTGTAAAACAAAACAAACACCACCGGCTTAAGCCGGTGGCTAAAACGAACAAGCAGGGGGAACACAAGCCGCGACAGCAGGGGGAACCATCGGCTAACTGTCGGTGGGAACTTTTGTTATCCAGCGGCTAGCCGAGAACCAAGGGAACCACCAGCGTAGGCCGGTGGCTGTTTTGCAAAAACGATGGCAACCGGCCAACCCGGTTTGCCACTGTTAAGGGGATAGTTTGTTTGGCCGGTTCAAGGGTTAAACCGGTCCGGTTCATGACATGTTTAGGTTTAAAACACGGGTTCGGTTCATGGTTTATTTTACAAGTTAATTATTTTTTTTAGAAGTTAAATAATTACAAGATTTAATTAAATTAATTTAACATGTTATATAATTAATTTAATTTAGACATGACTTAGGTTATTTATTATTAATAATAATACATGGTTTAACCTAAGTATTTTATGATTTAATTTTAGACTAAAGTAATTAATTAATTATTAAAACATGGCTTATAATTAATTAATTTTCATGACTTAGGTTATATTAATAGTAAATATTAATACATGTTTAAACTAAGTATTATTTACACTTTATTTAATTAAATCATGCTATATTTAATTAAATCTTATAACATATACTTTATTTGATTTACATGTAATAATTAATTAACTATATATACTATATATATCACATGATATAGAATATTAATCAGTAAAAATTAAGCTTATATTATTAACTTAATAAGGCATCTAATCTATTTATGGAAACTTTCTATTTTTAGAAAATTATTTAATTAAGGCAGCTAATCTATTTATGGAAACTTTCTATTTTTAGAAACTTATTTAATAAGGCAGTAAATCTATTTTTGGAAACTTTCTATTTCTGGAGACTTTATATTTTTGGAAACTTTCTATTTTAGGAAATTGCTATTTTTAGAAAGTTACTTATTAATACACAACTAGTATAATAATACAAGAAATACAAGTAATACTTAATCAGTATAGATAGAATACATGATAAACACAACATAACGATAAAATCAGTAAAACATGACATGAACATATAAAACAAGCTAAGACATGATAGAAAACCAGTTACGTATACGGTAATCAGAATACTTATACCCGTATATTATTTATGTAGCGTTAGTGATATCGAAGTAGGACTCTCTTCCGTTCGTCTTCTTCGTTCACTGGACACAAGGTACGGATTCTTCGTCCTTTCAGTATGGACATTCTTTCCTTATTAGGATTCCCCGTATGCAGCCAACTGTTTTCCCAGTATATGTATTATATGTTTTGATTCCTTATGTTTAATTAGATACCTAAAGCCATATAAATGCATGACTAGTTTCACCTAGTTATGTAGGTACCATAACCATAACACTGGAGGCACCAGTGTTATGACTTCACCACGGCGGAGTGATAGCTCGTGGCGTCCCTTCAGCTTTTGGCCATATTATTATCATGTGGGGTGTATGGGTGCATCCTAGGTTACATGTTTTTACAGATTATTCAAGTGAATGTGGTGTGTGCCTTGCATCCTTCACAAGGAGCTGATCCCTCCTACCCAAAAACATATATTAATTAGAGGCAGCCCCTCTAATTGCATGACGAGGTCACCCCTCCACGTATTCATGCACGTTGATATTTCATGACCTATATTTGCTAATGGTAAACATGTTAAACATTTTTTATAAGATAAACATAAGGCTTTTAAAACTCTAAAACCAGTTTTACTAACTTGTACCAGGTTTTCCAGGACTTAGACATTTCCGCTGCTATATGTTATATATGCTTATGTTATTTATTATATGATTGTATATCCGTGCATTGAGCGTTATGCTCAGCCGTTTTTCCTTTCATGTTCCCATTACGACAGGTACTCAGGGACGCTCGTAGACTTTAAGCGTACGTGCATATGGACTGGAAGCTTTCTAGCCTTCATTACTTTATGCATTTCTTCATACTTTGATACTCATTTCTATGGACATTTTTTAGTCCTTTTCATTTACAGTACTTATGTTTGTGTGTGATGAGCTTTACTTTCGGGTACCGATGTTTGTTTCCGGTATTTCCTTTTTGGTCATGTGATGTTTAATACATATATTCTTGTATGCTTTGATGACACACCATAATCACGCGTGACATTCCATTTACCAAAATGGAGAGTTACAATTAATTTAATTAACATGTCTTAATTAAACTTAATTAAATAAAACGAAATACATGTTTGAAAGCTTAGCCAAACGCCCCCTTCACTGTCTTAAACCCAAAATCAAACAACCCCTTAACTACTTGGTTCCTGTTGTTTGTTCACTGCTACCCACTGTTTAGTATATTTAGCCCTTGCCGTGTTATTCTTACCCACTGTTTGCATAGTCGCTAAACACCAAGACCCATAGGGTCTCGGTTCCCACTGCCCTAACCGAATCCCCCCCCCCCCCTCTGTTGGGTCTGTGTTGCCACCGTCTGAACAAAACCAAGCCAACACTCATTAAGGGTTGCGGCTGGTGGAAGAATATTACCATCGAGACCAAGTGTAGTCTCGGTTTGCATGTAAACTGCACACAAGCAACACCAAGCGAAATCCACCCCCCCCCCCCCGAATACAACTTGTTTTACATGATTATGATGACGTATAGTCCTCAACCGGGTCATGAACCCGGCCCACAGGTACTACCCGCATCCGATCCATCACCAATGGGTTGGATTAATGTCATTTAAGCTTATGGGCTTGAATGAACAGTAGCCACATAAGATGTGTGCGACCCACGGCCCGACACGTCCGGTACAGGGTTAGACAGAATCACAATCTTATTAGGATTGGGATTTTCCCCAAAGTATAGGATATACACTTACCATAATTAGAAGATAACAATCAAGCTAATTATGGCACTTATCATTTACTTGGGGCCGAAGCATCGGTGACAACCCATTAGGGTTTCACCGCCTATTTAAGGAACCACCAAGGGTTCCACAAAGGTATCAGATTCTCTCTGCTCTCAACTTACAACCGATTATCTAACCTTAAACCGATTACTTACTCTCACGCTGGAGTCTAATCGTGGAACACGTTCCCACAGTAAGCTTAACGCGTGTTGTTTTAGTGTGCAGGATCTCAGCAAGACATTCACTTGGTGCAAGAGCCGGAGCCCAGCCTACCCGAATTAAGCCTAACTCGGGTCCAGCAAGGATCATCCAACTTTTGTATCAACAAGTTGGCGCCATCCATGGGACACTAACACTAAACTAAACTCAATCTTAATCTCAATCTCTCCTAATGACGAAAGGACACCCTCAAGGAAACCCGAGGAACATGAATCCTTGGAATCGAAAGTCTACGGGTGATGGGATATTCATCTCCACCCAGCCCTCTGTTGGCCAAGCAGGCGGACCGAATAATCGAAACATCTTTCAGTCTCTTGGTGGGGCAGGCACGTCCGATAATACCCCACCACCAACCATCACCCTGGATAATCCTGATCTGGGGGCTGCACCAAAGGCCCCTACCAAGGAGCCGCATAGGCCACAAGTGGTCGAGACAGAATTAGAAGGGGGTTCTCAGCGACGAGGACCTCGAGCGTGTTCTCACACAGAACTTTGACAGAATCGTCCCGGGCATCTCGTC
This sequence comes from Glebionis coronaria, assembly GCA_025667525.1. Classification (NCBI taxonomy): domain Eukaryota; kingdom Viridiplantae; phylum Streptophyta; class Magnoliopsida; order Asterales; family Asteraceae; genus Glebionis; species Glebionis coronaria. Next base: position 191,625,924 of record CM046880.1, read on the forward strand.
AAGGCTAAACCTGAGAAGGAACCTCCAATCCAGGCTTTACTTTGGCAATCCCGCGCCTGGTACTTCCCCTCGAACTCGGAAGAGGAGAAGGAGGGTGCGTACCCAGGAACAACCTCCCCTTGAGGAAACCCCTCAACCTCGGAACGTATTCGAGCGCATAGGAGATTACATCATGCAGGAATTGCAACAAGCCCATGAGGATGGGGATAGGTCTGACGGCTCCACTGGACGCCCGGTGTTGGAAACTCCCATTAACAATCCTCGCACTAGTGTGTGGGATAGGGAGAACTCTGGTGGGAAGAAAGCTCCTAACTCTTCTCACAGAAGTGGTCATCATAACCAACCGAGAAGTGGGGCACCGCCTCCCCTTCATGACCCTTCGGGGTCTGATTCAAATGATCATCCTCCCAGACGTCGCCGAACAAGGTATTCACCCCACCACCATCAGAAGATGAGGGATACTACGATGATTCCTACTATCACGATGAAGAGGAGGAGGATCTTTGCCTTCCATGGTGCGACGACAGAGAGGACGCCTTCACTCTTCGCATACGGAACTACTCTGAGGAAAAGAAGCGTCGTATGTCGGCGTGCGTTAAAACATATGATGGGTCTGGTGATCCAGACGATCACCTAAAGATATTTGATACGCAGGTGAAAATTAAACGATCGCCAATGCCTATTTGGTGCCAGATGTTTAATTCGACCTTCATTGGCAATGCCCATGATTGGTTTAAAAAGCTCCTACACCGAAGTATTGATAGCTTTGGCGAGCTACGCACCGCGTTCAAAAACAAATATAATCAACGAAAGAAGTATAATAGGGATCCGGTCTGGTTAGCAACCGTCAAGCAAAGGCCCGGAGAGTCTACGGAGGACTTCACGGAACCTTTCAATGACGAGTGCACGCGCACAAAAAGGTGCCCAAAGCTCCTAAATTTTTTTGATTACATGCATTCCATAACGGACAAGGAGTTAATTAGGCATCTCCATTACAAACGACCGGAGAGGTACGACGACCTCATGGAAAGGGTCAAAAACTTTGTAGAAGGAGAGACCGCGGTAGCTGCGGCGTACCCTACAAATGGGAATCATAACTATCGATCGAACGAACAGCCCAATAGGGCAATCAGGTGGTCAAAGCACCCTCGACAACGGGAGGAATTCGGATTACAAGAGCCAGAATAAAGGAGGGCGGCCGGATGATAAATTCACCCCTCTAAAGATGACTTACCGAGATATCTTGTGACGGAAGGGGCAAACTTCCCAAGGCCTCCCCCAATGACAACTTTAGCTGACCGCCGTCAAGGAAATCGCTTCTACAAATTCCACAATGACAAGGGTCACGGCACGGAAGAGTGCATCCAACTCAAGAAGCACATAGAGTCGCTGATTAAGTCATGCAAACTCAAACACCTAGTCAAGGATTGGAAGGATAGGAAGGATAACAAAAGTATGAAAAGAAGGACTCCCAAAAGGACAAGCCTTCAACCATATATATGATCCAATCATGGCAGCGCCATACAAAGCAGAAAGTTAGTCAAAAAATTTCACGCGGCAGAGAGATCTCGTTCCCTCCTATCACGGCGAGCAATGTGGCCGATGCACCTCTCACGATTGAGGTAAGCATTGGAACCCACAACGTTCGTCGTATGTATGTTGATGGAGGATCATCGGCGGAAGTACTCTACGAATATTGCTTCGTACAGCTACGACCAGAGATCAAAAGCCAATTAGTACCGGCCATGTCGCCGCTCATTGGCTTTAGTGGAGACACTATTTGGCCAATAGGACAATTGCGTCTACTGGTAACCATTGGAGATAAAAAGCATTCCACCACGGCATGGATGAATTTCATGGTGATACGTTCACACTCTCAGTACAATGGTATTATTGGACGACCAGGCATCCTAGCCATACGTGCGGTCCCGTCCACGGCTCACGACATGATTAAATTCCTAGTTGAAGGGGGAATTGTTACTATTTATAATTCGATAGCACCAGAATCCGAGTGCCACGCCATGACAACACCAGTTCAGTCAGTTCCCATAAAGGAAGGATCACCTCCCCCAATTGGAAGGTGGTAATCAACCCTGACTACCCGGAACAAGAGGTAGCCATAGGGGGAACGCTAACGGAAAAGGGAAAAAAGGCCATGTGCTCTCTCCTAAAGGAAAACCTTGATATATTTGCATGGGATCCAAAGAATATGACGGGTGTGCCGCATTCGATAGCAGAACATAAGCTTCAAATCTGCCCGGGATATCCCCCTGCTAAGCAAAAGAAGCATAGTCAAGCACTAGAACGCAACCAGGTAATACTGGACGAGGTACGGAAGCTGGTGGACGCCGGAATTATGCGCGAGGTATATTACCATGAATGGTTATCTAATTCGGTCATGGTCAAGAAGCATGACGGAAGCTGGCGCATGTGTGTGGACTTCATAGACTTGAACAAAGCTTGTCCGCAAGACTGCTATCTGTTACCAGAAATCGATTAGAAGGTGGAATCCTTATGCGGATACCCTTTTAAATGTTTTTCAGACACGTACAAAGGATACCATCAAATCCAAATGGTGAAGGAAGACGAGTAGAAGACGGCGTTCCACACTAGTCAGGGCGTGTATTGTTACACAAAAATGTCGTTCGGACTAAAGAACGTCGGTGCGACATATCAACGACTTGTTGATAAAGCCTTCGACTCGTAGATAGGCCGTAACCTTGAAATCTACGTTGACGACTTGGTCATCAAGAGCCATACGAAGGAAGCGCTCCTCCGTGATATCCAGGAAACGTTCGACACGTTGAGGAAAATCAACATGAAACTGAATCCAAAAAATTACACGTTTGGAGGAACCGAAGGAATGTTCCTTGGGTATATGATTAATCCAAACAGCATCAAACCTTGTCCGAAGAAGACGGACGCCGTGATACAGCTACCATCCCCTCAGACACTCAAGGAGGTACAATCACTCAATGGAAAGCTGGCCTGGCTTAATAGATTCTTATCATAGTCCGTAGAGAAGTCACTTCCTTTATTTAAAACACTCAAGAATTGCTTAAAGAAAGGATACTTTTGCTGGACAAAAGAGGCAGAGGAAGCCTTTGAGGAGCTTAAACAACATCTCGCGGCTCTTCCCATGCTAGTGGCACCCCGACCTAAGGAGGAGCTAATTATATATTTGTCCGCTACATACGGAGCAATCAGCGTAGTCCTTATGACTGATAGGGATTCAGTCCAAACTCCGGTTTACTTCATAAGCAGAGCATTGCAAGTACCGGAGTTGAATTATTCATCAATGGAGAAGTTAGTTTTGTCATTGGTTTACGCCGCGAAAAGGCTGTGCCGGTACTTCCAGGCACACCCAAATATGGTTATCACTGATCATGTGAGACCCCTAAAAGCTAACATGGAATAACTAGGCAACAAGGGGGTAACACGTCATAGTACAAGAAACATTGAATTACAGTTCATATAAGCTGACGAAATAAAAACATGTACATTACATCATAAAAGGTCAGAGTTCTTTTTTTAACATAGGTCCCAGAGTTTTAGAAGCGGAAAATTATATTATTTCGTCTCGATTTATAACATAAATTTTCCCAAAAGATATAATAAACTTCTGACAGTTTATACTAAAACCAATCTTTTAAAAGCATCACAGAAATCTCGAAGCTGCGATAATATCCTGTGGGCTCCCATCCAAGCAAAAGCTAAATAATAATACCTGAGATTAAACATGTAAAATCGTCAACATAAAGTTGAGTAACATTCATAGGTTTAGCAATAAGGATGTGGAACACAAGCATTCATTTGTAAACAAGAAATAGGGGGAAATGGTTATGTACAATAACCATTGTCCAAAACATTATTATTGCTGTTTAGTTCATGAACCGAAGCTTAACTCAGTGTAAGTTCCTCTAGTCGGTATTCAGCCTAAATACTCAAGTGTAAACAAATATTAGTGCGTCAAGGTAATCAGGACGGGGATAGTCAATCCCGATGGATCCACCCACAACATTCGCGCTTGGTAGCAGGATTAATTAATGGTTCATGATCAATGAGAGGTAACTTAAGGCTAAAGACTAAAAGCAATAATATCAATGAAAATTAGTTGGAAATCCTCAAGTTCTAGAAAGCATACAATTTTTGGATAACATATAAGTTGAGGATAGCACACAGATTTTAAATGGTTGTGTTCCACCATGTAAAATCTCACCCCGCGTTTAGAAACCATGTACAAGTAAAAGGGGCTATGAGCTCACCTTAGCCACGAGGTAAGTCAATCACGGTACTCAGCAACTGAGTAGAAACAATGGTAGTAAGACGATCACCGACGATATGGATGCCTGGGGAAACACGAAAATCGCAACCTATCAAAATAAGGCGCGCGTTAAGACTCGAACTGAAATATCGTTATGTACCAAATATAATATGACTCAAATGTTTTCAAAGTATTCATGTTTCAAAACCAATGACACGAACCAAAAGAATCCATACTAACCTATTTATTCCAACACTACACGTTAAAACACTTGAACACTTAAAAATGACCCGTTATACGACGCCAAGTCAACGCAAGTCAAACTATCCTTTAACCTTACTTGGACCAGTAGCTAAGTCATTTATATAATGACTAAGCACTTGATTAAGTCACCATGTCTTATGATGAATACTCAAGCTCACGCAACACACAAACATTGAACTAAGTGTCCAAAATAAAATCAGGAAGTACACCCCGAATGTACACACCGATCTACCCTATCTAGACTTGTCCGTTTTACATAAAAACTGGTGTCAAGGTCACTTATAACATGTATAAGACCTAACCAAAATTTGAGCCAAAGTTCACACTTTAAAATCCATCAGCTCGACACTTTACTCGACTCCAAATTTGGGACAGATTTGTACACTTGTTTTGTAAAACCGTTTGGACCACTTTAAAAATACTAATTCGGAAATCCCTCTTTTGAAACCACTACTAGACTCATCAAACTCAGTTTGTAAACTTTGAAAATCAGTAGTAGCATTTATCTAACCAAGCCTAATGTCCCCGAGAGTCGACCCAAAATCAGCCACAATTTCGGATTGTGCCGACTTGCGTCTCCCGGTACACGAAAACTAAAACTAGCATAACTTTTGACTCGTAATGACTTAGAAGCTCTATCTTATACCAAAACGAGTGTCTCGGAAAACTCTACAATAAAATCAAGTAATCTTAGCCCTTCTCAGAACTTAAACCTATGAAAAATCTGATAAAGTCCTGCTATCCCAAATTACCTTTTTAGAAAACAAGTCAAATCCATTTTTCAATCAAAACCAATCATTCATATACCTATAGAATGACTCTAATAACATACCCATCAACCAAACACTCCTAAAAACACTTGTATGTAAAATTTAACAAAAATCAAAGATTAAAAATCAATCTTTTTAACATGAAAGCATGAAGATCAATGCTCATACCACACATACAACATGATCAAAACATTTTCCAACACCAATTTCTAAAATCAAGAAATTTTGATGCATGTAGGAAATTCTTGGATCATTAGATTCACCATAGAAGTTTATGAGGTGGTCATAAATTAGTTTTTGTTGAAACAAGATGGATGATGGTGAAATTTGGTGTTTTGAGGTGGTGTTTACGGCAAAAGGGGAGGAAGAAGGAGGTTGGTGTGTTTTTTTTGTTAAAAGTTGTATGTGTGTGAGAAAATGGAAGATAAATGGCCATTTATATGGTGGTTTAAGTGGAGGGACTATTGTTGCAAAGTTTGAAACTTGTGGACCTGAAAACAATTAATAGTTTTAAAGGGTAGAAAATGGTTATTGGTAAATACTGAAAATATTTACGGGGCTCGGGTTTCGTAAAAATACTTTTCAAAAGTTAAAATGCATCATAAAAATGATGATATGGTTTCCCGACACGACTTAATACGTAATTAAAACGAAATCGTCAAGAATATTCATTATCGAAACAATCCGATAAATGAACGTAAACTTTTGGGCATCCGTCGGTATCGCGATCACTAGGAACTCTCGTTGTACATTGTTTTTGAATATACTCGTTGTAAAACGCACGCGGGTGATTTTAAATCAAAAACTTTGATTTAAATTAAATATGGAAAAATAAAATAAGAATTTTATAATTCCATACAAAGTATTTATCGATGATCAGAAAAATACTTAAAAAGTATAATTTAAAAATCTCAGGATTTACATATAGCAATACAAGAAAACGTAATACGTTGGAAAATTCAAGAAGCACGAATAAAAAGAATAAAATAATGATGGGAAGGTACGGGTTCTCACAGTCTTCCCCCCTAAAGGAACTCTGGTCCCCAGAGTTCTCCTGAAACAGCAAAAGATGCAAACAAAAGGAGATACAAAGTGTAGAACAAAATTTATTGCTTCCCAGGTAATTTCCGTATCACGACGAATCTTAACGGTTAGAATTCACTATGCTTCAGTTTCTTAACTCCTTTTCGTATAACCTTTCGGTCTTGGATTAGAATAACGATCTTTCAATACGGAGATACATCAAGAGGTAGAATTGTTGGAAATACGCGCGATAAAGTAACAAGAATGAACACAAGAATCGCTTAAACAGGCAAAGTGCGATAAAATGAACCAAGATTGTAAATCAACAAGGGGTCGCAAATCGTGCAACTTTAAAATGTGAAAATCTTAAAATATAAGAATCTAGTCACAAGCAAAATAGAAGGGAAAAATGAATAACATATGATCATTTAAAATACAAGCTGTCAAAATCAGTTGTCTATGAGTTTGATATTACTTTAAAACTCAGTTTAAATATTTTCTTAATTAAAAGAAAATTTTACAAGGTGTAGTGATTTAAAAAAATCAAACTCAATATAAAATGAGTGGGTAAACAGTTGTCAAATCTTTTTCTTGATCAGGACTTTAAAGTAAAAGTAACTCAGTTCAAATAGTTATTTTGATCAGCTTAAGAGCTTTTCAGATGCCTGTATGAAATTATTGTTAAAACTCAGGTTTAACGTTACCATTAGGAAAAATCAGATTTTCCAAGTTATTTAGAATCACTGTTAGAAATTATAAATTAATTTAATAATTTCATTAGGTTGACAGTAAATTATGATAAAATCAATTAATTTAAAAGATACAGTCTGATATTCTGTGAAACACTAGGTAAATATCCCAAAGATGATATATATATCTGGTAGTTAACTTGAAACAGTTATTTTGGTAGTTTAAACATTTGATAAAATGTATAAAACGTTCTTAAAAATTAATAATAATTTTTTTTTTTTAAATTTAAGAAAGTGTTTAAGGTATCGAATGATAAACACATAGCATTTTCTGGTTTCAAAATGTGACAAGACAGTAACGAATATGAATCATATTAGGTTCAATAATCTGTATGCGAGCAATAACACAAGGGAATAAAACAAAAATCGTATCAATTCTTAACAAACATGATAGAATGGTCGCGTCAATGATAAAAAATAATAAGAAACAAGGATTATAGCAAGTCATCTTTTCTTGAGTGCAGTTGGTGACATCAATAACGGCTTATTAAGTTCTCGATGGTCGACATACGATCGAAAGAGATAAGCCACACAACGAATTTTCGAATCAAAGAAAATTATTAAGAAGTCGCTTGCGAGTAATTCCAGCAAAATGAACATCATCAGAAATGAGAGGAGAAATCAATACGTGGTTCACACGAATGACTTTCTAGACGATGAAGTCTAACACACATAATGACGGATACACAAAATCATTGGTCACTTCCAGTCATAAATCATTATCCGCGTCCAGAGACGTTTCGAAGGTCTACCAAAATAGATAGAGATGGTCGATCATAGAAGCATAACAACGTTGAAACTTTCAAGTCTGGTATCAGTGATAAGAATTTAGGCAGATGGTAACGAAAATTGTATCATGAGGATGATGAGGTAACAAGTAAAGCAAAGATCGCTGAGTAAGGAAATATGTGCTTGAAGCATGTACTTTGTTCAAGAAAAGATAAGGGTTCATATGTGTAGGTCGTGAACTGTTGTTACTCGCATAAGATGTAAAAGTTTTCAACTTTTACTTTATCTAACTTTTTAAGGAACATATTAAAAAGTTGATTGTTGGTCAAATATTTAGGGCGACTACTATTTGGCCTTACATGGCTCCTTCTAAATTAGGCATAGGTGATCAGGTCATGCATAATTTAGTACTAGCAATGTGATGCTCAACTTCGTCAAACCAGTATTACATATCATATGATTTAAAATATGCATATAATGCCATTTGTAAAAACAGGAATCAAAATAACATATAAAACTTTTCGCCAATAAGTTATTGGCTACATATTTAAATCAACCATTTTATTGTTACAAGAATTCTTAACAAGACCAATGTAGAACAATTGGTAAGAATACATTGTAAAATTAATATAAATTAATTTTATAAGATAGCATTCAATTATTTTAGAAAGCCTAAGTGAAACCTTTTGTAAAATAATTCGCAAACAAGACCAGTTTGAGTTTATATGGTAACATGACGATAGTTTATAAAGTAGCGAGTGGGTTACAAGAGTGAAATAAGGAGTAGTTCAAGGCAATCAATGAAATGGTTACAAGGTGATAAGGTTTCAAGAGGTTTAGTTGGTGTCGTCATGAGACACGTGTCAAGATGGTAACGAACGATACGAAAGCAGGAACTTCAAATCACGGTCCAATTCAGTGGTACGATAGAAGCAAAGAAAGACAAAGTAGAATGACAAATAAGTCATATATAAAAGAAAGGATAAAGGAATCTGTATGTGTGCACATCGTGATTTATTTGACAAAAATATACTTTCAAGAAAGTATGGTATCAGTTAACAAATAGTACAACTACTCAGAAAAGTGTCTATATTAGGAAGTTACCGAATTTCAAAAGTTCAAGATCTATGTATATGTATGACCGAACTCAAAGTTACTATTTTATACTTGTTCAAACGCAATCATTGTTTTTAATTTGCAAAATATCATTAGTTAAGGTTTTACGAGCTCAAACGAACTCAAAAACGCCTGAAATCATATTTTTAAAGTCTATCAGTTTTGACTTTTAGGTTTTTGACTAGACCGATTAACTGAAACGATATTCTAAGACTCAAAGTCTAATGCATTTCGATGTAAAACAATGTTTTGAACAACTTTCTAGTTTTACCCGAGACTTGAAACGGAATAAAAATGGACAAAAATGCATTTGCATTAAATCTGTCAACAAAATGATATTTTAGTATTATCCAGAAAATAACTTCTTAGATTTTTACAATCTCCAATGAGCGTAACTTGCTCGATTTTAAAGTTTACTGGTCAAATTTTATGTCCTAAATGGACGTCTCAACAAGTAGAAATATATATTTTTATGTCTAAACGTATAAAAATATTTTCTCGATACTGTTAAACTTCCTGTAAAGTTTCTATACATATATATATATATATATATATATATATATATATATATATATATATATATATATATATATATATATATATATATATATATATATATATATATATATATATATATATATATATATATATTGACACAGCTTGAAATTAAATCCAATTTCATAATAACCCAGAATTAATGTACACACAAGACTTGTGGATTCCATAAAGGCGAAAGAGAATAAACTGTATAATTAATCATGTAAAGAAAACACAATATGGAAATGGTTCAAGAATGCCAACGATAATCTGAGAGATCAAAAACGACGCATGACATCCGTGTCTTTGGCTGCAAGATGCAATGCAGGAAGGTCTCTCGGTGGCATGATTTCCAAAATCACAAGACATACCGAGAAAGAAACAAAATATTAGCAAGTCACACTCCTGAGGCGATGATGTTTAATGAAAAAGGGAGGATACAAGTAGGATCATATTCCAAACAATCGTCACATAATAAATGACGATCATGTGTTCAAGGTACAACAGATGTTGTAAGTCGAAGTCGAAACGTAGAATGGTCAATGAGATAAAATGTAGTCCATGTACAATTGTCGTATAAAACGGTGGCGTAAAGGTCAATCAAGATTATGGAAACTCACGATATTATTCAATACCGATTCAACGAATTCTTTGAGATGTGTGACTCACACGATGTCTTTTAGTCTTTCTGGGAGACACATTCAGCTACACAATGGTATATTGACTAGACATTCAATTACGAATGGTCGGAAAGAAAATCTTGTGTATCTACATAGATATTTTAAAAGAATTAAACAATGAAAGCAACACGCACGGTAGTAAGAATAAAAATCAGGAGTATTATCGAAAACAACACTTATTCAATTCCGAACAATGGTATCACGAGAGTATGCACAACATGTAGCAGCGAGTCGAGAAAAACAGATAATCTAAAACGAACGAGTATATGAAGTCAGTCGTATCACGCATAAATGAAATAGCAATAGTACTTAGAAAAATGAGTATGAAAAGTCGGCAGCATAAGCGCTCTGAATACAAGTATGTAACGTCATAACGATATAAAATCATTGCAATAAGATCAATTCACAAGAACAAGAATTCAAGAAATATAGTATATGAAGATGTAATCACAGTAACGTTCAATGAAAATTCATGAAGCACATACTTTGAAAAGTTATAGTAATTATCGTTATTAAACTAAAGTAATATTTTAACATGAAATCAAGAAATGAAATACTACACCGATAAATAAAAGTAAATAATAAGGATTAAAGAGTTACCCGCGCAGATATCGAACAACATTGGCAGATTCTGTGGTTGACACTTAAAACATGAAATATTTGAGCTTTCGGTTATAGACTAAGTTTTTGAAAAATGACTCAGTTCCCTATAACCATCGCTCTGATACCACTCTGTGAGACCCCTAAAATCTAACATGGAACAACTAGGCAACAAGGGGGTAACACGTCATAGTACAAGAAACAATGAATTACAGTTCATACAAGCTGACGAAATAAAAACATGTACATTACATCATAAAGGTCAGAGTTTTTTTTTAATATAGGTCCCAGAGTTTTAGAAGCGGAAAATTATATTATTTCATCTCGATTTATAACATAAAGTTGCCCAAAAGATATAATAAACTTCTGACAGTTTATACTAAAACCAATCTTTTAAAAGCATCACAGAAATCTCCAAGATGCGATAATATCCTGCGGGCTCCCATCCAAGCAAAGTTAAATAATAATACCTGAGATTAAACATGTAAAATCGTCAATATAAAGTTGAGTGACATTCATAGGTTTAGCAATAAGGATGTGGAACACAAGCATTCATTTGTAAACTAGAAATAGGGGGAAATGGTTATCTACAGTAACCATTGTCCGAAACATTATTATTGCTGTTTAGTTCATGAACCGAAGCTTAACTCAGTGTAAGTTCATCTAGTCAGTATTCAGCCTAAATACTCAAGTGATAAACAAATATTAGTGCGTCAAGGTAATCGGGACGGGGATAGTCAATCCCAATTGATCCACCCACAACATTCGCGCTTGGTAGCAGGATTAATTAACGGTTCATGATCAATGAGAGGTAACTTAAGGCTAAAGACTAAAAGTAATAATATCAATGAAAATTAGTTGGAAATCCTCAAGTTCTGGAAAGCATACAATTTTTGGATAACATACAATTTGAGGATAACACACAGTTTTTAAATGGTTGTGTTCCACCATGTAAAATCTCACCCCGCGTTTAGAAACCATGTACAAGTAAAAGGGGCTATGAACTCACCTTAGCCACGAGGTAAGTCAATCACGGTACTAAACAACTGAGTAGAAACAATGGTAGTGAGACGATCACTGACGATATGGATGCCCGGGGAAACACGAAAATCGCAACCTATCAAAATAAGGCGCGCGTTAAGACTCAAACTAAAATATCGATATGTACCAAATATAATATGACTCAAATGTTTTCAAAGTATTCATGTTTCAAAACCAATGACACGAACCAAAAGAATCCATACTAACCCATTTATTCCAACACTACACGTTAAAACACTTGAACACTTGAAAATGACCCGTTATACGACGCCAAGTCAACGCAAGTCAAACTATCCTTTAACCTTACTTGGACCAGTAGCTAAGTCATTTATATAATAACTAAGCACTTGAATAAGTCACCATGTCTGATGATAAATACTCAAGCTCACGTAACACACAAACATTGAACTAAGTGTCCAAAATAAAATCAGCAAGTACACCCTGAATGTACACACCGATCTACCCTATCTACACTTGTCCGTTTTACATGAAAACTGATGTGAAGGTCACTTATAACCTGTATAAGAACTAACCAAAATTTGAGCCAAAGTTCACACTTTAAAATCCATCAGCTCGACACTTTACTCGACTCCAAATTTGGGACAGATTTGTGCACTTATTTTGTAAGACCGTTTGGACCACTTTAAAAATACTAATTCGGCAATCCGTCTTTTGAAACCACAACTAGACTCATCAAACTCAGTTTGTAAACTTTGAAAATCAGTAGTAGCATTTATCTAACCAAGCCTAAAGTCCCCGAGAGTCGACCCAGAATCAGCCACAATTTCGGATTGTGCCGACTTGCGTCTCCCGGTACACGAAAACTAAAACTAGCATAACTTTTGACTCGTAATGACTTAGAAGCTCTATCTTATACCAAAACGAGCGTCTCGGAAAACTCTACAATAAAATCAAATAATATTAGCCTTTATCAGACCTTAAACGCACGAAAAATCTGATAAAGACCCGCTGTCCCAAATTACCTTTTTAGAAAACAAGTCAAATCCATTTTTTAATCAAAATCAATCATTTCCATACCTATATAATGACTCTAATAACATACCCATCAACCAAACACTCCTAAAAACACTTGTATGTAAAATTTAACAAAAATCAAAGATAAAAAATCAACCTTTTAACATGAAAGCATGAAGATCAATGCTTATACCCCACATGCAAGATGATCAAAACATTTTTCAACCACCAATTTCTAAAATCATGAAGTTTTTATGCATGTAGGAAATTCTTGGATCATTAGACTCACCATTGAAATTTATGAGGTGGTCATAAATTATTTTTTGTTGAAACAAGATGGATGATGGTGAAATTTGGTGTTTTGTGGTGGTGTTCACGACAAAAGGTGAGAAAGAAGGAGGTTGGTGTGTTTTTTTTTGTTAAAAGTTGTATATGTGTGAGAAAATGGAAGAAAAATGGCCATTTATATGGTGGTTTAAGTGGAGGGACCATTGTTGCCAAGTTTGAAACTTGTGGACCTAAAAACAATTAATAGTTTTAAATGGTAGAAAATGGTTATTGGTAAATATTGAAAATATTTACGGGGCTTGGGTTTCGTAAAAATACTTTTCAAAAGTTACAATGCATCATAAAAATGATTATATGGTTTTCCGACATGACTTAATACGTAATTAAAACGAAATCATCGAAAATATTAATTATCGAACAATCGATAAATAAACGTAAACTTTTGGGCATTCGTCGGTATCGCGATCACTAGGAATTCTCGTTGTACATTGTTTTTGAATAAACTCGTTGTAAAACGCACACGGGTGATTTTAAATCAAAAACTTTTATTTAAATTAAATATGGAAAAATAAAATAAGAATTTTATAATTCCATACAAAGTATTTATCGATGATCAGAAAAATACTTAAAAAGTATAATTTAAAAATCTCAGGATTTACATATAGCAATACAAGAAAACGTAATACGTTGGAAAATTCAAGAAGCACGAATAAAAAGAATAAAATAATGATGGGAAGGTACGGGTTCTTACAGATCAGCTAATAAAGCAGATCATATCTAAACCGGACGTAGCTGAGTGATTGCAGAAGTGGAGCGTCCTACTAGCAGAACATAACATCTCTTATAGACCAAGGACAACCGTTAAGGGCCAAATTTTGGTAGATTTCTTAATTGAGAAACCCGAGGAGGGCGAGCCAATGGTGCAAAAAGAAGAAATTCCAACGGACTCATGGGTTTTGTTTACTGATGGATCTTCTTGCACAGGCGGATCAGGAGCCGGCCTCATTCTCACGAATTCAGAAGGAATGGAATTTACCTACGCCTTGCGATGTGAGTTCATAGCCACAAATAATGAGGCAGAATATGAAGCATTGATTGCGGGTTTAAAAATCATCGCTAGGATGGGAGTCCGCAACCTTGAAGCCTACGTGGACTCACGGCTTGTCGCGAATCACATCCTATGAGGGTACGTAGCTAAGGAGGATAACATGATCCAATATTTGGAGAAAGTCAAGTCACTCATCGCCGGCTTTGGAAAGTTCTCCATCAAGCAGGTACCAAGAGGCGAGAATAATAAGTGTGAAAACACTTATCCTTTTACCACTTATTTCCAATAATAACAAGACCAAAACGTGTATTTTATGTCGTAAAAGTCAGAATTATGCGTGGTTTGTGTTTTTCTTATGTTTCAAGATAAAAATATGAAAAAGGGAGAAAACACGGGCTATCACGGGCTTTTATCGAAGAAAAAGACAAAAGACAAAGTCAAAAGGTCAAAAGTGCAAGAATAACGGAAGTCAAAGGCCTATTCTGAAGATTTATCAAAGAAAAAAGTCTAAAGACGGAAGTTTAACAAAGTCGAAGAGCCAAGTCTACTAAAAGAAGAAAATTAGAAGACAAGTTCAAGTTATTATTCGACTAATCCCGAGACAAAGTCGATAAAGCAAGTTATTTAAAAGACGAGAAATACAAGAAGAAAAGAGGAAGAAACAAGCACCTACTCCTTCCCCTATATATAGTTTAGAAAATAGTCATTAAAGAGTTAGTTAATTTTAGTCTTTAATTTTAGTAGGTAATTAAGTGTGTTTTATTTTTCTTCTCTCTAGTTTTCCTTTCAAGCTTATCAAACCTTCATCTTAATCTTGTAATATTTGATCTTAATCTTTAATATAACCAAGCTTTTTAATAAATTCTCATTCTACCTTTCTTAATCATAATCTGTTGTGTTGCTTAATTAATCATGTAGTTGATTTCATTTTCTTGATGATGTGATTGGTTTGCTTATTGGATTGTGCTTATTGAGTTGGTGTGTTTTTTTGGATATTGTGCTTATTGCTTAACTTTTATGTTTTGTTAGTTTTTTAAATAAGTTGATTTTGGTAGTTTAATATTTTCATAAAAAGTTGATTTTAAATTTTTGCTTATTTAGTGTTTTTAAAAGTTTTTAAATTGTGTCTTATTAGCTTTTTCTAAAATTTGATTTGGTAAAAGTTTTGGTAAGTGCTTATTGTGATTTTTTGCTTATTTGTGTTAATCCGGGTTTTAGAAACCCTCTTTTCCCGAACTTGTTGAAACCCCAATATTCCGACTTACATGCAAATTACTTTTATCCTGACTTAATTGAAAACCCTTGTTTCCCGAACTAGGTTGTATATCATCATATTCTGAACTAGCTGCTTGATTGGAGATTCCGAATTAGGTCTCAAATCAAGTATTTCGAATTAATTTCAAAAAGGTGGATTCCGAATTAGGAAGTGGATTGATTGATAATCCGGATTACCCGCACGATATCTATTCCGAATTAGGAGTGGCACAAGGATTCCGGATTACGTGGAGATCACACATTCCGAACTACGTGCAACTTCAGGATTCCGGATTGTATCCGGATGGTTTATTCTGAATTAGGAGTTGGACGAGAGCTTTCGAAATTAGGTTAGAGACAGCATTCCGAATTACTTCAACATTCTGCATTCCGAATTAGTTGGGAATTGTGGATTCCGGATTACGTTTGGGATTTTGATTCTGAATTAGGTGATGAACAATTATTCCGAATTAGGTGAAGTACAATGATTCCAGATTAGGTTAAATTTGGTGTATTCCGACTTATGTTTTAATCAAACTGTCTTAATTTTCAAACCTTTATTTTTCCCGCCATTTTCACTTAGTTTAATTTTTAAACATTTTCACTTGGTTAAATTTTAAGTTTAAATTTTTACGAAGTTTTAATTTTCAAATTTACTTTTGAAGTTTTAGTTTGTCATCATTTATTTTAAGCCTTAATTTTTAGTTTAACTTTTAAAGCTTTAATTTTTACGCAACGACAGTTACATTTTCAACTCCATTTTAAATTAGATAATTACCTTAAGCTATTTTCACTAAGTTCTACCATGCGACATTCATTCTGGAAAAGCAATCAAGGTTAGACATTCTTCTTTATTTTTAATAACTTTTACATTTATGTTATTTGTAGACTTAGACAATCGAGCACCCCCTTTTAGCGACCAACACCAATAATTCCACCCTAAACCGTGATCCATTCGATAAGATACCGAGAACGATTGAGTACACATATACACATAGAAAAAACCATTAATTATTAATTATTGGAAATAACGATTGAGTACACATATAAATCAAATGGCGCCGCTGCCGGCTCTTTTCGTAAAGATTAACGGTTTTTAGTGAGAAAAATTGGATTTTGGGATCCGTTCTTTTGGGAACGTTATTTTCAAGCAAAACATTTCTAAAAATCCTAAAAAATATAAATTTTTCAAAAATCCAAAAAAAAAGATAAAGATAAAAAACCAAAAATATT
Organism: Glebionis coronaria; assembly: GCA_025667525.1. NCBI lineage: Eukaryota > Viridiplantae > Streptophyta > Magnoliopsida > Asterales > Asteraceae > Glebionis > Glebionis coronaria. The sequence goes on from CM046880.1 coordinate 191,642,495, forward strand.
TTATTTACTTTTAGTCTATGCGTACTCGATCTACGTCTTATTCTGAGCCCGAGACTCTTAGAGACTTAGACATGACTAGTGTGCATAATAATAATAACAACCCACCTCACCCCAATTTGAATAATAACAACAACAACAACCATGTCCCTCCACCCGACCTTCGAACGATGGAGGAGCTTTGTCAACCAACCATGAACGGACGTGGAGGACTGATTGCGCCAATGCAAATCACGGCTCCTGAATTTTCGTTGAGGCATCACATGATCCAACAAGTTCAAAACGCTTGTCCATTTCGCGGATTACCGGATGATGATGCCAACAAACATCTCGATAAATTCATAACCGTCACTCAAAGCATGAAATTGCCCGATGTTTCCAAGGATTCTCTTCGCCTTCACCTTTTTCCACACACTTTATCCCACCATGCCAAAAAATGGTTTGATCGTCTTCCCAAAAACTCACTTCATACATGGAATGACATGACTTTAAAATTTTTGTCGCACTACTTTCCACCATCCATGGTCACTAGTCTTCGCAATCAAATTAGTGGATTCACTCAAGAACCTGATGAGTCGGTTTTCGATGCTTGGGAACGTTATAATGTCTTGATCGACCGTTGTTCGAACCAAAACATGCTCCCCATCACTTTGATTGATACTTTCTACAAGGGTTTAACTTTTCGTGATCGTGATACGATTAATGTTGCCGCTGGTGGTACATTCATGAAGAGAAGACCTGAGGAGTGTAGAGAGCTTATAGAGAACATGACCACTCACCACAAAAATTGGGATTCATCCGCATCTTCAAGGAATAACCCGAGGGCCAATGTTTCTTCTACTTCATCAAACCCAGAGATAACCGAACTTACTCGCCAAATAGCTGAGATGAACAAAAACTTCTTAACCATGGCTACAAACCAATTCCACCAAGCTAAAGCTGTAGCAACTTCTTGTGAGATTTGCGGGGGTTCTCATTCAACACCGATTGTCCTTCTACTCATGACAATCTGGAAAACTTGTATGCTGCTAATTGTAATTTTTCTACGAGAGGCTATCAAGCTCGTCCTCAAGGTGACCGCAATTTACTAAGTTATCGTTCAAAGAACTTCCTTTCACCACCCGGTTTTCCTCCTCAAAACCAAAACAATTTCGATCGCAACAATCAAAACCAAACTCGAGCTCCTAATCAATATCAAACCCAAAGAAACCCATATCAACCTCAAGGAAATAATCAAGTTTACCAACAACCCACTTATCAACCACCTGCCTACCATGCTCCTACTTCCAACCAACCCATTGCATTTAATCACGAGGTTGAAACTTACATGAGGACTAATGACGCGCTGGAGAAGAATCTTCAGAGTCAAATCATCAACTTGAAAGGGGATATGGCGAAACAAGGGAATGATATTCGAGCTGATATGCGAAACTCTTTGAGCAGTCAAACAAATGACTTAAAGGATATGATGGCTATTTTCTTCCCAAGTAATCAAACCTCTGGTTCGGGTTCTCTTCTGAGTAACACCGTTGCTAATGCAAGAGGAGAGATGAAAGCAATCACCACCCGAAGTGACAAAGGTTTAAAGGAACCCGAGATTCCTACACCTACACCGGTGATTGTGACAAAGGAAAACGAGTCCCCTTCACCGATTCCTCCACCTTCTACTTCTACCCCTCCACCACCAAAAGATGTGAGTGAGAATTCCATTCCAAAGCCTTCCTCTCAACCCAATATACCTTACCCTTCAAGGTTGAGGAAAGGGAAGTTGAAGAACAAGGATGATATTCAAGTTTCAAACTTTCTTAAAATGTTTAAACAATTGAATTTCAACATCTCCTTTGCCGAGGCTCTCGCTCACTTGCTGAAATATGCTAAAATGTTTAATGATCTTCTCAGTGACAAAGAAAAGCTTCTTGATATTGCTCAGACCCAACTTAATGAGAATTGCTCTGCGGTTCTCTTAAGGAAATTACCAACCAAACTTGGTGATCCGGGTCGCTTTCTCATTCCTTGCAACTTCCCCGGGGTAGAGAATTATATGGCCCTAGCCGATCTAGTTGCTACTATAAACTTAATGCCATTAAGTGTTTGGAAACAATTATCTCTACCCGAGCTAGTCCCCACACGAATGACATTGGAATTAGCTAACCGTACAGTCGCTTATCCAGTGGGGATAGCCGAAGATGTCTACGTCGGTGTCGAAAAATTCACCTTTCCGGCGGATTTTGTTGTCGTTGACTACGAGATGGATCCCCGTGTTCCATTAATTGTTGGACGTCCATTCTTGAGGACCGGTCGCACTCTTATTGATGTAGCCGCGGGCGAATTAATCATGAGAGTTGGTGACGACAAAATCGTCTTCAACATGGGTAAACTTTATAAGCAACCTTCTGAACACGAGAGCGTTAATTTCATTGACGTACTTGATGTGGCTTGTGAAGAACACTTCAAAGACGCTTGTAAAAGTGGTTTTTCTTCTCTACCCACTGTTGAGACCGTTGCCTCTATTGCTCCCACACTAACTCCATTTGGAGAAAGTGATTTCCTTTTGAAAGAATTTGAAGCAACTTTAGGGGATGTGGATTTAAAATATGACGATTCTCCCACCGATTAGGAAGAAAATATTCATACCATTGAGAAACTTCTCAATGAGGACCATATTTCTCCACCTTCTCCTAAGGATGTTACAATCGATGATCCGAATTTGACTAAACCTTCCATAGAAAATCCACCGGATTTAGAGCTTAAGAATTTACCGTCTCATCTTGAATATTTTCCTTGAAGACAAAAAGAAGTTACCCGTCGTCATTGCAAAGGACTTGAAAGAGGATGAAAAGTCTCGACTTATCGGCGTGCTGAAGAATCATAAGAAAGCAATTGCTTGGAAAATTTCTGATATCCGCGGAATTGATCCTAACTTTTGTACTCATAAAATTCTCATGGAAGATGACTTTAAACCCGCAATCCAAAGCCAAAGAAGGGTTAATCCAAAAATTCATGACATCATCAAGAAAGAAGTTATCAAACTTCTAGATGCCGGAATGATTTACCCGATTTCGGATTCGCCATGGGTTAGTCCCGTCCATTGTGTGCCTAAGAAAGGCGGAATAACCGTTGTTCCCAATGAAAACAACGAGTTGATTCCTACTCGACTTGTAACGGGTTGGCGAGTTTGCATAGCCTATCGCAAGCTCAATGATGCCACTCGTAAGGATCATTTTTCTCTTCCTTTCATGGATCAAATGCTTGAGCGTTTAGCGGGTAATGACTATTATTTCTTCTTAGACGGTTTCTCTGGGTATTTTTAAATTCCCATCGATCCAAAAGACCAAGAGAAAACCACATTCACTTGTCCTTATGGAACATTTGCTTACAAAAGAATGCCTTTCGGCTTATGCAATACTCCTGGGACTTTCCAAAGGTGTATGATGGCTATATTCCATGACATGGTTGAAGAAACTATGGAAGTCTTTATGGATGATTTCTCGGTCTATGGTGATTCTTTCTCTACTTGCCTAGCCAATTTAGAACGCATGCTCAAATGGTGTGAAGACACTCGTCTCGTTCTTAATTGGGAAAAATGCCATTTCATAGAAAAAGAAGTTATTGTTCTTGGTCATAAAATTTCCAAAGCCGGTCTTGAAGTCGACCATGCTAAAGTTTATGTGATTGCTAAATACCTCCACCTTCAACCGTGAAGGGTGTGAGAAGTTTTGTTGGTCATGCGGGCTTCTATCGTCGATTCATTCAAGATTTTTCTAAGATCGCTCGCCCGATGACCCACCTCTTGGAAAAAGATACTCCTTTTATCTTATCTAAAGAGTGTATCGAATCATTCAATCCTCTTAAGGATAGATTAACTAAGGCACCGGTGTTGGTTACCCCTAATTGGGAGTTACCTTTTAATTGATGTGTGATGCTAGCGACTTTGCTATTGGAGCGGTTTTGGGACAAAGAGTGAACAAACACTTCCATCCAATCCATTACGCTAGCAAGACAATGACGGGGGCTCAATTGCATTATACCACTACCGAAAAAGAGCTTTTAGCTGTAGTATATGCTTTTGAAAAATTCCGCCCCTATCTTGTTCTTTCCACTACCATTGTCTATACCGACCATTCCGCGTTGAAGTACTTGTTAACTAAACAAGATTCCAAGCCAAGACTTCTTCGTTGGGTTTTGCTCCTACAAGAATTTAAAATTGAAATTCGTGATAAAAGGGAGCATAAAACCTAGCCGCGGATCATCTTAGTAGACTCGAGGATCCTTATCAAGGGGATCTCCTAAATCAAGAGATTAATGATTCTTTTCCCCTTGAGGACTTGATGTCTATTAACTCCAATCTTGATTAAACCCCATGGTTTCGGGACATTGCAAACTATTTAGCGGGCGGTGTTCTCATGGAAGGGTTAATGTCCCAACAAAAGAAAAAGTTCTTCAAGGACATTAAACACTATTATTGGGACGACCCTTAACTTTTCAAGCAACGTGCAGATCTTTTCATTCGTCGGTGTGCTGATGGGCCGAAAGCTTTATTAATCCTATAAGCTTTCCATAAAGGACCCACCGGTGGTCACTTTGGTCCTAATTACACCACGAAGAAAGTTTTCGATTCTGGATTTTATTGGCCCACCGTTTATCATGACGCTCGTGAAATGGTTAAACATTGTGATGCTTGCCAGAGACAAGGCAAGATCACACATAAAGATGAGATGCCTCAACATTTCATCCAAGAGTGTGAAATCTTTGACGTATGGGGTATCGACTTTATGGAGCCATTTTCATCATCCAAAGGGAACAAGTACATCCTCGTAGCCGTTGACTACGTATCTAAATGGGTTGAAGCAAAGGCTTTACCTATGAACGATGCGAGGGTGGTTGTGAACTTTTTGAAAAAACTTTTTGCTCGATTCGGTGTTCCTCATGCTATCATCAGTGACCGCGGGACTCATTTTTGCAATGATCAATTTGCTCGAGTCATGGCTAAGTATGGTGTCAATCACCGTCTTTCCACCTCTTATCATCCACAAACAAATGGTCAAGCCAAGATTTCTAACCGTGGATTGAAGAGAATATTAGAGCGAACTATGGGAGAGCATCGTGCCTCATGGGTCGATGAGTTAGATGATGCTTTGTGGGCTTTCCGTACCGCATATAAGACACCTATTGGTTGCACTCCATATCGTATTGTGTACGGGAAGGCATGTCACCTCCCAATTGAGTTGGAACATAAGTCTTATCGGGCCTTGAAATGGGCTAATTTTGATATCAACAAAGCCGGTTATCTTAGGAAGATCCAACTCAATGAACTCAATGAACTAAGGAATGAGGCTTATCAGAATTCATTGATCTACAAGGAGAAAACCAAGCTCATTCATGATTCTAAGATCAAAACTGAGAGTTCAAAATTGGTGATCAAGTTTTACTCGTTAACTCTCGGTTGAAAATGTTTTCGGACAAGCTTAAGGGCCGTTGGTCTGGTCCATTCACCGTCGCCAAAGTCTTCCCTTATGGCACCATTGAGTTATCTCAACCAAATGGGCCAAACTTCAAGGTGAATGGCCAACGTGTTAAGTTTTTACTTTGGTGAGGACATCTCTCATGTGATGATTCCATCCCTCACCAGGTTTCCCTTGAATTAGTTCTAGGTCGAGTCAGGCTCGTGACTCGGTTAACAAAAACAAGTACTTATCGGGAGGCAACCCGTTGATCTATCCTTTCTACCCGTTTTCATAATAAGTGTAGGGGGAGCTACATAGGGTTTGTTGTCTTGTTTATTACGATGTGCAGGGATTAAAGCTTCAAAGAGCACTTTTGATGATATTTGACGACCCATGATCCCCTGTACCCGTCTTCCCGGTTCTATCCTAAACTGTCGTGATTCAATATTTCATATCTTAAATGTTCACATTAAAATCACTATAGGCGTCTCTTCCTTATTAAGATTTAAACAATGTGCACAATGTCCTAAGTGTAGGGGAGTTTACTCCCACATGCTTAAACATTGAGGGAAATGTTTATATCAAGTGTAGGGGGACTTCTATCGAAGTTAAGTGGGCTTTTCCATGAATTTGTCCTCATTTTAACCGGAAAATTTGATTTTTCGACATTTTTCAAAATTTTTAATCTATTCTGGCCTAGTAGTTTTTCCTTTGGTATCGTTATTTTTCATTGCTAGAATAAATTTTAATAAAATTGTTTTAATTTTTCAACATCATGAATCATTTGACTCAACCCGAGTTTATTTATCCAAGTTTACTCTAGCTAGTATCCTTAACGTGTTTAAGTCAAGTTTTGCTAGGCTTTTATATAGGGAACATTAAAACGCGAAAGTCTTAACTCTTACGGGTTAAGAACAAGAACTTTTCACAAGTTCCTATAATTGATCCTAGAAAGTTGTTTATCAAGGGAACTTTAAAATGTGAATTCTAAACTTGAAAAAGTCTAAGAAGATGCAAGATCTTATAGATGACTTGAAAACACAAAACTTTGATTTAATTGGCTAAGCATCCACGAATCTCATTCCTTGAGATTTTAAATTGTGGAGAACGAGAGATGATAGAGTCAATTATAAATTTGGTATTCTTTCATGAATTTATGTGAGTTGACTATGAGCTTTTTCTCCCATCGCTTGTTAATAAATTTAATTGCAATAAATAAGGTTGTACGATTTGAAAAATTACTTAGCTTCTAGCCCAAGATCGTTTAAAAGTTGCTCGGTATTAAATAGAGTTCATAGGCAAGGCATAACTTATTCAAGCGGGATGCGAAGATTGGAAAGTCCGAAAAGGCCTTAACAGGGCATGAGGGTTACATTTTGTTGCTAAAGATCCAAAAGTGATGTGAAGAATCATTTATCAAAAATCAATATGAAGGATCGAGACACACGACGAAAAAAAATACTCCCCTAAAGATCATGGAGAAGTCTATCCGAAAAGACCCTAGCAAGGTATGAGGATAAATAGATCCAAGTCCTAAAAGGAGGCGGATCGTTGTATATCAAAATCCAAAATAAGGATTGGAGAAAAATGAAGAAGTCGTGGTCCAAGTATGAAGAATCTCTCAAAAACTTCAAGTGAAGAAATTCCTATTATAAAGAGAAGACCATTATTTCAAGAACGTCTCTCAAGATTCGAAGTATGAATTCACTACCAAATATCGGTCCAAGAAAGGTCTCAAATCGTGAAGCAAGTTATGCCAAGATATGAACTTTATGAGGTCCAGAAAAGCAGTTTTAAAAGATTTTGTCCTTTAGCTAACTATTGATTAAATCACCCCACTTTATTTTTGCCCTAAATAAACTATCGTAATAAGTCAAACAATGCATTCTTGTGATCATTCAAGAAAATCATAAAATATAAGAGATGCACCTAGGAATAAGGGAGTCTAAGTGAATAATTGGGCCACATGAGTTTGTGTTAGTTTGCTAACTTATAATAACAATGATCTCGTATGTAAGTCTTCGATTCCTTTACTTGTTTTCTTCCTTCAAATATTTTGTATATATTTCTATCTTTTTAGCTTCCTTAGTGTTTAGTATTTATTAAAAGCCAAGGTAGGTTAATTATGATGAAAAATGTAAACCGTGCTTTGAAATTAATGCATTGCATGAGGGCATTGCAAGGGTCAAGTGTAGGGGATTTAGTAAGTGTGAAAACACTTATCCTTTTACCATTTATTACCAATAATAACAAGACCAAAACGTGTATTTTATGTCGTAAAAGTCAGAATTAGGCGTGGTTTGTGTTTTTATTGTGTTTCAGGATAAAAATATGAAAAAGGGAGAAAACACGGGCTATCACGGGCTTTTATCGAAGAAAAAGACAAAAGACAAAGTCAAAAGGTCAAAAGTGCAAGAAGAACGGAAGTCAAAGGCCTATTCTGAAGATTTATAAAAAAAAAATCTAAAGACAGAAGTTTAACAAAGTCAAAGAGCCAAGTCTACTAAAAGAAGAAAATTAGAAGACAAGTTCAAGTTATTATTCGACTAATCGCGAGACAAAGTCGAGAAAGAAAGTTTTTTAAAAGACGAGAAAGAAAAGAAGAAAAGAGGAAGAAACAAGCACCTACTCCTTCCCCTATATATAGTTTAGAAAATAGTCATTAAAGAGTTAGTTAATTTTAGTCTTTAATTTTAGTAGGTAATTAAGTGTGCTTTATTTTTCTCCTCTCTAGTTTTCCATTCAAGCTTATCAAACCTTCATCTTAATCTTTTAATCTTTGATCTTAATCTTTAATATAATCGAGCTTTTTAATAAATTCTCATTCTACCTTTCTTAATCATAATCTATTGTTTTGCTTAATTAATCATGTAGTTGATTTCATTTTGTTGATGATGTGATTGGTTTGCTTATTGGATTGTGCTTATTGAGTTGGTGTGTTTAAAGTTTTTAGATATTGTGCTTATTGCTTAACTTTTATGTTTTGTTAGTTTTTCTAAATAAGTTGATTTTGGTAGTTTAGTATTTTCATAAAAAGTTGATTTTAAATTTTTTTCTTATTTAGTGTTTTTAAAAGTTTTTAAATTGTGTCTTATTAGCTTTTTCTAAAATTTGATTTGGTTAAAGTTTTGGTAAGTGCTTATTGTGATTTTTGCTTATTTGTGTTAATCCGGGTTTTAGAAACCCTCTTTTCCCGAACAAGTTGAAATCCCAATTTCCGACTTACATGCAAATTACTTTTATCCCGACTTAATTGAAAACCCTTGTTACCTGAACTAGTTTGTATATCATCATATTCCGAACTAGGTGCTTGATTGGAGATTCTGAAAACCCTTGTTATTAGCTTTTTCAAAAAGGTGGATTCCGAATTAGGAAGTGGATTGATTGATATTCCGGATTACCTGCACGATATCTATTCCGAATTAGGAGTGGCACAGGGATTTCGGATTACGTGGAGATCACACATTCCGAACTACGTGCAACTTCAGGATTCCGGATTGTATCCGGATGGTTTATTCCGAATTAGGAGTTGGACGAGAGCTTTCCGAATTAGGTTAGAGACAGCATTCCGATTTAGTTGGGAATTGTGGATTCCGGATTACGTTTGGGATTTTGATTCCGAATTAGGTGATGAACAATGATTCCGAATTAGGTGAAGTACAATGATTCCGAATTAGGTTAAGTTTGGTGTATTCCGACTTATGTTCTAATCAAATTGTCTTAATTTTCAAACCTTTATTTTTTCCCGCCATTTTCGCTTACTTTAATTTTTAAACATTTTCACTTAGTTAAAATTTAAGTTTAAATTTTTACGAAGTTTTATTTTTCAAATTTACTTTTAAAGTTTTAATTTTTCATCATTTATTTTTAAGCCTTAATTTTTTGTTTAACTTTTAAAGCTTTAATTTTTACGCACTGACATTTACATTTTCAACTCCATTTTAAATTAGATAATTACCTTTAGCTATTTTCACTAAGTTCTACCGTGCAACATTCATTCCGGAAAAGAAATCAAGGTTAGACATTCTTCTTTATTTTTAATAACTTTTACATTTATGTTATTTGTAGACTTAGACAATCAAGCTCCCCCTTTTAGTGACCAACACCAATAATTCCACCCTTAACCGTGATCAATTTGATAAGATACCGAGAACGATTGAGTACACATATAAACATAACAAAAACCATTAATTATTAATTATAGGAAATAACGATTGATTACACATATATATCAGAGAACAAGAAGGCGGATGCTCTTAGCAAGATCGCGTCTACAAGCTTTGCCAATCTTTCCAAGCAGGTGTTGGTTGAAATACTCAAGGAAAAGTCCATTATAGGAGGAGAGATAGCGACCATAGTTGATGAAGAGGGGCCCCCATGGATGACCCCAATCATCAACTACTTAGCTGATGAGACCCTTCCCGAGGACAAAAAGGCGGCGCGACGTGTCAAAAGGAAGTCGCAACATTTCGAACTCCGAGATGGTGTTCTATACAAGCGTTCCTTCCTACAGCCGTGGCTGCGATGCGTCGGGCCACGCCAGGCTAGCTATGTGATTAGTGAAATACATGAAGGGTCGTGCGGCATGCACGCAGGCCCGAGATAAGTAGTAGCACGACCTCTACGCACAAGGTACTATTGGCCAACAATGCATCAGGACGCGCGAGACATGATTCTTAAATGCAGCGACTGCCAAGTACACAAGCCAGTACCACGACATCAACAACAAGAACTAAAACCCATTATATCCCCATGGTCGTTCTACAAGTGGGGGATTGATATCGTAGGCCCCTTTCCTGTTGCCGCAGCGGGCGTTAAGTTCTTGATTGTAGCTATGGACTATTTCACTCGCTGGATTGAAGCTAAGGCGGTGATGTAGTGGTTTTACTACTCTTTAGGAAAAGAGAGCAAAAGTGGCAAGTATTAAGTGTCGGTTTAGGAAAACCAAGCACTAATGACCAATTAAGTTGAAGTTCGTTTCCCAAGGAGGAAAGTGTGTTGTGTTAAGAATTGATTAATGGTTTGTGATTATATTGTTAAGAAATGAAAAGAAGAAAAGAGATTAGAAGAGAATGACGATTACGATTATGAATAAGACGAATAGTCGTGCACGTAAAACCGTAAAAAGTGACATAATTAAAATTTACCCTAAAAATTCCTAGAAAATTGCAATAGATCCTAAAAAATGTAGTTAGAGTTTACAAAAAATCAAAAATCACTCAAACCTTTTATTTAATCAAATAATATTTTTTAATGCTAATTAAAGCCCAAAAAATCAATTTAATTAACAAAAAGCCCAAAATGAGATTTTTTCACTTGTAAACCTCTAAAATGACTAAACTAAATTTAAAACTGTTTTTGAAAGTTTTAAAATTAATTAAAACTATTTAAAAACAATTAAAAACTATTAAAACTTAAAATAATTCTAAAAATTAGTCTAATGACAATAAAAATATTCTAAAAATTGTAAAATTCCTAACTTAATGTATTTGATCTAAAAAATGAAAAACTTTGAAAAATCTAAATTTTAATTTTTAATAATAAAATAATAATAAAATAATAATAAAATATTAATAGAAATCCAAAATTTATAAAAAATTCTATAAAGTTGCAAACTAGTTTATTTTGACCTAAATAATACAAAAATGAAGTTGAAATTACAAAAATACCCCTATTGGGCCTTGAAATGGGCTAAAAGTCCAAACAGTCCCTTAATGGGCTCAAATTGGCCCAATAAGAAGAATCTTGTCCAAATAAGCCAAAAATCTCCTATCTGACTTAAAATTTGGTTTTAAGAACAAAACTCTGAAGGCCCAAAAGCTGAAAATGTGTTTAAGCTAGCTTATTTCAAAGCAGCTTATTCTTAATGGGATTTTTGGCCCATTAAGCTATAAGCTAAAATTTGACACACAAGCTTCTCTTGAGTTACTTAAGAGATCTGTAAAAAGAAAATTGAAAAAAGCACAAGAAATAATCCTGAAATAAGCCAAGACTCTCTTCACAAAACGACAAAATAGTCGTTTTTGACTTCTAGACCACCTCAAGTGCTGCTTCAACTTTCAAAAGATTTTAAATGACTTAACTAAGCAAAATAATCAAAAAGTTTTCAAATAAGCACAAACAATAAGCCAGAATAAGCAGATAAGCACTTGTTTAAAAGTCAACTTAATGAGTTTTCTAGTAAAAAGTCAAAGTCAAAGTCTAAAAAGCTCCAGATCAAATAAATGGGTCAAATGAGGAAGATCCATCACAAAAAATAAGTTGTTGCAAGTCTGGATAAGCCAATATGGCTTATGAATAAGCTGTCTGAAGATTTACACTAGCAGGGGCTAGTTTTGGAGTCTCAGCAGTGGGAAAAGTTTCCACTGCTTGACTTAATTGACCTTTTGTCTTATGTGTCTTTTTGTTGGATTCAAGTTACAAACAAGGCACCCTTGTGATCAGTGAATCACAAGGAGTCAAGAACAACAAAGAAATCACACTTCCAATCAGCCAAATGATACAGTTACTGATTCAAAGTCTAGATCAAGATTCAAGCATATAAAAGTTACTGATGAACAAAGAACATGCATTTATGAACACTTGCTGAAATACTTGACCACAAGGCCAGATTCAAACACTCAAATCTCTTAGTCAGGTTATATAAACTATGTTTAATCACTTGTTACCCCTAAGCATGCATACAAACTAAGTGTTACCAAGTTCTTAGGTCAAAACAAGCAGATTTCAAGTTTTTATAGCACAATCTTAGATTTGATGTTTAAAGTCCAATAACTTGCAGCAATGAGCACTTAACCAACTGAATAGCAGATACAAACTCAAACAAACAACTTCTAATAACAAAATAACAAGTTATGATCTTAAACGGGTTAACCCAGACACCCCTTATCTTTTTCAATTCAAGATTAAACAAGTATAGGTGTGATCCAATGTTACCCAAGCACAATCAAACACAATAACAGATTTATTATGCAGTATCAAGCAAGATTAAATCATAAAAACAACAAGAACACAAGCAGAAAACAAAATCATAAAAATCAAGTACTTTCATATTTTTGGGTTCAAGAACTCAAACCTCATGAATGTACATCCACACTCACGAATTTTTGAGCTGATGTGCCTAGCAAAACAAGGCACAAGCTTCCTTAAACAAGCTGATAAGATTCAACAAGGTTAGCACAATAAAATCAAAAACAGAAAGATGACAACTTTGAAAATAAATTTGATTCATGCAACCTTGTTCCCACACTTGATTATCCCCAAGTTATAAGCCTCACAACACCTTGATAATACAATATCAGGATGCTATGATCCACTTATAGCCCAAGAATTCCAAGGTTTAAATCAAGACTTAGCAAAATATCAAATTTTGAGTTCTTGTACAATTCCTTGCACAAGGTTTGAAACACGTTTTGAGATTCAAGATTAGTTAACATATAACATAAACAAGCAGAATAAAAGGTTGGCACTTGGTTTTTCTTCACAAAATTCAAACTCTAGTTCATAACTTGAAAGTAGGATTTACAGAAATGTGAACTAGGAAAAATCAAGAGCAAACTACTATGATGAAACTTCTATGCCTTATATAGGCTACAAATGAACTACTACAATGCATAAAAACGTAAACCCTAAGCTGATGAAGTCCCCAATTTTCCCTTGAGTAGTTTGAATATCTTGGAATCATGTGACTGAGTTTGGCTATTTGTGTGAGTTCGCATGGTTGAAATTTCATCCAAGGGTCCATATTGATGCTTAGGAACAAAGCTAAACAAGGTTTGTTGATTCCCTGGCAAAATTTGGCATTTTCCCTAAAACCGTGTGTAGGGCACCTTTCATGTGACCTTGTAAGTGATGAGGTGGCTTGTTTAAGGATTGGGTTATGATTAGGACACCATTAATCATAAATCTGGAAAAGTTTATGGCTTAATTACAAGTAATTAAGGAATACCCAATTTAGCTTATGAACATCAAGAACAGCCATTTGATCCGTTTTTGTTTTTAAAAATTATGTTAGGCGCCTTAATCTAACTTAATAAATTAATTTAGTTAAGTCTGGTGAGTGGATTGGTGATGTGGAAGAAAGATGGGATGTGATTGGTGGGTTTTGGTAAGTGGGACAGGTGTCAAGGCATGGTTGGTTAAGGTAAGTTCTCTTGTCTGCCAGGTTTGGTCCCCCTTTTCTTCTTTCTTTATCACTTGAAGTTTAAACAAGTAAAACTCAGATTCCTTTGTTATTGAAGTTTCATTTTTCACACTTTTGCCCCAAATACTTTTCCAAAGTATTTTCAGGGATATTTCTTGCCATTTGTAGATTCTTGAAGGGCTGTTTTGGCATTTTCTTCATAGTTAATGGTCTTGACTTGTATGATTGACTTTTTGGAGGACTAATATTGACAAGTCATGATTGTTGAGGGACCATTCTTTCTAATTCTTCAAAGTGGAGGGCCCTTTTTGTAAATGTGACAAAATAAGGACCAATCTTGTAATTATGAATAAACAAGGGTTTAAAGTTGTTGATCCCAAACTTAGATCGATTTAGCTTTATGTATACGAGATTAGATCAAGTTATACACGTAGAGAAACCTTTGTATATGTATATAATTATCTAAGTGTTATGCGGAATTAACACTTAAACAAGAACACACAAAGATGTAAACAAACTTTCACTTTGATTAATGATAACAAACTTGCTTACAATGAAAGTGTTTAACGTATGAAAACTTATATTGAACAATAACCTAAAGATCTTCTTTTATAGACATAAGAAGCCTTGTACAAGAGTCTACGTATCAACTATTCTAGGTAAAGAAAATTATAAAAAATAAAATGTTGAACTTATCCTTACTAGAAATAAACTAGAAACAATATGCGCGTAGACTAAATCTTTCCATCAGTGCTTGTCTTCAATGTATCACCGCTTGACTTCTTCTTGTCAACGCTTGATCTGTCAGCGTTTGTTTTCTTCCTATCAACGCTTGTTTTACTCTTGTCAGCTCTCAAGTGAACTGGCTATATTTTATTCCCAACAATCTTCACCTAAACTTGATATCTACTCTAGTAATCAAGTTTCTGAATAAACATTAAGAACTAGGAGGAATCTTATAAACTTGTTCATATTGGTAATAAATATGTCTGATCAAATCTTTGGCCACGTCACTTGAATAACCAATCTCCAGCTGTGTTGTCTTCATCTTCTCCAAGACTTCTTTGGACATGGAATGCTGAGCATCTACAAGAAGATACTCAGCAAACTTTGTAGAACTCAAGTAATATACACCAACAGCTGAATACAAATTCCATTGAAGACCACTGAGGTCATCTTTAAGATCCTTCCAAATTGCAGGATCTTCATCTCTTGGTCCACACATTCTCTTGAATGTTGACCACAGTATTATTGCATTGACTGAAGTAGGATCTTCAGTCTCATACTTGGCTTCTAACAACCTCCAAAGGTCTACCAAGTCTTCTCTATCAAAAATTGCAAACAAAGATATAAGAGTGGTAAAAGTGTGAACCTCTTTCCCATACCTGCCAATCTTCCAAAACCTACATTCATCTTCTTCATAGCTTATAATAGGGTTTCTGGAATCAAGAGGTAACACTTGTACCATATCTGAAGCTTCCAATGATGAGAGCTTGAGGCTCCTTCTTATAACAGCTTCAGTTGGATTCAACCTATCCATATCTTTGGGAAACTCAAGAGGGACTCCCTTCTTCAAAGGTATGGGAACAATCATTGCCTTCTTAAGCTCAACTCTTCTACAAGTTCTTCTTTCCTTTCATCAGAAAGAAGTCTTAGAGTGTTTTCTTCCTGCACTCTTGCCCAAATAGGATAAGCTTTGAACTCCAACTCTTCAAATGTCAATCCAATCAATTTCTTATAAGTCCGTCCTGTTCCATGACATCTGAGTAGCATGTAGTACAACTCCCTTCTATCCTTTTTAGCAATGAGAGAATATTGCTAGCTCTATGTTTCAGAATTACCTTGTAGTCCTTTTGTACTCTTAGAAGAATCTCCAAACCCCATATCTGGTCTGAAATAGTCAAATGTGGATTCTCCATACACCTATCTTCCCAAGCATGGTACATCTGAACAACTTTTGGCATGTCAAAATCTACCTGCAATTTTAACTCATTCAACTTCTCTCTTGCCAACTCATCACCATACTCAAGTCTTTCTGGCTGTTCTATTATCATTATACTTGAGTCTGAACTGGCTTCATCACTTCCTCCTTGTTCTTCTGAAGTGACAAAAAAAGGTGATTCACCCACCTTCTTTCTTTCTTGTTCCACAATTTGTGCAGCCAACCTTCTATCAAACTCAACATGTGCTGCATCCTTTGGAACATCTACTTGTACCATGATTCCCTTACCCTTATCTAATGGATCAATTATGGGTAAGGAAGATGGTAATACCTGTGAAGAAACTTCTTTGATGATGGATGATGACTGGAATACATCAACCTCATCTGCAGGTCTGTCGACGCTCAAATTTGCTTTGTTAGTGCCCAATTTACTCATGTCAGCGTTCAAATCTTGCTTGTCAACGCCCAAGTTACCTGTCTCAGCGCCTCTTGTAATTTCTTCCAACATGGCTGTAAAAGACAAGTTTAAGTTTGTAGGAGTAACTAGAGACGTATCAAAACCTGGTTGCTTCTTCAAACTAGTTAGGGCCTCAGCAATACCCAAAGATTCACCATCATGTGAGCCCTTATCACTCACATTAATCTACTCATCCTCCCCTTTGGAAGATTCCTCCATCCCACGCCTTGTGCTAGCATTCTCCAAAATAACAATCCTCTCCCTCAATTGCTTGAATTCAAGGCCTTTTGTACTGACAATTTGTACCAAGTCTGCATTTTGCTTTTGCAAGCTAATGGAGACAACCGTTAATTCCATTAATGTCATTGGTTCCAATCTGCCCTCCTCTAAAATGGGTATTTGACCTCCCAAGTTAGACTCATGGGGCATGGATGAGGTCTTAAAGATGGTAGGACTGTCTTGGCCAGCATCTAAACCAGAACCAATAGTCCCAGCCTCATCCATAGCACCGACCACACTTGTGGTGGTGGTTCTCTCTGCTACATGGCTAGGACCACTAGAGGAGAACACTCAAGTAGTCCGTTGGCGTTTTGGCAACCTATATTGTGTTGGGGTAGAAGATGATGTGGATTTGGTGGATGTGGGTTGGTAAAGGGGTGTTTGGGTCTGTGAAGGATTGGTGTCAACGTTTGGATTAGGCATGTCAATGCCAACATTTAATGTGTCAGCGTCAAAGGGTTCTTGGTCAATTTGCATGTGTTGTGGTGAAGGTAAAGGTTCAGGAATTGGGTCAAGTTACGGTTGTGGGTCTGGTTGGGGTTGTGCTGCGTCAATGACAACAATCATAGCTGGGGTGAGGGGTAAGTCATGATGAGGGGGTGAATTCATCTTTGTAAAAATAGCTTTCTTTTGCACAGGGATCTCATAAAAATCATCATGATACCTTGTGCAGTAATTTCGCACATCAAAAAGCATTTGTAAAAATCTGGGATAAGCTAAAGTCATTTTATTCCCTTTATTTTTACACATGCCCTCAAAAATCATTTTTGAATAATTAAACTTTTGCCTAGTAGCAATGCACACAATAGCACTAGCAATGGATCTATTGATCTCATTATGTGCAGTACACTTGGGACTCAAACATTGCAAGAGGACATGTATTAGGTACTTCCAGGCTGGGGGAAACTCATGTTTATGATATTTGTTTAAAGTTCCCTCATCAGGGAAAGGATAACCCAAAGCCCTTAGTCCTTGTTCTATTTCAAGAATGGGGAGGGTGGTTATACCATCTACATCATCAAGATGCAAAGCTTGGCGAACCAAAGCTTCAGTAACTACCCATGTGCGCCCATGAACAATAGATGATAATGTAGTCACTCTATTAACTGTTGAGGAACTAACATTGTTCCAAAACTGCTTAATATGTGTGACAGGAATGAGTAGAGTATGAGAAAGAGCATACCTAAGTGGGGATGCATTCAAATACGCCACCATCTGGGTGTATTGGGGAAACAGAGTATCATCAGCATCCAAATATGCTACCATGTTGTGTTGACTCCTGAATCCCAATTCCAAATCACTTGGTTTAAATTTTGGTGCCATTGTTGAAAGCTGTTTGAATGATTGATAAAGATGAAGTATAGGAGAAAATATTGTTAGACAAGAATGATAGGTACCCTGTTTAAAAATAGGAGCCAAATATATAGGAGAGAAATATGCATGTGATTGGTCAAAAATTAGGCAACTATTTTCAAAATACAATCATGAAAATATTGAAAAGAAATAAGTTTATCTCATACATTAATTGAAAGTTATCTGCTCCCAAAATTACGGCCCAAAAATTTGTCAAAAAGTAACAACTGGGTAGGTCCCAATGAGTGTCAACGGTAAAAAATAACCCATCAACGCCCAACGGCTATATTCTTGTCAACGTTTGCCATAGCCATGTCAGCATCTAAATTGGTCACAACAACGCTTGGAAAAATACTTGTTAGCGTCCAAAAATAAAAATATTAAAAATGAAAAAGGATCTTAACAAAGTAATTTATCCTAGAGAAGATAACCTATAAGTTGATAATTATTATAGGGCGGCAAGCACTGTCCAGTTATGCACACTTGCTTATGCAAGATAGACATAACAGTCCTCTAGTGTCCCTTGCTAACCAAAACTCTTAACAACTAAGTTATCTCATAAAATTCTTTGTTACTCCCATGTAAAACCCATGATAAAATCATTCCCAAGTCTCCCAACAGACCACAACCAATTCTAGGCCAAAAATGTCTTGGCAGCATGCATAGTATATCAACTTTGCATGCTACAGTTCCTCATGATTTAGTAAAACTAACTCATACTCACCTGTGGACACAATCTAGAATTGTGATAAGAGTATCATAAGGATACCCAAAATTCCTAAAGGTTGCTAAAACTTCCCCTTAAACTGTGATACATATGTTGCCAAAAATATGCATGAACATAAAAATTTATGTCAAGATAGGAATAGAAAAATTCCAACCATCATCCATAAATAAAAACATGCTCAAATGATTCTCCAAGGATCCATAAGCAACTTTGTATCCAATGGTATACTGCTAACACCACCTGCACATTCAGATTAAAATCCACAAAACTAACATTGTTGCTGACAACGTCCCGATAACACTTGTCAGCGTTAAGGAAACCTTTGTCAGCGTTAGACAAATATATTGTTGACAACGTCACAATAACACTTATCAGCGTTAAGGCAACCTTTGTCAGTGTTAGAAAAATATAGTGGAAAATCTGAATCCTCAAAAAGACCAATAACAATGCATTATCCTGTACATATTTTTACAAAAGACCCCAAAACACATATTATGTGAGATTGATCATTCCAATACTTGTTACCAAGTATTGAAATCTTCTAGCATCAAAAGGTTTAGTTAGTAAATCTGACACATTTTCTTCTGTGTCAACCCTATCTGGGTGTATTAAACCCTTTTCAAAACAATCCCTTATAAAATGGTGTCTAATTTCTATGTGTTTTGTTTTAGAATGATGTACAGGATTCTTAATAGTGCATAAAGTGCTGTTATTGTCAACAAATATCTTGGTATGCATGAAATTATACCCATAATCCAACAGCTGGTTCTGAATCCATAAAACTTGTCCACAACAAGCAGCTGCAGCAACGTACTCTGCTTCAGTTATAGAATTAGCCACCACTGTTTGTTTCTTGCATTGTCAAGATATCAACCTGCTCCCAAGAAACTGACATCCACCAGTTGTGGATTTTCTATCAAACTTATCACCTCTATAGTCACTGTCTGAATATGCAATAAGCTCCAATGGTGAATCTTTTGGGTACCACAAGCCAAGACTAGGATAACATCTTAGGTACCTAAAGATTCTCTTGACAGCATAAAGGTGACATTCTTTGGGAGTCACTTGATGACGAGCACATGCACACACAACAAACATGATGTCAGGTCTGGAGGTTGTGAGATAAATCAATGAACCAATCATTGATCTATATTGCCTGACATCCACATCTTTTCCATCTCTAATCTTTCCCCAAGGGTGTTTTCTATCCATAGGAGTAGTAGCCCTCTTTTCATGTGGAGAAAAGCCAAACTTCTTCAAGATCTCTGCTACATACTTATCCTGGGAGATGAAGATACTATCTTCTTTCTACTGAACTTGTAACCCTAGAAAGAAGTTCATCTCCCCCATTGCACTCATCTTGAATTTGTCTGTCATAAGCTTGGAGAAATCTTCACTCATCTTTGGATTAGTGGATCCAAAGATGATATCATCAACATAGACCTGAACAAGTAGAACATCCTTACCAGCCTTCTTAGTAAACAATGTCTGGTCTATGGTGCCCCTCTTGAATCCATTTTCTACCAAATAAGTGGACAATGTACCATACCATGCTCTTGGGGCTTGATGAAGTCCATACATAGCCTTCTTGACTCTATACACCTTGTCTGGATTCTCTGGATCTTCAAAACCAGGAGGCTGCATCACATACACCTCCTCAACAATTGTGCCATAGAGGAAGGCACTCTTCACATCCATTTGATAGACAGTGAAGCCCATGCAGGAAGCATAGGCTAGAAATATTCTTATAGCTTCAATTCTTGCAACTGGTGTAAAGACCTCCTCATAGTCTATCCCTTCCTCTTGTGTATATCCCTGAGCCACTAAACGTGCCTTGTTTCTGACCACAATGCCTCTTTCATCTCTCTTGTTTCTTAGAACCCATCTTATCCCTATAGGTCTAACATATCTGGGACAATCAACCAGCTCCCAAACATCCTGAATTGCAAATTGGTGAAGCTCATCCTGCATTGCTTCCACCCAACTTGGTTCTTTGAGAGCATCAAAGATCTTCTTGGGTTCCTGTTGTGACAGAAAACAGGGAAACAAACATGCTTGCACAAGAGGGGTATCAACCTTCTTGTGAATATTGGCAATAAATCCACCAAGACTTTGATGAGATCTTCTAGTCTGAACAGGAGTCATGATATCACCAATGATTTGAGAAGTAGGGTGATTCTTCATAGTGGAAGTAAGAACTCCTCCTTCAAAAAGTCTGGTGTCTTCAATCTCATTATCCATGTTACCAATATCTTCATCAGACTCTCTTTCATCAATATTAGGATGAACCTCTTCATATAAATTGGAAGGTTCACCTTGTTCAAAATTAGAAGAGAAAAGATGCTCAAAAGTGTTGTCAACGCCTGAACCTTGGTTGTCAGCGTTTGGGTTATCAACGCTTGAAATGGTGTTGTCAACGTTTGAGCCATCAACGTCTGAATTTGTCCTATCAGCGCTAGATTTGCCTTTGTCAGCACTTGAAGAACCATGTATGTTGTTAACTGGTGGTACTTGGGGACCACCATTATCCTTTCCAGCAGCAGCAACAGCAGCAAAAGCATCTGTTCATATGGGAATTGTGACATACTCTTGTATGGGAGATGACTTTTCTACTGGTGATCCAACCTCTTCATTAACCTGTGTACCTGAAACATCAACAACATGTTCTTCCACAACATTTGAAGTTACCTTCATAATGTCTGGATTAGTGACAGGCATAGAATTTAAAGTCCTAGATAAAGGTTCTAAGTCAAACAACCAATTTGGACCACTTTCAGGATCACTAGGTTTACTCTCTAAAAACCTAACATATACTCTTTCAAGTATACGTTTTTCCTTTATAAGGTAAACCCTATATCCCTTGCTTTGCACTGAATAACCCATGAAATAGCCTTCATCACCTTTTGCATTAATTTACCTAAGGCATCACTAGTATCCAGTACAACTACATGACAACCAAAAGGATTAAGAAAACCAATATTAGGTTTCCTTCCCCAAAGTAATTCATAAGGTGTTTTGTTCTGTATCTTGTTGACCAATGCTCTATTCTAAACATAGCATGCTATATTCACAGCCTCAGCCCAAAAAGCTATGGGAAAGTGAGCATCAGCCAACATAGTTCTGGCTGCTTCAATTAGGGTTCTATTCTTTCTCTCAGCAACCCTATTTTGCTGTAGGGTTCTGGCAACACTAAACTGCCTAGTAATCCCCTTCTTGGCACAAAACTCATCTAAAATCTTGTTTCTTAACTCACCACCATTGTCACTTCTAAGCATTTTAACTTCATTACCTGTTTTCTTTTCTATCTGAGTAATAAAGTCAATTAAAGTGTCAGCAGTGTCACTTTTCATAGCTAAAAAGAAAGTCCAAGTAAACCTAGAAAAGTCATCTGTGATGACAAAGCAGTATGATTTACCATTCAAACTCTCTATATTAGTTGGACCAAATAGATCCATATGCAGCAAGTGAAGTGGTCTAGTACTAGAGTGCACCTATTTAGACTTAAATGAGACCTTGTGCTGCTTGCCTTTAAGACATGCAATACAAGAGTGGTCATTGTGGAAAGCCTTTTCAGGCAAACCATCAACCAAGCCAAGTCTCACAAGCCTGTTTATATTCTTAAAGTTTATGTGCCCTAGTCTCTTGTGTCATAGATTACTCTCATCTACTGAAGCTTTAGCATAAAAACATGACATATTATTATTCATCTTAATTCCATTAAGATTCACATTATAGATGTCTTTATGTCTAGGTGTTCTATGGTCAATATATTTCTCATCTGGGATTTTATAATCCTTTCTTAACACCAAGCATTCAGTATCAGTAAACAGAACTTTATTTTTGTTATCACAAACTTGTGATACACTAAAAAGATTGTAATCAAGTTCCTTTACCAGAAATACGTTCTCAAAACGCAAGTTCTTGGTGAGAAGTGTTCCTTTTCCTGTGATAGTTCCATATCCGCCTCCAAAGTAAACCTTATCACCATCCTTAATGGGAGTGAAGTTAGTTAAGTAATCTTCCTTCCCTGTCATGTGCCTGGAGCATCCACTGTCCCAATATCCATAATCATTGACCTGTTTTTGAATGCCCTGCACATATAGAAAACAAGTTAGTTTCCTTTGGGAACCCAAGCCTTAGTAGACTTGGATTCATCTGGTTGTTCAACAAGAACAGACTTAGTTCTCATAACAACCCCTTGTTCATCCCTCTTTGGATGAAATACCCAGTTAACCCCAATAGGTTTTGTAATGACATTAAATCTGTTGTAGGTCATAGAAATCCCATTATCATTAGGGTTTTGATCTTGATTAGTTCTCCATGTCAAGCTTGAGAAAGCTTTAGAACCCTTACCCTGTGGTTGCAAATATTTAGGTCTGGTCACGTTTCTGTCAGCGTTGGATTTGGTCTTGTCAACGCTGAAATTACCCTTGTCAGCGTTGAACCTAGGGTTTGCTACAGAAACCCATTGCCTATTAGACCAAGTATTGGTCTTTTGAAATGGTCTTTGTCCATGATTGTTAGACCCTCTAGTAAAGAAAGGGGCTGGTCTAACAACTTGTGGACTTTGCTCCACACAAGTTTTGGGTCTGACAACGTTTGACTTTTTAACAGCGTTGACCTTGGAAGCGTTGACACACTTATATGCTAAATGTGAAAAGCTACCACAAGTGTAACAGGATTTTCTAGACACAACCCTAGGTCTAGAAGAAAAGAAGCTTGTCCCATCATTACTAACTTGGCTTTTAGGTGACCTAGTATTCCTATACATTTCTGCATACTTGATGCTAGGTTTTCTAACAGTATTTGAGCCAAGGTCAACAGTCTTACCAGTGATTGGGTTTGTTAACTTAATAGGGGTTGAGTCTTTAGGACTTTCACACAACAAGCCACCCTTAACAAACAAGGTAGGGTTGGCTTTCTTCCATTCATTCAGGTCAGTCAACTTTTGCCTATACTCTTCAACTGGGGTAATGACTCTTGGTGGAGGAATAAATTCCTCCTCTTGGAGTTCTAGTAGACCAGTCCAAGATAGGTCCTTTCTTTGGACACCATAGAAGTCCCCAACTGGTGGTGGAACCACATTATAGTCTTTCATCCCAATCCCAGTCATGTCCTTAGGATCCCTTTGTTTATTAACACATTCTCCTAGGTTTTGTGTGGCCTTATCAAATCTCTGAATTTTAAGGCCAACATTATCCTTATTCTTAATGGCCTCATCTAACTTAGCATGTATATCAGCATTGACCCTTTCCATGATGTTTCTAATATCATTACTAGCATCTAAATCATGTTTTAAGATATTTATTTTATCTTTTAAGTCAAATTCCATTTTCTTGTACTCAAGAGACTGTCTTCTCAGTTTGAGTGAGAGCAATTTGATAATTAGAAAGTTTGCATCTCTCAGTACTCACATCATCTAACAATCTTAACACCTCTTTGTTAAGTTTTTTAGTATTTAACCTACAACCCTTACTACAAAAAGCATCATCGTATACCTCATTATCTGATGAAGAGGAGGAGTGTGCCATGAGAGCATATTGAACATGCTCTTCTTCTTCTATCTCAGCAACCAAAGATTTATCCTCTTCCCCATCCTTAGCCAAATAGCTCCAATCCCATCCCATACCATCAACTTCTTGCACTGCAACCATGGCCTTAGGATCCTGAGCCTTAACAATTTGGCTTGAGGGTTTGCCAGCATCAGATCTTCTAGGAGATCTGCATTCCCTCATGAAGTGCCCCATACGATGACAATTGTAGCATTCAACCTTGGATTTGTCAAATCCAGCTGTGTCCTTTGCATTAAAGGTCATCTTCTTCTTAAACCTTTTATTCCACCTATTTGCTCTTATACTAGCAAAAGCCATGTTCCACTTAATATCCATCTCCTCCAAGTGCTCATCACTTATTTGCTCAAGGTCCTCATATGTAATCATTGAACCATTGGGCAAAGAAGCAATGTAAGCACATACAGTATCCAGATCCAAACCAGCAGGTTTAACTCTTGGTGAGTCACTTTTGTATGTGTCAGCGTCTGAATATGAGGCGTTGACAGGACATGTTCTAGCATTGACACATGTTGATCCAGTAACTGGATGCATGTAAGAGTCCTTCTGATTAAATTGACCTTCACTATGTGAGAAGAAGGCCATGTTATTATTGGTAGACTTACTTCCATGCTCCAAAAGAGTTTCATTCTCCAACAGCCTTAGTTTGTTGTAGATATCATCAAAAGTAGAACTTTTGTGAGTGTTATTGGCAAGTATAGATCTTGCCTCAATCTTCCACGCATCACCAAGACTTTTAAGAAAAGTGGCATTAA
The DNA here is from genome assembly GCA_025667525.1 of Glebionis coronaria. Classification (NCBI taxonomy): domain Eukaryota; kingdom Viridiplantae; phylum Streptophyta; class Magnoliopsida; order Asterales; family Asteraceae; genus Glebionis; species Glebionis coronaria. The sequence goes on from CM046880.1 coordinate 191,667,162, forward strand.
TGTCAACATCACCAAGTTGTGTCCCCATGAAGGACAGCTTGCTTGTAATGTCAAGCAGTCTGCTTCTCATACTGCTAAGCTTCTCATTAGGTTGAGCCTTGAAAACAACATACTCATGCATGAGTTGCTTCTTCTTCTCTTCCCTAGTATCATCATTGCCACCATATGCAACTTAAAGAGCTGCCCAAAGGTCATTTGTAGAATCATAACCTCTGTATTTATGCTGGTTCTCTTGTCCTAAAGAGAGTTTCAGAATATTTAGGGTTTTCATATCAACCTTTCTCTTTTCTATGTCTTCAGCAGACACAGCTCTACCATCACCTGGTTTTTCTTTCTTATATGCTTCTAGACATCCAGCAACATCAGTTCTTGTAGCAATGGCAGCAGCAACCTTTTCAGCTCTATTGAATGTGTTTCCATATTCAATTATCTCCCAGAGAGTGTAGTCATAGATCCCTAGATATTGCTCAAAGTTGAATTTCCACAACTCGAAGTTGGTTGCATTAAGAATGGGAATCTTGATGTTCGGTAAAGGTGAGGAGGAGGAGGTTACTTCTGGATTTGACATGATGTTTTTAGGGTTTTGTGAAAATTAGGGTTTTGGTGATTTTAGGGTTCTTGTGTTCTTTAAGATCAAAAGTTTCTCAACAAGCTCTAATACCACTTGTTGATCCCAAACTTAGATCGATTTAGCTTTATGTATACAAGATTAGATCAAGTTATACACGTAGAGAAACCTTTGTATATGTATATAATAATCTAAGTGTTATGCGGAATTAACACTTAAACAAGAACACACAAAGATGTAAACAAACTTTCACTTTGATTGATGATAACAAACTTGCTTACAATGAAAGTGTTTAACGTATGAAAACTTATATTGAACAATAACCTAAAGATCTTCTTTTATAGACATAAGAAGCCTTGTACAAGAGTCTACGTACCAACTATTCTAGGTAAAGATAATTATAGAAAATACAATGTTGAACTTATCCTTACTAGAAACAAACTAGAAACAATATACGCGTAGACTAAATCTTTCCATCAGTGCTTGTCTTCAATGTATCAACGCTTGACTTCTTCTTGTCAACGCTTGATCTGTCAGCGTTTGTTTTCTTCCTATCAACGCTTGTTTTACCCTTGTCAGCGCTCAAGTGAACTGGCAATATTTTATTCCCAACAAAAGTGTTAATTCTTCAATATTGGAGGACCCTTCTTGCATAATCTTAAATTCTTCAAGGGTTTTCTTGGAAAATCTTCATTAGGGCTTGGTTCATTGTGCGGCTTCGTTTCCCGTGTTCGTTTTTGCATGTTTCTTGTGATCTTTTGTCATTTTCTCAATATCAGTACCTAAAATACACAAGTAACAAACATAAGCATATATTTGGTATTTTTTATGATATTTAATGCATTTAAAGCCCGTTTTGGACGATGAGACTATGTTTAAAAGCAGTCTCATCACTCCCCCATACTAAACCATTGACGTGCCCTCGCGCAATGCTAGATTAAAGTATCGTAGCACCTCCAAAATTCATTTTTATTTACTTTTATTGAATGATAAACTAGCTACACTACTACTATTACATCTACTTGCGTTTTAGACATAATGTATGATTTTCATCGCAAAATGGGACGTTTAGGTTCATAGAACAAGAACACGTGAATGCTTCGTTAGAAATAATTTCATCGTCCTCAATTTTCACCCCAATTCCATGCTAAGCGTGCAACGAGATCATTGTCATTATAAGTTAGTAATGCTAACACTACTCATATGCCCTAATCACGTACTTATCCTCCCATTTTCCTAAGTTGTATCTCTTATATTTTATTTTATCTTAAATGTTTCACCAGGATACATTGTTAGACTTATGAGATAATTGAGATTTAGGTCTAAAAATAGAGTCCTAACGGTGTAACCAAGACCATCGAATTAATAACCCCTCCTAATAGACAACGATGTCAAAAAATTAAGTCAACAAGAAGGATCGATAAACACGGTTTTATAACGGTTTTGAACATGAGACTTATTACCAAGACTTCTATACGCCCCTAACGGAAGGGCCTTATTGTCATAGGTTTACCTCCATCTTTTATTCAACTTCGCCATGAAGCTTTTATTATGACTTCGATCTTGCCTTGCCTTTTATTATCCTCCTCATCGGTGGTTTTATTATGGCCAAAGATGTATATCCTCACGCTAAGGCGAATTTTGGATCTTTAAAGCTTCAAAGATTAAGGCTTGATTCACTTTCAATTTTGCATAGATTTTTCGGCCTTGTGAGCTTCAAATTGTTTGCTTGATTTAGGTGAGCACTTGAATCTTATTATTGGGTGAAGCTTTTGATTATTCGGGTTGCCAATACTTCAAAACCGTGACGTTGGCGATACCTTAATGTCTTCCCAATTTAATTACATGGAAGCTACTAGAAAAGACTAGAAACCAACAATCAAGACTAAACCGCTGAATCAATATTTATTAAGCAAAAAATATTTACAAGCGAAGGGAGAATAAGCAAACAACGAGAACACATGAGTTTTTGAAAGAATACGAGTACTCTACGTTTAGCATAGTAACTTATAATTAACTCTATCATTTCTCGTCCTCATTTAAGAGACTTAGCCTAATATAAAATTAAGGAATCGAAGCTAAGTGCTCAACTGGCACGGTCGAGTCCAAAATTACTCTTATTCTCGCCATCAGAAAATCTACATTCGTGTCTTCAAACACTTATAAAACATGAGAAAATTTTTAAAATTTGGCCATTTTTAGCCTTATTTTGCAACAAAACGAATAAGCAAAAAAATAAACTTTGAAAAGCGTGAAGGTTTGGCTAGGTAAGTATCTATTCACCCCCCATACTAAAGTTAAACATTGTCCTCAATGTTTCAAGTCTAAGGGTTGGAAACCCCCATACTAGAGACGTAGTCGAATGCTTAATCTAGCATGGAAAGGGTGTAACCGTTAAATTTAAATCCGTTTATAAGTGTGCTAAAAACCTAAGGTTAGAACATCAAAGGATATATCATGGATATTGAGAAAGTCTTCAAAGCAAACGATCGAGTGCTCCCATAAAATGAACACGAGAGGCTCCAATTGTGAAGATAATGATCATCTAAAATCCACAGTTCACAAAAACCCACGGAACAAAGGTTGGTAGGGCACAAATCCCCACACGTTACTACATTATAAAGCGATACTATGTACATAGGATAAGCATGGGACTCCCCCACGAGGCACCTCGTTTTTGATTTCCGAGTCATGAGCTCGACTCGATCCCCTCAATACTAATTATCATTGGGGAAGGTGATTTGGTCGAGGTAATTCAAGGATGGAACTTCCCCGCCAAAGTAGTGCTTCAACCTATGTCCATTCACCTTGAAATTGGGGCCATCGTTTTGAGCTAGCTCGATGGTCCCATATGGAAAAACATGAGTCACGGTGAATGGACCGGACCAACGGGATTTCAACTTACCGGAAAATATTTTCAAACGAGAGTTAAAAAGCAACACTTGATGCCCAATGTTAAAAACCCGGTTTTTAATTTTTGAATCATGAAACTTTTTAGTTTTTTCTTTATAAATCAATGAATTTTCATAATCAATATCTCTTAATTCATCTAATTCATTTAATTGCATTTTCTGGTGTTTTCCTACGGTCTCCATATCATCATTACAATGCTTAAGGGCCCAATAAGCTTTGTGTTCAAGTTCAATTGGCAAGTGACAATTCTTCCCATACACAAGCTTATAAGGAGTGCACCCGATGGGTGTCTTATGAGCGGTCCTAAAGGCCCATAAATCATCGTCCAACTTATCCGACCAAGATTGTCGATTTTCTCGAATAGATCTCTCCAAGATCCTTTTCAAAGCTCGGTTTGAAACCTGGACTTACCCACTCGTTTGTGGGTGATAAGCCGTAGAAAGACGATGTGTAACCCCATATTTCCTTAAGACCCTTTGATATGAGCAAAAACTCATATCAATTTATCAACAAATCACCCTAAAACACAAGAGAAATACCTAAACTTTGTGCTATAAAGCGTAATTATGTGGTATGTTTTGTGTTTGTGTGCAAATAGGTAAGAAGGATGCAATTTCAGCTAATAAAGGAAAAATCAAGCTTAATTGGATGAAAAAGACAAAGAAGGATCAACAGTGACAAGACTTTGAAGACAAAGGACCTATCTTGATAATCTGCCAAAGATGAAGGACCAAAAGTGTAAATTTGTCAAAGTCAAGATCAAAGTAAAATATGGTCAACTCTCAAGTCAACCAAGTCAAAGGGCTTAAATGTTTAAAAGTGCAAGTTGAAGGACTGAAATTGTCAAAGAAATGAAGATTATAGCTCAAATCACAAAACTGCCAAGTACAAGGGCCATTTATGCCATTTTTGGAAAGTCATATTGTGCTTGATCCATGTTTAAGGGCATCAACCAGTGGGAAGCAAGGAATAAATAAACATGGATTGCCACATCAGTGACACCTGGCCACTAGCGCCGCCAACAATTAAATACAAGATCCCAACAGTGTCCTCCACTACTTCAGTTCTCCACCAATAGAAACACGCCATGCAATAATCCTTTTATCCACTTTGGATAGCAATCCGTGTGCTTCTCTCTTAACCAATAAGGACCTGGCACGTGTCATCTTCTTCAACAAAATTTGCCAGGAACGGGTTTGAGCCAGGATGCGTTTCAGAAGATGATATAAACATGAAAAGTGATCGTTTTTGAGAGAGGAATACAACCATACAACTCAATTAACATGACAACATCTCAATCAAAAATCCCCAAAAGTGTTCTTCACCTGCAAATTCAATTGAGCAGAATTGTCCACGTGGAAGATTTTGATTGGTTCTGACACGTCACAATCCCCAACTACTTCACATCTGCATTCTATAAATACCCTAGATTAGCCTTCATTTCTTGTAATGTAGAAAAGTGTGAAAACACACACACTTTTAGTTTTCTCTCATCTCTGTGAGTTTTTAGCTTAACAACTCAAGAGTCTGACAAACTCTTGAGTCTGTTATTAGTTGTAACAAATTTACCAGCCTTGTAACTACCTTTCCAATTCAATCAATAAAAATTCACTTTCATTTCCCTTCATTACTGTTCATACCCTGCATAGTGTTACTCTGTTGCTGTTATTAGCTAGTTATGATCACCATTAGATCATGATTAGCTGATTAAGAAGACTTGTAGCTGTTGATCCTGTTCAGTTCATTCTAGTCCAAGTTCTAGTTGATTTTGAAGCTTTCCAGTTCATTAATTGAGATATGGTGAAGATAGCTTATGATTAGTAGATGTTTGGTGAATTCTAGTGGTAAGGTGGTGGTTAGCACTAGCTTAGAAATCACAGCGCTTCTCTACTACCCAATGGAGGCCTAAGCTAGAAGGTTTCACATTCTGAGTTTTAGTTCCACTGAATTGTTGTTTGCATCCTTAATACCTAGTTAATCCTAGTTTGAATGTATGATAAAAGGTGTTTAGCTGGTAATTGATCTGATCTTAGTGTTATAGTAGCTTAAGTGTAGCTTAATACTTGCTTATCAGTCTTAAACTTGTCCTGTTTTCAGCATTAATCAGTCATATTAGCTTATTAGATCATTTTGAGTTCTTGTTGGTTTAACTGTTTGTAATTAGTTCATTTACACTTCATTTTTGTTATAAAACTTAGTTTGATATTGCTTTTCACTCAGCTTAGCCAATTACTTAAAATCTCTTCATAAAAGTGTGTTATAGATCAAAAAAGTGGTGTTTGGGATTAGCTTACAAGTGTTTTTCAAGTGTTAGATTTTGGCAAATTTTGGTTCATTTCAAATCATCTAGTCAGAACTAATCAAGTTCAGTCATTTTCTAGTCAAGGATTTAGTCAAAAAGGCAATTGGTAGTTGAAAAAGGTTTGGGTCAGTTTTTGTTAAGTAAGTTTTCAGAAAGTTCATGATTTCAATTGCTTAGCAATTCTTTGTTTCTTGATGAAATCCTTTCAAACCAGCTTTTAATCATCACTCAATATATGAAGTTTTAGTGTGTAGAAGGAAATTGTACAGTATCTAGTTTTGAGTGAGTAATAAGCACTTTAATAAGCATAAGAGCAATTGCAATTCCCTGTGATAAAACATGGACTGATTTCTCATATCTCAATTTCCATTTCAGAAACTTGTTGATTTTCTTTCACATTTCCATTCAAAAAGTGTTCCTGAGTAGGTTTTGTGAATTCGAGCTTTTTGTAAAATCTGGTCAACAAAAGTCAACATAAGCTCATTTTAGCTTATTTTCAAATTTAGAGTTTATTACTGGACCATTTTCCTTGTAACTAGATTTCCCATTCTTCTTTTGAGTTGTTTAACAAGTTTCTTTAATAAAATCAAGTAGTGCATGTTTAGCTTATCAGTTAGCTTATTTTGAGATTATTTGGATTTGCTCATAAGAGTTCTAGCCAGTTTAGCTTAATTCCTATGACAGGTCTAGCTAAATTTTGATTTTAAATCTTTTGGAAGTGGTTTGAGCTTATTTGGTCATGAAACGAGCTCAAACGAGCTTATTTCACTCCTTAACCCGTTTTTGGTTAAAAACTCTTGAAAATTGCACTTTGGTCCTTTTGGTATTAAGCAGTTTCTAAATCAGGATAATCTTCCAACTTATTAGGTTTTGCAAAGGTTTAATCCTTGTATTTTCAAGTTTGTTCAAAAGTGGTTATTCAGTTTTCAAATTAGTTAAAATTAGTTACTTTGTTTGATAAATTTTAATTTTTAGTCCATTTAGCTTACTGATTTTACACATATAGTCCCTAGATTTTGAACTTTGTATTTTTAGCATTTATAATTCATTGAATTTACATTTTCAGTCCTTATAGTTAGTAGAATTTACATTTTATAATTTTACTTGAATAAAAACTTGGTTTGTGCACTATGTTTTACGTATAAGTAGACTATATTTTTCATTTTAGCAAGGCTTTGTTTGAATTAGCTATAGAATATCCAAATACCTTAACAACCAAGAACAATTAAAGACTTTAGATTTTTAGGACTTTCAATTTGTCAAGAATCGAGAAACGAACTTCAATATACACAATTTCAAATGGCGCCGCTGCCAGTTCTTTGACTTTATGAGAGACTATCGATTGACGGTTTTCATTGGCTTTTTGGATCCGTTCACCTAGTGAACGTTATTTTTACGTATCATAAATCAAAAACTAATAAAAAAATCAAAATTATAAAAATATATAAAAACTAAAAAATTAAAAAAAAACAATTCTTTTCCTAAAGAATTGACCAAACAAATTAAAAAATCCAAAAAGCAATCTTTTTCCTAAGAGATTGCACCCAAAATTATATATTATTGGATTCTCTCGGTTTTTATGTACATATAGTATTTTCTCTTAAAAACTCATAAATTCAAAAATATTTTCCATATATTATTATAAGTAAATACGTATACGTATAAGAACAACCAATTCACATATTCTCCATAAGTATTGCCAAGGCAATACACCGTGTTGAGGGCGTTCCGATCTTTGACACGTGTATCGATCAAACAAAATAAAGCAAGAATAGATAAATACTTCCAATAAGCAACAATTCGAAGAATACAAACAATTAAGTGAATAGAAAGGCGATGTGCTATAAAATGCCATCTAAGGGTCAATATGTACTTAAGTGCTTCGCGCCACCTAACCCCCCGTTCACTTGTGAGTATTCTAATAAAGAAAGCTTCATTGGGGGTCTTGCACCCAAGTAGTACATACGTATATTATTATTTTCTTATGGATATTTCATATTGAAACTCGAAGAGGATAATCCTTTTCTCTTCAAAGTCACACGAGAGCTTCTCTCTCATTCCTCGTATTGAGTTGCATGCTCACTCGCGGGCGTGCACAAATACCGATTGGTGTACAACCCCTTCCTCCTAAAAGGAAGAAAAAGAGAAAGATTAGAAACACCACCGTCCATCAAGCCGATCACGAGAATCATGCTTTGATTCATCCACAACATGAAGCCATGGCTAGAGTTGATACTCGTTCTTTGATGGAACGTTTGCAATCCAATGTTCACAGATATGCCGATGCTATCAAGATTCCCGATATTCCCGCAAATTCATTTGAGCTAAAAACGGCTATGATTAACTTGGTTTCAAACACACCTTTCTATGTAAACAAGAATGATAATCCTCATGAGTTCCTCATGATGCCATTAAGTTGATATTGGTGCAATTTTCACTAGAGGGATCCGCTAAGCATTGGTTAGACACACAACCACCCGATAGTATCACCACATGGGATGGTTTCACCACTAAGTTTTTGAACAAGTTCTTTCCCCCATCTAAGACCACGGCTTTGAGGAACTTAATTATAGGCTTTCAACAAAAACCTAGCCAAACCTTTAGTGATGCTTGGGAGGAGTTTAGAGAGTTATTGAGGAGATGCCCTAACCATGGATTGGATGAAGTTCACCAAATCAATACTTTCTATAATGGCCTTAAACCTCATCACCAAGACTCACTCAATGCTTCCGCGGGAGGGAATATTCTTCTTAAATCCATTCAAGAGGCTTGGGATATTATTGAGACCAAAGCAATGGTTCAAACCAACACACAATTTGATGAAAGAGTCCATGTCATTCAAGAAGGAAGTTCTAAACCATTGGAGACTCAACTCATTTCATGCATGCAAGCATTTACTCAAGCTCAAAAGGAAAGTCAAACATTCATGCAAAATTCTCAAAAGATGCAAGAATAAATGATGAATGACTTGATGAAGCTTTTTATGGGAAATCATTCCACAAATGATGTTCATGCCATTACTCTTTCTTGTGTGACTTGTGGAGGTCCTCATTCCTATGAACAATGTGATAAGGTGCAGGGTTATCAAGGGGAATGTTATGCTTACCAAGAGGAACATCGTGAACACTTCAAGCCAAATATCAATCCCAATAACCTTTCTTACAAGTCCCAAAATTACCTTACTCCACCGGGATTCCCACTCCAACCACCCACCCAACTTCAACAAAATCCTCCTCAAGTGTTACAAAGGAATCAAGGTCAAAGACCACCTTACCAAGGGAATACCTATAGACCACCAAATACCTTTAACAATCAAGGGAATACCTTTCAAGGTAACAATCAAGGGTTTTACAATCAACCTCCACCTTTCCAACCCCAAGGTTTTCAAGGAAATATGCCACAAGATTGTAACACAATTGAGCTTCTTCACAAAATGAATCAAGAGAATGAAAGGAGGTTCCAAGATAATGAGAAAAGAATGAGAGAAATGCATGAAGCTAATGAGAGAAGAATGAGAGAAATGCATGAAGAATCAAATAAGAAGTTTATGATGCTTTATAATCAAAGACCACAAGGGGCTTTACCTTCTAACACACAAACAAATCCAAGAGCAAATGTCAATGCTATTAAAACAAGAAGTGGAAAGACAACAAAGGATCCTTCACCTCCTAAGCCTTCTCTTGTTACACCTACTTTTGTTCCTACATATGACAAGCCTTCTACATCCACTTCACAACCTCTAAATGCTCCTATTCAATCAAACACACCTCATCATCCTACACCTACTACTCCTTTACCTTCCACACCTCACCATGAAGAACTCAATAAGGAAAATCCTTCATCAACCACTCAACCACAACCAAAACCAAGTCTTCCTTATCCATCAAGATTGAGAAAAGAAAAGCTTAAGAATAAGGATGATATCCAAGTTTCAAACTTTTTGAGGATGTTCAAGCAACTTAACATCAATATCTCCTTTACGGAAGCTTTAGCCAATATGCCTAAGTTTGCTAAGATGATTAAGGACTTACTTTCTAACAAGGAGAGATTTGTGGATTTGCCTAATGCTTCCTTGAATGAAAATTGCTTCGCGGTTTTGCTTAAGAAGTTGCCTACTAAGCTTGGAGATCCGGGGAGGTTTTTGATTCCGTGCAATTTCCCGGGGGTGGAAAATTGTATGGCTTTAGCGGATTTAGGAGCGAACATAAACCTCATGCCTTTATCGGTTTGGAAAAAACTCTCTCTTTCCGAGCTCACTACTACTAAGATGACTCTTGAGTTGGCCAACCGTACTATAGCATATCCGGTGGGAATTGCGGTGGATATTTTTGTTGGGGTTGATAGATTTACTTTTCCCGAGGATTTTGTGGTGGTTGATTATGATATGGATCCTAGAGTACCTTTGATTGTTGGTAGGCCATTTTTTAGAACGGGTCGAACTCTAATAGATGTGGCGGAAGTTGAACTTACAATGCGGGTAGGAGATGAGAGAGTTGTGTTTAATAAGGGAAAGTTGTCTAAGAAGTCTAATGAGCCCGAAGGGGTAAAACATATTGATGTTGTGAATGAGGAGGAAACTCATGATGATATCCTTGATGAAGTATGTGATGAATATTTTTATGACACTTGCTCAAGTAGAGATTATAACTTACCTCATGTTGAGACCATTGCTTCCATTAATTCATCCTTGGATTTTCATGAATCTCAAGAGCTTAATTTTGGTGATTTTGTAATCTATTCCAATCCTCTCTTTGAAACCTCATATGACAATCCACATTTCCACAATGATAACCATATTCATGAGGACTTTAGTGATGGAGAATCTCTTCTTTGTGATACACCAACATATGATGATTATAGTGATGATGAGTTTTCTACTTGTGACTCTCCATTTGTTGATGATCATACTTCCTTTGGTTTTAAAGAATCACCCATTTTTGATAGCCTAATTTATGATGTTTATGGTGAGGAGGCGGATTCTATAATGGATGAGAGTGATGAGTTTTTAGCGGAGGATATATCTTTTGAGTACACTCTTGGTTATCTTGATGAGGAGGGGGACATCCTATATCTAGAATCTCTTTTGCATGAAGATCCTTTACCTATTTCCTTGTCCACTTCAACCCTTTCAAGTGATAAATGAAAACACGTCATGATGGTTCCTTCCAATAGTTTGTTGTTACCCATGCCTCCATATTTTTTCTCTCACATGTGACCTACAAGGGAGAGTCTTCTAAGGCAATCACTTCTTGTTGTTTTCCCATCAAGGAACGGATTTTTGATCCTAGCATAGAGCTTGCTAAACTATCTCAGTATCCGCCTGATGCAACAAAAGGAAAACTTGTGAAAGATTTGAGAGTTTTACCCTATCACATTGTGAAGAACATATGGGAAACACTCTTTTCACCATTGCTTGGGAAGTTAGTTGTTGAAATCTGTTATAAGTGGGATGGTAATTATGTATTTGATCCTGGGGGATATTTATAGAGTTTTGATCATTGAAAACTTGTTTTACCTCATCATGGAGATTTTTCTTAAAAGGGGCAAAAAATTTCATCTCCATGATAGGTTTTAGACACTTTTTAAAGTGTGGGACGAGTCGAGCTAGAGACTCCTTAACTCAAGCATCGTATAACTAGGTTTAGAGTGTTGTAGGTTAGCAATAAGGGTATAGAATTGGAGATAAGTGTAGGGGAGACCTTCTTTTGTCTTCATGTTGTTTGTAGGGTTGCTCACTCATTTCATGCTTTGGAGCTTATGGAGGAGACCCTTGTATCCGGTTCACTTTGTTACTATTGTGATTTTTCATTGACACCTTGTGCTTAAAAATGAATTCACTTTAGTTGTCTCTTCCTTAACTTGGGTTAAGCAAAGTAATCAATGTCATAAGTGTAAGGGAGTTCACTCCAATAATCTTAAACATTGAGGACAATGTTTAGCTTAAGTGTAGGGGGGTCTTCTATCGAAGTGACCTTACCTAGAACTTGTCATTGTCCTTTATGATAATTTGGAAAATTAATTATTCAAACATTTTTCAAATTTTTGATCTACTTTGGCCACCAAAAATATGCATTCATAATTTTTGAATTAATCATTTTTCATTTGCATAACACATTTGTATTGTATATATTTCTTCTTTTATTTTGCATCAAAAATATATAAAAAGAAAAAAATATATAATAAAGGATATGGTTTAACAAATTTAGACTTCTTTGACATATTAGGCCTGCCATGGATATTTTGACTCAACCCGAGTTTGCTTATATAAGCACTCTCTAGCTAGTATCCTTAACCATGTAGTCCTTCATTGGTCTATTAGGCTAACCATACACCAATCTCATTATTTGAGATTTTAAATTTGTGGAGAATGGGAAATGATAGAGTTGAAGCAAGTATAAAAGGGCTAGATAAACTTCATGATAATTACTTGTTGCTAAACCCTTCTCTTCTTTACCTCTAATTTCTTCGCATGTATATATGTTAATAAATAATCAAGAACGGTTTTAATCAGTTTGTAATCTCTTATGCATTTTTGTCTAATCATTCATGGTTGATATAAGTACGTCTTAAGATTCTAAGTTAGAACGTTTTATGTGTACAAGACTTATGTCATGCTCAATATTTAGCGGGTGTTTTTCCTTTTATTCTTTTCAACTTTCTTAGTGAGGAATAAAGAAAAATAAGAGCGGCTTATGAAAAAAATATGAGTGGCTAGAAGAAAAAAAAAAGAAAAGAAAAAAAATATATATATACAAGACTCCCAAGAGGGGAAGTGTGGTGTTAATTATAGTGACTATTGAGTTCCAATATTACCTTGATGGGTTACGGAGATTCAACAGATTGCTCCAATCCAGTATTACCTTGACGGGTTGCGGGGTGAAGATCCAAGGTCTCAAAAAGGCGGCGGATGTAAATTATTGCGTGAGTTTTATTTTTTTCCTTAGCGAGTGTGTAGCTACTTATGAAAGCATGACATGAGGATTTTACACATAAGGCGAATGACTTATTACTCTTGAAACGGACTTATATTAATTGTGAGCGGTTTCTCAAGTAATGGATGAGAGGATTACTTAGGATTAAAACCATGCTTCCTTATTTTTGGATTTTGCATTTCTTATACTTCACACTTGAAATAAATGACAAATTTTCCCAAAAGCAATTTGCTCAAATAATAATCGGTTCCACATTTAATTTTCATGAATAAGTTGATGCACTTTTTACTTGTGAATACAATGATCCCATTTTTAAGCTTGGTATGGGGAAAGTGAAACTTGAGGGTGATAAATGTCGATGGTACCCAAGCCCTAATCCAAGTCATGGAGTTCTTTATGAGTTATTACCATCAAACCATTTCAAGAAAATCCAAAAAAAATATAAATAGAATTGTTTCTTGTGCATTGCATTGTTAAAAATCAAAATCATGCATCATATGGTGTAGAGTAGTGTAGATGCATTCCATAATGGCCAAGTTGGATTAACTATGAGGAGAATGTAAATTTGTGCTTTAAAATATAGCATTGCATGAGGTCTTGGCAATGTTCAAGTGTAGGGGATTTGATATGAGCAAAAAATCATATCAATTTATCAACAAATCACCCTAAAACACAAGAAAAATACCTAAACTTTGTGCTATAAAGCGGAATTATGTGGTATGTTTTGTGTTTGTGTGAAAATAGGTAAGAAGGATGCAATTTCAAGAAAATAAAGGAAAAATCAAGCTTAATTGGATGAAAAAGACAAAGAAGGATCAAAAGTTACAAGACTTTGATGACAAAGGACCTATCTTGATAATCTGCCTAAGATGAAGGACCAAAAGTGTAAATTTGTCAAAGTTAAGATCAAAGTCAAATATGGTCAACTCTCAAGTCAACCAAGTCAAAGGGCTTAAATGTTTAAAAATGCAAGTTGAAGGACTAAAATTGTCAAAGAAATGAAGATTATAGCTCAAATCACAAAACTACCAAGTACAAGGGCCATTTATGCCATTTATGGAAAGTCATATTGTGCTTGATCCGTGTTTAAGGCCATCAACCAATGGGAAGCAAAGAATAAATAAACATGGATTTCCACATCAGTGACACCTGGCCACTAGCGCCGCCAGCAATTAAATACAAGATCCCAATAGTGTCCTCCACTACTTCAGTTCTCCACCAATAGAAACACGCCATGCAATAATCCTTTTATCCACTTTGGATAGCAATCCGTGTGCTTCTCTCTTAACCAATAAGTACCTGCCACGTGTCATCTTCTTCAACAAAATTTGCCAGGAACGGGTTTGAGCTAGGATGCGTTTCAGAAGATGATATAAACATGAAAAGTGATCGCTTTTGAGAGAGGAATACAACCATACAACTCAATTAACATGACAACATCTCAATCAAAAATCCCCAAAAGTGTTCTTCACCTGCAAATTCAATTGAGCAGAATTGTCCACGTGGAAGCTTTTGATTTGTTCTGACACGTCACAATCCCCAACTACTTCACATCTGCATTCTATAAATACCCTAGATTAGCCTTCATTTCTTGTAATGTAGAAAAGTGTGAAAACACACACACTTTTAGTTTTCTCTCATCTCTGTGAGTTTTAGCTTAACAACTCAAGAGTCTGACAAACTCTTGAGTTTGTTATTAGTTGTAACAAATTTACCAGCCTTGTAACTACCTTTCTAATTCAATCAATAAAAATTCACTTTTATTTCCCTTCATTATTGTTCATACCCTGCATAGTGTTACTCTGTTGCTATTATTAGCTTGTTATGATCACCATTAGATCATGATTAGCTGATTAAGAAGACTTGTAGCTGTTGATCCTGTTCAGATCATTCCAGTCCAAGTTCTAGTTGATTTTGAAGTTTTCCAGTTCATTAATGGAGATTATGGTGAAGATAGCTGATGATTAGTAGATGTTTGGTGAATTCTAGTGCTAAGGTGGTGGTTAGCACTAGCTTAGAAAGCTCAGCGCTTCTCTACTCCCCAATGGAGGCCTAAGCTAGAAGGTTTCACATTCTGAGTTTTAGTTCCACTAAATTGTTGTTTGCATGCTTAATACCTAGTTAATCCTTGTTTGAATGTATGATAAAAGGTGTTTAGCTGGTAATTGATCTGATCTTAGTGTTATAGTAGCTTAAGTGTAGCTTAATACTTTCTTATCAGTCTTAAACTTGTCCTGTTTTCAGCATTAATCAGTCATATTAGCTTATTAGATCATTTTGAGTTCTTGTTGGTTTAACTGATTGTAACTAGTTCATTTACACTTCATTTTTGTTATAAAACTTAGTTTGATAATGCTTTTCACTCAGCTTAGCCAATTACTTAAAATCTCTTCATAAAAGTTTGTTATAGATCAGAAAAGTAGTGTTTGGGATTAGCTTACAAGTGTTTTTCAAGTGTTAGATTTTGGCAAATTTTGGTTCATTTCAAATCATCTAGTCATAACTAATCAAGTTCAGTCATTTTCTAGTCAAGGATTTAGTCAAAAAGGCAATTGGTAGTTGAAAAAGGTTTGGGTCAGTTTTTGTTAAGTAAGTTTTCAGAAAGTTCATGATTTCAATTGCTTAGCAATTCTTTGTTTCTTGATGAAATCCGTTCAAACCAGCTTTTAATCATCACTCAATATATGAAGTTTTAGTGTGCAGAAGGAAATTGTACAATATCTAGTTTTGAGTGAGTAAGACGCACTTTAATAAGCATAAGAGCAATTGCAATTCCCTGTGATAAAACATGGACTAATTTCTCATATCTCAATTTCCATTTTAGAAACTTGTTGATTTTCTTTCACATTTCCATTCAAAAAGTGTTCCTGAGTAGGTTTTGAGAATTTGAGCTTTTTGAAAAATCTGGTCAACGGAAGTCAACATAAGCTCATTTTAGCTTATTTTCATTTAGAGCTTATTACTGGACCATTTTCCTTGTAACTAGATTTCCCATTCTTCTTTTGAGCTTTTTAACTAGTTTCCTTAATGAAATCAAGTAGTGCATGTTTAGCTTATCAATTAGCTTATTTTGAGCTTATTTGGATTTGCTTATAAGAGTTCTAGCCAGTTTTAGCTTAATTCCTTTGACAGGTCTAGCTAAATTTTGATTTTAAATCTTTTGGAAGTGGTTTGAGCTTATTTGGTCAAGAAACGAGCTCAAACGAGCTTATTTCACTCCTTAACCCGTTTTTGGTTAAAGCTCTTGAAAATTGCACTTTGGTCCTTTTGGTATTAAGCAGTTTCTAAATCAGGCTAATCTTCCAACTTATTAGGTTTTGCAAAAGTTTAATCCTTGTATTTTCAAGTTTGTTCAAAAGTGGTTATTCAGTTTTCAAATTAGTTAAAATTAGTTACTTTGTTTGATAAATTTTCATTTTTAGTCCATTTAGCTTACTGATTTTACACATATAGTCCCTAGACTTTTGAACTTTTTATTTTTAGCATTTATATTTCATTGAATTTACATTTTCAGTCCTTATAGTTTGTAGAATTTACATTTTAGAATTTTACTTGAATAAAAACTTGGTTTGTGCACTATGTTTTACGTATAAGTAGACTATATTTTTCATTTTAGCAAGGCTTTGTTTGAATTAGCTATAGAATATCCAAATACCTTAACAACCAAGAACAATTAAAGACTTGAGATTTTTAGGACTTTCAATTTGTCAAGAATCGAGAAACGAACTTCAATATACACAATTTCACCCTTTTGAATTGGTCGTTACAAAAATGGGTTCCACGATCGCTTATGATCGCACGAGGGGTTCCAAACCGAGAAAACAAGCTTTTCAAAAACTTGACTACCGCACGAGCATCGTTCGTAGGCAAAGCCTTAGCTTCCACCCACTTAGATAGGTAGTCAACGGCGACAGGGATGTACTTATTACCACGAGATGATGGGAACGACCCCATAAAGTCAATGCCCCAAACGTCAAAGATCTCACACACTTGGATGATATTTTGTGGCATTTCATCGTTTTGTGAGGCTTTTCGTTATCATTGGCATGAGTCGCACGACTTCACAAGTGCATGTGCATCTCGGTAAAATGGTAGTCCAAAAGAAACCGAAATCAAAAACCTTCTTAGCCGTGAGATTAGCACCGTGGTGACCACCCGTGGGTCCCTCGTGACAAGCTCTAAGGATGTTAGAAGATTTGGTACCAAAGACACAACGTCGAATAATTTGATCCGCACAAGTTCGAAACAAGTAAGGGTCGTTCCAAAAGTATAACTTGACGTCACGAAAGAATTCTCGTTTTTCTTGAGTCGTCATACCCTTGATGATGAAGTTCCCCGCATGGTAATTTACGATGTCGGAAAAACAAAGGGGTAGAAGAATCAAGCTTAGAATTCACTACACCAAGTGTCTCGAGCGGAAATGATTCGGTGATTTCCTTGGGCTCGTAAACACTTTGGTGAGGATCTTCCAAACGAGAAAGATGATCGTGTTGTAAATTCACTTTATGTGACAACATTTAAGAATTCCCATTAGTTATCATAGTCACACACGCATAGACTAGACTAGGAAATGCTGTATAGTTTAAGTGTCGTGTGTGACTATATATACCCCTCCAAGGCTTCCAAGGAGGGATGTTGATTGTGTTTCATTTCTTGTTTAATACATTTTCTATTTTCACACACACAACCTCTCTTTCTCTCAGCTCAACAATGGCTTCCACCTTCCACCACCCACCTAGACTACCGGATTACTAAAAAGCAAATCCACAATTGGCATCAAAGCCTCGGTTCATTCCTTGGATCGTCGTGTCTTTATTGTGTGATTCGGTGGGTAAATTTTTTTTTGGTCTAATATGTTACAATTTTTTTGTGTCACGATGTCTTTTTTTTATCTTTGTCTCACTTATCTTTGCTATGTTATTGTGTCCATTTAAACTTGGTCCATCAAAACTGTTGGTTACACTGTCCAATCAGTCCATCAGTTATAGTTTTATATCACTGGTCTTGGTTTCAGTTGCCTTTCTATGTTTTCTGGTCAAAGTTGGTGATACCTGGTCAAAAGTTGGTTATTCCATGTCCTTTTATTGTATCTTCTATTAATTTAATAGACTGGGTTTTGAGTGTTACATTTTTTTCTAGATTTTTTTCTGGTAATTTTATGAAGATGAAGATTACTCAGATCCAGAAAAACTTTGATCCAGAAAAAAACGGAAAAGGTACTTTTGGATAAGATTTTTTAGATGGCACATTCCAACGCATGCATTCTGATGCTTGCATTCCGATGGCTCTTTCGATCGCATGGATTGCGATGGGTTGTTTTTGACACATTCCGATGGTTTCGACCTATCTATTGTGATGGGACTCATTCCGATGAGTCACATTGCGATGGGTGATTTGACCTATCACAATGGCATATTAAGACGACATGTTGCTGAAATTTTTTTGAATCATTTTGATGGAAGACACTGACTGAAAACATTCCAATGGGTTTTAATTTTTTTTCATTGCGATGGGTTTAAAAAGATATATTGCGATGGCCCAATTTTTCTTGACTCCATGCTTCACGAATCAGTCAAAACAAAACGATGAGTTTTTTTTAAGAAAACATTACGATGAAAAGAAAAGACAGCAAGACTAGTTTAAAACATACCAAGCCAAAATCCTTTGACCAACCAATTCGACTCTACCATTACACTCCATCCTTTTATCTCCCAATCAACACCAAATCTATCTATTTCCCATCGACACCTATCCCATCTATTAGCCAATTAACAAAAACAATTAATTGATCTCAGATTCATTTAGTGATTGACATGCATGACAAGATCTGTTATAGATCTGTTCAAGAAATTGAAAATCATCACAAATCTAATTTTATTTTCGAAATCAAATAAGGATTAATAACAATTATGTTATAATCCATTTATTTTGTGTCGTTTCTTTAAGTCAAAAACCAACATGCAATCTAAACTAACTCAACCTTACCTGAGACCCCCACATAGGAGACCTTGAAGTCGCGTCTTCATGGTGTTTCGACCAAGTAGAATTTAATATGTGGTTTGATGATTACAATCACAAACGAATCTTATTTGATTCGTGTGTAATTAGTTTAGGGATTCATACGGTGGATTTTATTCAAGATGATTTATTTATGGGACATATGTATCGAATTAAGGATTGATTGAAAGATTGCAGTAGATGATTGTTTTGATCTGATGATGTGAATTAGGTGAGATGGAGACTGAGATAATTTCGATTTTGATGTGGTGGATTTAAGAAGATTGGATTAGGGTTGTAAAAGTTTGATGGTTGAGAGTCAATGGAGTAGAAAGGGGGCGGAGGTTTTTAGGATTAGGATAACTGTGTGAGATATTTTAGGGTTAAATGATTTTATATAATCCCCACTGATTGATTTAGGACCGGGTATAGCAAACATAGATGTGCTGGTCCATTTTTTCTTTTGCAAAATGATGGCTCGACAACAGTATTATGGGCCTAGTATTTGCTACTCCTAAACTCTCATTCTTTGACCGTGCATCATTATCTTTCTTCACAGTGATGGGCCGAGTGTATCTCATGCATGGTTGCAAATACTTACCACATCTTTAATATATTACTAAAATGTTAGTAATAGAAGGCATCAAGTGGTGCTTATACTTAAATCCTTTAAGTATAAGATACATCATGTTTTTTGGACAAAATTTGTGCTATTAAGTTATATTTTGGTGATAAAATGAAATGACAAAGTGACAAGACAATATGACGAGACAGCGTGACAAAATTTATTTTGACGAGACCGAGGAAAAATGGCTATATTTTTATTGGCTACGAATTTTTTTTGGATCGGGTATTAATTATGTGAAGTTGAAGACGGATTTTTCGAAGGCGTGTATTTATTTTACCTTTGAAAGATAACTTGCTCGTGCTTAATCTTAGAATGAAGACTTGTTTATCTTGTTTTCGGGTTCGGGGTGGTTGGTTGATGACTCGGATAACTATCACTTAAAGGGGTTACATTGTTGTACTCAGTGTCACACGCTTAGTCGACGTGGATAATTTAAAGAGGTGTTGTGCTTATATACTTCTTCAGTGATGCATTGGGTACTTAGAGATTTCTCCACCGTTCCTCATTCAACAATAGTGCAAGCTTAAGTCACAAGATCGAAGGATTCTTATTTAGTTTCACGTTTGATATATCTTGTTCATTCCATCAGTGGTCACTACAAATTGCCTACAAGGGGGTTGGTAAAGATAGGCATGGAGAGTTTATGAGTAGAGAATTTTGATCAACAACTGATTCTCACCGAATATAATTACGCTTATTTATTATTCTCATGAGATTTCAGGTACATGTGCGTACAATTTATTGTTGGTTTCGAGTTTTGGAACCATCAAGGGGATAGAAGAAGACACATTAAAAGCACAACGAGTACACGTGATGAACTTCATACCTTCTTTTTGATTTGAAGACATTCCGGGAAGACATTTGTCATAACCGCAGAGAAAATCAGTGTTTTAAGTCGTGGCGTTATCAATCTCTAAACGGTACACTACTGATTCGATGTTTAATTGTTTTGTTGTTGCAATTATTCATCATCATTATCTGATATGGAGAGATATGCACTTCCGGGACTTAATTTACTCTAGTGCATCTCCGGAAGAAGATATGTGCATTTCCGGGACTTAATTGACTCTTGTGTTATGATGTCAACTTCATGAATGGGATAAAGTGTCTACTTCAGTATATGAGCTTCATACTTGGGATTGGTTTATTTTCTTAAACTATGTGGGGGAAGAAGTGTTTTGATTCTTTCTAGTATGCATAACTTGAACTCTCAGGGGGAAGAAAAATTCAGAAGAATTATTCAAGCGTGAGAAGAGACGTTGTTGATCTACTTGGTGTGCCCCTTACTTTCAATCCTCATAGCAACGTTATCATGTTATATGATGGGATTTGCTTGTTAAATTCCGCTGTGCGCTTAATCATTCTAAGCTTTATTGAAAGCTTTGAAGTTGCTTACGAGGATTGTCGGTTTAGGGGGAAGCTATTTAAAAGCTTCTACATCAAGTTTATGTGGCATGGATTAGGGGGAAGTTAATTCAGAAGCTTCACCTTAACCAGAAGTATATGGATTACTTAGCTCGTGTCGTTACAGTATTTCTACTACAAGTTACTTAAGAGATGAGTCGTTTTGAAGTAAAGACTTGAAGTCAAAGGCCTCAGAAGACATCATCAGCATTGGACGCTTCATGGAAGCTTTTGTTCTTAATCATTATGTACTTGTTAGGAAAAATATTGTAAGGAATTCTACACGTCGTCCCATGGGGGAAGATTGTTGGAAATTCACTTTATGTGACAACATTTAAGAATTCCTATTTGTTATCATAGTCACACACGCATAGACTAGACTAGGAAACGCTGTATAGCTTAAGTGTCGTGTGTGACTATATATACCCCTCCAAGGCTTCCAAGGAGGGGTGTTGATTGTGTTTCATTTCTTGTTTAATACATTTTATTTTTTCACACACACAACCTCTCTTTCTCTCAACTCAACAATGGCTTCCACCTTCCACCACCTACCTAGACCACCGGATTAAAAAAAAGAAAATCCACAGATCGGCCGCTAGATTCTCGGCCCCTTTTTTGTCAACGATTTTGTGATCAAATTCTTGAAGGAGAAGAATCCAACGAAGTAATCTCGGCTTTTCATCTTGTTTAGCCATAAGATACTTGATAGTCGAATGATCCGTATACACTATGGATTTAGTCAAGACGAGATAAGGTCGGAATTTCTCAAATGCATACACCACGGCAAGGAATTCCTTTTCCGTTGTAGTGTATTTTAGTTGAGCCTCGGTCATCGTCTTGCTAGCATAGTGAATACGCAATAAGTGTTTTTCATGACGTTGCCCCAATACGTCCCCAATAGCGTAGTCACTAGCATCACATATGAGCTAAAAGGGGAGGTTCCAATTGGGAGCAACAAGAATGGGAGCTTCGATAAGTTTCCTCTTAATGATTTCAAAGGCTCATACACAATCTTCGTCAAAGACAAAACGTGCATCTTTTTCGAGGAGATGTGTAATAGGTCGAGAAATCTTTGAAAAATCCTTGATGAATCGACGATAAAAGCCCGCGTGGCCTAGGAAACTCCTAAATCCCTTGACGGTTTTGGGATGAGGTAATTTGGCGATGACGTCTACCTTAGCTTGATCTACCTCAATCCCCGCTTTCGAAACCTTGTGCCCTAAGACGATTCTACTTTTAACCATAAAATGACATTTTTCCCAATTTAGCACAAGGTTGGTTTCCTCACAACACTTCAACATTCTCTCAAGATTCGACAAACATGAAGTGAACGAACTACCAAATACGGAAAAGTCATCCATGAAGACTTCCATCGTCTTCTCGATCATATCATGAAAAATAGCCATCATGCACCTTTGAAAGGTTCCCGGTGCATTGCAAAGTCCGAATGGCATTCTACGATAGGCAAACGTTCCATATGGACACGTAAACGTAGTTTTTTCTTGATCACGAGGATCGATGAGGATTTGGAAGTAACTGGAAAAACCATCTAAAAAGCAATAGAAATCGTTTCCCGCAAGACGCTACAACATTTGGTCCATGAAGGGAAAAGGGAAAATGGTCTTTTCGAGTGGCGTCATTCAATTTACGATAGTCAATGCACACTCTCCATCCGGTCACGATTCTAGTGGGAATTAACTCGTTGGCATCGTTTGGCACAACGGTCATTCCTCCCTTCTTAGGGACACAATGATAAGGACTCGCCCAAGGGCTATCGGAAATAGGGTAAATCATTCCCGCGTCAAGGAGTTTTTGGACTTCCTTTTTAATGACGTCGTGAATTTTGGGGTTCACCCTCCTTTGACATTGGATTGCGGGTTTGTAATCCTCCTCCATTAAGATTTTGTGGGTACAAAATTTGGGATCGATCCCCTTAATTTCGGATAACTTCCACGCAATTGCCCCTTTGTGATCCTTTAGAACATCGACAAGTGCGTTTTTTTCATCATCCAAAAGATCTTTCGCAATAATAACCGGCAACTTGTCGTCCTCCTCCAAAAATACATATTCGAGATGAGGAGGTAAATCTTTCAACTCGAGGATAGGTGGTTCCTCGATTGAAGATTTGGGCTCGATACTCATAACCTCCTCGGGTGGAGGAAATGGGAAATCGTTAAGAAAATCCTTGATAGTCGAGAAGTCCTCATCATTGTCGAGGTCTTCGTCACAAGTACGTGGAACATCGAATTCTTCCAACGTAAAACCACCACCTTCAAATGGAGTGAAGGTTGGTGTCGAGTTATCAAGAATGGGATCTAACATAGTGGGATTGCCACTATTTTCATCATCACCAAAACCTAGAACTTCTTGTGAAAATTCCTCGCAAACAACGTCGATCATATCAACGAGGTTTATGGTTACAACGGAATAAACATGAGAAATTTGAGATTTTGAGTTGCGTTTATAACAAGTTCCTCGTCGTTGAAACGTAAGGTGATCTTTCTAGCATGCACATCAATTAAAGCCATAGACGTATCTAAAAACGAACGACCTAAAATGAGAAGAACTTTAGGATCCGTGGGAATATCGACAAAGATAAAGTCTACCGGATAATATAACTTTCCCACTTTCACAAAAACGTCTTCCGCCAATCCACATGCGGGAATCGTGGAATGATCGGCCAACTCGATAGACATTAGTGAAGGAGTAAGATTAGGAAGATTGAGCGACTTGAAGATTGCAAGTGGCATCAAGTTAATACTAGCACCAAGATCGGCCAAGGCATAGCATTCTTCCATATCTTGGATTGCATAAGGAATCAAGAATTTACCGGGATCACAGACTTTTTGAGGAATGCGGTTAAGATAAACCGATGAACAACTAGACAATTGTTGCAATTTCTCCTTGTTGTTCAACATACTTTTAAAGTTAGCGGAAAATCGAGGCATCATGACCAAAGCATCAGCAAAACTCACATTAAAATGAACGTCACGAAACATTTTCATAAAAAGCTCAAGTTGGTAATTATCGCGCTCTTGACGTTTCTCCTTTCTAAGTCTCGATGAATAGGGCAACGGTGGTGTGGGTTGAGGCATAGGCATAGCCTTTGGAATCTCGGGTTCCAAACGTGGTAATGGGTCAACCGTAGGTGTGGCATGAGCGGTACTGCGTGGGATTGGGACATGCTACTTTTCGACCACCACCTCAGGTTCTTCCTCAACTGCATCCTCCGTAGGAGCAATTGGTTGAGGAGTCGGTTCCTTACGTGTCTTACCCCACTACGTGTGGTAATCACTTTCATCTCTCCCTTAGGGTTCGATATGGTGTTACTAGGAACACTACTCGAAGACGGTTTACACATTATAGCCTCAAACATAGATGAAGTTTTATCCTCAAACATGGATTGACTCTTCTCGGACTTAATCGTCTCTTGTTTTATTTCATGTTGCCCTTGTTCCATTTTTTGTGGGTTTTGTTGTAACCTAGTTACATTCCCTTCCATTTTGTTTGTATGGATTTTAAGCTCATTTGCTAACTCGTTTTTCAACTCCTTCTTCAAGTCGTTCTTAAACTCGGATCTTAGGCTAATGATGTCTCTTTGAATGTTGTCAAACCTAGCATCGTTTCCATTAGCGTATTCAAGAAAATTCATTTGGAAGATCTTTCAAAGTTTGCAAACCCTGGTTGTTGTTTTGAAAATCATTGTTTTGATTTTTATTTGAAACTTGGTTGTTATTAGCCCCTTGATTCCCATAGTTTCCTTTGTAATTGTTTTTAAAACCAACTTGATTGTTTTGATAGTTGTTGTTAGCATTTTGATTTGGAGCAAAACCCGGTGGAGTCACTTGATTGGAGCGGGTAACTTGACCGTTTTGGTTGTAAGTTCCCGTGGCCGCGTAGGCACTCGAAGTGTTACCACCGTTGGTAATGCACTCGGAGAAATCATGACCTCCACCACAATACATACATGAAACCTCAACCGCTTTAGCCGTAGCGGGAGCACTTTGTTCTCCAACTTTGAATTCAATTAAAAGTCCATTAAGCTTATCAAAGATTTTGTTTTCCATGTTCGCCTCAATTTGGCAAGCATCGATGGTATTGGACAAAGAAGGTGAAGCCGAAGACGAAGCCTTACGAACACTCGATGTGTTACGAGGACTATACACCTTAGATCTATTCTCAATTATCAACAACGCTTCCTCAACCGTTTTAGACAAAAAATTACCACCCGCTGCCGCATTTAGATAATCTCTTTCATGATCATTCAAACCATTGTAAAACATGTCAATTTCATGCAAGTCGGAAAACCCGTGATGAGGATACCCATGTAACATTTCCTTAAACCTATTCCAAGCCGTTGAAAAACTCTCATTAAATTATTGTGAAAATTTTGAAATCTCGTTTTTCAAATGCGTAGTCTTAGAGGGCGGGAAAAATTGGTTCACAAATTTAGAACGAGATCCTTCCACGCCAATATAGAATTGGGTGGCTCTTTCTCTAACCAAATTTTAGCGGGCCCCGCTAAGGAATACAGAAAAAGCATCATCTTAATCGAGTCATTAGCAACATCCTTAAATTTGTAAGTGGCGGTAAGACGACTGAATTGGCGGATATGGTTGTGCGGGTTGTCCTTTTCATCACCACAGAATTTGTTGTTTTGGATCATCGACAACAAACCCGTTTTCACTTCAAAATTCTCCGCAAGGATAGCGGGAATTACAATAGCCTCTCCATAACCCTCGGTGGGTTCTTGAAGAAACTTCATCATAGTTCGATTCGCCATGGTTGGTTCTTCTTCTACGATAGGTTCGTAAATAGGAAACTCCTCACTAGAAAGATTAGGAGTAGGTGTTGACTCCTTTCAGTTTTTTCGTTTACGTGCACGTCTTGCTTGATTACGAGTAAGCATAAATGTCACGTACAACTTAGGGATGTGCAAAGAAGATTCCTTTTGGTGTTTTTAATTTTTCCAATTTTTTTTGTGGTTTTTGATTATTTTTACTTTTTTGGATTTTTGTGATTGTGTTAAGTAGACAAAAATCTACAAATCTCTTCCTTTATCAAATATCTTGATTAAAGAAGTCTCAAGGAATGAAAACGATCACGTGAAGTGAACGCCTTCGATGACTTTAGAGCGTTGGTGGAACACCAAAACGTTCAAGAGGTTTAATCAAATGAAACCAAGAAAATATATATGATACTTAGATAATACTTTGGTTGGCAAACCCTCGATTAGCCCTTTTTATCTAAACACGCACAAGCAAGCAGGGAAACGAGGCGGTGCGAAGCACTTAAGATCCTTTTTCCTTAGGGTATATTTTATAATATCCGCCTTATACCCACCTTATAGTTTGTGTTTTTCAAAATTAAGCTTCACGAAAGTATTTATCTATTTTGCCTTTTCTTTTTTGTTTGAGATTCGAATACAATGATTGAGTAATGACCTCCCAATCAAGGTTGTGTTTTCACACTTTTGGAGTACTTGTGAATTTATTGTTCTACGTATACAATATAATAATAGTATTCACAAAAAACAAAAAACCGATAATACGTATTAGTAGAGTGCTACTAATACAATTAGATATTATGGCTATATAAAAACAACAATTGTCCAAATAAAAACACAACACGCCTCCCCGGTAGCGGCGCCAAAATTATGTGTTTTACTACTCTTTTGGAAAAGAGAGCAAAAGTGGCAAGTATTAAGTGTCGGTTTAGGAAAACCAAGCACTAATGACCAATTAAGTTCAAGTTCGTTTCCCAAGGAGGCAAGTGTGTTGTGTTAAGAATTGATTAATGGTTTGTGATTATATTGTTAAGAAATGAAAAGAAGAAAAGAGATTAGAAGAGAATGACGGTTACGATTATGAATATGACGAATAGTAGTGCACAGAAAACCGTAAAAAGTGACAAAATTAAAAATTTACCCTAAAAATTCCTAGAAAATTGCAATAGATCCTAAAAAATGTAGTTAGAGTTTTCAAAGAAATCAAAAATCACTCAAACCTTTTATTTAATCAAATAATAATTTTTTAATGCTAATTAAAGCCTAAAAAATCAGTTTAATTAACAAAAAGCCCAAAATGAGAATTTTTTCACTTGTAAACCTCAAAAATGACTTAACTAAATTTAAAACTATTTTTGAAGTTTTTTAAAATTAATTAAAACTATTTAAAAACAATTAAAAACTATTAAAACTTAAAATAATTCTAAAAATTAATCTAATGAAAATAAAAATATTCTAAAAATTGTAAAATTCCTAACTTATTGTATTTGATCTAAGAAAAATGAAAAACTTTGAAAAATCTAAATTTTAATTTTTAATAATAAAATAATAATAAAATACTAATAAAAATCCAAAATTTATAAAAAATTTTAAAAAGTTGCAAACTAGTTTATTTTAACCTAAATAATACAGAAATGAAGTTGAATTACAAAATACACCTATTGGGCCTTGAAATGGGCTAAAAGTCCAAACAGTCCTTTAATGGGCTCAAATTGGTCCAATAAGAAAAATGTTGTCCAGATAAGCCCAAAATCTCCTATCTGACTTAAAATTTGATTTTAAGAACAAAAATCTGAAGGCCCAAAAGCTGAAAATGTGTTTAAGCTAGCTTATTTCAAAGGAGCTTATTCTTAATGGGCTTTTTTTGCCCATTAAGCTATAAGCTGATGCCATAAGCTAAAATTTGACACACAAGCTTCTCTTGAGTTACTTAAGAGATCTGTAAAAGAAAATTGGAAAAAGCACAAGAAATAAGCCTGAAATAAGCCAAGACTCTCTTCACAAAACGACAAAATAGTCGTTTTTGACTTCTAGACCACCTCAAGTGCTGATTCAACTTTCAAAAGCTTTTAAATGACTTAACTAAGCAAAATAATCAAAAAGTTTTCAAATAACCACAAGCAATAAGCCAGAATAAGTAGATAAGCACTTGTTTAAAAGTCAACTTAATGAGTTTTCTAGTAAAAAGTCAAAGTCTAATAAGCTCCAGATCAAATAAATGGGTCAAATGAGGAAGATCTATCACAAAAAATAAGTTGTTGCAATTCTGGATAAGCCAATATGGCTTATGAATAATCTGTTTGAAGATTTGCACTAGCAGGGGCTAGTTTTGGAGTCTCAGCAGTGGGAAAAGTTTCCACTGATTGACTTAATTAACCTTTTGTCTTATGTGGCTTTTTGTTGGATACAAGTTACAAACAAGGCACCCTTGTGATAAGTGAATCACAAGGAGTCAAGAACAACAAAGAAATCACACTTCCAATCAGCCAAATGATACAGTTAATTCAATTAAGCACCAAATCAGACACAGACTTGAACAATAAGAAGTTATGGTTCAATTTAGCAAAAATCAGCCAGGCAAACTTCACCAAATGCATACACAAGCTATAATAAATTCAAATGAACAAATCTAAACAGGTTCCATGCACTGATTCAAAGTCTATATCAAGATTCAAGCATATAAAAGTTACTGATGAATAAAGAACATGCAGTTATGAACACTTGCTGATATACTTGACCACAAGGGCAGATTCAAACACTCAAATCTCTTAGTTAGGTTATATAAACTATGTTTAGTCACTTGTTACCCCTAAGCATGCATAAAAACAAGTTTGATTCTAAAAGAGTCGTTAATTCAGAATTCCTGGAACAAGTTTGATTCTAAAATAATCGTACCATTGTTGCTTTCCAGTTTGTCACAAGCTTGATTCATAGAGAATCTTGCGAGTCACCTACCGCAGTGCTGTTTGATGTTGACACTGGAAGGATTTCCATTCGTCATTGTGAACACTAATTAGTGTCACTCTAAATGTTCTGGCAAGATCACACAGATTTTGCGAAGAAACCTGTAATCAAGTTTGAATCAATTAAGAATCGAAACTTAGTTGCTTTCTAGTTCTCAAAAGTTTGATTCGTGTAGAATCGCACAAGTTACCTACCTTGAGTTTGTTTGATGCTGGCTCAAGCAGGATTTCCATCTTCATTATGAATCGTATCACTCAGATGTTCTAGCAATATCACAAGGATAATGCGTAGGACTCGATTGTCTCCTAATGAGATGATGAATTGATCTCTTTTGGCTCTAGACTCAATAAGTGCATTTTGGTAATCGGAGGCTGGAGCAGACTGCCACATTTTCAATATTAACTTACTCAGAGTGAGAAAGTCAATAGATACGTGTTGATCTCCGTGACGATGAGACAAGTTAATTTTGAGAGAAACTCGAATGGTTGGGGAAGGGTTGTGCATCGCATCACTGGGTCCATGACACTTGTCTTCAAAAGATGTGTTAACCCGATTTCTACCTAAGTTGCATAGAATATTCAACTCCTTCAATGCTTACCAATACGTCATCATTAGCACCTTGTTGTGATTGTTCTAGTACTAACTTAAGTAATTGGTCCGCATTCAGCTTCATCCACTCCATCTTTCCTAAGGACAACTATTTCTAGCTATCGAATGTCCTTGGGTAGATCCCTCCGGTTCTGGTTGGATCATAGGACTTATTTTCCTATCCTAAACCAACTTTTGACTCCATCGTTCCGTCTTGGATAGTAGGTTGTTTTGGGTATAGATCGTAACCATTAAACCATTGAAAACCATTCAAAATGCTTGATAAAAATCAAAACTTTTAACACTTTGAAAGTTTTACATTTCGAAAAAGTTCCCCCTACACACATGCATCGATATACGAAATAGTTTGGCATGTGAAGGAAAGAGTTGCACTTGAGTCTTTAAGATCACATGTTACGATATATTACATTTTAATCACATTTTCTCCCCCTATCTCTAATATAAAAATATAATATTAGAGATACCAATTTATTAAAATATGACAATCTCCGAAAAAT
Source organism: Glebionis coronaria (assembly GCA_025667525.1). Taxonomy (NCBI): domain Eukaryota; kingdom Viridiplantae; phylum Streptophyta; class Magnoliopsida; order Asterales; family Asteraceae; genus Glebionis; species Glebionis coronaria. The sequence goes on from CM046880.1 coordinate 191,696,762, forward strand.
CGACGGGAGAGAAACATGTGTGCATGCATGAATCATGGAACATTTTCAGTCGGGTCGCTCCCCCTCAACAATATATGTGTGTCTTGAGACAAAATTTGACAAAATTTTTAGAAAAACGACACCATAAAATATGTTTAGGTACGGAGTTGAGATGCCTTTACCGATAATATATGACAGATTTAATATCATTTTCGGAATGTGTCGGATACATAAAATATGACAATTTTAGAGATGTACCCAACAACATTAAAAGGCTTGATTTTAAAACGCTCCCCCTCAAAAATTGATCAAAATAACATATGACAATTTTGAGATATGAAAATCACATATGAGGAAAGGAGTGTTGAACACACAATTTTGAAAGATTTAGAAACATCTTTTTGAGAAATTCTTGAAAAATTATGTTCAACGGTTTTAAAATAAATTTCGATTTACATGAGCTCAAAACTTTGAATGTTTTGTGACTAGCTCATGACCGAGAAAAATTAATTTACCGTTGTGTAGGATAAGTTATCATCCGTGATAAACTTTCCTTAAGTGGAAGGACGAGTTCTAAGCTGACATTTACTTAGAAGTCGTTCTTCATGAACTTAAAAACTTTGAATGTTTTTATAGCAAGCTCAAGACCGAGAAAAATTAATTTCTCGTTGAGAAGGATAAGTTATCGTCCGTGATAAACTTTCCTTATTTGAGGTCCGAGTCCTAAGCTGTGATGTGCTTAGAAGTCATTATAAGAGAAAAACCAAGCAGCTTCATTTGCCAAAACCTCCAAGTCTTCTGGAGTCATATACTTCATACCAAGACGGCCAACGAGATACTGAAACCTATTTTGAGATAGGGCTTTTGTAAACAAGTCAGCTATCTGGTACTCAGTTCTGACAAAGTATAATTCTACGATACCGCGTTCCACTTGTTCCTTGATGAAGTGATATCTGACTGCGATGTGCTTGGTACGGGAGTGTTGAACCGGATTGCAAGAGATGGCTATGGCCGACTTTGAGTCACAATACATAGGTATTTTATCAAAGTGGAAGCCATAAACCGTGAGTTGAGTTCTCATCCAGAGGACTTGAGCACAACATGCGGATAGAGCCACATATTCTGCTTCAGCTAATGAGAGCGAAGTGCAATCCTGCTTCTTTGACGACCAGCTCACAAGTTTGTCTTCCCCTAGAATTTGTACACTACTAGAAGTGCTTTTTCGACTATCAAGGCAACCTGCGTGATCAGAATCTGAAAAAGCTGTTAGATGAAAACCGGTTCCCTTCGGATACCAGAGTCCCATGTGAATGGTATTCTTAAGGTACCGAAAGATACGTATAACCTCTTTGAGGTGCTTTTGAGTAGGTCTGGCTTGATATCGTACACAATAGCATGTGGCATGATGAATATCAGGCCTGCTGGCTGTAAGGTGCATAAGTGACCCCATCATAATGCGATATCGCGTTTGATCTACGGGATATGAGTACAAGTCAGCGTCTAGGGATGTGGTCGACAATGGTGTACCAATGTAAGCACATGAGGTCATACCATGCTTTTTACGTATCTCTTGAGCATACTTTGCTTGGTTTATGAAGATACCAAGTGGGGATTGATGAATCTGGAGGCCTAAAAAGAATTTTAGCTCCCCATCATTGACATTTCAAATCTGCTGTGCATTAATTTTTCAAAACGTTTTGAAAGTTTTGGGTTCGTAGAACCAAAAATAAAGTCACAACATAAACTTGCACCAGCAGTATGTCATCCCCATATTTATTAATAAAAAGAGTAGGATCAATAGAACCTTTGGAGAATCCTTTCAAGACGAATAAGTTGGATAGTTCTTCGTATCATGCCCTTGGAGCTTGTTTAAGTCCATATACAGCCTTCTTGAGACGATAGACTTTGTCAGGGTGATGAGGATCGATGAATCCTTCCGGCTGATTCACATACACTTCTTCCTTCAAATGACTGTTGAGAAAAGCAGTTTTAACGTCCATCTGAAAAACCGTGAAGCCCTTATGTGCAGCATAAGCAAGGAATATCCTGACAGCTTCCAAACGAGCAACTGGAGCGAATGATTCATCAAAATCTATCCCTTCTTGTTGACGATACCCTTTAACCACAAGACGAGATTTGTTTTTGATGATGGATTGTTCTTCATCCAGTTTGTTTTTCAGATCTATTTGAAATCTAAAAGCAAAATTCCATAAGGTCTGTCAACAAGTTCCCAAACATTTAGGCGTTCAAACTGATGAAATTTGTCTTACATTGATTCAATCCACGCATGATCAGTGATGGCTTGTTTGATGTTTGTAGGTACAGTTGAACTCACGGTGAGTGCATACATACACACATCGCCATCAGTGTGGAGTTGTTTGCGTGTTCGAACCGGTTGTGAAGAATTTCCAATTACTTGCTCCAATGGATGATCACGAGTCTAATGGTGAGTGGATGGATATCTTTGGTAGAATGCATGCATGTTGGATGGATCAACATGTTGAGTAGAAGACTCTCCGACTTCGTATACCGGTGTACCGAACGGGTTGATAAAATCTTCTTCGTCAGGTTGTGCATCGACTACTTGATTGTTGTTTCCTCCTTCAGCATTGACGGTTGGTGATGTTGGTTGTATGACAGTTTCTTGAGTTTGTTGAGTATCCAATGGAATAGTCTCTTGAGCAACGGTTGCTGAATTAGAAGCAGTTGTCTCTTGTGAACTTGGTTCAGGTTCATCAGCAGTATTGACAGCGGAAGGCTTTGACACAACTTGATTGTTTCCATAGTAATATTCTTCAAACATTGGATCATATAAATCAACCAACTCATTCATTTGTGTTGTATCCGTCGAGTCTGCTGTAGGAGTACTTTCTTGACATTCTTGCACGGGACGTACACTGTTTTGTCTAGGTGCAATTGCTACACAATGAGGTGCGGGACTTGAGCTGTTGTGATCAAGTACCATTTGTGGCAATTCGTCAAAATTCACATGAATTGTTTCTATAATAATCTTTGTGTTCTTGTTTTAAACTCGATATCCTTTCGACAATGTAGCATACCCCACAAAAATACATGCAGCACCATTTTCTTTCATCTTGTCGAGATTCTCACCGTCTTTAAGAATGTAGCATAAAGATCCAAGTACGTGAAAGAATTTAACCGTAGGTTTCCTACCATTTATGATGTGGTAAGGTGTCTTTTCATGTCTAGGGATGACGAGAGAACGATTCTGAGTATAACAAGCGGTTGCAATAGCTTCAGCCCAAGAGAATAGTGGTAATTTTGAAGCAGAAAGCATTTTTCGAGCTGCCTCTACGAAAGTGCGGTTCCGTCTTTCGACATCGTCGTTTTGTTCAGGAGTTCGAGCAATAGATGTTTGATGTTCGATGCCTTCTTCTTGAAAGTAAGATTGCAAGTTCTTGTTCAAAAATTCAGTACCCCTATCCGTTCTTACTGTTAAGACCTAATCTTGAAGATTGCGTTGTATCATCTTGAGAAAGTTTTTGAGAACCTCTGGTGTTTCATCATTGGACCTTAAGAAGAAATTACATGGGTATCTAGAGTAATCATCAACAATCACGAGAATATACTTTTTCCCGTTAATACTCTCTACACGCATGAGACCACATAAATCCATGTGTAAAAGTTCCAATCGTCCTTTAGAGCTTGGGGTAGTCTTTGTTTTGAAGGATTTGCGTTTAGATTTCTCCAACTCACAAGAAGAACAAAGATGGTCTTTGACGAATTTTAATTTAGGAAGACCGGTCATAATATCATTCTTCGAAAGCAAATTGATGGTGTCAAAGTTGAGATGTGACAATCGTTGATGCCATAACCATGCTTGAGAAGATGTAGCTTTCGCCGTTAAGCAAATTGGATTTGTTGAAGATGTATCTTGAAGAGTTACTGTGTAGAGATCAGAACCACGAGAACCTGTTAGAAGGTCATTCCCATCGTAGTCTCTAACATAGCAAGTAGATTTCCGAAAAGCCACTTCCAAATCCGCATCACAAAATAAACCAACCGATAATAAATTATGATTTAGTCCCTCGACGTAATAAACCCGTTTTATAATGATATTCCCTTGAACTAAGTCTCCATATCCGAGTATCGGTGCAAATTGATCATTTCCAAACTGTACCGTACCCAGAAACTTCTCTACGAAGTTAATTAGAAGCTTGAGATTGCTCATCATGTGCTTTGTCCACCCAGAGTCCATTATGAAGAGAATGATCTCGACGAGCTGCATAAGCATTAGAAGACAATTTAAAGTTTGACAAATGGGAGCCCTTGATAGAAGCGGGTTCCAAAATATTAGTAGACATAGATTCATAAGGCAAACTAACATTCATAGACCCAATTAGGATAGTGGTTGTCTTAGGTACCCATTTGTATCCAGGTAGTGTAAATTTAGAGTACCCCTGTTTACATGTCCTACTCATGTTCTCATAAAGCTTCTTTAACAATTTTTGTTTACGTAGAGTAGTGGATTCTAACGCACTTAGCTTCTTAAGTGGTTGAGTAGTGGATTAGTTCAAAGTTCTTGTGGGTTTTCTAGTACTAGTGGGCACAAGAGTAGGCTTCCTAGTTCTAGCATTCACACCATTATGATTAAAAGCACAAGCATCATGATTGAAAGTACGAACACATTTTCCACATTTAACACAAACAAAATCAACATTCGAAGTCTTAACATTCAGACTGTCATTACATGAAGTTACAGACGTTTTATTCTTAGAAAACTTAAAATTCCTACGGTGATCTTCTACTTCCTTCTTCTTCCCTTGACTATTGTTAGGCATGACTCTATCTTTAATTCTAGTGCTCTTAAGCTGTGGTCCGCTAACACTAGTAGTAGGAGTTACTCTTGTAGAAGAAGACACACGTTTATTAGTTTTCCTAGTATTCTGAGGTAACCGCGATGTTCCAGTTTGAGTGGACCTAGTATTCATCTTATACATTCCAGGTGCTATCACATTTTTGCTCTTATCAGTTCCTAGCTTAGGAAAAATCTGTGGGGGTTTGCCAAAAATAGATGATTTAGGGCATTTAACCGCATTCGGTTGACGAACGACGGATGGTTTACCCAATTCAGAATTTCCTTTCATTTTCTCAATGAGTTTTTGTAACTCACTGATGGCTATGTCCCTTTCTTGTAGCTGAGCTTTCAAATCATTTATTTCGAAACCTTTTTCATTTAATTGTCGAAACGAAGAAGCTGCTATTTCTTGACACTTTTTATGATTATGAGATTTATCACCTTTTTGTAAAGCAAGTTCAAGAGAAATGGAATGTTTCTCAAGTTGGGAAAAACTTTTCGAAAGTTTGTTATATGACTAAATTTGTTTCGAAAGCTCTACTTCAAGATTGCGACATTTCTCGTCCGATTCTGACACAAGACATGCTACATGACAATATTGATCAAGATCGGTATACACACCAAGTATAGCATTCATATGGTCAGTATAAAAGTATTCCTTAGAAAGTCGATCAATTTCGTTAGAGAGTTGGTGTTCTTGTGTCTTTAATTTAATTTGAAGAAAATCAACTTCATCTTCAAGAGATTTGACATAGATTAAATCAGTTAACATTTCCTCAGTGAGAGCATTATAAAACATTTCCACGTTTTTTGAAAGATCATCAATGGTTGGAACAATGCATTGTTGAATGACGACTTCTACTTGTGGGTTAGGTTTAATATTCCAAATGGTATCCCTAGAAACTTTTTCATAGTCGACGACACCTTTGTACAAATTTAAAACCCCTTGTTTTATAAACCCAAATTGCTGAACACTTTTACTTTTCTCATCCCATTTTCGTTTTTCTTTCGAAATTTGTTTTTCTAACAAAATTGATTGCTTTTTGAAACTCCTTTTTAAAGAAACTTTCTTTTGGGGTTCATAACTTGGTGGTGGAACTCTATTATACATCTTTTGTTCTTTGGAAAGTTCTTTTTGAGGAACAAACTTAATTTAATGATCAGAATCATAAAGATTTATTAGGTCACTTAAGTTCGATCGACTTTCTTCTTGTTGACGAATGATTTCGTCGCAGTCAGGGGAAAGCATAAGAGCAAGATTATCAACATAACAACCGATATCATAAAGAGCAGGCTTGGTACTTTGAACTTTCTTGATATATTCAGGCTTGACAAAACTCGTTTTCATATTTCTATTAAGCATATTCATGGTTTGAATAGACTGACCCGTTTTGTAAACAATGTTAATTAACGTGTTGACTCTCTTTTCCAAAGCAAGAATGTTAGAAATACGTTTTAACGTATATTAGAAGTATCGGTCACTCCACAATATGATTTATGTTGTAATAGCTCGTAGTTAGTAATTAGTTATTATTTGCTTATTAACTTAAGTAAGAACCGGTCCATGGGCTTGTCATGGACCGGCCCAAGCCCAATGTTAGGCTTGGACTATAAATACCCCTTTCCACTAAGGAAAGGGGTTGGTGGTGGTTGTCATTTCTTGTTTTCCATATTAATAAAATACACATAGTTTCTCTCACTTTCTCTCTCTAACTTTCTCTCTCTAGAAATCAACAAACCCCTTCATAGATTCATTGATTATCAATATTCTACATTTGGTATCAGAGCCTGAAGGTCAAGTCTTCCGCTGTATCAAACTCTGAAGCTTTCAAGAATTTAAAAGTATAAGTATGTGGAACATGAAGTCACGAAGAGGCAAATATCACAAGTGAAGAATGCACAAGATCAAGGCAAGGAAACATGCTCAAGACTAAAGTCAAAGATCACATCAAGCATATTCACAAGAACAAGATCGAAGACTCAAGCATAGATGCTAGGTTTAAGATTTTGTAAAAAGATGTGACCTCCCTTAGGGGGAGATTGTTGGAAATACGTTTTTCCCTATAAAGTCTCGGTCACATCTTAGTTAGCATAGATCACGAGTTATAGACTATTTAGAACTTTGTTTCTTGGATCGACCTCCCTTAGGGGGAGATTGTTGGAAATACGTTTTACGTATTTATGAAGGATCGGTCGCTCCAACGATAATTATGTAATGGGCTCGTGATCTATTTAATTATTGTATAGTCCATATAGCCCACATGTAGGGTGGGCTATATATAACCCCTCCTAGCATGTTAGGAGGGGGTTGTTGATTCCCATTTTACACATTAATCATTTCCATCTTTTCTTTCTCTCTCTACATTTCCCCTTTTCTCTCCTTTCTCTCTCTAATCCTTCATCTCTTTCCTTCATTTCCTTATGATTATCATCTAAATCAACCAACCTAATCCACCAAATCCATCACATAGAATAGGCCATTAATCTCGTAGACCTACATTTGGTATCAAGAGCTATGGGGTGATTTAAGGTGGTGATTTGTGTGGTTTTTTAGTTTTTGATTGTATTAGTGTTCTTTAAGAAAAATCATCTTGATTCTTGGTGTTTTTGGTGTTTTTGTGATTGGGATTAGTGGATAAGTATTAGTTGTTACTTATTTTAGTCGAAAGCACAAAACTTTTTGGGTTATTTGGTCAAAATCTGGGCTTAATCTTAATTTTTACTGTTCGACTGTTCATCGGAGGAAGTTTCTGTTTATTCAGCAAAACTTCCGGATCAAGGAGTTCCGGATCAAGAAGTTCCGGATCAAGAAGTTCCGGATCAAGGAGTTCCGGATCAAGGAGTTCCGAGTCAAGAAGTTCCGAATCAAGAAACTTCCGAACCAAGAAGTTCCGAGTCAAGAAACTTCCGAACCAAGAACTTCCGAGTCAAGAAGTTCCGGATCAAGAAACGTCCGAACCAATAACTTCCGAGTCAAGAAGTTCCGGATCAAGCCAAACTTCCGAACCAAGAACTTCCGAGTCAAGAAGTTCCGGATCAAGCCAAACTTCCGAACCAAGAACTTCCGAGTCAAGAAGTTCCGGATCAAGCCAAAGTTCCGAACCAAGAACTTCCGAACCAAGAAGTTCCGGATCAATCCAAAAGTTCCGAATCAAGGTAATCTTCCGAATCAACAAAAAGTTCCGAATCAAGGTAATCTTCCGAATCAAACTTCCGAATCAACAAAAAGTTCCGAATCAAGGGTTATTTTGCTTGTTTTTTCGACGATTTTTTAGAGGATTTAATCTTGGTTTCTTACAACAAAAACACAACACAACTCACAAGCTTTACTTCACTGCTCGATCAACCGATAATCTCTGTTTCTTTGAAGAAAACAAAATGAATCCAAATTCAGTAATGCCTCAGATGACATCTCTTACGGATATATCAATCATAACGGGAACTGATAGCCGTCCACCGATGCTTATTAAAGAGGTGTTTGAGGCATGGCAAGGTCGAATGATGCAATATCTAAAGGGGAAACCGACATACGGAAGGCTTATGGTCAAATCGATTTTGAATGGTCCACTCTACTATGGTACCATTACGGTTGACAACGTGACTAGACCACGAGAATTTGAAGAACTCACTCCAGCTCAACAACTTGTTGCAGATGCAGATGAAAAAGCTCTTCAAACAATTCTCCAAGCTCTTCCCCATGACATCTATAGGATGGTGAGTCAGTATACGGTGGCAAAGGATCTATGGGAACGTCTTAAGGTGTTGCTACAAGGAACGTCTCTCACCAAACAGGAAAGGGAATGTCAGTTGTATGACCTGTTTGATAGATTCACGTACAACCCAGGGGAAACACTTCACGATTATTACTTCAGATTCACCACACTCATGAATGATCTGAATGTATACAATCTTGTGATTGCACCATTCCAGGTTAACACCAAATTCTTGAATACTCTACCTCAAGCTGAATGGGGTGAGTACATTACCGATGTCAAGTTAACCAGGGATCTGCATAAGTGCAGTTTGGATCAAATATATGCCTTCCTTCAGCAGCATGAGAAGCATGTGATTATGCACCGTTCTCCTCGTGGTATGTATCCAGATTCCTTAGCTTTGATGGCAAATCAACCAAGTTTGTCACACAACAACACACCTTATATCTTAGGACATCAAGCTTATCATCAATCACCTTACTTGACACCAGCCTTTCCCCAATACTCGATTCTACCACAACCACCCACCTCACATCAGCAACAATATCGGTTCAATGCACCTTCACCACAGTATGCTTCACAACTTCATCCAGCAAATGTTGCACCTTATGCTCAGCCATCATATTCTTCTTATCAAGAGAATGCAGCATATCCAACAAGCTACCCTGATCAAATGAGTATTCCTTTTACTGATTATGCAGCTCATCCAGATCAAGCACTATATTGTGATGATGAGGAAGTCCCCGTTCCTGTATTCCAACAAGGAGCTGACCCAGTTGAAGTGCTAACTACTATGTCTGCTTATCTCACAAGAACTTTAAGCAAACGAGGATACAGAGGATCAGCTCCTACCAACAATCAGTTGAGGAATTCATCCAATTCTCGCCAACAAGCTACAATTGAGAATGGCAGGGTAATGGTTCAGCCAATTCAACCATATCAGGGGAGACCTTCCACATCAACCAATGCTCGCACGATCAATCCTGCTCCTGCTCCAATGGTCAACAATCCTCCACGGGCTAATACAGGCAAGTTGAGAATGATTACATGCTACAACTGCAAGGAAGAGGGTCATATGTCCAGGGATTGTAAGAAACCCAAGAGGAGAAGGGATGGACAGTGGTTTGCAGAAAAGATCTATCTGGTAAATGCTCAGGCGCAAGGAAGGGAACTTGATGAAGAGGAGATTGCATTTCTTGCTGACCCAGGGATTGCTGAACAAGACGTTGTCACTACGCAGAATGCAGCTTACCAAGCCGATGATCTTGATGCGTATGACTCCGACTGTGATGACTTTCAAATTGCAAAGGCTGCTCTCATGGCAACTATCTCCAGCTTAGGGCCAGATAAGAGATCTGAGGTACTTATTAATAACACCGATAATGCCACTGATGCTAGTATTCAACCACATCAAGTTGTGCAAGAGAGTGCTGACTCGAACGAATCTTCGGTGGTGAGTCCTTCAAACGAGGAGACAAACAATGATAGCAATATCAATGTGAGTCCCCAGACTTTGAGTGAATCACAACCGGGATTCAGTTCGCATACGCCTACTCCTGCTCAACAAGATTTGGTAATGGTTCCTGCTACATTACTTAGCCAAATGAATGCTGCACTCTTAGAAACCTTAGCTAAGAATAAGAATTTGTCTAATGAGATTGCCTTAAGCAATGAGAAAGTACAAACTTTGGAATTAGTGCCTTCGTCAAGTGTTCTCACAAATCTCGAATATGATCATTTTAGAAACAAACAAATGGGTCACTTGCAAGAGATCGAAAACTTAAGAGCAAATATGTCTAATGAACTTAAAGAAAAGGAGTTAGTGGTCACTAATTTTCAAAAACTTCAAACTGATTTTGAATTACTCGAATCTAAGAAGAATGAAATGGAGATTAATGCTGCTAATAAGATTAGAAGTCTAGACTACTTGCTTTTAAGACAATACGCTGCTTCTCAACTAGTTCACTTATTTGATGCTTCATTTAGAGAATTTAACTTATCACGTCAAAAAGGCCTTCCCCCTAATCCACGGTATGCAAAACAAGCTTTAAGACATAGTCCTAGACTTTATAATGCAACTCAATTAGGATTGGCTTTAGACCCGATTGTTTTTCCCGATGATAGAACAAGTAAGGATCTAGTTGATGAGGATCGGTCATACAATTCTGCAAAATATCCCGAGTGTGATTATTTTAAAATGAATAAGGAGCTTGCTAAAACTGATTTTAGAGTTCGCTTCCATATGGATAAGGATCTCATCACAGCACCAACCTACATGATAGAGGAAGAAAGCCCTAGTACATTTCCTACACTTGTCAACATGGAAGGTCCTAAGGAAATTCCAAAGAATCTTCCACCTGTTAGCACTGTATGGTTAAACTTGCAAGAGATTAACCGATACTTTACTAACTTTGACAAGGTCATTTTGGAATGTACGACTTCAAATGGCTTAAACGCCGGAGAATGGGCTTTCGAACACATGAACGAGGTGTTTAAAACTGAGATCAATCCGTTTGTCGAAAGTCTAAAAGGAAGTTTTGCATCTCTTAAGGAAAATCTTCAGTTTGAAATTGGGGAAGTTCAAAAAGTGTTTTATGAAATGGACACCGCTTACGAGCTGCAACTAATTGAAAAGGAAAAGATTTTAACCGAATATGACCGATTCTTGTCCGAAGTAATCTCGTGCGATGTGCTTACTACTGTAAATGTTAATTATTCAAATGAGCTTACATCCGCTATGATGAATCGTGATGCTGTGCATATTTGTGATGATGTTTGTGATCTTTCTGTAAATGTTGCTGAAACTGTAAATGAGGTAGATAATCATTCTTGTTACGAATCTAACGCTGAGTTTTTAAAGCTACAAGATTCTTACAATTTACTTTCAAAACGCTTTAATCAACTAGAACAACACTGTATATCTTTAGAATTAAAACAACAAACTCAAAATGAGGATCTTTTGATATGAAATGGTTGTGAAAACGTTGTTGAGACTAGTGACAAGATGATTGCAATTGTTGAGACATTAGAGGAAGAAATCATGAGATTGAAGAGAGAGGTATCATTTAAGGGAACATTAAAATTGGAACTAGAGGCTGCAGAGTCTAAAAACCAAGTCTTAGAAATTAGACTATCATCTGTTCTAGGGGAGATGGATCGGACAAGACAGGGATTATCCGCTCTTTATGGTTCACTAGAAGAACGCTTCGCTTTTAATGCGGCACAGCAACAATATTTTGTTGAACAACTGAACCAAAAGTGCGAGGAAATCTCTGATTTGAACATCCTGCTCATAGACAAAAATATGGTTTTGGCTGAGTTAAAGGAGACACTTCTTCTCACCCGACAAGAAGTTGTTGATAACTTAGCTACCGACTCTGCACCGTCCACTAGTGCTCCAACAACCAAGTCAGTAGTGCTTTATAAGAATCCGCTTCATAAGAGAAACCAGGTTACCTATGATGATTATATGAGGAATGCCATTAAGCATGTCGATCTTCTTAGGGATATTTTAGACGATCTTTATGCCTTAGATCCCTCAAGTAGCGACTATTATTCGGCTCATGAATATGTTAAGAGAGTTCAATATTGCTTGGCTTATTTGCAATACATAGGTACACCAGGTTCTGCACTACTTAATAATAGGCCCATTGCTGTCACTCCATTTAATAAGACTCCAGGAGCGAAACCGTCATTGGCACAATCAAGTAAGACACCTTTAAAATCTGTTGCTAATGTTCCCACTTTGCCTTCTACAGGATTAAAAGAGACTACTAAGGCTAAAGGATCGCCACTCAAGAAAGCTAAGATCAAGCCCTCCACTAGTAGTGCCACAAAGAAGAAAGTAGAAGTCCACAATAGGAATGCTAGTTCAGTTTTAAATAAAACGAATCATGTTAAGACTAAAAGCTCTGCGCCTGTGCAGCAGCCTAAACCATTCGTGAATTCTGATTTAAATTGTTGGAATTGTAATGAATGTATGTTTTCCCAGCGTCATGATTTGTGTCTGATTGATCACGTTAATGAAATGAATGCTATTAAGAATGGTCTTGAATGGAAGCCAACGGGTAGAACTCGTGCCCAAGTTGGCTGGCAATGGCGTCCCACTGGTAGGACCTTTACACTAGATGGTAAAATGTGCCCTTTAACTAGGAATGCATCCATTGAGGTTAGGTCTGAGCGTCCTTTAGTTAGGAACACTCGCACTCAAGTATGGAAACAGCGCCCTTTAATTAGGTCAGCCCCCACTATAGTGCCTATCAGTGAAGAAATACCTCAGGATTTGAGCCAATTAGAATCTACACCACCTATTAAGAAAAAGAAGGCTAGGAAATCTAAGAAACCTAGAGTTAGCAAATCTAAGATTATTAAATCTGTACCTGCTAATCACAAGGAACACTCAGATTCCGATACCTCTACATTGTCTTTGTGTGGTGATATTTTCAGGTGGTCCAAATCATCCTGTGGTATTTGGACTCCGGTTGTTCAAAACATATGACCGGAAATCGCTCGATGCTCCGAAATTTCGTCAGCAAGTTTCTTGGTACGGTTAAATTTGGGAATGATCATATAGCAAAGATTATGGGGTACGGTGAATATCAGATTGGAAACGTGACGATTTCTAGGGTATACTATGTAGAAGGTCTTGGTCATAACCTATTCTCAGTAGGACAGTTTTGTGATTCCAACCTTGAGGTTGCTTTTCGACAACACACTTGTTTCATCCGCAACTTGGAAGGAAAAGATTTGTTGAAGGGATCTCGTGGTGCAAATCTATATACCTTGTCCTTACAAGACATGATGGCCGCCTCTCCAGTATGTCTTCTCTCTAAGGCTTCTTAGACCAAGTCATGGTTATGGCATCGTAGATTATCTCATCTTAACTTTGATGCTATTAATCATCTGGCTAAAAACGAGTTAGTTCGTGGTCTTCCAAAGCTTAAATTTCACAAGGACCATTTATGTTCCGCGTGCTCAAGGGGGAAAAGTACCAAGAAATCTTACAAGCCCAAAGCTGAAGACACCAATCAAGAAAAACTTCATCTTCTGCATATGGATCTTTGTGGACCGATGAGAACTGAAAGTGTGAGCGGTAAGAAATTCATTCTGGTTATTGTGGATGATTTCTCAAGGTTTACATGGGTTAGATTTCTACGTACAAAGGATGAAGCACCGAAGGCTATCATTACTTTTCTGAAGTTCATCCAGGTACGTTTGAATACCACTGTCCGCCGTATTCGTACAGACAATGGTACAGAGTTCGTCAACCAGACTCTTCGTGATTATTATGAAGGAGTTGGTATATCACATGAGACATCCGCCGCACGCACTCCACAACAAAACGGTGTCGTTGAAAGACGGAATCGTACACTTATGGAAGCTGCTAGGACCATGCTTATTTATGCGAACGCTCCATTGTTCTTGTGGGCAGAGGCTATTTCTACTGCATGTTTCACCCAAAACCGTTCTATCATTCGGAAACGCCATGGAAAAACACCTTATGAGCTTCTACATGACCGCATACCCGATGTTTCATTTTTCCATGTGTTTGGTGCTCTGTGTTATCCAAACATCAATAGTGAGAACTTGGGTAAGCTTCAACCAAAAGCCGATATAGGTTTTTTCATTGGTTACTCACCGTCCAAAAGAGCATACCGAATCTATAACCGTCGTCTTGGCAAGATTGTAGAAACTATGGACGCAGATTTCGACGAGCTGACAGCGATGGCTTCTGAGCAACACAGCTCTGAACCCGCGCTTCATGAGATGGGAACCGGTGCTATTAGCTCCGGATTAGTTCCCAACAATCCTACTTCTACATCATTTTTACCACCATCAAGGCCCGAGTGGGATAAACTGTTTCAACCGTTGTTTGATGAATTCTTCGATCCCCCGACTGATGAATTTCCAGCACCTGTAGTAATTGCTCCAATCCCTGAAGTGATTGCTCAAGTTAATGAACCTTTATCTAATGCATCTACAATTCACAATGAACCGGATGCACCTTCACCAAGTGATTCTCAAACTACACCTGAATCATCACCCCTACTTGTGCCTAATGATGTAGAAGAGGATTCTACTGATCACGACTTGGAATATGCTCACTTGCAAGAGCTTCCTTTCTTTGGTGTAGCGATCCCTGAAAACCCTTCAGCCGCGTTTACCTCAGAAGAAGCTCCTTCTATTGTTCACTCCAGACCACCTAGGATTGAAAACCATAGCACTAAATGGACAAAAGATCACCCAATTAGGAATGTTATTGGAGATCTAGATCGACCAGTCTCTACACGCCATCAATTACAAGAGAGTGCACTTTATTGTTACTTTGATGCATTTCTCTCTGAAGTTGAACCCAAAAATTGGCAGCAAGCTATGACCCAATCATCGTGGATTGAAGCTATGCAGGAGGAACTAAACGAATTCAAACGACTTGAAGTATGGGAATTGGTTCCTCGCCCTGACAAGGTTAACATCCTTACTTTGTTATGGGTTTATAAGGTTAAACTTGATGAGATGGGTGCGGTATTGAAGAATAAAGCAAGATTGGTCGCTAGAGGATATAAACAAGCCTTGGGTATAGACTTTGAGGAATCTTTTGCTCCTGTGGCTAGATTGGAGGCGATTAGACTATTCCTTGCGTTTGCTGCTCATATGAACATGATCGTCTATCAAATGGATGTGAAGACGGCATTTTTGAACGGTGAACTAAGGGAAGAGGTTTATGTTAGTCAACCGGATGGGTTCGTCAGTACGGAGTCTCCTAATCATGTGTACAAGCTTAAGAAGGCTCTCTATGGGTTGAAACAAGCTCCACGCGCGTGGTATGATCTCCTGTCAACATATCTCATGTCGGAAGGCTTCTCCAAAGGCAAAGTGGACCCCACTCTATTCACTCTCAAGGACGGCAACGACATGCTTCTGGTACAAATTTATGTTGATGATATAATATTTGCTGCCACTAACATAGAATTGTCTAAACAATTTGAGAAGATAATGTCCACACGCTTTCAGATGTCGATGATGGGAAAAATTTCATTTTTCTTAGGATTACAGATTTCTCAGAATCCCAGAGGCATCTTTATTAATCAATCCAAATATGCTCTAGAATCTCTTAAGAAATATAACTTTGAGAATTGTGACCCCGTAGACACTCCAATGGTGGAGAAATCCAAGTTAGATGAAGATAGGGATGGGATTATTGTCGATCCAAAACTTTACCGTGGAATGATTAGCACCCTTCTCTATCTGACTGCTAGCAGGCCTGATTTGCAATTTGCTGTATGCATGTGTGCCCGGTATCAGGCTCGGCCTACCGAAAAGCACCTACATGTTGTGAAAAGGATCTTTCGGTATCTAAAAGGAACACTTCATCGTGGTCTATGGTATCCGAAAGATTCCTCGATTGCTTTAATATCATACGCAGATGCCGATCATGCTGGATGTCAAGACACGAGGCGTAGCACTTCTGGATCTGTGCAACTCCTTGGAGATAGATTGATCAGTTGGTCTTCAAAAAGGCAGAAAAGCGCTGCAATATCAAGCACGGAGGCTGAATACATCGCCATGTCCGGTTGTTGTGCTCAAGTCCTTTGGATGAGATCACAATTAACTGACTACGGTCTTGGATTTAACAAAATCCCGATGTATTGTGACAACAAGAGCGCCATTGCCCTTTGCTGCAACTATGTTCAACACTCCCGGGCCAAGCACATAGACATTCACTACCATTTCATTAAGGAGCAGGTGGAGAACGGAGTGATCGAGCTGTATTTTGTCACTACTGAGTACCAGCTGGCGGATATGTTCACCAAAGCCTTAGATCGAGGACGAATCGAGTTTTTGATCAACAAGCTTGGCATGAAATCATTCACTCCAGCGACTCTCAAAGAGTTGGCAGAAGAATCAGCTGAATAGTCGTGGTAAACTATTCAGAGTATCCTTTGGTTGTGATCATGTATATTATCGTAAATATATAAACCACAAAAAGAAAATACAAAAATATAAAACCTAGAAAAACCATAAAAAAAAAAATATAAAACCTAGAAAAACCATAAAAAATATAAAACCAACAAAAACCATAAAAAGTATAAAATCAAGAAAATCCAAAAATATTTTTCGTTTTTAAATCGGGCATGTCTTTTAGTACGGTAATATTTACGGCCTTAGAAATGTCGATCAATATTGACACGGTGCCATAAATAGAGTCCGTATAAAAGTTGTACATTTTTAAAAACATGCCCATTATGGCTTGTAGTTATTTCTGACTGCAACCCGGTTTTCATATTAAAGTCACGTATTTCCTTGGAAAACGTTGGCTCAGAACGGGAATTAATTTTCTCGGGCGTGATTTACAAGCCAAATCATGCAAAGGGATCAAGTTTACTTTATAACTTGGTCTAACACGAATTGGTGTACGTCTCAGTGCATTAATTTGTTAAAATAAGAGAAATCTTATTGACACCACGAATCAAAATTCTTTAAGAAATTGGAAATGCTTTCATCAATATTTGCCTCTTTAAACAATGACTACAGCTCTTTAAATAGAACACGGGTCATCGTTTAAGGGGGAGAAAATAGTAAAATCATCTTCGTCATTAAAATGGATCTTCAAAAGTGATTGTGAAAATTAAGGGCTACATGGTAGTTGAGTGGTTTTGCTTTAGAAAACGACTTGTGTTCGTTCTAAGTGATAGGCATTGCTTTTAGTTATTGGAGATATGCTAATAGATGCGTTTGCTAAATTGTGTGTACGTTTAACAAGAGTTAGGTGAAATGGAAAAATTAGAAACAAAAAGGAAAAGTTTAGAAAATGTAGGGACTAAAGTGATATTAGTTGAAACTAGTCAAAATTTTTGACCTAAGTCAAAAACAAAACCACCCGCCCCTCACTACTATTCCTTTCACTGTTTATCTTCATTTGCCGCCATTGTTACACACACACAAGAAATCAAATAACTCGCTTAATCCATCTAGATCCTGTTCTTTCGACTAAATAAGGTATATTCATCAATATGTTAACTTCTAAATCCACATTTCTTATCATATAATTCTGTTAAACATGCTCAATTAATCAGTTTAATCCATTTAGGGTGTATGATTAAATTAGGGTTAATTAACTAAGGATTTGTGGTGGGTTTTATGCGGATTTGTATGATATGATGTTTATATGCCTTAGTTTGCCTTAGAAACTCACAAAACGCGATAGAACAATCATCTGAGTTTCGTGTGTAAAAGTTCCGGATGAACATGGATTAAAACTTCCGAATGAAGGATTTCTTCTGAAAAACTTCCGAATGAGGAAGTTCCGAATGAAGAACTTCCGAATGGAGGAAGTTCCGAATGAAGAACTTCCGAATGAAGGAAGTTCTGAATGAAGAACTTCCGAATGAAGGAAGTTCCGAATGAAGAACTTCCGAATGAAGGAAGTTCCGAATGAAGAACTTCCGGATGAAGGAAGTTCCGAATGAAGAACTTCCGGATGAAGGAAGTTCCGAATGAAGAAATTCCGGATGAAGGAAGTTCCGAATGAAGAACTTCCGGATGAAGGAAGTTCCGAATGAAGAACTTCCGGATGAAGGAAGTTCCGAATGAAGAACTTCCGGATGAAGGAAGTTCCGAATGAAGAACTTCCGGATGAAGGAAGTTCCGAATGAAGAACTTCCGGATGAAGAAGTTCCGAATGAGGAGAAGTTCCGAATGAGGAATTGTTCCGGATGAAGATGTTCCGAATGAGGAAAAGTTCCGGATGAGTTGTTTGGTTATTCTTGTTTGCATGCTATATATATGTACTTGTTGTTTTATGAAATGTGTTATGCTTAGAAGTAAGAATGATATATATCTATATGCTTTTGTGCATCAACCTTTCATGTCTTATCTTAAGCAGATACAATGACTAATCCAACGGTACAAGCAATCCAAGAATCTAGAGAAGCCGATATTGCTAAAGCCCGAACCCTTAAGTTTATACCCAACAACTACCGGCTGAAGCAAGTCTCTAAATCCACTCACCATGGTTTTAAGGTCGCCATAGCCATCCTTGACAACTCTCATTTCAAGAACGCCCTTAGGAGTACAGCCTCGGTGCCTTATGAGTATATGTTTGAATTTTGGGCTACCAAGGAAATCACTTCGAACAAGATCACCTTCACCATCGACAACAAGCAGCAAACGCTCACAGTTTCAGACTTCCGTAAGATTCTTGGTATACGGGATACACCCAAGGGCATGTCATTCTCGAGGGATCCCACTAAAGATGAACTCGTGGAGTTATTTGAAGCACTTGGATGTCCGGAAATACGAGTTGCATCTGAGTTTACCACTGCTAAGGTGGGACAACCTTGGAGAGCATTTATGGGTATTCTCAGTAAATGTCTTACACCAAAAACGAGTGGCCATGATGCACTGCGCAGTCCTATAATAAACCTCTTCTATGGCATGTACAAAGCTGCAAATTCAGATTATGCTTTGTTGATATGGGAAGAATTCACATTTCAACTCTTCTACAACAAGAAGCTGAAGACAAACTTCTTTCCTTATCCTCGGTTTATTAAGCTAATCATTAATTATTTTATGAAGCTTGATACTACTATTGATAGGCGTACAGCAGGTCGCTATCACACTGAAGAAGCTGATGATAGTGTAGACCTGAGGCATGAAGGACCGTCTATTGGTGTGATTCCGGGTCCTATTCCTGATTACCTTCTATCTGATAAAATCAAAGGTTCTGCAGATTACAAGCTACTGCAGATAGAAATCAAGAGGCTGAAAGCAAACCTTCAAACTGGAGAAGACTCATCCACAACGGTTAAGAGTAAAGGTAAACGCAAACAACCAGCTGCGTTACCTGAACCCGAAACCAAGAAGAAGAAGACAGAGGGTAAGAAGGGAAAGGGTAAGGCTGATGAGATGGCTTTACGTGATGAAGAAGATATTGGTGATCCTACTATGGATAAAACCGAGAAACAAATGATGAAGATAGCAATTAAAAGGAGTAGGAAAGATACAGGCGGTAGTGGTTCAGGTGCGAGGGTAGATATTGAGGATGAGTACGTGGAACCGGATGATGTTGATGAGTTTGGGTCACCTGAACACTATTCCACTTCGAAGGAGCCATCAATCCCTATTTCAGCAAGTGTGGAAAAGGAACCTGTTGCTCCTACGATCATGGTGACAACTCAACCCTTAACAACTCAACCTCCACCCATACAACCCTTAACAACCAGACCGGCCTCAACACCATTTCTTCAACCACCGATAATTCCCATCCTTAGCACCGCAGTAACAACCGAGCCTATTCAGTCAACCCAGAGCAGCTCTGCAACATCTGCAATGGCTGCATTAGTGATGGCCGAAATGTTTGACAAACATGTGGACACTCACAAACGCGAAATGGATGAACTTCGCCAAGAGTTGCAAAGACGAGCTCAAAGGGAAGAAGCATCTCAGAAAGCCCAAGAGGAGATGATTGCTAGGTTCGCTTCAGATATGGAGTTGACTCGAAAAGCACATGCGGAAGAACTTGCTCGGGTTAAGCAGGTTGAGGCTGATAAGCATGCTGCACGCATTACCAGACTTCAAGCGATGAGGGATAAATATAAGGAACAAAAAGAAGCACTTGAAGCATCTGTGAAAGAAAGAGTGCAAGAATCCGTTGAATCCTTAATGCCTAAACTTCGCGATGAGTTGAAGACACTTGCTGCTGACAACTTGATGGTCAAATCATCCAACCCTTCCGAAGCCGCCTACAAGATTGCTTATGACCTGACGGATTTTGAATTGAAGAAGATCCTTAAGGCTCGTATGGTGGAACTTGGGTCGTTTGACAAGTCTAGGATTCAACGGGCTCTATATAAATCCCTTAATGATGCTATCATGGAGGATGATAGATTATTCAAAACGTTTGGAAGTGTGGTACCATATCACATCTTACCTGAGGAAGAAAGGGAAGAAAGTGAAGAAGAGGGTACGGGTGAAGAAGAGGAAGAAGAAGAAGAAGAAGGAGAAAAGGATAAAGACGATGACGAGGGTGGTGATGATGATGAGGATGATGATGACGAGGATGAGGATGATGATGATGGCGATGATGGTGGTGATGAGAATCAGGAGAGTGCTAGTGGTAGTAACGGGGATGACAATCAGGATGATGATGGGGGTGACCAGCCGAAAGAGGGAGACAAGGTTACCAGCTCCAAGAAAACTAAGACTGGAACCAAGTCCACAAAAGATGCAGCACAGAAGGACAAATCGACATCCTCGGAATCAAGACGAACTAAGTGGCGCCACGATGTGAATGCCACTACAGCGTCTTCGGCTCCCGGTATCTCTATCGCTGTATCTTTACCTATTACCACTAACCCCATTAGTTCTGTTGTTGTTGCTCCTGTGATAGCAGAATCAGTGACGGAACCCGAAGCTGCACAACACTCCCCAGTTCACGACACTGCCGAAATGCCTGAAACTGAACCAGTAGATGTTCGCACTTCCACTCCTCAACAACAAGCACAACAATCTACGGTTCCTGAACCAAGCACACGAAATTGGGAAGACACGTTGGAGATAGACGAGTTTGCACCACCACAAGCTTGGATCACGGCAGCAGCACAATATGATCCGATCACAGACGCTGACAAAGATGTGTTGTATCTCCGTATCCGAAGTCCGATTGACTTATGTGCATTTTTTGCTCATGAGTATAAGACTTCGGTTACTCCATCCTTGGTCAAGAAAGCGCTGAAAGATAAGAGACTGCGTGCCAAAACCCGATTAACTCGAATGGAGTTCGAATACTATGCCGATGAGATCCTGAAGGCTCTGAAAACCGTTCAACGGCCAGGTCTTCATGAATCAGAAAGAGCTCCACCTCCAATGGATCCTGCTCAAGATAATCAGATTGCTCTTGACTTTTTCGTCACCAACGATCTTGTGTATCTACTGAAGGGATCATCAAAGTACGCAACCTCCCTAACCTTGCTGAAAGCTGCCAACTGGGGGACAATACCCTTTATCGAGGAAAAGGTAAACAGACTCTGGGTCCCTAAGATAAATCGTAATTATGATATGTATGCTGTCATAGGTGCATCTCATTGGGACGAACGAGTCCGAAGGGCGTACAGGGGTTGCTGCTTGGTTAATTCTGGAAGCAATGTTAGATCCGACATCCGCATCTCCAGCATCTTAGGAATGAAAACTGAAGCCAAGAACGGCTATTATCATGTGACGGAGATTCGCTTGAAAAGGGAGGATGACAGGGAATACAAAATCCAGCAAGGAGATTTTTCCATCATTCGCCTTGAGGATATCGAAGATATGCTGCTTCTGATGACCCGAGATCAACTTACACACATTCCTCATGAAGACCTGATTGCTTTGAATACAGCACTTCGTATGTTCACACGAAGTGTTGTCATCAAGTCACGAGTTGAAGATCTTCAGTTGGGAGTCGAAAGCTATCAGAGGAAGCTCAATTTAACCCGTCCTGTGAATCAAGTGCTACCTCAACATGTAGAAAGATGTCCCTATACCGGCATTTCTGTCCCGAATTACGGCATCTTCTACTTGAACAGTCGAGGTTTGATGAAGTTTATGAGGGTGGGGGAGCTACACAAGTATAGTGATGGAACTCTTATACAAGTCAGAGGAAAGTTGGAGCATCTGAACTCAGGTAGGACTTTGCCAGAGATGACGGAGGATTGGCATCCGGGTTACCGGCAGATGGCGAAGTACGTGATCAAGAAGATTGATCAAAAGCTCCGTGAACGTAGATTGATGAGGAACTTGGAAAGATTCGTGGGTGGTAGACCATATGGAGTGCACTACAGGACACTGCAACGATCCATCTAATGGGTCGTACATTTCAGGTCACTCTATATTGGTTTTCAATTGTGAATATGTAAATTTGTGAATAATGTGCTTGAATGGCTTGGTGTAGTGTTAAGGTATGATAATTTTTCAAGAATTTCTCACGAGATTCTAAATCTTTCAAAATATGTCATACCAAAGCACTACAACTATCCCTTATTAACTTAAGGGGGAGCAATAACTTGTTCTATGGCCAAACATTTATTTCATTTTTTACCCAAAGACCGGTTAATCCACTCAATATCCCAAATATTAATGGTTAACATTTTGGATAAGGGGAGAAAATGGGATTAAGGAGACGTAAGTGATACTTGGCTAAAAGATGAAAAAGACTTAAAGATTATCCAACTTAATATGTGTAAAGCACGTGTTAAGGGGGAGCGTTTTTGATGAACAAAACACCTAAGGTACAAAACTTTTGATTTCAATATCACAAGTACTTTAGGTGATTTTCAATGATTTTTCATGGTGGCAATTCCTTCCCAAAACACGCTTAATTCACGACGGATGTGGTGACAAAAGGGTGGTAGGAATAGGTTAAGTCCAATGATTCATCAGAGCCGATGGAATCTTCCCAAGGACAATTCCCTAGATAGAATTAGAAGTCCTAGGAAAGATGGAGAAAGAATGTGAACGTAGCTGAATGCTGACCAAGTACTTAAGCTAGCACTGGAACAATCACAACAAGGTGCTAGTGATGACGTATTGGTAAGCATTGAAGGGGTTGAAGAATGAAAAAGAAATGTAAAGATAAAGGGTGTAAAGAAAGAAGCCCTCCTTACAACTTTAGGCAGAAACCGGGTCAATACATATGCTATTGAGGTCATTTTTGTTAATGATTCTCGGTATTGAAGAAAGACATCATGGACCCAGTGATGCAATGCACAACCTTTCCCCAGCTAACTCAAATATCTCTCAAAAGGTATTTGTTTTAATCACACGGAGTTCAACACGTTATCTATTGGTTTATTCACTCCGAATAAACTGGTATTGAAAAGGTGGCACTCCTCTCCAGCCATCGCTCACTAAATCAAAACGCACAATCGAGTCTAGAGCCAAGAGATCATCAAAAGTCTCATTAGGACACTTTCCATTTATTCCTTGCTTTCTCACACACTGTGAAAAGTAAGAGATTTTCATGAGTCCTACGCAATATTCCTGTAATATTGCCAGAACATCCGAGTAATACGTAAGTATTACAATGAAGATGGAAATCCTGCTTGAGCCAACATCAAACAAGCTCATGGTAGGTTACACGTGCGGTTCTTTTAGAACCAATCTTGTGAAAAACTGGAAGGTAACAGTGGTTTAATTCTTAATTGAACTTAAACTCGTTCCAGGCCTCTTCGCATTATCATATGATCTTGCCAGAACACTCAGAGTGACTCTTTATTGACCACAGTGACGAGTGGAAATCCTTCTAGTGTCAACATCAAACAGCACTTGGTAGGTAACGTGCAAGATTCTTTATGAATTGAGCTCGTGACAACTAGAAAGCAACGATGGTGAAAATCTTAATTGAAATTCACTTGTTCCAGGTTTCATGAATTGACGGCTTTTAATCACAAGGATAATTTATCCAAGTGATTCACTCTTTATGTTCGCAGTCAGCTTTGGACGGTCGAATAAAGAGAACGGGTTTACCCGCGAAATCCTGTCAGGAAGTTACTTAATTGAAACTATCCGTCACGGGTACGATATCTAATATCGTCCAACGGTCTTCACCGACCGGAGGTAAAATGCTACCGAATTAGAATAACATGTTCAAAGCCATTTTATTCGTGTCGTTGCTGTGTACCTGTTAAAGACGGTGGCGTTGCTGTGTACCTGTTGAAGACGGTGGCGTTGCTGTGTACCAGTGAAGACGGTGGTGTTGCGGTGTTCCTGTAAAAGTCGTTCCCACATGCTTATGTCTTTTGCAACAAAGTTCAGCAAAAATTCAAGAAAGTACAAGATGAAGTCTTCCGCTGTACCAAACTCTGAAGCTTTCGAGAATTCAACAAAAAGACGTAAGTGTGTGGAACATGAAGTCACGAGGAGGCAAAGTTCACAAGAAAGGCAAAGATCGCACGTGAAAGGCCAAAGAACAATGCTCTCAAGTCAAAGCCAAAAAGATCAAATCAACATATTCACAACAAAAGAAAGAAAAGAAGAAAAGACTACGAGCTAAAGAACGAAGACTTAGTATAGTATGCTAGGTTTAGAACTTTGTAACGTGGAGTGACCTCCCTTAGGGGGAGATTGTTAGAAATACGTTTTAACGTATATTAGAAGTATCGGTCACTCCACAATATGATTTATGTTGTAATAGCTCGTAGTTAGTAATTAGTTATTATTTGCTTATTAACTTAAGTAAGAACCGGTCCATGGGCTTGTCATGGACCGGCCCAAGCCCAATGTTAGGCTTGGACTATAAATACCCCTTTCCACTAAGGAAAGGGGTTGGTGGTGGTTGTCATTTCTTGTTTTCCATATTAATAAAATACACATAGTTTCTCTCACTTTCTCTCTCTAACTTTCTCTCTCTAGAAATCAACAAACCCCTTCATAGATTCATTGATTATCAATATTCTACAAAGAATTATTTCAATATCCTTTTCTTCACGAGTTTTATAAAGCTCAGTTTGTTCTTTGTTAACCGACTCTAACTTAGTAATTTGGAGTTTATGTAGCAGCAGTTGTTCTTCAAGTTCCGATATCTTTTGTTTTGACATATGAATTTCGTGTGTTACTTCAGAACAATATTGTTCGTTGAGCACCATACGTTCATATACCAAACCATTAGCTATTGCAACTCGTCGATCAACTTCTTTTACATAATCACACTCTTTAAGCCTGTCTATCTCCTCGGCTAAGGATGTGTTTGCTTGCTTCAAACGTTTATTAGCCTCTTTGTTTTCCTCAATTTCATGTTTTAAAGAATCAATAATAGACGCAAGCAAATCACGGTCCTCATCCGAGTCAGTATCCTGAGCAGCATTACCTCTGAGACCCCCAAAATCTGACATGGAACAACTAGGCAACGAGTGGGTAACACGTCATAGTACAAGAAACAATGAATTACAGTTTATACAAAGCTGACGAAATAAAAACATGTACATTACATCATAAAAGGTAAGATTTTTTAAACATAGGTCCCAGAGTTTTAGAAGCGGAAAATTTTATTATTTCGTCTCGATTTATAATATAAAGTTTCCCAAAAGATAGAATGACTTCTGACAGTTTATATAAAACAAATCTTTTAAAAGCATCACAGAAATCTCCAAGCTACGACAATATCCTGCGGGCTCCCATCCAAGCAAAGCTAAGTAATAATACCTGAGATTAAACATGTAAAATCTTCAACATAAAGTTGAGTTACATTCATAGGTTTAGCAATAAGGATGTGGAACACAAGCATTCATTTGTAAAACAAGTAGTATGGAGTATGGTTATGATCATTAACCATATTCCAAAACATTATTATTTCTGTTTAGTTCATGAACCGAAGCTTAACTCAGTGTAAGTTCCTCTAGCAGTATTCAGCCTAAATACTCAAGTGAATAAACAAATATTAGTGCGTCAAGGTAATCGGGACGGGGATAGTCAATCCCGATGGATCCACCCACAACATTCGCGCTTGGTAGCAGGATTACTTAACGGTTCATGATCAATGAGAGGTAACTTAAGGCTAGACTAAAAAGCAATAATATCAATGAAAATCAGTTGGAAATCCTCAAGTTTTGGAAAGCATACAATTTATGGATAGCATACAAGTTGAGGATAACACACAGTTGTTAAATGGTTGTTTTCCACCATGTAAAATCTCACCCCGCGTTTAGAAACCATGTACAAGTAAAAAGGGGCTATGAACTCACCTTAGCCACGAGGTAAGTCAATCACGGTACTCAGCAACTGAGTAAAAAGGGTAGTGGTAGACGATCACCGACGATATGGATGCCCCGGAAAACGAAAGCCGCAACCTATCAAAATAAGGCGCGCGTTAAGACTCGAATTCAAGTATCGATATGTACCAAATATAATATGACTCAGTTGTTTTCAAAGTATTCATGTTTCAAAATCATTGACACGAACCAAATGAATCCATACTAACCCATTTATCTAACACTACACGATTAAACATTTGTACACTTGAAGTCGACCCGTCATAAGACGCCAAGTCAACGCAAGTCAAACTATCCTTTAACCTTATTTGGACCAGTAGCTAATTCATTTATATAATGACTAAGCACTTGAGTAAGTCATCATGTCCGATGATGAATACTCAAACTCACGCAACACAAACATTGAACTAAGTGTCCAAAATAAAAATCAGCAAGTACACCCCGAATGTACACACCGATCTACCCTATCTAGACATGTCCGTTTTACATGAAAATTGGTGTCAAGCTCACTTATAACATGTATAAGACCTCACCAAAATTTGAGCCAAAGTTCACACTTTAAAATCCATCAGCTCGACACTTTACTCGACTCAAAATTTTAGGACAGATTTGTACACTTGTTTTGTAACACCATTTGGACCACTTTAAAAGTACTAACTCGACAATCTGTCTTTTGAAACCACTACTAGACTCATCAAACTCAGTTTGTAAACTTTTAAAATCAGTAGATACATTTATCTAACCAAGACTAAAGTCCCCGAGAGTCGACCCAAAATCAGCCACAATTTCGGATTGTGCCGACTCGCGTCTCCCGGTACACGAATACTAAAACTAGCATAACTTTTGACTCGTAATGACTTATAAGCTCTATCTTATACCAAAACGACCGTCTCGGAAAACTCTACAACAATATCAAATAATCTTAGTCTTTCACGGACCTTAAAGCCACTAAAAATCAGTTAAAGACCTGCTGTCCTAAATTAGCCTTTTAGAAAACATGACACATCCATTTTTCAAGCAAAACCACTCATTCTCATACCACTAGGATCACTATACTATCATTCCTATCAACCAAACACTCCTAAAAACACTTGCATGCAAAATCTAACAAAATCAAAGATCAAAAGTATAACTTTTAAGGATTAAAATGTGATGATCTTACCAAAAACAATGCATGCAAGATGATCAAAACCAATACCCACCATAAAATCATAAGAACTAAAAAATGTATTGATGCATATGTGAAATTTTTGTATAGATAGAAGCATAAGATGATTTTAGAGATGGGATATTGATTAGATTTTGTTAAAAATCAAATTTGAGAGGTGTTTTGAGGTGGTGGAGTGGCGGCAACAATGGAGGATGAAGGAGAGGAGTGTGATTTTTTTTTACATGTTATGTATGTGTTTAGTGGAGGAAGAAGAAGAAAAAAAATGCTTATATAGTGATATTAAGTGGAAGGCGAAACTTGCCAAATTGAAACCTTTTGGACTTAAAAACAATTAATAGTTTTAAAGGGTAGAAAATGGTTATTGGTAAATATTAAAAATATTTACGGGGCTCGGGTTTCGTAAAAATACTTTTCAAAAGTTACAATGCATCATAAAAATAATTATATGATTCCCCACACGACTTAATACGTAATTAAAATGAATTCGTCGAAAATATTAATTATCGAAACAATCGATAAATAAACATAAAATTTTGGGCATCCGTCAGTATCGCGATCACTATGAATTCTCGTTGTACATGATTTTGAATAAACTCGTTGTAAAACGCACGCGGGTGATTTTAAATCAAAAACTTTGATTTAAATTAAATATGGAAAAATAAAATAAAATTTTACAATTCCATATGAAGCATTGTCAATGAACAAAATAATACTTAAAAGTATAATTTAAAAATCTCAGGATTTACATATAAAGTATTCAAGAAAACGTAATACGTTGGAAAATTCAAACAGCACGAATTAAAAGAATAAAATAATGCTGGGAAAGTACGGGTTCTCACAGTCTTCCCCCCTAGAGGAACTATGGTCCCCAGAGTTCTCCTGAAAACAGTAGAAGATGCAAACAAGAGGAGGTAGAAAGTGTATAAAAAAATTCATTGCTTCCCAGGTAATTTCTACACCACGACGAATCTTAACGGTTAGAATTTACTATGCTTCAGTTTCTTAACTCTTTTTCGTATAACTTTTCAGTCTTGGATTAGAACAACGATTCTTTCAATACGACGATACATCAAGAGATAGAGTTGTTGGAAATACGTGCGATAAACTTACAAGACTGAACACAAGAATCACTTAAACAGGCAAAGTGCTATAAGATGAACCAAGATTGTAAATCAACAAGGGGTCGCAAGTCGTGCAACTGTAAACATGACAAAAACGTAACAATCTGAATACAAAAGAAACAAAAGGGAAAAATGAATTAAATATGATCATTTAAAATGCAAGTTGTCACAATCAGTTGTCTAGTATTTTGGGATTACTTTAAAACTTAGTTTTAAATATTTTCTTTATTAAAAGAAAATTTTACCAGGTGTAGTGATTAAAAATCAAACTCTATATAAAATGAGTGGGTAAACAGTTGCCAAATCTTTTTCTTGATTAGGACTTCAAGGTAAAAGTAACTCAGTTCAAATAGTTATTTTGATCAGCTTAATAGCTTTTCGGGTGACTGTATGAAATTTCTGTTAGAAACTCAAGTTTATCGTTACCATTAGAGAAAATCAGATTTTCCTGGTTATTTAGAATCATTGTTAGAAATTATAAATTAATTTAATAATTTCATTAGGTTGACAATAAAGTATGATATAATCAAATACTTTAAAAGATACAGCTTGATATCCTTTGAAACACTAGGTAAATTTACCAAAGAGGATATATAGATCCGATACTTAACATGAAACAGTTATTTTGGCAATTTAAACATTTGATAAAATGTTCTTAAAAATTAATAATAATTTTTAGAAATTCAAGAAGGCGATTAAGGTATCAAACGATAAACACGTAACATTTTCTGGTTTTCAAAAGGTGACAAGACAACAACGAATGTGAATCATATAAAGGTCAACAATCTGTATGCGAGCAATACACAAAGGAATAAGACGAAAGTCGTATCAGTTCTTAACAAACGTGGTCTAATAGATGCATCTATTATAAAAAATAATAAGAAACAAAGGATTCAGCAAGATTAATTCACGAGTGCGGTTGGCGTCACCAATAACGGCTTATTAAGTTCTCGATGGTCGACATACGATCGAAAGAGAAAATCTACACATCGAATTTTCGAATCAAAGAAAATTATTAAGAAGTCAATTGAGAGAAGTTCCAGTAAGATTAACAACATTAACAATGAAAGGCAAACTCAATACATGGTTCACACGAATGAATTTCCAAGGCGATACTGTCTTAACACATATCATGACAAATACACGTAATCATTGGTCACTTCCAGTCATAAATCATTATCCGCGTACAGAGACGTTTCCAAGGTCTACCAAAAGAGATGGAGAAGCTCGATCGTTGTAGAGGCATAACAACGTTGAAACTTTCAAGTCTGGTATCAATCGTAAGAATTTAGACAAGTGGTAACGAAAATCGCATCGTGAGGATGATGAGGTAACAGGTAAAATAAAGGTCGTTGAGTAAAGAAATATGTGCTTGAAGCATGTTCGTTGTTCAAGAAAAGATAAGGGTTCATATGCGTAAGTCGCGAACAGTTGATACTCACATAAGAAGTAAAAGTTTTCTAAACTTTATTTATCTAACTTTTTAAGAAACAACTAAAAAGTTGATTCTTGGTTAAATATTTAAGGTGACTACTATTTGGCCTTGCATGGCTCCTTCTAAATTAAGCATAGGTGATCAGGCCATGCATAATTTAGGACTCACAATGCGATGCTCATCTTCGTCAAACCAGTATTACAGGTCATATTAATATATGTATATAATCCCATTTGTAAAAACAGAAATCAAAATAGTTTATGAAACTATTCGCCAATAAGTTACTGGCTAGATATTTAATTCAACAATTATAATGTTACAAGGGTTCTTTATATGACCGTATTAGAACAATTTGTGAAAATGCATTGTAAAATTAATATAAATTAATTTTATAAGATAACCTTCAAGTATTTTGTAAAGTCCAAGTGGAACTTTTGTAAAATGTTTCGCAAACAATACCAGTTAAATTCATGTGATGACATGATGATAGCTTACAAAATAGCGAGTGGGTTACATGAGGGAAATAAGGAGTAGTTCAAGACAGTCTATGAAATGGTTACAACGTGCTAATGTTTCAAGAGGTTTAGCAGGAATCGTCAAGAGACACGTGTCAAGATGGTAACGAACGATGAAAATAAGAACTTCAACCTCGGTCCAACTCAGTGGTACGATAGAAGCAAAGAAAGACAATATAGATTGACAAATAAGTCATATATAAAAGAAAGGAATAAGGAATCCGTATGTGTGCACATCGTGATTAATTTGATAGTAATATACTTTTAAGAAAGTAGGGTAACAGTTAACAAATAGTACAATCACTCAGAAAAGTTTATATTTTAGGAAGTTACCGAATTTCAAAAATTCAAGATCTGTGTATAAGTATGACCGAACTCAAAGTTACTATTTTATACTTGTTCCAACGCAACCATTGTTTTTAGTTTGCAAAATATCATTAGTTAAAGTTTTACGAGCTCAACGAACTCAAAACGCTTGAAATCATATTTTTAAAGTCTATCAGTTTTGACTTTTGGGTTTGACTAGACCAATTAACTCATTAAACAATATTCTAAGACTCAAAGTCTAATGCATTTCGATGTAAAACAATGTTTTGAACAACTTTCTAGTTTTACCCGAGACTTGAAACAGAATAAAAATGGACGAAAATGCCCTTGCATTAAATCTGTCAACAAAACGATATTTTAGAACTACGCAAAAATAAGTTCTTAAATTTTCTCAATCTCAAATGAGCATAACCTGCTCGATTTTAATGTTTATTGGCCAAATTTTATGTCCTAAACGGACGTCTCAACAAGTAGAAGCATATTTTTATGTGTAAAGTTATAAAACTATATTCTCAAAACTGTAAAATTTCTTGTAAAGTTTCTGTACAAAATAATATTCTTGAACACATCTTGAAATTAAATCTAAATTTCATAATAACTCGGAATTAATGTACACACAAGACTTGTGGATTCCATAAAGACGAAAGAAGATAAACTGTATATAATTAATCATGTAAAGGAAACCCAGTATGGAAATGGTTCAAGAATGCCAACGGTAATCTGAGAGATAAAAAACGACGCATATCATCCATGTCTTCGGCTGCAAGATTCAATGCAGGAAGGTCTCCTGGCGGCGTGATTTTCCAAAATCACAAGATATACCGAGAAAGAAACAAAATATTAACAAGTCACACTCCTGAGGCGAGGAGGTTTAATGAAAAGGGGATGATACAAGTAGGATCGTATTCCAAACAACCGTCACATAATAAATGTCGATCATGTGTTCAAGGTACAACGGATGTTGTAAGTCAAAGTCGAAACGTAGAATGGTCAATGAAATAAGATGTAATCCATGTACAATTGTCGTGTAAAATGGTGGCATAAAGGTAAGTCAAAATTATGAAAACCCACAATATTATTCAGGTATTGATTCAACGAATTCTTCGAGATGTGTGACTCACATGGTGTCCTTTAGTCTTTTCCGGAGACACATTGAGCTACACAATGGTCTATAGACTAGACATTCAATTACGAATGGTCAGAAAGAAAATCTGCGTATCTAAATAGATAGTTTAAAGGAAATGAACAATGAAAGAAACATGCACGGTAGTAAGAATGAAAATCACGAATTTCGTCGAAAACAACACTTCTTCAATTCCGAACAATGGTATCACGAGAGTATGCACAAAATGTAACAGCGAGTCGAGAAAAACAGATGATTCATAACGAACGAGTATATGATTTCAGTCGTATCATGCATAAATGAAATAGCAATGGTACTCAGAAAAATGAGTATGAAAAGTCGGCAGCATATGCGCTCTGAATACAAGTATGTAACACCATAACAATATAAAATCATTGTAACCAGATCAGTTCACAAGAACAAGAATTCCAAAAATACAATATAGGCAGATGTAATCACAGTAACGTTCAATGAAAATTCATGAAGCACAAGGCTTTGAAAATACATAGTAATTATCGTCATCAGGGTAACGTAATATTTCAACATGTAATCAAGAGATCAAATACTATAACGATAACTAAACGTAAATAATAAGTATTAGAGAGCTACCCGCGCAAATATCGAACAACATTGGCAGATTCTGTGGTTGACACTTAAAACATAAAATATTTGAACTTTTGGTTATAGACCAAGTTTTTGAAAACGACTCAGTTCCCTATAATCATCGCTCTGATACCAATCTGTGAGACCCCCAAAATCTGACATGGAACAACTAGGCAATGAGGGGGTAACACGTCATAGTACAAGAAACAATGAATTACAGTTTATACAAAGCTGACGAAATAAAAACATGTACATTACATCATAAAAGGTTAGAGTTTCTAAACATAGGTCCCAGAGTTTTAGAAGCGGAAAATTTTATTATTTCGTCTCGATTTATAATATAAAGTTGCCCAAAAGATAGAATGACTTCTGACAGTTTATATAAAACAAATCTTTTAAAAGCATAACAGAAATCTCCAAGCTTCGACAATATCATGCGGGCTACCATCCAAGCAAAGGTAAGTAATAATACCTGAGATTAAACATGTAAAATCGTCAACATAAAGTTGAGTGACATTCATAGGTTTAGCAATAAGGATGTGGAACACAAGCATTCATTTGTAAAACAAGTAGTATGGAGTATGTTTATGATGATTAACCATAGTTCGAAACATTATTATTGCTGTTTAGTTCATGAACCGAAACTTAACACAGTGTATGTTCCTCTAGCAGTATTAAGCCTAAATACTCAAGTGAATAAACAAATATTAGTGCGTCAAGGTAATCGGGACGGGGATAGTCAATCCCGATGGATCCACCCACAATGTTCGCGCTTGGTAGCAGGATTAATTAACAGTTCATGATCAATGAGAGGTAACTTAACGCTAGACTAAAAAGCAATAATATCAATGAAAATCAGTTGGAAATCCTTAAGTTCTGGAAAGCATACAATTTCTGGATAGCATACAAGTTGAGGATAGCACACAGTTGTTAAATGGTTGTGTTCCACCATGTAAAATCTCACCCCACGTTTAGAAACCATGTACAAGTAAAAAGTGGCTATGAACTCACCTTAGCCACGAGGTAAGTCAATCACGGTTCTCAGCAACTGAGTAGAAACGGTAGTGGTAGACGATCACCGATGATATGGATGCCCGGGAAAACGAAAGCCGCAACCTATCAAAATAAGGCGCGCGTTAAGACTCAAATTCAAGTATCGATATGTACCAAATATAATATGACTCAATTGTTTTCAAAGTATTCATGTTTCAAAATCATTGACACGAACCAAATGAATCCATACTAACCCATTTATCCAACACTACACGATTAAACATTTGTACACTTGAAGTCGACCCGTCATAAGACGCCAAGTCAACGCAAGTCAAACTATCCTTTAACCTTATTTGGACCAGTAGCTAAGTCATTTATATAATGACTAAGCACTTGAGTAAGTCATCATGTCCGATGATGAATACTCAAACTCACGCAACACAAACATTGAACTAAGTGTCCAAAATAAAAATCAGCAAGTACACCCCGAATGTACACACCGATCTACCCTATCTAGACATGTCCGTTTTACATGAAAATTGGTGTCAATGTCACTTATAACCTATATAAGACCTCACCAAAATTTGAGCCAAAGTTCACACTTTAAAATGCATCAGCTCGACACTTTACTCGACTCCAAATTTTAGGACAGATTTGTACACTTGTTTTGTAACACCGTTTGGGCCACTTTAAAATTACTAACTCGACAATCCGTCTTTTGAAACCACTACTAGACTCATAAAAATCAGTTTGTAAACTTTTAAAATCAGTAGATACATTTATCTAACCAAGACTAAAGTCCCCGAGAGTCGACCCAAAATCAGCCACAATTTCCGATTGTGCCGACTCGCGTCTCCCGGTACACGAATACTAAAACTAGCATAACTTTTGACTCGTAATGACTTATAAGCTTTATCTTATACCAAAACGACCGTCTCGGAAAACTCTACAACAATATATAATAATCTTAGTCTTTTTAGAGACCTTAAACCCACGAAAAATCAGTTAAAGACCTTTTGTCCCAAATTAGCCTTTTAGAAAACATGACAAATCCATTTTTCAAGCAAAACCACTCATTCCCATTCCTCTAGGATCACTATACTATTATTCCTATCAACCAAACACTCCCAAAAACACTTGCATGCAAAATCTAACAAAATCAAAGATCAAAAGTACAACTTTTAAGGATTAAAATGTGATAATCTTACCAAAAACAATGCATGCAAGATGATCAACACCAATACCCACCATAAAATCATAAGAACTAAAAAATATATTGATGCATGTGTTAAATTTTTGTATAGATAGAATCATAAGATGATTTTAGAGATGAGATATTGATTAGATTTTGTTAAAAATCAAATTTGAGGGGTGTTTTGAGGTGGTGGAGTGGCGGCAACAATGGAGGATGAAGGAGAGGAGTGTGATTTTTTTTACATGTTATGTATGTGTTTAGTGGAGGAAGAAGAAGAAAAAGAAATGCTTATATAGTGGTATTAAGTGGAAGGGCCAAACTTGCCAATTTGGAAACTTTTGGACTTAAAAACAATTAATAGTTTTAAACGGTAGAAAATGGTTATTGGTAAATATTAAAAATATTTACGGGGCTCGGGTTTCGTAAAAATACTTTTCAAAAGTTACAATGCATCATAAAAATGATTATATGATTTCCCGACACGACTTAATACGTAATTAAAATGAATTCGGCGAAAATATTAATTATCGAAACAATCGATAAATAAACGTAAAATTTTGGGCATCCGTCAGTACGCGATCACTAGGAATTCTCGTTGTACATTGATTTTGAATAAACCCGTTGTAAAACGCACGCGGGTGATTTTAAATCAAAAACTTTGATTTAAATTAAATATGGAAAAATAAAATAAAAATTTTATAATTCCATATGAAGCATTGTAAATGAACAAAATAATACTAAAAAGTATAATTTAGAAATCTCAGGATTTACATATAAAGTATTCAAGAAAACGTAATACGTTGGAAAATTCAAAAAGAACGAATAAAAAGAATAAAATAATGCTGGGAAAGTACGGGTTCTCACATTACCGTCATCACTACACATATGCTGTGAATCCGTAGAGATATTGCTATCCTCCGTGTCTATTACATATGTGTCATTGATGCTTTCGGGATGCTCAGGATGTCGTCGTTCATTAGCAAACACATTATAGTTATCATATGTTGGTACCTTTTCAATTGGCTCAGTATCAAAGATAGGTCCAGAAGTATCAGCAGTCTCTAGAAGCACTTCTTGAATCTTTGCCATGTACACATAATGTGCCTCTAGCTCTTGATCATCAGCTTCATCATCAATGTCATCACGCCAGTCAACTTCATCTACTGTGAGTGGAATTCTTGTTTCTTCTTTCTTACACAGCAGCATCTTTTCCTTGTGATATACCGAATCCTTAACCCGTTTTGGCTTCTTGCATTCCCTAGCCATGTGCCCAAATCCCTTGCAATTGAAGAATTGAATCCCAGTCTTCTGCACAACCGGAGTGCCTACAGTATCTCTAGCCCTAACTTGATTCGGCGTCCTCTGATTATCATCCCTAGCCTCACGATCATACCTAGGTGCATGATCAACTTCCTTATATTGAGCATTGGATGATGATCTGAGGTTGTTGTTGGTAGGTTTGTAGATCTTCTTATAAGTTGTGGTGAATAGAGACATGAGTTCTTCAATCTTCTTGTCCCTTGAAGTTTGTTCATCATCACTGTCTCCATCTGACTCGGTGTCATACTTTGGAGGTGGAGTGGGGACAATTGATTTTGCCTTTTTAGCAGTAGCTGGAGGTTTGGTGGATGAGCTTAATGACTTTGAGGAATGAGTAGGTGGTTGTTGACGGTGTACGGGTTTTGTTGAAGTAGTAGCCACAAAAGCAATAGAGTTAGCAGATCGTTCTGCCTTTTCAGCCCTTAGTTCATTCACTTCATTCTGATGTTGTTTCATGATATCATAAAGTTTGTGATAGGAGATGGTCTTGATATCTTCCCTTTGTTTAACCAAAGTCAAAAACCTTTGCCATTCCGGTTTAAGTTGAAGTAGAAACTGAACATTGGCATGATGATTGGAGATGGTGCACTGATTTCTAACAAGCTCATTCATCATTTTGTAAATCTCGAGTAATATGAGTCAATGGATTCACCATCTTCAGATGTGAATTTTCCAAACTCCTAAAGTCGATTAGTCTCGAGATCTTGAACATTGATCGACTCACCTTGCTTCAATCGATGAATTGCATTCCACATTTCTATAGCATTAGGACATGCATCAACTGTGGAATAGATATCGTTATCAATTCCAGTGAGTATAAAGTTTACAGCATCAGCTTCAGGTTGGAGGAGTTTCTTTTTCTCAGCAGAACATGTGTCGAAATCTTCCATAGCTCGTATAGTTGATGAAGTACCATACTTTGCTTGTGTGGTAATTGGTCTGAATTCAAAAACTGGAGGTGGGTTCTCAACGCAGTGACGAAGAGCAGTTCGGTTCTCTTTTCCATCGAGAAACCTGAGAAAGCAAGATCTCCATTGAACATAGCAACCGGCAGTGAGCACAGGTGGATTTCCATTGCCACCTTGTTCCAAACGAATTTGATTTGTAGTCGCATTGCTGATATTGTTGTTAGACATTGTCGATGATTGTGAAAGAATTAGGATCGTAGTGGATGTGTTGTGATGAGGTGTGGAAGAGGGTGTTGGTCATTATTACTTTCTCTCTCTAGTAATCTTTTACCATCCAATCTCTTTCTATTTTCTCTCTCTACCTTCATCTACTTA
This sequence comes from Glebionis coronaria, assembly GCA_025667525.1. Classification (NCBI taxonomy): domain Eukaryota; kingdom Viridiplantae; phylum Streptophyta; class Magnoliopsida; order Asterales; family Asteraceae; genus Glebionis; species Glebionis coronaria. The sequence goes on from CM046880.1 coordinate 191,734,100, forward strand.
TCTCTCTTATGTATCATTAGTATTGTGTGTTATGGATTGAAGTGGATCAAAATTTTGGATCAAGGATTATGGATCAAATACCTTATGAAATCAATAAGAACATGAACCACGAATCTTCAATCACCTATCCACTATAGGCTCTGATACCAAATGTTAATCCCACTTCTTTCCATAACACGCAATACTAATGATACATAAGAGAGATAAGTAGATAAAGGTAGAGAGAGAAAATAGAAAGAGACTAGATGGTAAAAGATTACTAGAGAGAGAAAGTAATAATGACCAACACCCTCTTCCACACATGGAAGAGGTTATTTATATACCACGGCCATAAGGCCTTAGTGGGCTTGTTCATGGGCCGGGCTTGGCTTTGCTTAGGCTTACGCCCCTAACTTAGACAATATTAGCTTAAAGTCCAAGCTCGGTTTTCCCGACTAACCTATTACAATACAAGACCAATAACGACTAAGATGACCTATTACATTCTTGTTCGACTATATAAAATATAGGGCTAACAAGATTAAATCATAAAAACAGCAAGAACACAAGCAGAACACAAAATCATAAAAATCAAGTACTTTTCAGATTTTTGGGTTCAATAACTCAAACCTCATGAATGTACATCCACACTCACGAATTTTTGAGCTGATGTGCCTAGCAAAACAAGCCACAAGCTTCCTTAAACAAGTTGCTAAGATTCAACAAGGTTAGCACAATAAAATCAAAAACAGAAAGGTGACAACTTTGAAAATAAATTTGATTGATGCAACCTTGTTCCCACAATTGATTATCTCCAAGTTATAAGCCTCACAACACCTTGATAACACAATATCAGGATGCTATGATCCATTTATAGCCCAATAATTCCAAGGTTTAAACCAAGACTTAGCAAAATATCAAATTTTGAGTTCTTGTACAATTCCTTGCACAAGGTTTGAAAACACGTTTTGAGATTCATGATTAGTTAACATATAACATAAACAAGCCGAATAAAAGGTTGGCACTTGGTTTTTCTTCACAAAATTCAAACTCTATTCCATAACTTGAAAATAGGATTTACAGAAATGTGAACTAGGAAAAATCAAGAGCAAACTGCTATGATGCAGCTTCTATGCCTTATATAGGCTACAAATGAACTACTACAATGCATAAAAACGAAAACCCTAAGCTGATGAAGTCCCCAATTTTCCCTTGAGTAGTTTGAATATCTTGGAATCATGTGACTGAGTTTGGCTGTTTATGTGAGTTGGCATGGTTGAAATTGCATCCAAGGGTCCATGTTGATGCTTAGGAACAAAGCTAAACAAGGTGTGTTGATTCCCTGGCAAAATTTGGTATTTTCCCCAAAACCGTATGCAGGGCACCTTTCATGTGACCATGTAAGTGATGAGGTGGCTTGTTTAAGGATTGGGTTATGATTAGGACACCATTAATCATAAATCTGGAAAAGTTTATGTCTTAATTACAAGTAATTAAGGAATGCCCAATTTAGCTTATGAACATCAAGAACAGCCATTTGATCCGTTTTTGTTTTCAAAAATTGTGTTAGGCACCTTAATCTAAAATAATAAATTTAGTTAGTTAAGTCTGGTGAGTGGATTGGTGATGTGGAAGAAAGATGGGATGTGATTGGTGGGTTTTGGTGAGTGGGACAGGTGTCAAGGCGTGGTTGGTTAAGGTAAGTTCTCTTGTCTGCCAGGTTTTGTCCCCCTTTTCTTCTTTCTTTGTCACTTGAAGTTTAAACAAGTAAAACTCAGATTCCTTTGTTATTGAAGTTTCATTTTTCACACTTTTGCCCCAAATACTTTTCCAAAGTAATTTCAGGGGTATTTCTTGCCATTTGTAGATTCTTGAAGGGATGTTTTGGAATTTTCTTCATAGTTAATGGTCTTGACTTGTATGATTGACTTTTTGGAGGTCTAATATTGACAAGTCATGATTGTTGAGGGACCATTCTTGCCAATTCTTCAAAGTGGAGGGCCCTTTTTGTAAATTTGACAAACTTTAAGGACCAATCTTGTAATTATGAATAAACAAGGGTTTAAAGTGTCAATTCTTCAAAATTGGAGGACCCTTCTTACATAATCTTCAATTCTTCAAGGGTTTTTCTTGGAAAATCTTCATTAGGGCTTGGTTCATTGTGCGGCTTCGTTTCCCGTGTTCATTTTTGCATGTTTCTTGTGATCTTTTGTCATTTTCTCAATATCCGTACCTGAAATACACAAGTAACAAACACAAGCATATATTTGGTATTTTTGATGATATTTAATACATTTAAAGCCCGTTTTGGACGATGAGACTATGTATAAAAGCAGTCTCATCAGGCGGTCAAAACGATTATGTGCAAACAAGTAAAAAAGTTTGTTTGGGAAAATATTGTGTGCCGCTTCGGTTTGCCTGGCGAGATCATCTCGGATAACGGGAAGCAGTTCGTGGATAATCCATTCAAGGATTGGTGCGCGGCGTTGAGCATCAAACAGCGTTTCGCATCAGTTAAGCACCTACAGACTAATGGTCTCATGGAGCGAGGAAACAGAATCCTAGGTGAAGGTATAAAAGCATGCTAAGATAAAAAAAAGTGCCAAGTGGGTAGATGAAATGCCACATGTCCTATGGACACATAGGACAATGATCAAAACAGCCAATGGGGACACTCCATTTGCGCTGGCCTATGGAACCGAGGCTGTTATCCCAACAGAAATTGGGATACAAACAATCCACACGGCGGAGGTTAACCTCGTCACAAATGATGAGCAACTCCGGGTCAATCTAGAATTGTTAGAGGAGAAACGAGAGATAGCAGCCATCAATGAGGCTAAGTCTAAGGCACGTATGAAAGCTTATTACGATTCAAAAGTCAAGGGTGTTTCCTTTTGACCCGGGGATTTTGTCTATTCTGCTAAAGAGGCAAGTCGCGCAGAGAGCCGGGGGAAACTTGGTCCAAAGTGGGAAGGGCCGTATGAGGTCACAGAAGCTTTAGGGCTAGGTGTGTACAAGTAGCGTGATATGGATGGCCGTGACATGGATCGTACATGGAATATTTGCAACCTTAAAAGATGCTACATCCGAAGGGCTACGGCCTCCGCATAGACACTTCGTTGTGGTCAGCTTCAATGAAGATCCATGTATTTTTTATTTTCATGCTTTCTAGGTTCTATTTGTCTTAGGATTTTAATTCTATCAAAAAAATCGTAACCGTTCTAATAAAATGTCGTGGTGCCTAGCTAGCTCCATGGTCTGTTCTTGTGCAAATTATTGTCTTATGTTTTTTAGAATTATTTATTATTATCTAGTATGTTATTACTTGTTCATATGCATTCATTCAACCGTACATGTACTATTCGCTCCCAGGTGGGGTAAGAGGATTAAGTGAACCTAATAATTCAACTTGTCGCATAAGAGGGATGCAACCCTAGTGACGTGGATCATCTATCCTTACTAGACACATTATTTACAAGACGTTGTAATAAGTTTCCACTTGTCGTACTTACATAGTCTCGGACATGATAAAGACACACGGTGCACGTCTAGTAAAATATACACTTAGTTTTATTCTCGATCAGCCGTGACACGTCATGCAAACAGATACATGATATCTAAGGAATAATAACAAGTTTCAATATGACCAAAAAAACTTGACGTGCTCACCATGGACATATATCTTAATAAATAATCTAAAGTGTTTACACATAGAGTTACAGATTAAAGCGGTGCACATCCACGGACGAATAAACAATAGGTGGTGCAATTGTCTACAACAGATTAAACTAAAAAGGAGGCAGGAACTCCCCTACTTCTCTTTTACCTTCAGCTATCAAAGAACGAAGGGCTTCACCACGAGCATCCTTTCCACTCTGCGCCCTGGCTAGGTTGGCTTCCAACGTCTCAGCCAATAGCCTCTCACCATTCACGACCTTCAGGCTGGCATCATATGTTAGCAGAGTAAGTTGGATTGGGTTTGGGGTGAGCTTCGCCATGATATCCTCGTTGGAGGCATCCTTTAGAGCTTCAAGGTCATCAAGGAAGGGGTACTCCATCTCCCCCAGAGTGGCCATGGACGCAATTATCTTTGCTTCTGTCTCAGGGTTATGGTAGGCATGCATAGTGATTTCTTCCTTATTGCTTATTAATTCCGCAGCCTTGATCAACCCTTCATGCCTGCCGTGGTCAATACCATCTGACACGACATCATCAAAGGCCTGCACAAACTGTGGTGCCTCCATCACTCTTGTCACGGCCAGACGTGTTCCTTGGCCCACTATCCACCTACGACCAGCAATGGCTGTAAGCAGTGGGGGGCACAGAACTTCAGCACAGTCTGTGGCCAACACATTCAGCTCACGCACTACCTTGCCCAAAGCCTCACCCGTTCGCTCCTCCATAGCCGCCCGCTCCTTGGTAAATTCTTCCTTCAATGCCTCACGCTCCTCTACAAGGGAGGATGCTTGGTCGGCGGCGGATTTGGTGGTAGCTTCGGTTGCGACTACCTATGAAAACAATTAGGGTTACTACATGGATGAGAAAGACAAGGGTGTTGCGCAAACATTTGACATAAACTAGTAAGGATACGTACCTTACCGTTGGCGGCCTCGAGAAGAGCTTCCAGCTGAGCGATGCGCTCATCACGGGCGTTGGCGTGGTTGGTTTGTTCTTTTATTTTCGCCTCAGCCACGACCAAATCCGCCTGCAGGGAGGCAATTGTCTTCTCATGCTTCTTCACCATCTCTTACCTGCGGACAATCCTCCTGTCGGCACGACGTACATGGGCCAAGGCCTCCTCCAAACGGCGTCGTAAGGCTGCACCAAGTGTTATCTGGTGCGCTGTTGCCACATCATATTGTTTGAGAAGAACCCCATGGTTGAGTTCATCTAGGTCTTGCGCCAGCACGAGAGGAGTCAAGTGGTCCATGATTTCCTTACACTTGGACTCGGCCTCTAACCTTGTCAGGCTGTACAAGTTCCATGTCGGGCGAAGGTTGGTGTCCGGTCCCTCGGCCTGAGGCTCATCTGCGTGAGTGGGGGGAGGAGATGGGGGCGCTGCGGATATCACGAGGGAAGGTTCTCTCTTAGTTTCCTTCTCTTGCGCTACTGTTGAAGGATCCACCCTTTTATTTAACAAACACTTATAAGTTTTTGTGGTATCATGGGAGAAGAAAATATGATGGGATATAAAAAGGTACTTACGTCACATCTATCATCGGCTCCATGATGGTGGGAGCTACGGCGCTCACTGGTGTTTCCTTCCATACATGTGTGTCTGCTTGTGGCGGAGGGTTTTCTTGCGGCAACGTGGTGCTACTCCCTTCTTGGAATTGGACGTGGTCTTCCCTGAGCCTCTTGGGAGGCGCATTGAATTCCCCCGCCTCAACATCTACCTCTTTCACCACCTTCCTGGTGGACTTGTGCTTCCTGGAAGTAGGTTTTGGCTGCTTGGAGACTCCGTCCCCCTGCGCCACTTCCTCCTCTCCTTTATCGTCATCACCAACCATGCGGTTGATGGACGAATCTGTTGGTTGTTCTTCACCTTGGATGGAGGTGGCATTCTCCAGTAGCAATTCAACACCATCTTCATTGGTGAAGTCCAACGGCGACTTCTGGATCACTGGTTCTTGCTCATCAGACCGCGGCTCAGTTGTTTCTTCCAGTGCGATAGTCATGCCGGCAGTAGCGAAAATGTAATGGGGGCTCGCCCTCTTTCAGGTATCGAGATCCCTCCGGAACCTTGCTTGGATCCCCCTGGCGTAGTAGCCCATCAATGCTAACACAAGCAAACATATGTGTTAGTATGATTAGAAGCATTATTTTCAGTGTGTCCCACTTTGTATTTCAAGCGAAAAGTAGTGGGGAACACTTTGGCATCTTCCAAAAAATAGTGGTCGTACCACTTCTTCAAAGAATCTAGGTGCTTCCTATAGCACATGGGGGCGGTCTTGGATCGTTTTTTAAACGACAACCACCCATTTACCATATAGGGGAGGTAGAAGACCCTAAATAAGCTCACAGTGGGGGCTACCTCACAGGCGTGGCATGTGATCTCAAATTGGTTAATCTTGCAGGCTCCTATACAATGGAGTTGGGATATATGGAAATCATAATATGTTAGGATATCTACAAGAAATTTCGATAGTGGAATACGGTAGTTCACCGCGTCAAATAGACGCGCATACACGCCTATTTTCCCAGCGGGAGCATCCGTGATAGCTTCACCGTCACCCGGATAGGTGGGGTTTACGCTCTCAGGAAGATAGTACTCAGAAAGAAAATCCATGTACTTCTCCGCGGACACCACGTTAAGTACAGTTGTGATGGTAGGATTATCCTTCACCGTAATTTATGCAAATAAGGAGAAGGGCGCGGTGGTCTAAACTGGTACGAGGGATTTCTGTAGAAAAGAAGGAGAAGGAAGGAAGGAAAAGTGTAGGTATAACAATGGTGGAAATGGAGTTGTTAACTGTGTGTGTACACAATTACACGCATCAGCCTTTTATAGGGTTTCCTCAATTTACGAGGTGCCTGCATGATTGCCACGTGTAATCCACTACGCCCATCTAACGGATGGGATTCCTGACACTTCTTAAACGTCAGTGGGACCTACGGGTCACCTCACGGCAGTTTTACGTGGCTCAAGAGTGGGCATGTCTGGTGCACTTTTGTAGGCAAAACGTCTGACTAATGACTACCATTAAATGCATTCATTAATGTTGTCCCGACCAGCCTTTTTAACGTACGTCTATGTTTGCGACAGCGATAAATAAAGAACATTGATTAGTCTAGATGTTACAGCTACGGCTGTAACAACTAGACTGGGGGGACATGATGACGTATATTCCTCAACCAGGTCATGAACCCCGGCCCACGGGTACTACCTGCATCCGGCCCATCACGAATGGGTTGGATTAACGTCATTTGAGCTTATGGGCTTGAATGAACAGTAGTCGCATAAGATGTGTGCGGCCCATGGCCCGACACGTCCGGTACAGGGTTAGACAGCATCAGAATCTTATTAGGATTGGGATTTGTCCCAAAGGATAGGATATACACTCACCATAATTAGAAGATAACAATCAAGCTAATTATGACAATTATCCGTTGCTTGGGGCCGAAGCATCGGTGACAGCCTACTAGGGTTTCACAGTGGGTTCCACAAAGGTATCACATTCTCTCTGCTCTCAACTCACAACCGATTATCTAACCCTAAACCGATTACTTACTCTCACGACGGAGTCTAATCGTGGGACACGTTCCCACGATAAGCTTAACGCGTGTTGTTTTAGTATGCAGGATCTCAGCAAGATATTCACTTGGTGCAAGACCGGAGCCCAGCCTACCCGAATTAAGCCTAATTCAGGTCAAGCAAGGATCATCCCACTTTTGTATCAACAAGTTTGTATAGGATATACACTCACCATAATTAGTAGATAACAATCTAGCTAATTATGGCACTTATCCTTTGCTTGGGGCCGAAGCATCGGTGACAACCCATTAGGGTTTCACCGCCTATATAAGGAACCCCCAAGGGTTCCACAAAGGTATCACATTCTCTCTGCTCTCAACTCACAACCGATTATCTAACCTTAAACCGATTACTTACTCTCATGCCGGAGTCTAACCGTGGGACACATTCCCACCGTAAGCTTAATGCATGTTGTTTTAGTGTGTAGGATCTCAGCAAGACATTCACTTGGTGCAAGAGCCGGAGCCCAGCCTACCCAAATTAAGCCTAATTTGGGTCAAGCAAGGATCATCCTACTTTTGTATCAACAAGTTGGTGCCATACGGGGGACACTAAACACTAAACTAAACTCAATCTTAATCTCAATCTCTCCTAATGACAAAGGGACACCCTCAAGGAAACCCGAGGAACACAAATCCTGGGAATCGGAAGTCCACGGGTGATGGGATATTCATCTTCACCTAACCCTCTGGTGGCCAAGCAAGCGGACCGAATAATCAAAACATCTTTCAGTCTCTTGGTGGGGCAGGCACATTCGATAATACCCCACCACCAACCATCACCCTGGATAATCCTGATTCGAGGGGGCTGCGCCAAAGGCCCCTACTAAGGAATCGTAGAGGCGACAAGTGTTCGAGACAGAATTGGAAGGGGGTTCACTCGGCGACGAGGACCTCGAGCGTGTTCTCTCACAGAACTTTGACAGAATCTGCCTGGGCATCTCGTCAAGGCTAAACCTGGGAAGGAACCTCCAATCCAGGCTTAACTTTGGCAGTCCTGCGCCTGGTACTTCCCCTCGAACTCGAAAGAGGAGAAGGAGGGTGCGCACCCAGTAAAACCTCCCCTTGAGGAAACTCCTCAACCACGGAACGTATTCGAGCGCATTGGAGATCGCATCATGCAGGAATCGCAACAAGCCATGAGGATGGCGATAGGTCTGACGGCTCCACTAGACGCCCGGTGTTGGAAACTCCCATGAACAATCGCCGCACTAGTGTGTGGGATAGGGTGAACTCTGGTAGGAAGAAAGCTCCTAACTCTTCTCACATAAGTGGTCATCATAGTCAACCGAGAAGTGGGTGACAGCCTCCCCCTCATGACCCTTCGGGGTCTGATTCGGATGAACATACTCCCAGACGTCGCCGACCTAGGTATTCCCCCCCACCACCATCGGAAGATGAGGGATACTACGATGATTCCTACTATCACGATGAAGAGGAGGAGGATCTTTCCCTTACATGGTGCGACGATAGAGAGGACGCATTCACTCTTCGCATACGGAACTACTTTGAGGAAAAGAAGCGTCGTATGCCGACGTGCGTTAAAACCTATGATGGGTCTGGTGATCTCGACGATCACCTAAAGATAGTTGATACGCAGGCGAAAATTATACGATGGCCAATGCCTATATGGTGCCAGATGTTTAATTCGACCTTGATTGGCAATGCCCGTGATTGGTTTAAAAAGCTCCCTCACCGAAGTATTGATAGCTTCGGCGAGCTACGCACCGCGTTCAAAAACAATTATACTCAGCGAAAGAAGTATAATAGGGATCCGATCTCATTAGCAACAGTCAAGAAAAGGCCCGGAGAGTCTACTAAGGACTTTACGGAACGTTTCAATGACGAGTGCACGCGCACAAAAACGTGCCCAGAGCTCCTAAAAATTTCTGATTACATGCATGCCATAACGGACAAGGAGTTAATTAGGCGTCTCAATGACAAACCACCGGAGAGGTATGACGACCTCATGGAAAGGGTCAGATTCTATGTAGAAGGAGAGACCGTGGTAGCTGCGGCGTACCCTACAAAGGGGAATCATAAATATCGATCGAACGAACAACCTAAGAGGCAATCAGGTGGTCAAAGCACCCACAACAACGGGAGGAACTCGGATTACAAGAGCCAGAATAAAGGAGGGTCGCCGGATGGTAAATTCATCCCTCTCAATATGACTTACCGAGATATCTTGTTGACGGAAGGGGGAAAACTTCCCACGGCCTCCCCCAATGACAACTCTAGTTGACCTCCGTCAAGGAAATCGCTTCTACGAATTCCACAATGACAAGGGTCACGACACGAAAGAGTGCATCCAGCTCAAGAAGCACATAGAGTCGTTGATTAAATCAGGCAAACTCAAACACTTGGTCAAGGATTGGAAGGATGGGATGGATAACAAAAAAAGTATGACAAGAAGGACTCCCAAAAGGACAAGCCTTCAACCATATATATGATCCAATCATGGTAGTCCCATCCACAGCTCACGACATGATTAAATTCCCAGTTGAAGGGGGAATTGTTACTATTTACAATTCGATAGCACCGGCATCCTAGTGCCACACCGTGGCAACACTAGTTAAGCCAGTTCCATAAAGGAAGGATAACCTCCCCCCAATTGGAAGGTGGTAATCCACCCCGACTACCCGGAACAAGAGGTAGCCATAGGGGGAACGCTATCGGAAAAAGGGAAGAAGGCCATGTGCTCTCTCCTAAAGGCAAACCTTGATATATTCGCATGGGAGCCAAAGCATATGACGGGTGTGCCGCGTTCGATAGCAGAACATAAGCTTCAAATCCACCCGGGATATCCCTCTGTTAAGAAAAAGAAGCGTGGTCAAGCACCAGAACGCAGCCAGATACTGGACGAGGTACGGAAGCTGGCGGACGTAGGAATTATGCGCGAGGTATATTACCATGAATGGTTATCTAATCTGGTCATGGTCAAGAAGTATGACGGAAGCTGGCGCATGTGTGTGGACTTCACAGACTTGAACAAAGCTTGTCTGTAAGACTGCTATCCGTTACCAGAAATTGATTGGAAGGTGGAATCCTTATGCGAATACCCTTTTAAATATTTTTTAGACGCGTACAAAGGATACCATCAGATCCAGATGGCGGAGGAAGACGAGGAGAAGACGGCGTTCCACACTTGTTGATAAAGCCTTCGATTCGCATATACGCCGTAACCTTGAAGTCTACGTTGACGACTTGGTCATCAAGAGCCATACGGAGGAAGCGCTCCTCCGTGATATCCAGGAAACGTTCGAAACGTTGAGGAAAATCAACAGGAAACTAAATCCAAAAAGTGCATGTTTGGATAAACCGAAGGAATGTTCCTTGGGTATATGATTAATCCAAACGGCATCAAACCTTTTCCGGAGAAGACGGACGCCGTGATACAGCTACCATCCCCTCGGACACTCAAGGAGGTACAATCACTCAATGGAAAGCTGGTTGGGCTTAATAGGTTCTTATCAAAGTCCGCGAAGAAGTCACTTCCTTTATTTAAAAGACTCAAAAAGTGCTTAAAGAAAGGAGACTTTCGCTAGAAAAAAGAGGAAGAGGAAGCCTTTGAGCAGCTTAAACAACATCTCGCGGCTCTTCCCATGCTAGTGGCACCCCGACCTAAGGAGGAGCTAATTATGTATATGTCCGCTACGCACGGAGCAATCAGCGCAGTCCTTATGACTGATAGGGATTCAGTCCAAACTTCGGTTTACTACATAAACAGAGAATTGCAAGGACCGGAGTTGAATTATTCATCAATGGAGAAGTTTGTTTTGTCATTGGTTTACTCTGCGAAAAGGCTGCGCTGGTACTTCCAGGCGCACCCAATTGTGGTTATCACTGATTAGCCAATAAAATAGATCATCTCAAAACAGGACGTAGCCGGGAGATTGTAGAAGTGGAGCATCCTACTAGGAGAACATAACATCTCTTATAGACCAAGGACAGCCGTTAAGGGCCAAATTTTGGCAAATTTACTAATTGAGAAACCTGAGGAGGGCGAGCCAATGGTTCAAAAAGAAGAAATTACAACGGAATCATGGGTTTTGTTTACTGATGGATCTTCTTGCAAGGACGGATCAGGAGCCGGCCTCATTCTCACGAATCCGGAAGGAATGGATTTTACCTACGCATTGCGCTTTGAGTTCACAGCCACGAATAATGAGGCTGAATATGAAGCATTGATTACGGTTTTAAAAATCGCCGCTAGGATGGGAGTCCGCAACCTTAAAGCCTACGTGGACTCACGGCTTGTCGCGAATCACATCCTAGGAGGGTACGTAGCTAAGGAGGATAACATGATCCAATATTTGGAGAAGGTCAAGTCACTCATCGCCGGCTTTAGAAAGTTCTCCATTAAGCAGGTACCAAGAGGCGAGAACAAGAAGGCGGATGCTCTTAGCAAGATCGCGTCTACAAGCTTTGCCCATCTATCTAAGCAGGTGTAAGTTGAAATACTACAGGAAAAGTCCATTACAGGAGGAGAGATAGTGACCATAGTTAATGAAGAGGGGCCCACATGGATGACCCCGATCATCAACTACTTAGCTGATGAGACCCTTCCTGAGGACAAAAAGGCGGCGCGACGTGTCAAAAGGAAGTCGCAACATTTCAAACTCTGAGATGTTGTTCCATACAAGCATTCCTTCCTATAGTCGTGGCTGTGATGCGTCGGGCCATGCCAGGCTAGCTATGTGATTAGTGAAATACATGAAGGGTCGTGCGGCATGCACGCATGCCCCAGATCAGTAGTAGCACGAATTCTACGCATAGGGTTGGCCAACTATGCATTGGGACACGCGAGACATGATTCTTAAATGCATCGATTGCCAAGTACACAGGCCAGTACCGCGACATCCAAAGCAAGAACTAACACCTATTACATCCCCATTGCCGTTCTACAAGTGGGGGATTGATATCGCAGGCCCCTTTCCTATTGCCGCAGGGGGCGTTAAGTTCTTGATTGTAGCTATGGACTATTTCAGTCGCTGGATAGAAGCTAAGGCGGTCAAACGATTATGGGCAAACAAGTAAAAATGTTTGTTTGGGAAAATATTATGTGCCGCTTCGGTTCGCCCGGCGAGATCATCTCGGATAACGGAAAGCAGTTCGTGGATAATCCATTCTAGGATTGGTGCGCAGCGTTGAGCATCAAACGGTGTTTCACATCAGTTAAGCACCTACAGACTAATGGTCTCGTGGAGCGGGAAAATAGAAGCCTAAGTAAAGGTATAAAAGCATGCTTAGATGAAAGAAGCGCCAAGTGGGTAGATGAACCGTCGCATGTCCTATGGGCACACATGACAATGATCAAAATAGCTAATAGGGACACTCCATTTGCGCTAGCCTATGGAACCGAGGCAGTTATCCCAGCAGAAACTAGGATGCCAACAATCCGCACGGTGGAGGTTAACGTCGTCACAAACGATGAGCAACTCCGGGTCAATCTAGACTTGTTAGAGGAGAAACGAGAGATAGAAGCCATCAATGAGGCTAAGTCTAAGGCACGTATAAAAGCTTATTACGATTCTAAAGTCAAAGGTGTTTCCTTTCGACCGGGGGATTTTTTCTATCGTGCTAACGAGTCAAGTCGCGTAGAGAGCACGGGGGAAACTTGATCCAAAGTGGGAAGGGCCGTATGAGGTCACGGAAGCTTTAGGGCTAGGTGCGTACAAGTTACGTGATATGGATGGCCGTGACTTGGATCGTACATTGAATATTTACAACCTTAAAAGATGCAACCTCTGAAGGGCTACGGCCTCCGCATGGACACCTCGCTGTGGTCAGATTCAATAAAGATCCATGTATTTTTTATTTTCATGCTTTCTAGGTTTTATTTGTCTTAGGATTTTAATTCTGTCAAAAAAAAATCGTAACCATTCTAATAAAATGTCGTGGTGCCTAGCTAGCTCCACGGTCTGTTCTTTTGCAAATTATTGTTGTCACACCCCACCATGGCGGAATATGGAGCGCAACGTATGGATATCATCACAACATGGCGTGTCTATAGAGATAACTAAATGGAATAAGAAATGTCATAAAATGGTGACACAAATGTCATGACAATATCTCAACAATGCAGGAGTCTAGGTAAGTAGGTACCAGTCCTACCACTTACCCGAGACAAACAATAACATAAACAAAGAAAACATATAGGTGTCAACAGTATCACTTATTAAACAAACAAAAGAAACTAAGAAGGAACGGGGATCTCCTTCTAAATGCATTCCTACGCAACTCCCAAATCCTAGCCACTTATGTTCTCACGCTTAACCATAATATCACCTGAAAGAGACACTAAAACACGTCAACATAATGTTGGTGAGAGTGATAGGTTTAGACTCCAACCGAAAACAGATTAAAATAAGTTGTGAACAACCATCAACCACTAAACATATGGACAATGTGCTACAAATATGCATTAACAACTAGCACTCAAGATCAATCATTCCCAAACAAAATCCAAGACTCCCAGCCTTACCAAACACCATGGTACCATAGGCGCCCATACACCTATGTACCAATCCCAAGGCCCCGCCTTGTCATTATTCATTAGTCCCATAGATGCTCACACATCTATGTACCTCCCCATGGCCCCGCCTTGTCAACATCCCCTTGGTACCTAGTCAAACCACAATAATTGAGACGGTACGTGTCCCCCGATCCAAATCAATAACACAATCAAGAATCACATAGCAATTAATCACATAAGTGTACACAAAAGTCCATTACCAATCATAAAACATTCATAGCATAAGTTATAAAACCAAACAGTGTCTCTTCCATCCCATCTGGAAGTCAAAATCATTAAAAGACATGGGACTATGAAACTCACCTGATTGAGCTTCTCTAAAAGTCCGCGCACTAGCAAAAAGCTAACAAACAAAAGCACACAATCAAAACATGAACCAAACACTAAGATGGCTCATCAAACTATGATGGACATCTAACTTTCTCCCATATATATACCTCATTTATATCCTCTAATCATCTCATTACACCCCTCTATAAAGCCCTTAACTTAGTTTACTTCATAACCCGTCCCGTTAACATTTTACCCAAAACAGTCTCGGTTTTTAGGTCTCCAAACTATAAGCCAAATGCCCACCTAAACATACCCATGATCTCTATAAAGGAAACGCTAAGCCCTTACATATGTTATCTAACTCCTCCTCTTTGCCCCAACCTTAAATCTACTGTTAAGGCCCCGATATATATATATATATATATATATATATATATATATATATATATATATACTTTTGTCTATCCAGATGTTACTGATTTTGAACATACAAAAAGTTTGTTATGATTAGGGGGTCTTACCCTAACCCATATTCTTAGCCACCCTTCAGGTCTCTTATTTAGTATATAAACCAACTACCATGCTCATTAGAGGGCTCAAGTGTACTCCTAAGTACCCCAATCACCTTAAAACATTAAATTAAACCCGCCTGATTTCAAAACTGTTTTGACCTCCGACTGTTGTAACCTGTTTTTGACTTACTTCCCGACCTCCAATTTAGTTCTCGTTTCTTGAATTTGAAATCCAACTCAATTACCTTTCCAGAAATATTTGGATCGCAAAATAAGAGTTTGTAGAACTCTATATATGATCAAAACAATTGACCTAAAATTATGCCCAATTTTTAAAAATGAATTCAATTAAATTAACCTAATTAATTAACCATAACTCCACTAATTACAAACCCTAATTCACCTAATCATTATAATATCATTAATATACAGATTTTAATTCAAACGCTAACCTAAATCCATCATATAATGATGTACACATGATTAAAAACAAATTAAATGAAAAGGGTTTACATGTTTTACCTTAAATTTGTGAAAACCCAAATTTTGATGAAGAACCCTAAAAATACTTGAATGTGCCATGAGTTTATGATTGATCTCCAGGGAATGATGTTTTTTTGTGTCTGATAAATAAAAAAGTCTTATATAGATAACTAAACAAGTCCTAGCCCAATACAACTTACCATAATTAATTTTCTTTTCCTTTTTTTCCTTGCGTTTAACCACCGCCTATAATCCTTTTTTTTATTTTTTTTTCTTTTTATTACTTATTATTATGTTATTAATAATACCTTAATTTACCTTAATTTATTTCAGCTCCTAAAGCCTCCGAAACCTTAAAACCGTAAAACTAGCAAATTTTACGCGCATACCGTAAAAAAACGTAAAATATACAGTTTTAAAAAAACTCTTAAAATTTGTAATAAACTTTTAAACTAAGTCCTAAATGACTTAAAACCATCCCGAAAAATATTCCCATGACTAAACACCTTACCCGAGACCTCTAAATGCTAAACCCCAAATCGTAAAAAAAAATACGATTTACTATAATACTTATACGTATACGTAAACACCAAAATAACACCATTTCATTTCATAGTCACTAATTGGGAGATCTTGAACATGAAATAACCGTTCCTCGATTTACTTATGAGTACTTTATACCCATAAACGATATCCACACCAACCTCGTTCACGCAAAATAAACATGTAAACACACAAAACACTTAGTCACACATAAAATAACCTAAAAATAAGACCGAGTGATGAACCTCCAAACCACGTTGTCACAATTGTCTTATGTTTTTAGAATTATTTGTTATTTTCTAGTATGTTATTGCTTGTTCATATGCATTCATTCAACCGTACATGTACTATTCGCTCCCAGACGGGGTAAGAGGATTAAGTGAACCTAAAAATTCAACTTGTCGCATAAGAGGGATGCAACCCCAGTGACGCGGATCATGTATCCTTACTAGACAACTTAGTTACAAGACGTTGTAATAAGTTTCCACATGCTGTACTTACATAGTGCCGGACATGATAGACACACAGTGCACGTCTAGTAAAATATAGACTTAGTTGTATTCTCGATCAGCCGTGACACGTCATGCAAACAGATACATGATATCTAAGAAATAATAACAAGTTTCAGTATGACCAAACAAAACTTGCCGTGCTCACCACAGACATATATCTTAATAAATAATCTAAAGTGTTTACACATTGAGTTACAAATTAAAGCCGTGCACATCCACGGACGAATAAACAATAGGTGGTGCAATTTCTTACAATATATTAAACTAAAAAGGAGGTTGGAACTCCCCTACTTCTTTATTTACCTTCAGCTATCAAAGCATGAAGGGCTTCACCACGAGGTCTGCCCCCACTATTGTGCCTACCAGTGAAGAAGTACCTCAGGATCTTAGACAACTAGAATCTAAGCCGGCATTTAGGAAGCAAGTTTGGAAGCCTAAGAATTCTTCGGTTAGCAAATCTAAGATAATTATATATGTACCTGCTAACACAGAGGAACTACTAGATTCCGATACATCTTCCTTGTCTGGTGATATTTTCAGGTGGTCCAAATCATCCTCTGGTACTTGGACTCTGGATGCTCAAAGTGTCACACCCCACCATGGCGGAATATGGTGCACGACGTGTGGATATCATCACAACAATAGCGTGTCTATAGAGATAACTAAATGATATAAGAAATGTCATAAATGGCGACACAAATGTCATGACAATATCTCAACATGCAGGAGTCTAGGTAAGTAGGTAACAGTCCTACCTCTTACCCAAGACAAACAAGTAACACAAACAAAACAAACATATAGGTGCCAACAGTATCACTTATTTAAATGAACAAATAAAAACTAAGAAGGAATAGGGATCTCCTTCTATATGCAATCCTAAGGCATCCAAGTCTAGCCACCTCTATCCTCAAGCTTAACCATATTCACACCTGAAAGAGACACTAAAACACGTCAACATAAAGTTGGTGAGAGTCATAGGTTTAGACTCCAACGCCAAATCAGTTACAAGCTGTGAATAACAACCATCAACACAATAACACATGGACAATGCGCTACAATTATGTATTAACAACTAGCATTCATGTTCAATCAATCATCACAATTCCAAGGCATCACACCTTACCAACAACCACAATTTCCAAGGCATCACGCCTTACCAAACACCATAATTTTAAAGGCCACTACCTTGTCATTAACCATTGGTCCCATAGACGATCACGCTATGTACCGATCCCAAGGCCACTACCTTGTCATTAACCATTGGTCCCATAGGCGCCCATACACCTATGTACCTTTCCAATCCAGATCATACACAAACAAGAATCACATAGCAGTTAATCACATAATGTACACACAAGTCCATCTCAACCTTAAAAACATTCACAGCATCAATTTATAAACAACTCAACACAGTGTCTCTTCCATCCCATCTGGAAGTCAAAATCAAAAGTAAACATGGTACTATGAAACTCACCTGATAGCTTCTTCACAAGTCCTCGCACTAGCAACGAGCTAACAAACCAAAAACACATAATCAATACCCGAACCAATCACCAAGATGGCTCATCAACCTATGATGGACATCTAGCCTATTCCTATATAATACCTCATTGATAAGCTCTAATCACCCCATTACCCTTCCTTAACAAGTCCCTAACTTGGTTAAGTTTAATAACTATCCCGTTCATAATTTTACACAAAACAGTCTCAGTTTTTTGGTCTCAAAACTTTAAGTTAAACGTCCGCTTAAACATACCCATGGTTTCTATAAAAGGAATATTCACACTTTTTTACGTGTTAAATAAACCCTCCCACTTGCCCTAACCTTAAAGCTACTGTTAAGGCCCCGATATATGTGTATATATTGCTACCTATCCAGAATTTACTGATTTTAAACGTATGAAAAGTTTGTTACCATTAGAGGGTCTTACCCTAAACCAAAACCTTATAGAAGTGTAGATACTTACTACAATATATAAACCATCTCTCATGTTCGTGAGAAGATCCCAATACAACCCTAAGTACCCCAAACAACCCAAAACTTAAAAAGAAAAAAGGCTGAATTCAAAACTGTTTTGACCTCCGACTGTTGTAACCTGTTTTTGACCCACTTCCCGACCTCCAATTTAATTCTCGTTTCTTGCATTGGAAAGCCACTTTAATTCCTAGAACTGCCGATATGATCAAAACAATTGACTCAAAATTCTGCCCAGTTTTTAAAAACGGGTTTAACAAAATCAACCTCATTAATTAACCATAATCCCTCTAATTACAAGCCCTAATTTATTTAATCATTAAAATATGATTAATATACTGTTTTTTTATTAAACCCTAAACTAATCCATCATATGATCATAGAAACATTAAAAACATTTTATATGAAAAGGGTCAAGAAGGTTTTACCTTTGAATTAATAGAAGATGAGAAAACCTAATTTTTGAAGAACCCTAATTGGCCACCATTGATGAATTTCGGCTAGGAGATGTTATGGAGGTTAAAAACCCGATTATTATTGTTATGAGTTGGGTTTGGTTAAGTCCTAAAGGCCCCCTAATCTCATTACAAGTCCATTGGGCCTGTTTTGGGCTTTTCCCTTCTTTCTTTCTTCTTTGGTGCGTCTAAACCGACCCAAACACCCCTAAATTCGTATTTTTTATTTTTATTATTTAATATTATGTTACTAATATTACTTTAATTTTCCTTAATTTATTTCAGCTCCTAAAGCTTCCAAAACCACAAAACCGTAAAACTAGTCAAATTTACGCGTTTTTCCGTAAAAGACGTAAAATATACACTTTTAAAAAAAATCTCAAATTTTGCAATAAACTTTATAACTAAGTCCTAAATGACTTAAAACCATCCCGAAAAATATTCATATGACTAATTACCTCATCCGCGACCTCTAAATGCTAAACCGTAAATCGTAAAAATACGATTTTCTATAATACATATATGTATACTTAGAACCACCAAATAACACATCTCACTTCATAGTCACTACCATGTGAACTCATGAACATGAAATCATCACACATCGTTTCATTCACAAGGTACCTCGTACCGGAAACGATATCCAAACCACAATCCATACACACCAATAAGCACATAAACACGTAAAGACACGCAACTAGCACAAAATAAAACTAAGTGACGAACCTCAAAACCAGGGTTTTCACAACAATCCCTCCTAATAGAAATCTCGTCCCGAGATTTACTCCTTAGGATCAAACACAAAGACAACAAATCACACGAGGATACTTGTTCTAAAAGAACTCCTCTCATTTCCACGTGAACTTTAGTTCAAGTTTCAAATACCACATATACAAACCAAAAACAATTAAACTCATTGTCAAACTCTTGACCTCGCAGTCAATAAATCTCCTAGATGAATCTTTGATTAAACAAAGACTCTCATTAACACAAGTCCCGAATAACCGTACATGCAAGATGCATTCTCAAACAACCTTTACCAATATCTATACATGAAATGTATCATGTATACAACTCATTTCTCCCATGTAATTCTATGCTCATATGCTACTGGTATGATCTTTCCAAAGATCATAATTGGACCTACAAATCTCTACATCAACTCTTCCATTTTACCAAAACATACCACCCGTTACTATGGGTGAAACTCCCTTTAGTCCGTACCCCAAACTACTTAAAATTTCCAATTTCCTTACAAAGGGACCTATGACGGTCTTTCACATACCCATTAGTTCTTCCAGTCCAAATCAACTTACGATCTATACACATCCTCAGAAGGATGGTTATCTCAGTTAGACCAATCCCTTCGTCCTTATGGCATATCACACCTATAACTCCTCATCCATTCGATTATCGATACTAATCCTCCCAAACAATCAGTATAGCTCAGTGCCATTTCCTTTTCCACACTACGACAGCATTAGCCTGCGCTGTGCTTTATTCTACTCATTAAGCTCTACCAAAGTTTTTCCTCCGGTTCCTATTTCATTCATGCTTCGCTTCAATACACACGTCCTTCTTCCTCCTCAACTCATACCATACATCACGATGTGATGCTTCCCATCGTTTCTTCCCTTGCCATAATCCTTGATAAGGCATTCCATACATATTAGGCGAACTTTTACGCATAACCCTCTATTCCATCCCATTCGTACGCAATTCTTCCAACTTCTCAACTACGTGACTTCTCATTCCACTTGAAATATGAGATGAATTAGTCAGTCTATCGACTATCACCCAACTCTCGTCACTTTCACCAATTTCGTCCTTACATTACCCTTTCTAAGCTACTCCTATCTATGTAGGAAGTATAGTCTACGCCCCTTTCTCCATATGATTATCCAAGCCACGCAACATACATGTTGACGCGTTCTCTGCTTTAGACAAATCAACTCGTGCAACCTACATCCTTCATGCAAACCACCCTAATACGTCATCCATATAGTTCAAGTTCGTCTCAGCTTTACTTCATTCTTCTTATTCCATGTCTCATCAACCACACTTCCCTTTCCCAGATGGTACTTGGCCTTGCAACTTTCTTTCATCACTTAACTCCACCCATCACCTTTGCCAAAAGTTCAATCAAGATGATTGAATATGTGTTGGAGACGTTCATGATCCGTATAGATCATTCTCCACGTCTCGTACACCAAATGCCTCTAGCATTCTAGGCAGATATAACAATCCAGCCCCACTAACTAAGTCCATCTAGTTCTTCCAAATCTTCAGTTCCTGCAACGTATAAGCGATCGCCTTTCTTTGTCGTCCTCGTACGCGTCCAAATCCCTGCTCCACGTATCGTCATGCTTCATGAATTCATCTAGTCCTTCCGATAATGCCAAGATCGGCCCATTATCCAATCGACCTCTTCAGCCTCCAAAATGCTTCCTCATCCTTCTTCACTTCGCCCCTTGTTGGTTCCATGATACTCCATCATCTCTAACTACTCATCATGGTAAACTTAATACTAAAAACTCACACTCGAAAATCTCACGTATAACTCCACCCCAAAACCAACACATAATTCGCCTCACTCTCCTTCTCAGATTTGAGTAGTTCATGATGTCGTCGACGCTCCCGATGACAACTCGTTTATACACGCTCATGCACACTTGGTTCATTGACACCATGAAAACCGCTAGTGCTTTGGTGAAGCCAAATACATAACCGTAAACCCAAAGCGTTCATACAACATCCTTAGCAGTTTCAACTATGTCCTCCTTACACCCTCTCTTAGCGGCAATTCGAATAAATTCATACCTCGTTCTACTTGCAAAATTCTACACGCATCTTAAAAGACCGGTACTTCCTCTCATCGAACCACTCAACCTCCTTCCATATCCAATCTACTACTAAGCAACTCAACTTTTATCCGGTATTCCTTGCAATTTCTAACAGCTCTTGTTTTTAAATCACTCCATCAACGATTTGCCTTGGAAAGGCACTAACTACAACTCCTCTCACCTCCCCTACTTGTTCTATTTATGGTTCTACCTCACAGTAATAGGCGAACCTACTAAATTTTAGGAAATTTTCGGAAAACTTACATGCCCCACGAACAATCATAAATACCTTTGAGGTATTACTTCCCCTTCCAACACTCTCTATGGCGCGTTACTTGTGCTAATATCCCACAAATCTCTATTCATCTCCTTGGTACTCCTAAGAGACCTCATGACCACACTAGTTCGTCTACGAACTTCTTTCCTCCCCACTAAGGGTATTCCGACCGTTCTCTCATGGTCACCTACTTAAGCGTGTAGGCGCGACCAAGTCTTTCATACGACTACCTCAACGCTCCCGAACAATATGAAACCAAAACTACATCCTGAATCCATCAGATACGATCAACGAATCAAACCAACGGATGACTAACGACATTTCACGTGCACCAATTAAAACAAGTCAAAAACCACGAGACTCAAAAGAAAACTCAAACCCATAACATATATCAAATCAATATGACCCATGACCACGAAAAATAATCCAAGAAACACCCAATGGCAACCGAAACATATTACGCCCCGCAACATATTATTTAAACCGTGCAAAAGATCGACTTTTCCAAAAGAATATATATCTCTTTTTATTTATTTATTTATTATTACCTTCCACATCTATGTGACTCAAACAATCTACAAACAACCCTCTTGACGAACTCAAAACTCAACTCAAAGACTAGGTATCCCGTGTATCCCAAATCATAAAAATAAACTACTATTCAAACTCAACCTTTAACCCGACACTTGTACAACAATTCCGACCAGTCCACTGACCTCCCATGGCTATACATTCTGAACATTTGAAAAGTACGTTCCGAGTACATAGTATTTTTTTTTATTTTTTTTTTTGCTTTTGAATCACTCAAAAAGCTCTAAAACGAACAAGTTATGACCGAAACAGTTTTATATTAATGAAAGATAAAATTGTATGTAAAATCTTCATAAACTCAATTTAACCGTGAATTAATAATTATAAATGACGTGAATCGGTTAAACCCAATTATATAAACTATGTAAGTAGAAAGAAATTTTACTTCGCTTTATTTTAAAGAAAGTCTTTTAGAATTTGAAATAAATAAGTGTTGACTAAAAAGAAATCTTATGTTACATCTTTTTTCAAACACGACCCCAACACCTTACCCTTATTTTACCGAATACGACCAACTATGTAACCCTATACTAGATTTCCAAGTCCCCTTTTTCCATATACCAACCAAAAGAAATGTAAGACTCAACACAAAAGATTTGATTATCTCAAAAGAAATCACAGGTTATTTCAATAGACTTAAAACAAGAACACCGTTTTAAAATGTACAAGTGAAATACGAAACTCAAAGAATACGCTACAAGACACAGTTCAAAAGATTCAAAACGTCGTTGAAACTCCACCAAACTCCAGCACCATAAAACACGAACAAACACAAGGTACGTTCAAGTTATAATAACTAGTGAACGACCATATACCATAACTTAACACATTGTAGTATATATACATCCGCATATGTATACCTATTGAATCCCCCAAACATACTCGTTATCATACACATAAGTCAATCGATCGCTTTATACGCTCGTTTTTCCATACGAGTAATCACCATCTCACCGTGCCACAACAAGGCATAAAGCCCACCTCCAAAACCAAACCATATCATGTGACCCCAAAATCACACAACACAACTATAACCCAAAACATATAACACAAAAAGAACAATAGCCATATCATAGGTAGACATTACGTATACCCATATAAAATACGTATACCCAAATTCTACATCTCATCATATACAAGCATGTACTAACCCTATTTCATGCAACCATACTTGGGAACCCATTGAAGTTGTGGTACTTGTATAACTATGTTGGTCACCATACTTATACAATTACCCTTTCCCCAATGCACTCCCTCCTATGATGACACTTATAAGAATCAATACAACATATAACACATAAATCCATCTACTCACATAAGCTCATAACCACATAACCAATAAAGTCCAAAACTCCATCTATTAAAATAACATAGTAATACTCTTGGAATACAGAAATCCATAGTCTAGCTAAAACAGCATAGGCTAAATCCAAAACGAAAACATAATCAGTTATAAGTTATGTCGCCCATAAGAGTGGAAACGGCTTAAAATCCTTCCTACCCATGTACTCCTAGTAACTCGAACCACCACACGACTCTTAGGGAACATGACTTAAACATCAAAAGAAAAGTACTGTACCTCAGGTACATAAAATAACCCAACAAAAGATAGAACTACCATGTACCAAATTATGTACTATAATGTACAATTTAAGCAAAATACGACAATGACTAGTGTGGACGATTATGGTTCAACCCGCACTAGTCAAAACCCAAAAAGAAAATAACATGTGGCTAAGTATGAACTTACTATGGTTCAATTCATACTAGTCAAAACGTCACATTAAATAACATTCAAACACATCAATTATAATAAAATGCACGCATACTCCTATGACACCTATATGCAGGGACCCTTAAGCTATAGACTAGGCTACACGACTAGGCAACCTAATTCTCTATAACCATTGTCTCATATACCATTCTGTCACACCCACCATGGCGGAATATGGGGCACGACGTATGGATATCATCACAACAATAGCGTGTCTATAGAGATAACTAAATGATATAAGAAATGTCATAAATGGCGACATAAATGTCATGACAGTATCTCAACATGCAGGAGTCTAGGTAAGTAGGTAACAGTCCTACCTCTTACCCAAGACAAACAAGTAACACAAACAAAACAAACATATAGGTGCCAACAATATCACTTATTTAAATGAACAAATAAAAACTAAGAAGGAACGGGGATCTCCTTCTATATGCAATCCTAAGGCATCCAAGTCTAGCCACCTCTATCCTCAAGCTTAACCATATTCACACCTGAAAGAGACACTAAAACACGTCAACATAAAGTTGGTGAGAGTCATAGGTTTAGACTCCAACACCAAATCAGTTACAAGCTGTGAATAACAACCATCAACACAATAACATATGGACAATGCGCTACAATTATGTATTAACAACTAGCATTCAGGTTCAATCAATCATCACAATTCCAAGGCATCACGCCTTACCAACAACCACAATTTCTAAGGCATCACGCCTTACCAAACACCATAATTTTCAAGGCCACTACCTTGTCATTAACCATTGGTCCCATAGACGATCACGCTATGTACCTATCCCAAGGCCACTACCTTGTCATTAACCATTGGTCCCATAGGTGCCCATACACCTATGTACCTTTCCAATCCAGATCATACACAAACAAGAATCACATAGCAGTTAATCATATAATGTACACACAAGTCCATCTTAACCTTAAAAACATTCATAACATCAATTTATAAACAACTCAACACAGTGTCTCTTCCATCCCATCTGGAAGTCAAAATCAAAAGTAAACATGAGACTATGAAACTCACCTGATAGCTTCTTCACAAGTCCACGTACTAGCAACGAGCTAACAAACCAAAAACACACAATCAATACCCGAACCAATCACCTAGATGGCTCATCAACCTATGATGGACATCTAGCCTATTCCCATATAATACCTCATTGATAAGCTCTAATCACCCCATTACCCTTCCTTAACAAGTCCCTAACTTGGTTAAGTTTAATAACTATCCCGTTCATAATTTTACACAAAACAGTCCCAGTTTTTAGGTCTCAAAACTTTAAGTCAAACGTCCGCTTAAAGATACCCATGGTTTCTGTAAAAGGAATATTCACACTTTTTTACGTGTTAGTTAAATCCTCCCACTTGCCCTAACCTTAAAGCTATTGTTAAGGCCCCGATATATGTGTATATATTGCTACCTATCCAGAATTTACTGATTTTAAACGTATGAAAAGTTTGTTACCATTAGAGGGTCTTACCCTAAACCAAAACCTTAGCCCAAGTGTAGATACTTACTAAAATATATAAACCATCTCTCATGTTCGTGAGAAGATCCCAATGCAACCCTAAGTACCCCAAACAGCCCAAAACTTAAAAAGAAAACAGGCTGAATTCAAAACTGTTTTGACCTCTGACTGTTGTAACCTGTTTTTGACCCATTTCCCAACCTCCAATTTAGTTCTCGTTTCTTGCATTGGAAAGCCACTTCAATTACCTTTTCAGGATACTTGGATCGCATCTTGAATGTTCCTAGAACTCACGATATGATCAAAACAATTGACTCAAAATTCTACCCAGTTTTTAAAAACAGATTTAACAAAATCAACCTCATTAATTAACCCTAATCCCTCTAATTACAAGCCCTAATTTATTTAATCATTAAAATATGATTAATATACTGTTTTTTATTAAACAGTAAACTAATCCATCATATGATCATAGAAACATTAAAAATATTTAATATGAAAAGGGTTAAGAAGGTTTTACCTTTGAATTAATAGAAGATGAAGAAAACCCAATTTTTGAAGAACCCTAATTGGCCACCATTGATGAATTTCGGCTAGGAGATGTTATGGAGGTTAAAAACCTGATTATTATGGTTATGAGTTGGGTTTGGTTAAGTCCTAAAGGCCCCCTAATCCCATTACAAGTCCATTGGGCCTGTTTTGGGCTTTTCCCTTCTTTCTTTCTTCTTTGGTGCGTCTAAACCAACCCAAACACCCCTAAATTCGTGTTTTTCATTATTATTTAATATTATGTTATTAATATTACTTTAATTTTCCTTAATTTATTTCAGCTCCTAAAGCTTCCAAAACCACAAAACCGTAAAACTAGTCAAATTTACGCGTTTTTCCGTAAAAGACGTAAAATATACACTTTTAAAAAAAATCTCAAATTTTGCAATAAACTTTATAACTAAGTCCTAAATAACTTAAAACAATCCCGAAAAATATTCATATGACTAATTACCTCATCCGCGACCTCTAAATGCTAAACCGTAAATCGTAAAAATACGATTTTCTATAATACATATACGTATACTTAGAACCACCAAATAACACATCTCACTTCATAGTCACTACCATGTGAACTCATGAACATGAAATCATCACACATCGTTTCATTCATAAGGTACCCCGTACCGGAAACGATATCCAAACCACAATCCATACACACCAATAAGCACATAAACACGTAAAGACACGCAACTAGCACAAAATAAAACTAAGTGACGAACCTCAAAACCAGGGTTGTCACACAAAGCATATGACCGGAGATCGCTCGATGCTCAGAAATTTTGTCAGCAAGTTTCTAGGAACGGTTAAATTCGGCAACGAACATATTGCGAAGATCATGGGTTACTGTGACAACCGTGTTTTTGAGGTTCGTCACTTGGTCCTATTTTTAGGTTAATTTATGTGTGACTATTTGTTTAGTGTGTTTACATGTTATTTTGCGTGAACGAGGTTGGTGTGGATATCGTTTATGGGTATAGAGTACTCATAAGTAAATCGAGGAACGGTTATTTCATGTTCATGAGCTCACAATTAGTGACTATGAAATGAAATGGTGTTAATTTTGGTGTTTACGTATACGTATAAGTATTATAGTAAATTATATTTTTTAGGATTTGGGGTTTAGCATTTAGAGGTCTCGGTTAAGGTGTTTAGCAATGTGGGTATTTTTCGGGATGGTTTTAAGTCATTTAGGACATAGTTATAATGTTTATTTCAAAGTTTAAGATTTTTTTTAAAACTGTATATTTTACGTCTTTTACGGTAAACGCGTAAAATTGACTAGGTTCTCGGTTTTGAGATTTTAGAAACTTTAGGGGCTGTAATAAATTAAGTAAATTTAAGGAAATATTATTAAAGTAGTATTTATAAATAAATAAAAAATAAAAAAAGGGGGTGTAGTCGGTTTGGTAGACGAATCAAAGGGAGGGGGGAGAAAAAAAAAGTGGGCTTATACTTGGACTAGGATTTTATATACACACTATATAAGGTTTTCTAATAAATCAAAAACATAATTTCTTTCTCCTGGAAGCTTGAAACCGACGGCCATATAAACAAAATTAGGGTTCTTCATAAAAATCTTGGTTTCCATTAAATCTAAGGTAAAACCTTCAATAACCCTTTTTAATTTAATTGTTTTTAATCTTTTTATAATCATCTTATGATGGATTTAGGTTAGGGTTTAAATTAAAATCTGTATATTAATGATAATATAATGATTAGGTAAATTAGGGCTTGTAATTAGTGGAGTTATGGGTAATTAATTAGGTTAATTTAATTGAATTCGTTTTTTAAAAACTGGGCAGAATTTAGGGTCAATTGATATGATCATATAGAGAGTTCAACAAACTCTTATTTTGCGATCCATTGTATCCCTAGAAAGGTAATTGAAGTGGCTTTAAAATCCAAGAAACGAGAACTAACTTGGAGGTGGGGAAGTGGGTCAAAAATAGGTTACAACAGTCGGAGGTTAAAACAGTTTTGAAATCAGCCTGTTTTCTTTTTAAGTTTTGGGTTGTTTGGGGTACTTAAGGTTGCATTGGGACTTTCAAACGAACATGGGAGTTGGTTTATATATTATAGGAAGTATCTGCATTGGGCTAAGATTTTGGGTTAGGGTAAGACCCCCTAATCATAACAAACTTTTTGTATGTTCAAAATCAGTAAAATCCGGATAGACAAAAGTATATATATATATATATATATATATATATATATATATATATATATATATATATATATATATATATATATATATATATATATATATATATATATATATATATATATATATATCGGGGCCTTAACAGTAGCTTTAAGGTTGGGGCAAATAGGAGGTGTTAGCTAACATATGTAATGGAGTAGGGTTTCCTTTACAGAGGTCATGGGTATGGTTAGGTGGGCGTTTGGCTTATAGTTTGGGGACCTAAAAGTTGGGACTGTTTTGTGTAAAATATGAACGGGTTAGGTATCAAACTTAATCAAGTTAAAGACTTGTTAGGGAAGGGTAATGGGGTGTTTAGAGCATATTAATGAAGAACATATATGGGATAAGGCTAGATGCCCATCATAGGTTGATGAGCCATTTTTAGAGATTGGTTCATGTATTGATTTTGTGTTTTTGTTTGTTAGCTTTTTGCTAGTGCACGGATTATTGGAAAAAGCTCAATCAGGTGAGTTTCATATTCCCATGTCTACTAATGATTTTGACTTCCAGATGGGATGGAAGAGACACTGTTTTGTTTTTATAAATTATGCTGCGAATCTTTTGTGTATGGTGATGGACTTGTGCATACTTATGTGATTAACTACTAGTTAATTCATGATTGTTTTTATGTTTTGACTTGATACTAAGGGGATGATGACAAGGCGGGGCCTTGGGATTGGTACATAGGTGTATGGGCGCCTATGCGACCATGGTGTTTGGTACGGCTGAGAGCCTTGGATTTGGTTTGGTTTGTTAAGTCTTGAATATTAGTTGTTAATGCATGTTTGTATCACATTGTCCATAGGTTCTTAAATTTGGTTATTATTCACAACATGGTTTGATTTTGGCGTTTGAGTCTAAACCTATGACTCTCACCAACTTTATGTTGACGTGTTTTAGTGTCTCTTTCAGGTGAGAATGTGTTTAAGATAGAGAATAGAAGTGGCTAGTTTTGGAGGCATTAGGAATGCATAATAGAAGGAGATCCCCGTTCCTTCTTAGTTTCATTTGATTGTTTAATAAGTGATACTGTTGACACCTATATGTTTGCTTTGTTTATGTTAATTGTTTGTCTCGGGTAAGTGGTAGGACTGTTACCTACTTACCTAGACTCCTTCATTGTTGAGATATTGTCATGACTTTTGTGTCATCATTTTATGACATTTCTTATCTCATTTAGTTATCTCCATAGACACGCCATGTTGTGATGATATCCATACGTCACGCTCCATATTCCGCCATGGTGGGGTGTGACAGAATGGTGTCAGAGACAATGGTTATAGAGAATTAGGTTGCCTAGTCGCGTAGCCTAGTCTATAGCTTAAGGGTCCCTGCATATAGGCGTCATAGGAGTATGTGTGCATTTTATAATAATTGATGTGTTTGGATGTTATTTTGTGATGTTTTTTTCAGTTATGAACTACTATGGTTCATACTTAGCCACATATTATTTTCCTTTTCGGGTTTTGACGAGTGTGGGTTTAGCTACCATCGTCCACGCTAGTCATTGTTGTACTTTGCTTAGAAATGTATATTATAGTACATAAATTGGTACATGATAGCATATGCCTTTCGTTATGTTATTCTATGTATCTGATGAGTAATATTTTCTTCTGATGTTTAAGTCATGCCCCCTAAGAGACTAGTGGTGCAAGCCACTGGAATTACGAGGATAGGATGCCACATACGTACAAACTATAGGAGGACAATTCCATATCAGTGGTATCCATGTGAGGCGATAGAACGCATGTCTAAGGTGAAAGTGAACAATATGTGGGTCTATAAGTCTGTCCTAACGATAACAGCTAAAGAAGGGAATAAGGAAGTACTATTGAGGAATGTCAAGACTAAACCAGTTTATCCAAATAGTAACAATAATGGAGGAGGAGAATCCGATACAGAATCCACTGCATCCAATAGTTATTTGTTTTAAAAAAAGAAAAGTTTAATCTCTTCCGACTCTTATGGGCGGCATGCCTTAGAACTATTTATGTTTTCGTTTAGATTATGTCTATGCTAGTTTAGCTAGACTATGGATTTGGGATGTTTCAAGTATTTGACTATGTTATTTTAATAAATGGAGTATTGGATCTTATCTTGTGTGGTAACATGCTTGTGAGTTGATGGATTTATGTGTTATGTATTGTATAAATTCTTATAAGTGTCATCATAGGAGGGAGTGCATTGGAGAAAGGGTAAGTGTATAAGCATGGTGGCCAACATGGTTATACAAGTACCATAACTTCAATGGATTCCTAAGTATGGTTACATGAAATAGGATTGATACATGCATGTATAGTATATGTTGGTATTACGTATGGTTATGATAGGCGTGTGTATGGTGGTAAGTATACTATATGGAGTATTTTCATAGTTGTTAACGGGTGTCATGTTTTTACTATAGCATGGTGAATACACGAAATGGTTCTGGAGGAAGTGGTGGTGACGGAAATCCCGATTTGGCTGCTTTGATTGATGCTTAAATGGCCAACATAATACCAACCATTTTTCAGCAGGTGACTAATAAACTGGACAACAACAACAACAACAATGGTCAAGGAGGAGGTGGAAACAATGGTTGTAGCTATAAGGCATTCACGTCTTGTGGTGTAAAAGAGTATGATGGGAAAGGTGGCGCAGTAGTACTTACCCAATGGATTGAGAAGATGGAAAATGTGATTCAGATGAGTGGTTGTTTACCCAATCAAAGGGTCATGTATGTAACTGGTTCACTGGTAGGGAAGGCTTTAACTTGGTGGAATACTCAAGTCCAAGCGAGAGGGAGAGTTGCTGCAAATGCTATGGCTTGTGCCGACTTCAAGGCTCTTATGACTATGGAGTTTTGTCCAAGCAATGAGATGGGGAAGCTGGAAAATGAGTTTTGGGGATATGTTATGGTTGGAGCGGCTCATGCAGATTACACGGATCGCTTTCATGAATTGGAAAAGTTGGTTCCCCATTTGGTTACCCCTGAAGCAAACAAAATCAAGCGGTACATTGATGGACTGCCTACTCAGATTAGGGGAATGATCAAGGCTACTCAACCTAACACGATACAGCAAGCTATACTTACAACAGGAATATTTACTAAGGAGGCGGTATCTAGTGGAACCTTGGTAAAGGCGGGGGATAAAAGAAAGGAGCCAAAAGCCGCGAAATCGCCTGACACCAACTGGAAAAATGTTAAGAAGGCAAAAGATGGAAGAAATTTTGCCATGAGAGTACCTCAAGGTTCTGGAAATTCAAACAACAACAATGCAGCTTGCCGAACCTGCTCTAGGTTCCATCCAAGGGGTACACCATGCCAGGTATGTTTCAATTGCAAGAAACCGGGACACTATGCTAAGGATTGTGGAGCACCTAACAGGAACGCAACACCAATCCAGTCTGTGAGGATGAATGTCACCGGGGAAAACTGCTTTGAGTATGGACAGCCCGGACACTACAAGAGAGAGTGCCCAAGGTTGGTCGGGGAAACTAATCAAGGAAGGGGTCAGCTAGCTTTGGAAGGAAATCGAGGAAACCAAGGCGGTGGAAATCGAAACAATGCTAACCGCAACAATGGAAACACTGGGAATCGGAACTGGAACAGGAACGGAGGAAATCAGAATAAGGGAAATCGGAATGGAGGCAGGGTTTACCTTGCAAATGCAGTAGAAGATATTCAGGACCCGAATGTAGTAACGAGTACGTTTTCTGTTAACAATCACTTCGGTACGATTCTTTTTTACTCTGGGGCAGCTTTTAGTTTTGTGTCTTCTCAATTCGTGCCTTTGTTAAATAGGAACCCTAGTGTAGCGAAACCGGGGTATGTGATTGAGATAGCTAGTGGTAAGCAAGAAGAGGTAGATGATGTATTTTTAAACTGCAAATTAGAGTTGGGAGAATTTAAGTTCACCATAGATTTAATCCCTCTAGGACATGGGAGTTTCGATGTGATTATTGGGATGGATTGGTTATCGAAGCATAGGGCTGAGCTAATGTGTCATGAAAAGATTGTTATGATCCCCATAGGTGATAATAAGGTGTTATACGTGTACGGAGAAAGGAAGGAGAAGAAGACCAGGTCCCTTATGAATGCCAAGGAGGATGAGCCACGAATCAATAAGATTCGAGTAGTAAGAGAGTTCATCGATGTATTCCCGGATGACTTGATGGGATTACCACCGGTGAGACAAGTAGAGTTTAAGATTGACTTAGTACCCGGGGCAACACGTGTAGCGAAGTCACCATATCGTCTAGCACCGTCAGAGATGCAAGAATTAGCTGAGCAACTCAAGGAGCTGCAGGATAAGGGTTTCATTCGACCAAGTTCTTCTCCATGGGGAGCACCGGTGCTATTCGTTAAGAAGAAGGATGGATCATTTCGGATGTGTATCGATTATCGGGAGCTGAACAAGCTGACCATTAAGAACCGTTATCCTCTCCTAAGGATTGGTGATTTATTTGATCAGCTGCAAGGAGCAAGATACTTCTCAAAAATTGACCTTAGGTCCGGTTATCACCAACTAAGGGTCTGTGAGTAGGACATACAAAAGACCGCGTTCAGAACGAGGTATGGACACTTTAAATTCACCGTTATGCCATTTAGGTTGACAAACGCGCTAGTAGTGTTCATGGATCTAATGAACCGAGTGTGCAAGCCATATTTGGATAAGTTTGTCATAGTCTTCACTGATGACATACTTATCTACTCTAAGACGAAGGAGGAACACAACAAGCATTTAAGGTCGGTGTTGGAACTGCTCAGGAAGGAGAAACTTTATGGAAATTTCTCCGAGTGTGAATTTTGGCTGCAATAAGTACAATTTCTAGGGCATGTAATCGACAATGATGGCATACATGTAGACCCCAAGAAGATTGAAGTTGTGAAGGATTGGAAGGCACCTACTACACCGTCAGAAATAAGGTCATTCTTAGGTTTGGCAGGATATTACAGAAGATTTATAAAGAATTTGTCCAGAATATCAAAGCCTTTGACATTGTTGACCCAAAAGAATCAGAAGTATGAATGGGGCAAAGAGCAAGAGCAGGCGTTTCAAACACTAAAGGATAGGTTGTGTAATGCACCTATCTTGACCTTACCAGAAGGGGTGGAAGATTTTGTGGTTTATTGTGATGCATCCAATCAGGGGTTAGGATGTGTTCTTATGCAGCGAGATAAAGTCATAGCTTATGCATCACGACAATTGAAATACCATGAGAAGAACTACACCACACACGACTTGGAACTAGGGTCTGTAGTCTTTGCTCTCAAGATATGGAGAAATTACTTGTATGGAACGAAAAGTGTGATCTATACGGATCACAAAAGCTTGCAGCACATCTTTGACCAGAAAGATTTGAACATGAGACAGAGGCGATGGTTGGAGTTATTTAGTGATTATGATTGTGAGATCAAGTATCACCCTGGAAAAGCCAATGTGGTGGCGGATGCTCTAAGTAGGAAGGAGAGGCTAAAACCTAAAAGAGTAAGGGCAATGAGCATAACTATTCAGACAACTCTTAAAGATAGAATTCGAGCAGGACAAGTAGAGGCCATTAAGGAGGAGAGGCTGGTTGAAGAAAATCTACATACTATGGATCAGTATATGGAAGAAAGAGGTGATGGTTGCAAGTATTACTTGGATAGAATCTGGGTTCCGTTGTTTGGCGATACAAGGAAAGTTATATTGGATGAAGCTCATATGTTGAGGTATTCGATACACCCAGGAGCTGATAAGATGTATCGGGACATGAGGGATATGTATTGGTGGCCAGGAATGAAGAAAGATGTAGCTTTGTACGTTAGTAAGTGTTTAACTTACGCCAAGGTGAAGGCTGAACATCAAAGACCGTCAGGATTACTGCAACAACCAGAGGTTCCTAAGTGGAAGTGCGAGAATATTGCCATGGACTTCATTACAAAACTGCCAAGGTCTAACAGTGGTAATGACATGATTTGGGTAATAGTGGACAGAATGACTAACTCTGCACATTTTGTGGCAATGAAGGAGGATGATAAGATGGAAAGGTTTGCCAAGAAATACTTGGACCATGTGGTGACAAAACATGGGGTGCCGGTGTCGATCATATAGGATAGGGATAGCAGGTTTACGTCTAGGTTTTGGGGACTATTTCAGAAAGCCTTGGTTACAAGGCTGGATATGAGTACAGCTTATCATCCGCAGACGGATGGTCGGACTGAGAGGACTATACAAACATTAGAGGATATGTTAAGGACGTGTGTGATAGACTTTGGAGGAAGTTGGGAGAATCATCTAGCGTTGGCAGAATTTTCGTACAATAATAGTTACCATGCTAGTATAGAGTGTGCACCGTTTGAAGCACTTTATGGTAGGAAGTGTAGATCACCGTTGCTATGGGCTGAACTGGGAAGTAGTCAACTAATTAGATCGGAGATGGTACAGGAGACTACGGATGCGATAACTGTGCTTAAGGAAAAATTAAAGACGGTTAGGGATCGACAGAAGAGCTACGCGGACAAGAGGCGTAAGTTGTTGGAATTTGAGTTTGGGGACAAGGTTATGCTAAAGGTTTCACCATGGAAAGGGTGATGCGGTTTGGGAAGAAAGGGAAGTTAGCGCCTAGATTTGTGGGTCCATTTGAAATCTTTGAAAGGATTGGGCTAGTGGCGTATAGGTTGAGGTTACTGGAAGAGTTGAGTAGTGTACATGATGTGTTTCATGTATCAAACTTGAGGAAATGCTTGGCAAGAACTGACTTGCAAGTGTCGGTGGACGATATTAGTATAGATGCGAGTCTTCGTTTTATTGAGGAGCCAGTAGAAATTATGGACCGTGAAGTTAAAACATTGAAAAGAATTAAGATACCGTTAGTTAAGGTTAGGTGGAATTCAAAACGTGGACGGAGTTCACGTGGGAACGGGAAGAGTTTATGAGGAATAAGTATCCTCAGCTGTTTGATAATGACGATCCTAAGGAGTAAATCTCGGGACGAGATTTCTATTAGGAGGGAGTGATGTTACAACCGTGGTTTTGAGATTCGTCACTTGGTCCTATTTTTAGGTTAATTTATGTGTGACTATTTGTTTAGTGTGTTTACATGTTATTTTGCGTGAACGTGGTTGGTGTGGATATCGTTTATGGGTATAGAGTACTCATAAGTAAATCGAGGAACGGTTATTTCATGTTGATGAGCTCACAATTAGTGACTATGGAATGAAATGGTGTTAATTTTGGTGTTTACGTATACGTATAAGTATTATAGTAAATTGTATTTTTTAGGATTTGGGGTTTAGCATTTAGAGGTCTCAGTTAAGGTTTTTAGCCATGTGGGTATTTTTCGGGATGGTGTTAAGTCATTTAGGAGATAGTTATAATATTTCAAAATTTAATATTTTTTTTAAAACTGTATATTTTACGTCTTTTACGGTAAATGCGTAAAATTGACTAGTTTCTCGGTTTTGAGATTTTAGAAACTTTAGGGGCTGTAATAAATTAAGTAAATTTAAGGAAATATTAGTAAAGTAGTATTTATAAATAAAAAGAAAAAAAATAAAAAAAGGGGGTGTAGTGGGTTTGGTAGACGAATCAAAGGGAGGGGGAGAAAAAAAGGAAAGTGGGCTTATACTTGGACTAGGATTTTATGTACACACTATATAAGGTTTTCTAATAAATCAAAAACATAATTTCTTTCTCCTGGAAGCTTGAAACCGACGGCCATATAAACAAAATTAGGGTTCTTCATAAAAATCTTGGTTTCCATTAAATCTAAGGTAAAACCTTCAATAACCCTTTTCAATTTAATTGTTTTTAATGTTTTTATAATCATCTTATGATGGATTTAGGTTAGGGTTTAAATTAAAATCTGTATATTAATGATAATATAATGATTAGGTAAATTAGGGCTTGTAATTAGTGGAGTTATGGGTAATTAATTAGGTTAATTTAATTGAATTCGTTTTTTAAAAACTGGGCAGAATTTAGGGTCAATTGTTTTGATCATATAGGGAGTTCTACAAACTCTTATTTTGCGATCCAAGTATCCCTAGAAAGGAAATTGAAGTGGCTTTCAAATACAAGAAAGGAGAACTAAATTGGAGGTCGGGAAGTGGGTCAAAAACAGGTTACAACAGTCAGAGGTCAAAACAGTTTTGAAATCAGCCTGTTTTCTTTTTAAGTTTTGGGTTGTTTGGGGTACTTAGGGTTGCATTGGGACTTTAAAACGAACATGGGAGTTGGTTTATATATTATAGGAAGTATCTGCATTGGGGCTAAGATTGTGGGTTAGGGTAAGACCCCCTAATCATAACAAACTTTTTGTATGTTAAAAATCAGTAAAACCCGGATAGACAAAAGTATATATATATATATATATATATATATATATATATATATATATATATATATATATATATATATATATATATATCGGGGCCTTAACAGTAGCTTTAAGGTTGGGGAAAATGGGAGGTGTTAGATAACATATATAAGGGCATAGGGTTTCCTTTACAGAGGTCATGGGTATGGTTAGGTGGGTGTTTGGCTTATAGTTTGGGGACCTAAAAGTTGGGGTTGTTTTGTGTAAAATATGAACGGGTTAGGTATCAAACTTAATCAAGTTAAAGACTTGTTAGGGAAGGGTAATGGGGTGTTTAGAGAATATTAATGAGGAACACATATAGGAGAAGGCTAGATGTCCATCATAGGTTGATGAGCCATTTTTAGAGATTGGGTCATGTATTGATTTTGTGTTTTTGTTTGTTAGCTTTTTGCTAGTGCACGGATTATTGGGAGAGGCTCAATCAGGTGAGTTTCATAGTCCCATGTATACTAACGATTTTGACTTCCAGATGGGA
Organism: Glebionis coronaria; assembly: GCA_025667525.1. Taxonomy (NCBI): domain Eukaryota; kingdom Viridiplantae; phylum Streptophyta; class Magnoliopsida; order Asterales; family Asteraceae; genus Glebionis; species Glebionis coronaria. The sequence continues at coordinate 191,771,169 of CM046880.1, forward strand.
TGGAAGAGACACTGTCTTGTTTTTATAAATAATGTTGTGAATGTTTTGTGTATGGTGATGGACTTGTGCATACTTATGTGATTAACTGCTAGTTGATTCATGATTGTTTTTATGTTTTGACCTGGTACCACGGGGATGATGACAAGGTAGGGCCTTGGGATTGGTATATAGGTGTATGGGCGCCTATGGGACCATGGTGTTTGGTAAGGCTGAGAGCCTTGGATTTGGTTTGGTTTGTTAAGTCTTGAATATGTTGTTAATGCATGTTTGTATCACATTGTCCATAGGTTCTTAAATTTGGTTATTATTCACAACTTATGGTTTGATTTTGGCGTTTGAGTCTAAACATATGACTCTCACCAACTTTATATTGACGTGTTTTAGTGTCTCTTTCAGGTGAGAATGTGGTTAAGCTAGAGAATAGAAGAGTGGCTAGTTTTTGAGGGATTAGGAATGCATTTTAGAAGGAGATCCCCGTTCCTTCTTAGTTTCATTTGATTGTTTAATAAGTGATACTGTTGACACCTATATGTTTGCTTTGTTTATGTTAATTGTTTGTCTCGGTTAAGTGGTAGGACTGTTACCTACTTACCTAGACTCCTGCATTGTTACGATATTGTCATGACTTTTGTGTCACCATTTTATGACATTTCTTATTTCATTTAGTTATCTCTATAGACACGTCATGTTGTGATGATATCCATACGTCGCGCTCCATATTCCGCCATGGTGGGGTCTGACAGTTACGGTGAATATCAAATTGGGAATGTTACGATTTCAAGGTTATATTATGTGGAGGGACTTGGTCATAATTTATTTTCAGTGAGACAATTTTGCGATTCAAACCTTGAAGTGGCTTTTCGACAACATACTTGCTTTATTCGCGATCTTGCAGGAAATGATTTGTTAAAGGGTTCTCGAGGGGATAATCTCTACACATTGTCTATTCAAAACATGATGGTCGCCTCTCCTGTATGCCTTCTTTCCAAAGCATCTAAGACAAAGTCATGGTTGTGGCATCGTCGATTATCTCATCTTAACTTTGATGCTATAAACCATTTGGCTAAAAATGAACTTGTTCGTGGTCTTCCAAAAATTAAGTTCGACAAGGATTATTTATGTTCCGCGTGTTCTTTGGGAAAAAGCACCAAGAAATCATAGAAACCTAAAGCTGAAGACACCAACCAAGAACCACTGTGTCTTTTGCACATGGATCTTTGCGGGCCAATGCGTACGGCTAGTGTGAGTGATAGAAAATACATCCTCGTCATGGTGGATGATTTCTCAAGGTTTACATGGGTAAAAATTTTAGCATACAAGGATCAAGCACCAAAGTATATTATTACTTTCTTAAAGATGATCCAAGTACGTCTTAATGCTACTGTTCGCCGCATTCGCACTGATAATGGAACTGAGTTCGTTAATCAAACTCTACGAGACTATTATGAAGAGGTCGGTATTTCACGTGAAACTTCTGTTGCTCGCACTCCACAACAAAACGGTGTCGTGGAAAGACGTAACCGTACACTAATGGAAGCTGCTAGAACTATGTTGATTTATGCGAATGCTCCTTTATTCTTATGGGCTGAAGTAGTGGCAACCGCATGTTATACCCAAAACCCCTCCATCATTCGTAAACGCCATGGTAAAACTCCATATGAGCTACTTCATGGACAAAAACCCGATATTTCATTTCTTCATGTATTTGGTGCACTGTGTTATCCAAATTCTAATAGTGAGAATTTGGGCAAAATTCAACCGAAGGGTGACATTGGAATTTTCATTGGTTACTCCCCTGCAAAGAAAGCTTACCGAATTTATAATCGTCGTCTTGGCAAGATAGTAGAAACTTTGGATGCTGATTTTGATGAGCTGACAGCGATGGCTTCTGAGCAACACAGCTTTGAACCCGCATTACATGAGATGAGAACCGGTACAATTAGTTCCGGATAAACTCCCAACAATCCTACTTCTCCATCATTTATACCACCTACAAGGCCCGAGTGGGATGAGTTATTTCAACCTATGTTTGATGAATTCTTTGATCCACCTAGTGATGATTCTCCAGCACCTGTATCAGTAGCTCTAATTCTTGAAGTTATTGCTCAAGATAATGGAAATCAGTCAGAGGCATCTACTGTCAATATTGAAAAAGATGTCCCATCCCCCACCAATTCACAAACCACACCTGAATCTTCACCCCACTCGTTCCTAATGATGTTGAAGAAGATCACTTTGATCACGGTTTGGAATTTGATCACTTACAAGAGCTTCCTTTCTTTGGTTAAAAAATACCTGAAAACCCTCACGGTGCATCTACCTCAGAGGAAGCTCCTGCAATCGTTCACTCCCGATGACCACGGATTTAAACTCACAACACAAAATGGACAAAGGAACACCCAATCCGCAATATTATTGGTGACATCAATCGACCAGTCTTAACTCGCCACCAACTCCAAGAACATGCATTATATTGCTACTTTGATGCATTTCTTTCCGTTACTGAACCTAAAAACTGGCAACAAGCCATGACTAAATCATCTTGGATTGAAGCCATGCAAGAGCAACTTAATGAATTTCAACGTCTTGAAGTGTGGGAATTAGTTCCTTTACCCAGCAACGTTGAAATCCTTACATTGTTGTGGGTATATAAGGTTAAACTCGATGAGTTAGGTGGAGTGTTAAAGAAGAAAGCTAGATTGGTTGCTAGAGGTTACAAACAAGCTTTGGGTATTGACTTTGAAGAATCCTTTGCTCCTGTTGCACGATTGGAGGCGATTAGACTATTCCTTGCGTATGCTGCTCACATGAACATGATCGTCTACCAAATGGATGTTAAGACGGCATTTCTCAATGGTAAATGAAGGGAAAATGTCTACGTAATCCAGCCGAATGGATTCGTCAACTCGGAGTATCCTAATCATGTGTACAAGCTCAAGAAGGATCTTTAAGGGTTGAAACAAGCTCCACGCGCGTGGTACGATCTCCTATCGTCTTATCTCATCTCGAAAGGCTTCTCCAAAGGCAAAGTGGACCCAACATTATTTATTCTCAAGGAGGCAACGACATGATTCTGGTACAAATTTATGTTGATGATATAATACTTGTTGCTACTAATCAAAGACTGTCTGACCATTTTGAGAAAATTATGTCCACACGTTTTAAGATGTCAATGATGGGAAAATTTTCATTTTTCTTAGGGTTACAAATTTCTGAGAATCCCAGAGGCATCTTCATTAATCAATCCAAATTTGCTCTTGAATCATTAAAGAAATATCATTTTGAAAATTGTGACCCCGTGGATACTCCAATGGTGGAAAGATCCAAGTTAGATGAAGATAAGGAAGGGATAGCTGTCGATCCTAAACTTTACCGTGGAATGATCGGCACCCTTCTTTATCTGACTGCTAGAAGGCCTGATTTGCAATTTGCTATATGCATGTGTGCCCGGTATCAGGCACGGCCTACCGAAAAGCACTTACATGTTGTGAAAAGGATCTTTCGGTATCTTAAAGGAACACTTCATCGTGGTATGTGGTATCCGAAGGATTTCTCTATTGCACTAATATCATATGCAGATGCGGATTATGATGGGTGATAAGATATTAGACGTAGCACTTCTGGCAGTGTGCAACTTCTTGGAGATAGACTGGTTAGTTGGGCATCAAAAAGACAGAAAAGTGTTGCGATATCAAGTACTGAGGCTGAATACATTGCTATGTCCGGTTGTTGTGCTGAAGTTCTTTGGATGAGATCACAATTAACTGACTACGGTCTTGGCTTCAACAAAATCCCGATGTACTTTGATAACAAAAGTGCAATTGCTCTGTGCTGCAACTACGCTCAACATTCCCGGGTAAAGCACATTGACATACGCTACCACTTCATCAAAGAGCAAGTGGAAAATGGAGTGATCGAACTGTACTTCGTCAACACTGAGTATCAGTTGGCATATATATTCACAAAGGCCTTAGATCGAGGACGTATCGAGTTTTTGATCGAAAAGCTAGGCATGAAATCATTCTCACCAGCGACACTTAAGTAGTTGGTGGAAGAATCGGAAGAATAGTGGTGGTAAATTATTCTAGAGTATCCTTTGATCGTGATCTTGTATATTATAGTATATATTTAAAACCACCAAAAGAAAAATACAAAAATATAAAACATAGAAAAACCATAAAAATATAAAACATAGAAAATCCATAAAAAAATATAAAATCAAGAAAATCCAAATATATTTTTCATTTTAAAACGGGCATGTCTTTTAGTACGGTAATATTTGCGGCCTTAGAAATGTCGATTAAAATTGACACGGCGCCATAAATAGAGTCCGTATAAAAGTTGTACATATTTTAAAACATGCCCAAATGGCTTGTAGTTATTTCTAACTACAACCCGCTTTTCGCATTAAAGTCACGTATTTCTTACGAAAGCTTTAGCTCACAACGGCAATTAATTTTCTCGGGTATGGTTTACTTTAAAACTATACAAGGGATCGAGTTTACTTCATAACTTGGTCTAACACAAATCTGTGTACGTTTCAGTGCACTTACTTTGTTAAAATAAGAGAAATCTTATTACCACCACGAATTGTTTTAATATCATCATAAACGAAAAAGTCTTTCATCAGTTCTCTTAAATACAAAGACTACATCTCTTTAAATAGAAAACGGGTCTGTATTTAAGGGGGAGAAAATGTCAAATTATTTCCATCATCAAATCGGTCTTCAAAAGTCTTTCATAAAATATAATTGGTTATTTCGTTTATGGTGTATCATTCTTCGTGTGGACTCGTTGTGCTTCTTGAGTTTTCTTGATTTATGTGACTCGGTCTTAGGATTTTTTCGTGATAATATAATTAATAACTAAGAAATAGGAGGTCAATTGTGCGGTTTGGATTGAGTGTGATTAAATAGGATAATTACTAAACGCAAATATACGGAAATAGGAGGACTAATTGCGTAAAAAGGGAAAGTGCTTACTTTTGACCTAAGTCAAATGCATATATACCCCCTCCCCCCATTTGTTTAGTTCGTTTCTCTGTTTACCATCACACTCAAACCAAAAAACACTTGCCGCCATTGAAATATTTCATTCAACTTGTTATTGATTTTATCTCCTAAAACATCAAAGGTAAACTAGTTCTTCTCTAATTTTTGCTTATGATCCACTTGTGTATTAGTCTAATTAGTCAAATACCCAAATATTTCAATTTAGGGTTTATCAATTTAATTAGGTTGTATAATTGGATTATTAAGTGGATTTTGGAAAGGGATAGGTTTAGATCATAGATGTTTTTGATTAGGATGCCTTAGAATCATTGTTTGCCCCAAGAATCATAACGAGATGGTAGTTTAGGATGTCATAGATTTTTTCTGAAAAAATGAGTTTATCCGAAGATTTCTCTGAAACGCATGATTTTTTCTGAAAACATGGCCTTTATCCGAAGATTTATCTGAAAACATACCAATCTGAAAAAATCGTTTCACTGAAAAAGTCCATTTTTCCGAAGAAGTGGATTTCACTGAAAAAGTCATTTTTCCGAAAAAGTTGATTTCTTTGAAAAAGTCCATTTTTCCGAAGATGTAAATTTCACTGAAAAAGTCATTATTCCGAAAATGTTGATTTCAATGAAAAAGTCATTTTTCTGAAAAAGTTGATTTTACTGAAAAAGTCATTATTCCGAAAAAGTTGATTTTACTGAAAAAGTCCATTTTTCCGAAGAAGTAGATTTCATTGAAAAAGTCATTATTCCGAAAATGTTGATTTCACTGAAAAAGTCATTTTTCCGAAAAAGTTGATTTTACTAAAAAAGTCATTAATCCGAAAAAGTTGATTTTACTAAAAAAGTCATTTTTCCGAAAAAAGTTGTTTTTTACTGAAAAAGTCATTATTCCGAAAAATATGATTTTACTAGAAAAAGTCATTATTCCGAAGAAGATGATTTTTCTGAAAATGTCGTTTATTCCAAAAAATATGATTTTTCTGAAAATGTCATTTATTCCGAAAAAGTGGATTTATCTGAAAATATTTGTTATTCCGAAAAAGGTGTTTTTTTTCTGAAAATGTCATTTATTCCGAAGAAGATGATTTCTCTGAAAAAAGATGTTTTTTCCGAAAAAGTTATTTTATCTAAAAATATCTGTTATTCCGAAAAAAATTGTTTTCTTTGAAAATGTCACTTCTTCCGAAAATGCCAAGTGCATTTTATCCACATATTGTAGCTTTATTCAAAGATGGTGTATTGTTTGTTGTCCTTGGTATATGCTTGATTTGCTTAGGTATAGATACATCATGATATATATTTTTGGGTATATCAATCTTGTATGTTTGTTCGTCTTAAGAAGAAAACATGTCTCAACTTACCAACAAGCAAATCAAAGCTAATCAGGCACTTGAAGCCGCCAAGGCTCTATAGTTCATACCTAACAACTTTCGACTAAAAGAAGACAAAGAAGATTATGCCTCAGCTCACTATGCTTTCAAAGTGGTCACATATATTCTTAATCGAACTCCAATTAAGAAGGTGTTCTGGGGTACGGCTTCGGTTCCAACCGATTATATGTATGAATTTTGGGCTTCAAAGAAACGGCTAACAGACAGAAAGTTCTCAATCACCATCAACAAAAAGGAATGTACTCTCACAATTTCTATCTTTCGTCAAATATTCGGATTACCAACACCACCTGCAGGTCAAAAGTTTACAGCCGACCCGGACAAGAATGCAATTATGAAGATGTATCACTCTCTCGGATTCTTGTCCGGGTCGGCTGTAAACTTTTGACCTGCAGGTGGTGTTGGTAATCCGAATATTTGACGAAAGATAGAAATTGTGAGAGTACATTCCTTTTTGTTGATGGTGATTGAGAACTTTCTGTCTGTTAGCCGTTTCTTTGAAGCCCAAAATTCATACATATAATCGGTTGGAACCGAAGCCGTACCCCAGAACACCTTCTTAATTGGAGTTCGATTAAGAATATATGTGACCACTTTGAAAGCATAGTGAGTTGAGGCATAATCTTCTTTGTCTTCTTTTAGTCGAAAGTTGTTAGGTATGAACTATAGAGCCTTGGCGGCTTCAAGTGTCTGATTAGCTTTGATTTGCTTGTTGGTAAGTTGAGACATGTTTTCTTCTTAAGAAGAACAAACATACAAGATTGATATACCCAAAAATATATATCATGATGAACAACAACCTCATGATGGATTGAAGGATATGGATGTTACCGGGTCCACTGATACGACAACATTTGTTGAGACTACCAAAGTCATAAATTCTACAATGTCTATACCCGTTACTACAATGCCTCCACCAGTATCTACAATGCCTCCACCAGTTTCTACAGTGTCTTTACCACTTTCTACAGTGCCTCTATAAGTTTATACAGTGCCTCTACCAGTTACTACAGTGCCTCCACGAGTTACTACAGTGCCTCCACTAGTTTTAACACTACCCCCACTGGTTATTACAGAGACTCCACATGCGTCAAGGCAACTCCCGTTAACTCTACCAAGTCGACCTCTATCCACTTCATTGTCTAGCATTGCCATGACCATTGCTCCTACACTACAAACCACAGTTGCACCGATATCGTTGATTCCATCTTTATCAACATTGTTCATGATTCAGATAGAACAACACTTGACAGCTCAACAAGAAGAGATGGTTCGGATTAAAGAAGAGTTAGATCGTAGACAACAAAGTGAAGAATCCTTAAGAAAAGCTCAAGAAGACGCCATGGCTAAATTCCAAGAAGAGTTAGAATTATCTCGAAAACTTCATGCAGAAGAACTAGCTCACGTCAAAGCAAAGGAAGCTGCCAAACACGAAGCAACGTTCATTCGTCTTCGAGACCTCAAAAAGAGGTATCGAGCTGAGAAAGAGGTTCTTGAAGAAGCTAATGAAGCAATTGTTCAATCACTTGACGAAAAGGTCAAGGAATCTGTTGACAATCTGCGTGACGAGTTGAAACAAATTGCTGCAAGCAACGTCATGATCAAGTCTTCTGACGCTAAAAAGTCAGATTTTCTCATGGCTCAAAAGTTCCCGGATTATGAGTTAAAGAAAATCTTACATGCTCGGATGATTCAAGTCGGGTCCTTCAACAAAACCAAAGCTCAAAAGATCCTTCACAAAGCTCTTAAGACGGCCATAGATCAAGATACTAAGATATTCGAGAAACATGGTTCTTTAGTTCCCTACGATATCTTAAGTGTAGAAGAAGATGAATCCGACGATGATGACGACGATGCTGATGATAACAATGATGATGATGACAAGGGTGATGATGACAAGGGTGATGAAGACAAAGATAGTGATGACAAAGGCGGGAGTGATGAAGACAAAGGTACTGATGACGAAGAAGGTACCAATGACAAAGAAGGAAGTGCTAAACACAGCGATAGTGATGATAATGGCGATGGTGATGGTAATGGCAAAAATGGTGATGATCAAGAAGAAGGGAACGATGATACAGGGAAAAAGGATGGAGACAAGCAAGACAAGTCCAAAGGTGACAAATCTTCCAAAGATGAGGTTACCAAGGGTAAATCAACTACAAAACCTACACCTCGTCAAGGTAAATGCACCAAGAAGTTTCATGATGTAGATGCTAATACAGCCTCATCACATACTCCAGACACAACCACTCCTGCAACCACATCTGCCACAGTTGCTTCTGTCACTACACCTTTAGTGCAACAACAACTGACAGAACCCGGTCAACCTGTACCAGACATTCCAGTCTCTAATCCAGTCCAAGACATACTAGACACTGAAGCAGTAGCAGAACCTGTTGATGATGTTCAAGTCTCTACTGCAGTTCCTGATGTTCCAGAGTCAAGTGAACCAGCATGGGTGGATACACTCGAGGAAGATGAAAATGCACCCGTACAACCTTGGGTGTCCAATGCTGCTGCACTTCGTCCATTGACAAAGGCTGATGAAGCTGATTTCTCTCAATTCCTAAGCAATCCAATAGACTTTTCAAGATACTTGGAGTACAACTATGGGTCTAATGTAACTCAAGCAATGGTTGTGAGAGGACTCAAAAATCCCAACCTTCGTGTTAAATCAAGGCTCAGCAGCACAGAATACGATTACAACACAAATGAACTTCTGAAAGCGTTGAGAACTACTCAAAGGGATGGTCTTCATGCGCCTGAAAAACCTCCTCCTACTACAACTGCAGATGATGATCAAATTGCACTTGAATTCTTTGTCAGTGAGGATCTCGAATACTTGGTCAAGGGAGCAAACAAGTATGCAACTTCCTTAACATTGGTAAAGGCTGCAACTTGGGATTTGATACCTTGGTTAGAAGAAAAAGTTAACCATCTCTGGGTCCCTCAACAATATCCTGCATATGATCGATATGCTGAATTGGGTGCTTCACATTGGGATGAGCGTGTGCGACGCGCTTACAACTATGCATGTGTGCACAACTCAAGTTCTAAAGTATTCTCCTTAATTCGAATCAAAAGCATCCAAGGCGTTAGGATTGAACCCAAAACAGGCTATCAACATTTGACAGAGATCAGGCTCATTCGAGAAGATGAAAAAGTCTACACTATCCAGGAAGGCGACTTTCCACTTCATCGTCTCGAGGACATTGAGGACATGCTGCTTTTGCTAACTTACAACGCCCTGAGACACTTGACGTCGGAAGAACTAATTGCCCTGAATTCAGCTCTTCGAATGTACACACGTCGAGTAGTCATCAAGAAAAGAGTTGAAGATCTGCAACTTGGAGTAGAAAGTCATCAAAGGAAGCTCAACCTTTCAAAACCACGTACTAAAGTCTTCTAGAGGCATGCGGACAAATCTCCTTACACCAACACCTCTGACCTGATGCCTGGCATTTTCTACCTGAATGGTCGTGGTCTTATGAAGTTCATGAGAATTCTAGAGATCAACAAATTCAGTGACAGGACTCTCACCCATATTCGGGACAAGTTGGTGCATCTCAACAAGCACAAGACTCTTCCAGAGGTCATTGTAGATTGGGACAAGGTATATCAACAGAGTGCTACATACACAATCAAGAAGATTGATGAGAAGCTGAGAGAAAGACGTTTCATAAGAACTTTAGAACGATTCGTTGGTTGAAGACCGTATGGAGCGCACCACAAGTTCATGGAAAGATCCATCTAATGGGTCATACTACCTTAGGTCATCTCCATATTGTTAAATTTGTGAATATGTAAATATTGTGAATATTCTGCTTTTGTGGCTTGTTGTAGTGTGAAAGTATGATAATGTTTCAAGAATTTCTCACGAGATTCTAAATCTTTCAAAATATATCATACTTAAGCACTACAACTAACCCTCATTAACTTGAGGGGGGGCATTAATATGTTCTATGGCCATAGATTGATTTCATTTTTACCCTAATACCGGTTAATCCATTTAATATCCAAAATATTGATGGTTAACATTTTGGAAAGGGGAGAAAATGGGATTAAGGAGACTTAATGATATTTGGCTAAATAATGAAAAAGACTTAAAAGATAAACCAACTTAATATGTGTCATGCACATGTTAAGGGGGAGCGATGTTAAGCGGGAGCGTTTTGGATGATCAAAACACTTAAGGCACAAAAACTTTGATTATAATATCACAAGTGCTTTAAGTGATTTTTCAAGGATTTCTCATGGTGACAATACTTACCCAAAACACACTTAATTCACGATGGATGTGGTGACAAAAGGGTGGTAGGTATAGGTATTAGTACAATGATTTAGAACCGGTGGAATCTTTCCAAGGACAATTCCATAGATAGAATTAGAAGTCCTAGGAAAGAGGGAGAATGATTGTGAACGTAGCTGAATGCCGACCAAGTACTTAAGCTAGCACTGGAACAATCACAACAAGGTGCTAGTGATGACGTATTGGTACGCATTGAAGGGGTTGAAGAATGAAAAAGAATTGTAAAGATAAAGGGTGTAAAGAAAGAATCCCTCCTTACAACTTTAGGCAGAAACCAGGTCAATACATATGCTATTGAGATCATTTTTCAATGATTCTCGATATTGAAGATAGACATCATGGACCCAGTGATGCAATGCACAACCCTCCCCAGCTAACTCAAATATCTCTCAAAAGATATTTGTTTTAATCACACGGAGTTTGACACGTTATCTATTGGTCTATTCACTCCGAATAGACTGATATTGAAAAGGTGGCAATCCTCTCCAGCCATCGCTCACTAAATCAAAATGCACTATCGCGTCTAGAGCCACGAGATCATCAAAAGTCTCATTAGGACACTTTCTTTTATTCCTTGCTTCTTCACACATTGTGAAAAGTAAGAGATCTTTATGAGTCCTACGCAGTATTCCTATAATATTGCCAGAACATCCGAGTGATACGCAAGTATTACAATGAAGATGGAAATCCTGCTTGAGCCAACATCAAACAATCTCATGGTAGGTGACACGTGCGATTCTTTAAGAACCACTCTTGTGAAAAACTGGAAAGAAACAGTAGTTTAATTCTCAATTGAACTTAAACTCGTTCCAAGCCTCTACGCATTATCGTACGATCTTGCCAAAACACTCAGAGTGACACTCTTTAGTGTTCACAGTGACGAGTGGAAATCCTTCTAGTGTTAACATCAAACAGCAATTGGTAGGTGACAAGCAAGATTCAATTTGAATCAAGCTCGTGACAACTAGAAAACAACGATGGTGAAAATCTTAGTTGAAATTCACTTGTTCCAGGCTTCATGAATTGACGGCCTCAATCACAATGATAATTTATCCAAGTGATTTACTCTTTATGTTCGCAGTCAAGCTTAGTGATCGTCGAATAAAGAGAACGGGTTTACCCGTGAAATCCTGTCAGGAAGTTACTTAATTGAAACTATCCGTCACAGGTACGATATATAATATCGTCGAACGGTCTTCACCGACCGGAGGTAAAATGCTACCGATATAGAATGAAATGTTCTAAGCCATTTCATTTGTGTCTTATTATGTTGTTGCATTCAAAGACGGTGGTGTTGCGGTGTACCTGTTGATGACGGTGGCGTTGCGGTGTACTTGTTGAAGTCGTCCTCACATATTTATTCCTTTTGCACCAAATATTTCAGCAAATTCAAGAAAGTCTGACCTAAAAAGTCTTCCGCTGTATCGACTCTGAAACTTTCAAAGAATTCAACAAAGGATAAGTGTGTGGGACATGAAGTCACGAGTCACAAGAAGGCAAAGATCGCACGTGAAGGGTCAAAAGAACAATGCTCTAAAGCCAAAGCCTAAAAGATCAACATCAACATATTCACAACAAAAAGAAAAGAGAAAAGAGAAAAGTGGACTACGAGCTCAAGAACAAGATCTAACATGCTAGATTAGGACTTTGTAAACTTGGAGTGACCTCCCTTTGGGAGAGATTGTTGGAAATACATTTTATGTATTAAGAAAGTCTCGGTCACTCCAACTATATAGTTATAGGCTCGTAGTATTGTTTAAGTAATACTTGTGTTTAGCCCGACCCATGAGCATGTTCATGGGCCAGAGGCCCAAGTCCACTTAAGGACTTGCCCAAGTCCACTTAAGGACTTGGGTATATAAACCCCTTTCCACCATAGAAAGGGGTGTTGGTTGTTTAGTTTGTTTTACACATTAATAAAAGTTTCTTTGTTTCTCTCTCTTGTTTCTCTCTCTAGAATAACAAGAACCCTCTTGATTAGTTATAAGATTATCATTGTTCTACACAATTAGGGTTACTACATGGATGATAAATACAAGGGTGTTGCACAAACATTTGACATAAACTAGTAAGGCTACGTACCTTCCCGTTGGCGGCCTCGAGAAGAGCTTCCAGCTGAGCGATGCACTCATCACGGGCATTGGCGTGGCTGGTTTGTTATTTTATTGTCGCCTCAGCCGCAACCAAATCCGCCTGCAGGGAGGCAATTGTCTTTTCATGCTTCTCCACCATCTCTTCCCTACGGACAATCCTCCTGTCCGCACGACGTACATGGGCCAAGGCCTCCTCCAAACGGCGCCGTAAGGTTGCACCAAGTGTTATCTGGTGCATCGTTGCCATATCATATTGTTCGAGAAGAACCCCATGGTTGAGTTCATCTAGGTATTGCGCCAGCACGGGAGGAGTAAAGTGGTCCATGAACTCCTTACACTCGGACTCGGCCTCTAGCCTTGTCAGGCTGGATAAGTTCCATGCCGGGTGAAGGCTAGTGTCCGGTCCCTTGGCCCGAGGCTCCTCTACATGAGTGGGGGAGGAGATGGGGGCACTGCGGATATCACGGGGGAAGGTTCTCTCTTAGTTTCCTTCTCACGCGCTACTGTCGAAGGATCCACCCTGTTATTTAACGAACACTTATAAGTTTTTGTGGTATCATGGGGGAAGCAAATATGATGGGATATAAAAAGGTACTTACGTCGCATCTATCATCGGCTCTGTGATGGTGGGAGCTACGGTGCTCACTGGTGTTGCCTTCCATACATGTGTGTCGGCTTACGGCGGAGGGTTTTCTTGCGGCAACGTGGTGCTACTCCCTTCTTGGAATTGGGGGTGGTCTTCCCTCAGCCTCTTGGGAGGCGCATTGAATTCCACCGCCTCGACGTCTACCTCTTTCACCACCTTCCTGGTGGACTTGCCCTTCCTGGAAGTAGGTTTTGGCTGCTTGGAGACTCCGTCCCCCTGCGCCACTTCCTCCTCTCCTTCATCGGCATCACCAACTATGTGGTTGATGGACGGATCCGTTGGTTGTTCTTCACCTTGGATGGAGGTGGCATTCTCTAGTAGCAATTCACCACCATCTTCATTGGTGAAGTCTAGCGGCGACTTCTGGATCACTGGTTCCTGCTCATCAGACCACGACTCAGTTGTTTCTTCCAGTGCGATAGTCATGCCGACAGTAGCGATAAGTAATGGGGGCTCGCCCTCTTTCAGGGGTCGAGATCCCTCTGAAACTTGCTTGCATCCCCTGGCATAGTTCGCCCAAACAACTTCATCTCTACGAACATAGGTAAACATATGTGTTAGTATGATTACAAGCATTATTGTAAGATTTATATGCATATACATATATAAGGAATACCTACCCTGTCTACCCTCCGTCAGAAAGCACGGATATCTATCCTCCCTACCAAAGTAGTCACGGCTGATCCCGACTAAGCATAAAAAATGCTCCGGTAGGTCCTTATGAAAATCAGTACGATGGGTGTCTAATGTTTTTGCATCCTTACTACTATAGTCTCTGGTGCGAGGAAGGTAGTCGTGTCCCACTTTGTATTTCAGGCGAAAAGTAGTGGGGAACAATTTGGCATCTACGAAAAAATAGTGGTCGTACCACTTCTTCGGAGAATCTAGGGGCTTCCTATAGCACATGGGGGAGGTCGCAAATCATTTTTTAAACGACAACCACCCATTTACCATTTAGGGGAGGTAGAAGACCCTAAATAAGCTCACGGTGGGGGCTACCTCTCAGGCGTGGCATGTGATATCAAATTGGTTAATCTTGTAGGCTCCTATACAATGGAGTTGGGATATATGGAAATCATAATATGTTAGGATATCTAAAAGAAATTTCGATAGTGGAATATGGTAGTTCGCCGCGTCAAATAGACGCGCATACACGCCTATTTTCCCAGCGGGAGCATCCGTGATAGCTTCACCATCACCCGGATAGGTGGGGTTTACGCTCTCAGGAACATAGTACTCAGAAATAAAATCCATGTACTTCTCTGCGGAAATCATGTTAAGTACAGTCGTGATGGTAGGATTATCCTTCACCATAATTTATGCAAATAAGGAGAAAGGCGCGATGGTCTAACCAGGTACGAGGGATTTCCGTGAAAAAGAAGGAGAAGGAAGGAAGGAAAACTGCAGGTATAACAATGGTGGAAATGGAGTTGTTAACTGTGTATGTACACAGTTACACGCATCAGCCTTTTATAGGGTTGCCTCTATTTAAGATGTGCCCTGGAAGATTTCCACGTGTAATCCACTACGCCCATCTAACGGATGGGATTCTTGACACTTCTTAAAAGTCAGTGGGACCCACAGGTCACCTCATGGCAATTTCACGTGGCTCAAGAGTGGGCCTGTCTGGTGCACTTTTGTAGGCAAAACGTCCGACTAATGACTACCATTAAATGCATTCGTTAATGTTGTCCCGGTCGGCCTTTTGGACGTACGGCTATGTTTGTGACAGCGATATATAAAGGACATTAATTAGTCTAGAGGTTACGCCTACGGATGTAACAACTAGACTGGGGGGGACATGATGACGTATAGTCCCCAACCGGGTCATTAACCCGGCCCACGGGTACTACCCGAATCCGACCCATCACGAATGGGTTGGATTAATGTCATTTGAGTTTATGGGCTTGAATGCACAGTAGCCGCATAAGATGTGTGCGGCCCACGGCCCGGCACGTCCGGTACAGGGTTAGACAGAATCACAATCTTATTAGGATTGGGATTTGCCCCAAAGTATAGGATAGACACTCACCATAATTAAAAGATAACAATCAAGCTAATTATGGCACTTATCCTTTGCTTGGGGCCGAAGCATCGGTGAAATCCCATTAGGGTTTCACCGCCTATTTAAGGAACCCCCAAAGGTTTCACAAAGGTATCACATTCTCTCTGCTCTCAACTCACAGCCGATTATCTAACCCTAAACCAATTACTTACTCTCACGCTGGAGTCTAATCGTGGGACACGTTCCCACAGTAAGCTTAACGCGTGTTGTTTTAGTATGCAGGATCTTAGCAAGACATTCACTTGGTGCAAGAGCCGGAGCCCAGCCTACCCAAATTAAGCCTAATACGAGTCAAGCAAGGATCATCCAACTTTTGTATCAACAAGTTGGCGCCATCCGTGGGACACTAACACTAAACTAAACTCAATCTTAATCTCAATATCTCCTAATGACGAAGGGACACCCTCAAGTTGACCCGAGGAACACGAATCCTAGGAATCGGAAGTCCGCGGGTGATTGGATATTCATCTCCACCCAGCCCTCTGGTGGCTAAGCAAGTGGACCGAATAATCGTAACATCTTTCAGTGTCTTGGTGGGGCAGGCACGTCTGATAATACCCCACCACCAACCATCACCCTGGATAATCCTGATCCGGGGGTTGCGCCAAAGGCCCCTACCAAGGAGCCGCAGAGGCCACAAGTGGTCGAGACAGAATTGGAAGGGGGTTCACTCGGCGACGAGGACCTCGAGCGTGTTCTCACACATAACTTTGACAGCATAGTCCCGGGCATCTCGTCAAGGCTAAACCTGGGAAGGAACCTCTAATCCAGGCTTAACTTTGGTAGTCCCGTGCCCGGTACTTCCCCTCAAACTCGAAAGAGGAGAAGGAGGGTGCGCACCCAGGAACAACCTCCCCTTGAGGAAACCCCTCAACCTCAGAACGTATTCGAGCGCATAGGAGATCGCATCATGCAGGAATTGCAAAAATCCCATGAGGATGGGGATAGGTCCAACGGCTCCACTGGACGCCCGGTGTTGGAAACTCCCGTGAAAAATCGCCGCACCAGTGTGTGGGATAGGGTGAACTCTGGTGGGAAGAAATCTCCAAAATCTTCTCATAGAAGTGGTCATCATAACCAACCGAGAACTGGGGCACCGCCTCCCCCTCATGACCCTTCAGGGTCTGATTCGGATGACCATCCTCCCAGACGTTGTCGACCTAGGTATTCCCCCTCCCCCAACATCGGACGATGAGGGATACTACGATGATTCCTACTATCGCGATGAAGAGGATGAGGATCTTTCCCTTCCATGGTGCGACGACAGAGAGGACGCCTTCACTCTTCGCATACAGAACTACTCTAAGGAAAAGAAGCGCCGTATGGCGGCGTACGTTAAAACCTATGATGGGTCTGGTGATCCGGACGATCACCTAAAGATATTTTATACGCAGGCAAAAATTGAACAATGGCCAATGCCTATATGGTGCCAGATTGGTTTGAAAAGCTTCCTCATCGATGTATTGATAGCTTCGGTGAGCTACGCACCGCGTTCAAAAACAATTATACTCAGCGAAAGAAGTATAATAGGGATCAGGTATCGTTAGCAACCGTCAAGCAAAGGCCCAGAGAGTCTACGGAGGACTTCACGGAACATTTCAATGACGAGTGCACGCGCACAAAAACGTGCCCAGAGCTCCTAAAAATTTCTGATTACATGCATGCCATAACGGACAAGGAGTTAATTAGGTGTCTCAATGACAAACGACCGGAGAGGTACGACGACCTCATGGAAAGGGTCAGAACTTTGTAGAAGGAGATACCACGGTAGCTGCGGCATACCCTATAAAGGGGAATCATAAGTATCAATCGAACGAACAGCCCAAGAGGCAATCAGGTGGTTAAAGCACAAGAGCCAAAATAAAGGAGGGAGGCCGGATGATAAATTCACCCCTCTAAAGATGACTTATCGAGATATCTTATTGACGGAAGGGGCAAACTGCCCAAGGCGTCCCCCAATGACAACTCCAGTTTACCGCCGTCAAGGAAATCGCTTCTGCGAATTCCATAATGACAAGGGTCATGGCACGAAAGAGTGCATCCAGCTCAAGAAGCACATAGCATCGCTGATTAAATCATGAAAACTCAAACACCTAGTCAAGGATTGGAAGGATGGGAAGGATAACCAAAAGTATGACAAGAAGGACTCCCAAAAGGACAAGCCTTTAACCATATATATGATCCAATCTTGGCAGCATCGCACGAAGCAAAAATTTAATCAAAAATTTTCACGCGGCAGAGAGATCTCGTTCCCTCCTATCATGGCGAGCAACGTGGCTGATGCACCTCTCACGATTGAGGTAAGCATTGGAACCCACAACGTTCGTCGTATGTATGTGGATGGAGGATCATCGGCGAAAGTACTCTACGTAAATTGCATCGTACAGCTACGACCAGAGATCAAAAGCCAATTAGTACCGGCCACGTCGCCGCTCATTGGCTTTAGTTGAGACACTATCTGGACAATAGGACAACTGCGTCTACTGGTAACCATTGGAGATAAAGAGCATTCCACCCTGACGTGGATGAACTTCATGGTGATACGTTCACACTCTCTATACAATGGTATTATTGGAAGACCAGGCATCCTAGCCATACGGGCAGTCCCATCCACGGCTCACGACATGATTAAATTACCAGTTGAAGGGGAAATTGTTACTATTTACAATTCGATAGCACCAGCATCCGAGTGCCACGCCATGGCAACACCAGTTGAGCCAGTTCCCATAAAGGAAGGATCACCTCCCCCCAATTGGAAGGTGGTAATCTACCCCGACTACCCGGAACAAGAGGTACCCATAGGGGGAACACTATCGGAAAAAGGGAAGAAGGCCATGTGCTCTCTCCTAAAGGAAAACCTTGATATATTCGCACGGGAGCCAAAGCATATGACGGGCGTGCCGTGTTCGATAGCAGAACATAAGCTTCAAATCCGCCTGGGATATCCCCCTGTTAAGAAAAAGAAGCGTGGTCAAGCACCAGAACGCAGCCAGGTAATACTGGACGAGGTACGGAAGCTGGTGGACGCAGGAATTATCCGCGAGGTATATTACCATGAATGGTTATCTAATCTGGTCATGGTCAAGAAGCATGCCGAAAGCTGGCGCATGTGTGTAGACTTCACACACTTGAACAAAGCTTGTCCGCAAGACTGCTATCCGTTACCAAAAATCGATTGAAAGGTGGAATCCTTATGCGGATACCCTTTTAAATGTTTTTTAGACGCGTACAAAGGATACCATCAGATCCAGATGGAGAAGGAATACGAGGAGAAGATGGCGTTCCACACTAGTAAGGGCGTGTATTGTTACACAAAAATGTCGTTCGGACTAAAGAACGCCGGTGCGACATATCAACGACTTGTTGATAAAGCCTTTGACTCGCAGATAGGCCGTAACTTTGAACTCTACGTTGATGAATTGGTCATCAAGAGCCATACGGAGGAAGCGCTCCTCCTTCATATCCAAGAAATGTTCGACACTTTGAGGAAAATCAACATGAAACTGAATTCAAAAAAGTGCACGTTTGGAGCAACCGAAGGAATGTTCCTTGGGTATATGATTAATCCAAACGGCATCAAACCTTGTCCGGAGAAGACGGACACCGTGATACAGCTACCATCCCCTCGGACACTCAAGGAGGTACAATCACTCAATGGAAAGGTGGCCGGGCTTAATAGGTTCTTATCAAAGTCCGCGGAAAAGTCACTTCCTTTATTTAAAACACTCAAGAAGTGCTTAAAGGAAGGAGACTTTCGTTGGACAAAAGAGGCAGAGGAAGCCTTTGAGCAGCTTAAGCAACATCTCGTGGCTCTTCCCATGCTAGTGGCACCCCGACCTAAGGAGGAGCTAATTATGTATCTGTCTGCTACGTACGGAGCAATCAACGCAGTCCTTATGACTGATAGGTATTCAGTCCAAACACCAGTTTACTTCATAAGCAGGGCATTGCAAGGACCAGAGTTGAATTATTCATCAATGGAGAAGTTGGTTTTGTCATTGGTTTACGCCTCGAAAAGGTTGCGTCGGTACTTCCAGGCGCACCCAATTGTGGCTATCACTGATCAGCCAATAAAACAGATCATCTCTAAACCGGACGTAGCCGGGAGATTGCAGAAGTGGAACGTCCTTCTAAGAGACCATAATATCTCTTATAGACCAAGGACAACCGTTAAGGGCCAAATTTTGGCAGATTTTCTAATTGAGATACCTGAGGAGGGCGAGCCAATGGTGCAAAAAGAAGAAATTCCAACGGAACCATGGGTTTTGTTTACTGATGGATCTTCTTGTACGGACGGATCAGGAGCCGGCCTCATTCTCACGAATCCGAAAGGAATGGAATTTACCTACGCCTTGTGGTTTGATTTCACAGCCACGAATAATGAGGCAGAATATGAAGTATTGATTGCGAGTTTAAAAATCGCCACTAGGATGGGAGTCCGCAACCTTGAAGCCTACGTGGACTCACGGCTTGTCGTGAATCACATCCTAGGAGGGAACGTAGCTAAGGAGGATAACATGATCCAATATCTGGAGAAAGTCAAGTCACTCATCGCCGGCTTTGGAAAGTTCTCCATCAAGCAGGTACCAAGAGGCGAGAACAAGAAGGCGGATGCTCTTTGCAAGATCGCGTCTACAAGCTTTGCCCATCTATCCAAACAGGTGTTGGTTGAAATACTCAAGGAAAAGTCCATTACAGGAGGAGAGATAGCGACCATAGTTGATGAAGAGGGCCCCACATGGATGACCCCGATCATCAACTACTTAGCTGATAAGACCCTTCCTGAGGACGAAAAGGCGGCGTAACGTGTCAAAAGGAAGTCGCAACATTTCAAACTCCAAGATGGTTTTCTATACAAGAGTTCCTTCCTACAGTCGTGGCTGCGATGTGTCGGGCCACGCCAAGCTAGCTATGTGATTAGTGAAATACATGAAGGGTCGTGCGGCATGCACGCAAGCCCCAGATCAGTAGTAGCATGAGCTCTACGCACAGGGTACTATTGGCCAACTATGCATCATGACGCGCAAGACATGATTCTTAAATGCAGCGATTGCCAAGTATCACGACATCCATAGCAAGAATTAACACCCATTACATCCCCATGGCCATTCTACAAGTAGGGGATTGATATCGCAGGCCCCTTTTCCTATTGCCACTGAGGGCGTTAAGTTCTTGATTGTGGCTATGGACTATTTCACTCGCTGGATAGAAGCTAAGGCGGTCACAATGATTACGGGCAAATAAGTAAAAAAGTTTGTTTATGAAAATATTGTGTGCCGTTTCGTTTTGCCTGGCGAGATCATCTTGGATAACGGAAAGCAATTCGTGGATAATCCATTCAAGGATTGGTGCGCAGAGTTGAGCATCAAACGGCGTTTCGCATCAGTTAAGCACCCACAGACTAATGGTCTCGTGGAGCGGGCAAATAGAAGCCTAGGTGAAGGTATAAAAGCACGCTTAAAAGAAAGAAGCGCTAAGTGGGTAGATGAAATGCCTCATGTCCTATGGGCACACAAGACAATGATCAAAACAGCCAATGGGGACACTCCATTTGTGTTGGCCTATGGAACCGAGGCTGTTATCCCAGCAGGAATTGGGATGCCAACAATCCGCACAGCGGAGGTTAACGTTGTCACAAACGATGAGAAACTACGGGTCAATCTAGACTTGTTATAGGAGAGACGAGAGATAGCAGCCATCAATGAGGCTAAGTCTAAGGCACGTATGAAAGCTTATTACGATTCCAAAGTCAAGGGTGTTTCCTTTCGACCGGGGGATTTTGTCTATCGTGCTAGCGAGGCAAGTCACGCAAAGAGCACGGGGAAACTTGGTCCAAAGTGGGAAGGGTCATATGAGGTCACGGAAGCTTTAGGGCTAGGTGCGTTGATGAGATGGAATTTATACATGATCTCATCGTTCTTTTCGGGCTTTAAATGCATAAAAATGTCATAAAATACCATATATATGCTTGTGTTTGTTTACTTGTGTATTCTAGGTATGGATATCATGAAAAAGACAAAATATCACAAGAAACAAGGAAAAACGGACACGAGAAACGAAGCCGTACAAAGAACCGGGCCCTAGTTCATGAATTATCCAACATTTACCCTTGAAGACATGAAGATATGCAAGATTGATCCTCAAACAATGAAGAAATGACACTTAAAACCCTTGTGAAATCATAATTACAAGTTTGGTCCCTTAAGTTTGTCAAAATTTCAAAAAGGTCCCTCAACTTTGAAGAAATGACAAGATTAGTCCCTCATCAAATCTAATTTGTCAATTATGGTCCCTCATGGAGTCAAAGATACATTAAAGACCTTTAAAGATCAACAAAGTCCGAAACCAGTCCCTCAATTATGGAAAAATGGCAAAAACAACCCTTGAAACACTTTTGCCAAAGTTTTGGGGCAAAAGTGTGAAAACCATAACTTCTATAACAAAGGGATGCGTTTATTTGGGCTGAAATACTTGTTATACAACTTTTCCCAAAAACAAAGGACCAAAAGTGCCAAGCTGAAACTTCAAACTCCTAAACACGCTGGTAACACTTACTGTTTAGATTTTACCATGAAGAACGCCCCTTTTTACCCAGGATTAAAAAGAAGAAAACAAAGGGGAAAGTAAAATTGGTTGTTCCCACGTGTAATTCACATCATGGCAATCACATCCCACACCAAAAACCTCAATCCCCACTACCAGAATGATACCCCCACTCACTCACATGACGACACCTGGCATTTGATCATGACATGGCAAGATCAACGAACCAAAGTTGTTCCTTTGTCACCAAGCACTAAACAAACGTCCCTGATTCACCCAAAACAGCTGGCAACACACCTAGAAGATTCTGCAAGGACAAATTGGGAATTTAACTTCTAGGGTTTATGAATAGTGAATTGTATGCATTTGCCTATAAAAGGAGACCTCAACTTGTGAGAGTCCCTTTGTTCCAGTTTTAGGCTATCAATCTTTGTAATTCCTTTTTAAGTTAATAAAATTTGATTTTCTGAAATTTGTGAAATCTTTTTTTATGCTTATTAAAAGTTGGTGTTAGAATAGCCTAAATCTGAGTTCCACTTATATGATTGAAGGTTTTTGAGGCAAGGTTTTAATCAATAGGGCTTGTGTTTCAAAAATCAGAAAGTGCTTGATATTTGTTCATCACTTTGGTTTGTTCTTCTTAGCCGGTACTTGGAAGCTGGTACTTGTTCTGCTAGTACCTCAGCTCAAACAATCCAGGGCCTGGATGTAGGTCTTGGAGTTTTGCACCCTTCTCCTTTTTCATTTTCTCTTTTATTTTCTGCATATTTGTGATTTTTGAATGATTGTTCTTGAATCTGTGTTAATTTGGTTGAATCTTTTTTGTCTGTGTTGGTTTGATGTTATTGGATTGTTATTGACTTGATTTGTGGTTAAAATCTTAAAGATCCTTTGAAAATTTGTCAAAACAGATAATTAAGGGGTGTTTGGGTTAACTGCATAAGCAGGATTTGTGGTTTGTTGAGTGGTTGTTTTGTGTTGTTATCTGTTGGTATTTGTTTATCTGGTATACTTGGTCACTTATTTGCAGGTTTTGTGGTTTGAAACACCAAATCCATAAAAGGGCTATAAAATCTTGTTTACTTGATAAAATTGGCTATAGTTTAAGGGATACCTAGATCTAATCATAGACTAGGGTTAACAAGTGATTAAACTTAGTTAATAACACCAGGGAAAGAGTTTTGGATGCTTGAAATTGGATCTTTGGTCAATTAGATCAGCAAAAGTTTCTTTATATTCTACTTGTGCTTATCAGTAATTGTTGGTGCTTGAATCTGCTTATTTACTTTGATCTTTTGCTTGAAACAAGTTTATTTGTGCTTATTGGAATTTATTATAGCTTGTGTATGCATTTGGTTCAATTTGGCTGGCTTATTCATGCTTAAACTGCTTATTTGTTCATAACTGCTTAATATCAAGGTCTATGCAATATATGTGGACTGTTTGCTTATTCTGGGCTTATTGTGTAAACCAATTTGTGATTTCTTTGTTGATATTGACTCTTTGTGATTCACTGATCACAAGGGTGCCATTGTTTCCATTTGAATCCAACTGGATCTCTCTAAAAAGCTTGGTCAAATAGTCAAAGCAGTGGGAACTCCTTTCCCCTGCTGCTAGCCACTACTAGTGTATTTTGGGTTTCGGCTTATCAATAAGCTATAATAGCTTATTTAACCAGCAACAACTTGGATTTTGTAATAGGTGCTCATCATTTGACCCATTTATTCATACTGGAGCAATTGGTGTGTTGACTTTAGGGTTTGACTAGAAAACCAACTTAATTGACTTTTTCATAAGTGCTTATTGGCTTATTCTGGCTTATTGGTGTTGCTTATTGGAACTTTGTTGATTGATTTGGCTTATTGAAGTCATTTGTGACATTTTGCAAATTGAATCAAGTCCTGAGGTGCCCTAAATCTCAAACCCGACTATTTTGTCGTTTTGTGGATTTGTACTTTGCTTATTTCGGGCTTATTGAGTGGGCTTTTTCAAAATTTCTTTTTACAGATCTCTTTAGTATTCCAAAAGAAGGTTGTGTGTCAAATTAGAGCTTATGGCATTAGCTTACTGCTTAATGGGCTAAAAAGCCCAATAAGGATAAGCTGTTTGTTTAATAAGCTGTGATAAGCTCACTTTCAGCTTTTGGGCATTTAGAGTTTTGTGTTTAGAATTAAATTTTGAGTCAGATTACGCTTTTCCAAGTCAATTGGGCCAAGTTTGACTTTTTGGGCTAAAAAGCCCATTAGTGTTGACTATTTTTGGTTTTGGCCAATTTGAGGGCCCAATAGGGGTATTCTGGTCATTTCACTTTCATTTTCTGTTTATTTAGGTTAAAAAGTTTTTCTTAGTTTAAAAATTTCTAAAAATAGTTTTTAATCTTTTTAGGCCATTTTAGAGGTTTACCAATTGAAAAATCTTTATTTGGGCTTTTTGATAATTAATTTGATTTTTAGGGCTTTAATTAGCAATTAAAAATTGAATATTTAATTAATTAAAATGTTTGAAAAAGTTTCGATCATTGGTAAACTCTTAGTTTATTTATTTTGATTTTTGGTGAATTTTTGGTAATTTTTAGAATTAATTTTTATTTTTGCTCATTTTACGGTTTTACGATAAATTGTAGTAGTAATTAATTTCATGTCTTCGTCATCCTCTTTTCTCATCCCCATCTAACCAATATTAATCTCAAATCAATTACGAATTATTCACACACATATACCTCCTTGGGAAACGAACTTGGAACTCCACTTAGGGTCATTTGTACACGGTTTTCCTAAACCGCCGTATTTAATACTTTCCCTATTTACCCTCCTTTTCCTAAAGGTGTGGTAAAACACTGCAATCATTTTGGCGCCGCTGCCGGGGAGGTGTGTCGTGATTAATTTGTCTTGTTGTTTTTAATATTAACCATAAATAGTATTTGTATTAGTAGAACTCTACTAATACGTATTATCGGTTTTATTAGTTTTTCTTGTGAAATTATTATTACTATAGTGTATTAAGTATCACAATAAATACAAAATATCTCCAAAAGTGTGAAAACACAACCTTAATTGGGATTTGATCTCCTAATTATTGTATTCGAATCTCAAACAAAAAGAAAAAGGCAAAAATAGATAAATACTTTCGTGAAGCTCGATTTTGAAAAATACAAACTATAAGGTGGGTATAAGGCGGGTATTATAAAAAATACCCTAAGGAAAAAGGCTCTTAAGTGCTTCGCGCCGCCTCGTTTCCCCGCTTGCTTGTGAGTATTTTGAGATTGAAGGCTAATCCAGGGTTTTGCCGCCCAAAGTATTATTACATATAATATATTTTCTTGGTTTTCTTTGTGATTAAACCCTCTTGAACAATTTGGTTTTCACCAAAGTTCTAAAGTCATTCGAAGGCGTTCACTCCACGTGATCGTTTTCATTCCTTTGAGCCTTCTTTAATCAAGAGTTTGATTCGAGGAGAGATTTGGTAGATTGTTGTCTACGAAGATACACCAAAATCCAAAAAAATTAAAAACAATCAAAAACACAAAAAAAAATGAAAATCCACAAAACACCCAAAAAGAAACTTCTTTGCTCACCTCCCATTCTTCGTGAAGTTTATGATCACTCGTAATCAAGCAAAACAAGCTCGTAAACGTCTTCAAAAGCAAGCCAATCAAGAGACGTTGATTGAAGAACAAACTCCAATTGTTGAACCTATTGTAGAACAAGAAGTCGTCATGGCTAATCGTACTATGATGGAGTTGCTACAAGCACGCACCGAGGGTTTTGGAGAGGCCATTGTGATTCCCTCTATCCTTGCGGAGATTTTCGAGATTAAGACGGGTTTAATGTCGATGTTGCAAGATAATAAGTTTAGAGGTCATGAGAAAGACAACCCGCACTACCACATAAGGAATTTTAATCGTCTCACCACTACTAGCAAGTTTAAGGATGTTCCACATGACGCCATTAAGATGATCTTGTTTCCTACTCGTTAGATGGACCCGCTAAAATTTGGCTTGAGAAAGAACCGCCAAATTCAATTTTGACATGGGGTGATCTCGTTTCTAAGTTTGTGAACAAATTTTTTCCACCATCTAAAACAACACATTTAAAAAATGAGCTTTCAAGATTTGTGCAAAGAAATAATGAAAGTTTTTCAATGGCATGGGAACGCTTTAAAGAAAGGTTACATGAATGTCCACACCATGATTTTTGGAATTGCATCAAATTGATACTTTTTATAATGGGCTTAATGATCATGAACGAGATTACTTGAATGCCGCCGCGGGTGGTAATTTTTTGTGTAAAACGACTGATGAAGCATTAAAGATTATCGAGAATAGATCTAAGGTTTATAGCCCTCGTAACACACCGAGTGTTGCCAATTTGGGTTCGTCATCGTCGTCATCGTCTCGTAGCATTAATGCCTTACATGATGAAGCTAATGAGGAAAATCAGTTTTTCGATAGATTTCCTAATCTTATGACTCATTGGAAAACTCAAGAAGCTTTGAATTCAGCTTCGGTTAAAGCGGTTGCTAAGAGTTGTTTGTCTTGTGTTGGAGCTCATGATCTTTCCGAGTGCATTACCGCGGATGGTAACACTTCGAGTGCTTATGTAGCAACGGGAACTTATAACCAAAACGGCCAAGGTTCCCGCCCAAATCAAGCTCCACCAAATCAAAATGCTAATAACTATCTAAACAACAATCAAGGTGGTAATTATCAAGGCAATTCACGTAACTACAACAACGGGAATTATCAAAGTGGGAATGGACAAGTAACTACTCAAAACCACAACCGTGATTTTCAAAACACTACACAAGGTTTTCAAAATGCTCACACTAAAAATCTTCAAGGAGAATTTTTGGATTATGCTAAAGCAAATGATGCTAAGTTTGATAACATGCAACGTGAGATGATTAGCTTAAGATCCGAGTTGAAAAACGAGCTTAAAAACGAACTTGCTAATGAACTTAAAACTCATGCAAATAAAATGGATGGAAATGCCAACGTCTTCAACAAAATCAACAAAAGATGGAACAAGGACAACATGAGATTAAGCAAGAATTGGTAAAAGCGGATTTAAGGCAATCAAAATTTAAGGACCGAATGGCAAAAATGTTTGAAGCAATCATGTGTAAACCCTCTTCCTCGGGTGGTCTTCCTAGTGATACCATTGCAAACTCGAAGGGAGAAATGAAGGTTATTACTACACGAAGTGGTAAAACTTTCAAGGAACCAATCTCTCGTCCAAGTACTTCTACGGAGAAGGAAATCGAGAAAGAACCTGAGGTGATGGTCGAAAAGGAGCATATTACAATCCCACAAAGTACCGCTCAAACCACACCTACGGTTGAACCAATACCAATTATGGAACCCGAGATTCCAAGGCCGTTGCCTAATGTCCAACCCACACCACCCTTACCTTACCCTTCGAGACGAAACAAAGAGAAATTGCAAGAACGTAACAAACAACAAATCGAGCTTTTTATAAAAATGTTTCAACAAGTGCATTTTGATGTGAGTTTAGCCGACGCGTTGTTATATATGCCTCGTTTCGCTTCCACTTTTAAAAGTATGATGAGCGATAAGGAAAAGCTTTCAAAGCTTGCTAATTGTTCTTCGGTTTATCTTAACCGCATACCGGAAAAAAGTTTGTGACCCCGAAAAGTTTCTCATTCCTTGTGACATACAAGATATGAAAGAATGCCTCACCTTGGCCGATCTTGGTGCGAGCATTAATTTGATGCCATTTTCCATTTGGAAATCGCTTTCGCTTCCGGCTCTTATTCCATCGAACATGTCTATCGAGATGGCCGATCATTCTACGATTTTAGCATGTGGAGTAGCCGAAGATGTTTTCGTGAAAGTGGGGAAGTTCTACTATCCCGTTGATTTTATAGTAGTTGACATCCCCGCGGATCCTCAAGTTCCTCTAATTTTAGGTCTTCCATTTTTAGACACCTCGAGATCGCTTATCGACGTTCATGCAAGAACTATCACTTTGAGATTCAACGAAGAGGAACTTGTTATAAACGCTACTCAAAACTCAGAACCTTCTCATTTTTATGCAATCGCTACCATCAGTCACATTGACTTAGTTGATGTGGTTTGTGATGAATTTTCACAAGAAGTGTTAGGTTTTTTCGATAGCTCGTCAAGTGGCAATCCCACTATTTTGGATCCGATTCTCGCTAATTCTACACCAAATCTCACTCCATTCAAAGGAGGCGATTTCACTTCAAATGAAATCGACAATGAAGATGAGGTGTTGATTAGTGATGATGCTTCTATTTCACCATTTCTTCCGCCGATGGAAGTTATGAGTGTTGAACCAAAATCTTCAATCGAGGAACCACCTATCCTTGAATTGAAAGATCTTCCTTCTCACCTTGAATACGCATTCTTGGAAGATGATGACAAGTTGCCGGTTATTATTGCAAGAGGTCTTGCTAATGATGAAAAAACCGAGCTCTTGAAAATTCTTAAAGCTCATAAAGGGGCAATTGCGTGGAAAATTTCCGACATTAAGGGTA
Source organism: Glebionis coronaria (assembly GCA_025667525.1). Taxonomy (NCBI): domain Eukaryota; kingdom Viridiplantae; phylum Streptophyta; class Magnoliopsida; order Asterales; family Asteraceae; genus Glebionis; species Glebionis coronaria. The sequence goes on from CM046880.1 coordinate 191,799,743, forward strand.
TTGACCCAAAATTTTGTACTCACAAGATTTTAATGGAGGAGGACTACAAACCCGCAATTCAAAGTCAAAGAAGGGTGAATCCCAAAATTCACTATGTCATTAAAAAGGAAGTGTTAAAACTCCTTGACGCGGGAATGATTTATCCTATCTTCGATAGCCCATGGGTGAGCCCAATCCATTGTGTCCCTAAAAAAGGAGGAATGAACGTTGTTCCCAACGAAAACAACGAGTTAATTCCCACTCGTGTTGTGACCGGTTGGAGGGTGTGTATTGACTATCGAAAGTTAAATGACGCCACTCGCAAAGACCACTTTCCTTTGCCCTTCATGGATCAAATGTTGGAGCAACTCGCGAGAAATGAATTCTATTGCTTTTTGGATGGTTTTTCCGGTTACTTTCAAATCCCTATCGACCCTCGTGATCAAGAGAAGACTACGTTTACGTGTCCTTATGGAACGTTTGCTTATCGTAGGATGCCTTTCGAACTTTGTAATGCACCGGGTACGTTTCAACGGTGTATGATGGCAATTTTTCACGATATGATCGAGAAGTCGATGGAAGTATTTATGGATGACTTTTTGGTATTTGGCAATTCATTCACGTCGTGTTTATCTAATCTCGAGCAAATGTTAAAACATTGTGAAGAAACCAATCTTGTGCTTAATTGGGAAAAATGTTATTTTATGTGTAAACAAGGAATCGTCTTAGGACATAAGGTCTCGAAAGCGGGGATTGAGGTCGATAAAGCTAAGGTAGACGTCATCGCCAAGTTACCTCATCCCAAAACCGTTAAGGGAGTTAGGAGTTTCCTAGGCCACGCGGGCTTTTATCGTCGTTTCATCAAAGACTTTTCGAAAATCTCTCGACCTAAGACACACCTTCTCGAGAAGGATGCTCCTTTTAATTTCAATAAGGATTGTGTTAGAGATTTCGAAACTCTTAAAAGGAAACTTACCGAAGCTCCCATTCTTGTTGCTCCTAATTGGGAATTACCCTTTGAAATCATTTGCGATGCAAGTGATTATGCTATAGGGGCCGTCTTAGGGCAACGCTATGAAAAGCATTTTCGTCCTATCCATTATGCTAGTAAGACGATGACCGAGGCTCAATTAAAGTACACCACAACGGAAAAGTAATTCCTTTCCGTGGTCTATGCTTTTGAGAAATTCCGACCTTATCTCGTCTTAACCAAAATCATCGTGTATACCGACCATTCGGCTATCAAGTATCTCTTAGCTAAGCAAGATGCTAAGCCAATATTGCTTTTTGGATGCTCCTCCTCCAAGAATTTGATGTCACCGTGCTTGACAAAAAAGGAGCCGAGAATCTAGCGGCTGATCATCTCTCTCGTCTAGAAGATCCTCACAAAGATGTTTTCGAGAACAAGGAAATCACTGAAACATTTCCTCTCGAGACTCTCGGTGTAGTGAATTCTAAAGACACCACCCCATGGTTTGTCGACATTACAAATTACCATGCGGGGAATTTCATAATCAAGGGTATGAAGACACAACAAAAGCGAAAATTCTTTCGTGACTTCAAGTTCTATTTTTGGGACGACCCTTATCTCTTTCGGGTTTGTGCGGATCAACTCGTTCGACGTTGTGTTTTTGGTGCCGAAGCTTCTAATATCCTTAGAGCTTGTCATGAGGGACCCACGGGTGGTCACCATGGTGCTAATCTCACGGCTAAGAAAGTGTTCGATGCCGGCTTCTTTTGGCCTTCTATCTATCGTGATGCACACGCACTTTTGAAGTCGTGTGATTCGTGCCAACGTTAAGTAAAATCATCTCAACGTGATGAAATGCCGCAAAACATAATTCAAGTGTGTGAGATTTTCGACATTTGGGGCATAGACTTTATGGGGCCGTTCCCATCGTCTCATGGTAACAAGTATATCCTCGTCGCGGTGGACTACCTTTCTAAGTGGGTGGAAGCTAAGGCTTTACCTACTAATGATGCTCGTGTGGTAGTGAAGTTTTTGAAACAACTATTCTCTCGGTTCGGAACCCCTCGTGCTATTATAAGCGATCGTAGAACCCATTTTTGTAATGACCAATTCAAGAAGGTCTTGAAGAAATATGGAGTTACTCATCGCCTTTCTACGGCTTATCACCCGCAAACGAGTGGGCAAGTCGAGGTTTCGAACCGAGCTTTGAAGAAGATTTTAGAGAGGTCGATTGGAGAAAACCGTGCTTCATGGTCCGACAAACTCGATGACGCTTTATGGGCCTTTAGGACCGCTTATAAGACACCTATCGGTTGCACTCCTTATAAGTTAGTCTATGGGAAGAATTGTCATTTGCCCATTGAATTGGAGCACAAGGCATATTGGGCCCTTAAGCATGCAAACTTTGACTTAAAGACCGCGGGAGATCACCGGAAAATACAATTGAATGAATTAGATGAATTAAGAGACAATGCCTATGAAAATTCATTGATTTTCAAAGAAAAGACTAAAAAGATTCATGATGCAAAGATTAAAAACCGGGTTTTTAACGTTGGTGATCAAGTGTTACTTTTTAACTCTCGACTTAAGATATTTTCTGGGAAATTGAAATCTCGTTGGTCGGGTCCTTTCACCGTTACACAAGTGTTTCCTTATGGGACCTTCGAGCTAGCTCAAGATGATGGTCCTAACTTCAAGGTGAATGGACATAGGCTTAAGCACTACTTTGGTGGGGAAATTCCTTCAATGGTTGACCTCGACCAAGTCACCTTCCCCAATGATAATTAGCATTGAGGGGATCGAGTCGAGCTCATGACTCGGTAATAAAAAATGAGGTGCCTCGTGGGGGAGATCCCATGCTTATCCTTTTATGCTTTCTAATAACTAATTAGGGGATTTGTGCCCTTCCAACTCGTTGTCTCATGGTTGTTTGTGATTGTGTTATCTAGATCATCATCATCATCTACGATTGAAGACTCTCGTGTTCGTTTGCGTGAGCCCTCATCGTTTGCTTGAAGAAGTTTTTCACGAATCCATGACATATCCTTTATTGTTCGAACAACTATCTTTTAGCATACTTAATAAACGGCTTTAGATATATTGTTGATCACCCTTTCCATGCTAGATCCTAAGCATTCGATTCTTCGTCTCTAGTATGGGGGTGCTCCACCTTTAGACTCGAAACATTGAGGACAATGTTTACTTTTAGTATAGGGGGGTGAATAGATACTTGCTTTGCTACACCCTCACGTTTTCCAACTTTCAATGTTTTGTTTTGTTTCTAATAAGGCTAAAAATGGCCAAAATTTAAATTTTTTTTCTTAGTTTTCATAAGTGTTTTTAAGACACGAATGTATATTTTCCGTTGGGTAGAATAAGAGCTAATTTTTGACTTAATGGGTATTTGGAGCCATTTACATTCCTTAACCCGCTCAATTCAAGTTTGGCTAGACTTTTATATAGGGAACTTTAAAACACGAAAGTCTTAGCTCATTCGGGTTAAGAACAAGAACTTTTCGCAAGTTCCTATAATTGATCCTAGAAAGTCACTTATCAAGGGAACTATAAAAAGCATTCTCTAAACATGAAAAAGTCCAAGAAAATGCAAGATCCTATAGGTGGCTTGAAAACCCAAAACTTTGATTTGATATAGTCTTAATGAAAGCTAATCCAAATTTGGCTTAATTTTGACTTGCATGGCTAAGTATTCCCGAGTCTCTTTAATTAGAGGTCTTTATATAGTGAAGAACGGGAGATGATAGAGTTAGACAAGTGATCATGCTAAACATAGAACATGAAAATATTCTTTCAAAAACTCATATGTTTTTAATTGTGGCTTTTTCTTCCCATAAGATCAATGCATTAGGAATAAAAATAATTGCAATAAGTAAGGTCGTACGATTTGAAAGGTTACTTAGCCTCTAGCGCAAGATCGTTTAAAAGTTGCTCGGGGTTGAATAGAGTTCATAGCCAAGGCATAACTTATTGAAGCGGGACGCGAAGACTGATGATCATCCAAAAAGGCCCTAACAAGGCATGGGGAGCCCTATTTTGTTGCTAAAGATCCAAGATGATGTGAAGTATCATTATTCCTAAATCAATATGATGGATCGAGACACACGACGAAAAGCAATTAATCCCCTAAAGATCATGGAGAAAGTCTATCCGAAAAGACCCTTACAAGGTATGAGGATAAATATATCCAAGTCCTAAAAGGAGGAGGATCGTTGTATAGCAAAGTCCAAAATAAGGATTGAAGAAAAATGATGAAGTCGTGGTCCAAATATGAAGAATCTCTCAAAAACGTCAAGTGAAGAAATTCCAAATATATGAAGAGAAGACCATAATTTCAAGAACGTCTTCCCATGATTTGAAGTATGAAGTACATGCCAAATATCGGTCCGAGAAAGGTCTCAAATCGTGAAACGAGTTATGCCAAGATATGAACTTAAGGAGATACACGAGAAGCCGTTTTAAAAGATTTTGTCCTTCGGCTAACTATCGATTAAATCGTGATACTTTGCTTTCGGACTAATAACTACTCAAATAAGTCAATATAAATCACTTGTGATCCATGACAAATAGTTAAAAAATGCTAGTAACCCATTTCCTTTTATAATAACTAGGATTGTGGGAAGAAAAAGTATTACACAATTTGGACGTATGAGTAGTGTTAGCATTGTGACTTGTACCAACAATGATCTCGTTTTTGCACTTAGCATGGAATGTATGACAATCAAGGATGACGAAATTTACTCTAAGGGACATTTACTTGTTTCTATTCTTTGACCCTAAAAGTCACATTCGTAATGAAAATCATACATTATGTCTTTACACATCTTTGTAGTATTGTTGCAAGTCTTTTACTTTTCAATAAAGGTTAATAAAATTGAACTTTGGTGATTCTTAGATACTATATTCTAGCATTGCGTGAGGGAACGGTAATGGCTTAGTATGGGGAAGTGATGAGATGGCATTTATACATGATCTCATCGTTCTTTTCAGGCTTTAAATGCATAAAAATGTCATAAAATACCATATATATGCTTGTGTTTGTTTACTTGTATATTATAGGTATGGATATCGTGAAAAAAACAAAAGATCACAAGAAACAAGGAAAAACGGACACGAGAAACGAAGTCGTACAAAGAACCGGGCCCTAGTTCATGAGTTATCCAACATTTACCCTTGAAGACTGGAAGATATGCAAGATTGATCCTCAAACAATGAAGAAATTACACTTAAAACCATTGTGAAATCATAATTACAAGTTTGGTCCCTTAAGTTTGTCAAAATTGCAAAAAGGTCCCTCAACTTTGAAGAAATGACAAGATTAGTCCCTCATCAAATCTAATTTGTCAATTATGGTCCCTCATGGAGTCAAAGATACATTGAAGACCTTTAAAGATCAACAAAGTCCAAAACCAGTCCCTCAATTATGGAAAAATGGCAAAAACAACCCTTAAAACACTTTTACCAAAGTTTTGTGGCAAAAGTGTGAAAACCATAACTTCTATAACAAAGGGATGCGTTTATTTGGGCCGAAATACTTGTTATACAACTTTTCCCAAAAACAAAGGACTAAAAGTGACAAGCTGAAACTTCAAACTCCTAAACACGCGGGTAACACTTACTGTTGAGATTTTACCATGAAGAACACCCCTTTTTACCCAGGATTAAAAAGAAGAAAACAAAGGGGAAAGTAAAATTGGTTGTTCCCACGTGTAATTCACATCATGTTAATCACATCCCACACCAAAAACCTCAATCCCCACTACCAGAATGATATCCCCACTCCCACTCACATGACGACACCTGGCATTTGATCATGACATGGCAAGATCAACGAACCAAAGCTGTTCCTTTGTCACCAAGCACTAAACAAACGTCCCTGATTCACCCAAAACAGCTGGCAACACACCTAGAAGATTCTGCAAGGACAAATTGGGAATTTCACTTCTAGGGTTTATGAATAGTGAATTGTATGCATTTGCTATAAAAGGAGACCTCAACCTGTGAGAGTCCCTTTGTTCTAGTTTTAGGCTATCAATCTTTGTAATTCCTTTTTAGGTTAATAAAATTTCATTTTCTGAAATTTGTGAAATCTTTTTTTATGCTTATTAAAAGTTGGTGTTAGAATAGCCTAAATCTGAGTTCCACTTATATGATTGAAGGTTTTTGAGGCAAGGTTTTAATCAATAGGACTTGTGTTTCAAAAATCAGAAAGTGCTTGATATTTGTTCATCACTTTGGTTTGTTCTTCTTAGCAGGTACTTGGAAGCTGGTACTTGTTCTGCTAGTACCTCAGCTCAAACAATCCAGGGCCTGGATGTAGGTCTTGGAGGTTTGCACCCTTCTCCTTTTTCATTCTCTTTTATTTTCTGCATATTTGTGATTTTTGAATGATTGTTCTAGAATCTGTGTTCATTTGGTTTAATCTTTTTTGTCTGTGTTGGTTTGATGTTATTGGATTGTTATTGACTTGATTTGTGGTTAAAATCTTAAAGATCCTTTGAAAATTTGTCAAAACGGATAATTAAGGGGTGTTTGGGTTAACTGCATAAGTAGGATTTGTGGTTTGTTGAGTGGTTGTTTTGTGTTGTTATCTGTTGGTACTTGTTTATCTGGTATACTTGGTCACTTATTTGCAGGTTTTGTGGTTTGAAACACCCAAATCCATAAAAGGGCTATAAAATCTTGTTTACTTGATAAAATTGGCTATAGTTTAAGGGACAACTAGATCTAATCATAGACTAGGGTTAACAAGTGATTAAACTTAGTTAATAACACCAGGGAAAGAGATTTGGATACTTGAAATTGGATCTGTGGTCAATTAGATCAGCAAAAGTTTTTGCATATTCTACTTGTGCTTAACAGTAACTGTTGGTGCTTGAATCTACTTATTGACTTTGATCCTTTGCTTGAAACAAGTTTATTTGTGCTTATTGGACTTTATTATAGCTTGTGTATTCATTTGGTTCAATTTGGCTTGCTTATTCATGCTTAAACTGCTTATTTGTTCATAACTGCTTAATATCAAGGTTTGTGCAATATTTGTGGACTGTTTGCTTATTTTGGGCTTATTGTGTGAACCAATTTGTGATTTCGTTGTTGATATTGACTCCTTGTGATTCACTGATCACAAGGGTGCCCTTGTTTCCATTTGAATCCAACTGGATCTCTCTAAAAAGCTTGGTCAAATAGTCAAAGCAGTGGGAACTCCTTTCCCCTGCTGCTAGCCACTGCTAGTGTATTTTGGGTTTCAGCTTATCAATAAGCTATAATAGCTTATTTTAACCAGCAACAACTTGAATTTTGTAATAGGTGCTCATCATTTGACCCATTTGTTCATACTGGAGCAATTGGTGTGTTGACTTTAGGGTTTGACTAGAAAACCAACTTAATTGACTTTTTCATAAGTGCTTATTGGCTTATTCTGGCTTATTGGTGTTCCTTAATGGAATTTTGTTGATTGATTTGGCTTATTGAATTAATTTGTGACATTTTGCAAGTTGAATCAAGTCCTGAGGTGCCCTAAATCTCAAACCCGACTATTTTGTGGTTTTGTGGATTTGTACTTTGCTTATTTCTGGCTTAGAGCTTATGGCATTAGCTTATTGCTTAATGGGCTAAAAAGCCCAATAAGGATAAGCTGTTTGTTTAATAAGCTGTGATAAGCTTACTTTCAACTTTTGGGCCTTTAGAGTTTTGTGTTTAGAATTTAATTTTGAGTCAGATTGGGCTTTTCCAAGTCAATTGGGCCAAGTTTGACTTTTTGGGCTAAAAAGCCCATTAGTGTTGACTGTTTTTTGTTTTGCCCATTTGAGGGCCCAATAGGGGTATTCTGGTCATTTCACTTTCATTTTCTGTTTATTTAGGTTAAAATAAATCATTTTGCAAGTTTTTAGAATTTTTTATAATTTTTGGATTTTTAATATTATTTATTATTATTTTTCAAATTTCACATTTTTGCACTTTTTACATTTTTCTTAGCTTAAATACATTAAAATAGGAATTTTGCAACTTTTAGATTAATTTTATCATCTTTAGATTAATTTCTATAATTATTTTAAGTTTTAATAGTTTTTAAATCATTTTAAAAAGTTTTTCTTAGTTTAAAAATTTCTAAAAATAGTTTTTAATCTTTTTAGGCCATTTTAGAGGTTTACCAATTGAAAAATCTTTATTTGGGCTTTTTGATAATTAATTTGATTTTTAGGGCTTTAATTAGCAATTAGCAATTGAATATTTAATTAATTAAAAGGTTTGAAAAAGTTTCGATCATTGGCAAACTCTTAGTTTATTTATTTTGATTTTTGGTGAATTTTTGGTAATTTTTTGAATTAATTTTTATTTTTGCTCATTTTACGGTTTTACGATAAGTTGTAGTAGTAATTAATTTCACGTCTTCGTCATCCTCTTTTCTCATCCCCTTCTAACCAATATTAATCTCAAATCAATTACGAATTATTCACACACATATACCTCCTTGGGAAACGAACTTGGAACTCCACTTAGGGTCATTTGTACACGGTTTTCCTAAACCGTCGTATTTAATACTTTCCCTATTTACCCTCCTTTTCCTAAAGGTGTGGTAAAACACTGCAATCATGCGTACAAGTTGCGTGATATGGATGGCCTTGACTTGGATCGTACATAGAATATTTGCAACCTTAAAAGATGCTACCTCTGAAAGGCTACGGCCTCCGCATGGATACTTCGTTGTGGTCAGCTTCAATGAAGATCCATGCATTTTTTATTTTCATGCTTTCTAGGTTCTATTTGTCTTAGGATTTTAATTCTGTCAAAAAATCGTAACCGCTCTAATAAAATGTCGTGGTGCCTAGCTAGCTCCACGGTCTGTTCTTGTGCAAATTATTGTCTTATGTTTTTTTAGAATTATTTGTTATTTTCTAGTATGTTATTACTTGTTCATATGCATTCACTCAACCGTACATGTACTATTCGCTCCCATGCGGGGTAAGAGGATTAAGTGAACCTAATAATTCAACTTGTTGCATAATAGGGATGCAACCCCAGTGACGCAGATCATGTATCCTTACTAGACACCTTATTTACAAGACGTTGTAATAATTTTCCACATGCCGTACTTACATAGTGTCGGGCATGATAAAGACACATGGTGTACGTCTAGTAAAATATAAACTTAGTTTTATTCTCGATCAGTCGTGACACGTCATGCAAACAGATACATGATATATAAGGAATAATAACCAGTTTCAATATGACCAAACAAAACTTGTCGTGCTCACCACGGACATATATCTTAATAAATAATCTAAAGTGTTTACACATAGAGTTACAAATTAAAGCTGTGCACATCCATGGACGAATAAACAATAGGTGGTGCAATTGTTTACAACAGATTAAATTAAAAAGGAGGCATGAACTCCCCTACTTCTCTTTTACCTTCAGCTATCAAAGCACGAAGGGCTTCACCACGAGCATCCTTTCCACTCTACGCCCTGGCTAGGTTGGCTTCCAACGCCTCAACCAATAGCCTCTCACCATTCACGACCTTCAGGCTGGCATCATATGTTGGCAGAGTAAGCTGGATGGGGTTTGGGGTGATATTCGCCATGATATCCTCGTTGGAGGCATCCTTTAGAGCTTCAAGGTCATCCAGGAAGGGGTACTCCATCAACCCCAGAGCAGCCATGGACGCAGTCATCTTTTCTTCCGCCTTAGGGTTCTGGTAGGCATGCATAGTGATTTATTCCATCCTGCTTATTAATTCTTCAGCCTTGATCAACCCTTTATGCCTGTCGTGGTCAATACCATCTGACACGACATCAGCAAAGGCCTGCACAAACTGTGGTGCCTCCATCACTCTTGTCACGGCCAGACGTGTCCCTTGGCCCACCATCCACCTACGACCAGCAATGGCCGTAAGCAGTGGGGGCACAACACTTCAGCACAGTCTGTGGCCAGCACATTCAGCTCACACTCCACCTCAGCCGTTCGATCCTCCATAGCCGCCCGCTCCTTGGTGAATTCTTCCTTAATGCCTCACGCTCCTCTACAAGGGCGGATGTTTGGTCGGCGGCGGATTTGGTGGCAGCTTCAGATGCGGCTACCTATGAAAACAATTAGGGTTACTACATGGATGATAAAGACAAGGGTGTTGCACAAACATTTGAAATAAACTAGTAAGGCTACGTACCTTGCCATTGGCGGACTCGAGAAGAGCTTCCAACTGAGCGATGCGCTCATCACGGGCATTGGCGTGGTTGTTTTGTTCTTTTATTGTCGCCTCAGCCGCGACCAAATCCGCCTGCAGGGAGGCAATTGTCTTCTCATTCTTCTGCACCATCTCTTCCCTGTGGACAATCCTCCTGTCGGCACGACGTACATGGGCCAAGGCCTCCTCCAAACGACGTCGTAAGGCTGCACCAAGTGCTATCTAGTACGCTGTTGCCACATCATATGGTTCGAGAAGAAACCTATGGTTGAGTTCATCTAGGTCTTGCGCCAGCACGAGAGGAGTCAAGTGGTCCATGAACTCCTTACACTTGGACTCGGCCTCTAGCCTTCTCAGGCTGGACAAGTTCCATGTCGGGCAAAGGCTGGTGTCCGGTCCCTCGGCCCAAGGCTCCTCTGCGTGAGTGGGGGGAGGAGATGGGGGCACTACGGATATCACGAGGGAAGGTTCTCTCTCAGTTTCCTTCTCATGCGCTATTGTCGAAGGATCTACCCTGTTATTTAACAAACACTTATAAGTTTTATGGTATCATGGGGGAAGCAAATATGATGGGATATAAAAAGGTACTTACGTCACATCTATCATCGGCTCTGTGATGGTGGGAGCTATGCCGCTCACTGGTGTTGCCTTCCATACATGTGTGTCTGCTTGCGGCGGAGGTTTTTCTTGTGGCAACGTGGTGCTACTCCCTTCTTGGAATTGTGGGTGGTCCTCCCTCGGCCTCTTGGGAGGCGCATTGAATTCCCCCGCCTCGACATCTACCTCTTTCACCACCTTCCTGGTGGACTTACGCTTCCTGGAGGTAGGTTTTGGCTGCTTGGAGACTCCGGCCCCCTGCGCCACTTCGTCCTCTCCTTCATCGTCATCACCAACCATGCGGTTGATGGACGGATCCGTTGGTTGTTCTTCACCTTGGATGGAGGTGGCATTCTCCCATAGCAATTCACCACCATCTTCATTGGTGAAGTCCAGCGGTGACTTCTGGATTACTGGTTCCTGCTCATCAGACCGCGACTCAGTTGTTTCTTCCAGTGCGATAGTCATGCTGGCAGTAGCGACAAGTACTGGGGGCTCGCCCTCTTTCAGGGGTCGAGATCCCTCTGGAACCTTGCTTGGATCCCCTTGGCGTAGTAGCCCAAACAACTTCATCTCTGCGAACATAAGCAAACATATGTGTTAGTATTATTACAAGCATTATTGTCAGATTTATATGCATATACCTACCTTGTCTACCCTCTGTCAGAAAGCACGGATATCTATCCTCCCTACAAAAGTAGTTACGGCTGATCCCGACTAAGCATAAAAAATGCTCCGATAGGTCCTTATGAAAATCATTACCATGGGTGTCTAAAGTTTTTACATCCTTACTACTATAGTCTCTGGTGGGAGGAAGGTAGTCGTATCCCACTTTGTATTTCAGGCGAAAAGTAGTGGGGAACACTTTGGCATCTACGAAAAAATATTGGTCGTACCACTTCTTCAGAGAATCTAAGGGCTTCCTATAACACATGGGGGCGATCGAGGATCGTTTTTTAAACGACAACCACCCATTTACCATTTGGGGGAGGTAGAAGACCCTAAATAAGCTTACGGTGGGGGCTACCTCACAGGCGTGGCATGTGATCTCAAATTGGTTAATCTTGCAGGCTCCTATACAATGGAGTTGGGATATATGGAAATCATAATATGTTAGGATATCTACAAGAAATTTTTTATAGTGAAATACAGTAGTTCGCTGCGTCAAATAAACGCGCATACACGCCTATTTTCAAAGCGGGAGCGTCCGTGATAGCTTCACCGTCACCCGGATAGGTGGGGTTATCCTTCACATTAATTTATGCAAATAAGGAGAAGGGCGCGGTGGTCTAACCTGGTACAAGGGATTTTCGTGGAAAAGAATGAGAAGGAAGGAAGGAAAAGTGCAGGTATAACAATGGTGGAAATGGAGTTGTTAACTGTGTGTGTACACAGTTACACGCATCAGCCTTTTATAGGGTTGCCTCGCTTTACGAGGTGCCCTGAATGATTGCCACGTGTAATCCACTACGCCCATCTAACGGATGGGATTCCTGACACTTCTAAAACGTCAGTAGGACCCACGGGTCACCTCATGGTAGTTTTACATGGCTCAAGAGTGGGTCTGTCTAGTGTACTTTTGCAGGCAAAACGTCTGACTAATGACTACCATTAAATGTATTCATTAATGTTGTCCCGGCAGGCCTTTTTGACATACGGCTATGTTTGCGACAACGATCTATAAAGGACATTGATTAGTCTAGAGGTCATGAACCCGACCCACGGGTACTACCCGCATCCGGCCCATCACGAATGGGTTGGATTAATGTCATTTGAGCTTATGGGCTTTAATGAACAGTAACCGCATAAGATGTGTGCAGCCCATGGCCCGGCATGTCCGGTACAGGGTTAGACAGAATCACAATCTTATTAGGATTAGGATTTGCCCCAAAGTATAGGATATACACTCACCATAATTAGAAGATAACAATCAAGCTAATTATGGCACTTATCCTTTGCATGGGGCCGAAGTATCGGTGACAGCCCATTAGGGTTTCACCGCCTATTTAAGGAACCCCCAAGGGTTCCACAAAGGTATCACATTCTCTCTGCTCTCAACTCACAGCCGATTATCTAACCCTAAACTGATTACTTACTCTCAAGCCGGAGTCTAATCGTGGGACACGTTCACACGGTAAGCTTAACGCGTGTTGTTTTAGTGTGTAGGATCTCAGCAAGACATTCACTTGGTGCAACAGCTATAGCCCAGCCTACCCGAATTAAGCCTAATTCGGGTCAAGCAAAGATCATCCAACTTTTGTATCAACAAGCTGACACCATCCGTGGGATACTAACACTAATCTAAACTCAATATTAATCTCAATCTCTCATAATGACGAAGGGACAGCCTCAAGGAAACCCGAGGAACATGAATCCTGGGAATCGAAAGTCCGCGTGTGATGGGATATTCATCTCCACCCAGCCCTCTGGTGGCCAAGCAGGCGGACCGAATAATTGAAACATCTTTCAGTCTCTTGGTGGGGCAGGCACGTCCGATAATACCCCACCACCAACCATCACCCTGGATAATCCTGATTCGGGGGCTGCGCCAAAGGCCCCTACCAAGGAGCCGCAGAGGACACAAGTGGTCGAGACATAATCAGAAGGGGGTTCACTCGGCGACGAGGACCTCGAGCGTGTTCTCACATGGAAATTTGACAGAATCGTCCTGGGCATCTCGTCAAGGCTAAACCTGGGAAGGAACCTACAATCCAGGCTTAACTTTGGTAGTCCCGCGCCAGGTACTTCCCCTCGAACCTGGAAGAGGAGAAGGAGGGTGCGCACCCAGGAACAACCTCCCCTTGAGGAAGTGCAACAAGCCCATGAGGATGGGGATAGGTTCGACGGCTCCACTGGACTCCCGATGTTGGAAACTCCCGTGAACAATCACTGCACTAGTGTGTGGGATAGGGTGAACTCTGGTGGGAAGAAAGCTCCTAACTCTTCCCACATAAGTGGTCATCATAGCCAACCGAGAAGTAGGGCACCGCCTCCCCCTCATGACCCTTCGGGGTCTAAATCAGATGACCATCCTCCTAGACATCGCCAACGTAGGTATTCCCCCCCACCACCATCGGACGATTAGAGATACTACGATGATTCCTACTATCATGATGAAGAGGAGGAGGATCTTTCCCTTCCATGGTGCGACGACAGAGAGGACGCCTTCACTCTTCGCATACGGAACTACTATGAGGAAAACAAGCGTTGTATGCTAGCGTGCGTTAAAACCTATGGTGGGTTTGGTTATCTGGACGATCACCTAAAGATATTTGATACGTAGGCGAAAATTGAACGATTGGCAATGCCTATATGGTGCCAGATGTTTAATTCGTCCTTGATTGGCTATGCCCATGATTGGTTTGAAAAGCTCCCTCACCGAAGTATTTATAGCTTCGGCGAGCTACGCACCGCGTTAAAAAAAAATTATACTCAGCGAAAGAAGTATAATAGGGGTCCGGTCTCGTTAGCAACCGTCAAGCAAAGGCCCGGAGAGTCTACGGAGGACTTCACGGAACATTTCAATGACGAGTGCACGCGCACAAAAACGTGCCCAAAGCTCCTAAAATTTTCTGATTACATGCATGCCATAACGGACAAGGAGTTAATTAGGCGTCTCAATGACAAACGACCGGAGAGGTACGACGACCTCATGGAAAGGGTCAAAAACTTTATAGAAGGAGAGACCGTGGTAGCTACGGCATACCCTACAAAGGGGAATCATAACTATTGATCGAACAAACAATCGAAGAGGCAATCAGGTGGTCAAAGCACCCACGACAACAGAAGGAACTCGGATTACAAGAGCCATAATAAAGGAGGGCGGCCGGATGATAAATTCACCCCTCTAAAGATGACTTACCGAGTTATCTTGTTGACGGAAGGGGCAAACTTCCCAAGGCCTCCCCCAATGACAACTCCAGTTGACCGCCGTCAAGGAAATCGCTTCTTTGAATTCCACAATGACAAGGGACACGGTACGGAAGAGTGCATCCAGCTCAAGAAGCACATAGAGTCGCTGATTAAATCAGGCAAACTCAAACACCTGGTCAAGGATTGGAAGGATGGGAAGGATAACAAAAGGTATGACAAGGACTCCCAGAAGGAAAAGCCTTCAACCATAAATATGATCTAATCATGGCAGCGCCGCACAAAGCATAAAGTTAGTCAAAAAATTTCACGCGGCAGAGAGAGCTCGTTCCCTCCTATCACGGCGAGCAACGTGGCCGATGCACCTCTCACGATTGAGGTAATCATTGGAACCCACAACGTTCGTCGTATGTATGTGGATGGAGGATCGTCGGCGGAAGTACTCTACGAACATTGCTTCGTACAGCTACGACCAGAGACCAAAAGCCAATTAGTACCGGCCAAGTCGCCGCTCATTGGCTTTAGTGGAGACACTATCTGGCCAATAGGACAACTGCGTCTACCGGTAACCATTGGAGATAAAGAGCATTCCACCACGGCGTAGATGAACTTCATGGTGATAGGTTCATACTCTCCGTATAATGGTATTATTGGAAGACCAAGCATCCTATCCATACGGGCAGTCCCATCCACGGCTCACAACATGATTAAATTCCTAGATGAAGGGGGAATTATTACTATTTACAATTCGATAGCACCGACATCCGAGTGCCACGCCGTGACAACACCATTTCAGCCAGTTCCCATAAAGGAAGGATCACCTCCCCCAACTGGAAGGTGGTAATCCACCCCGACTACCCGGAACAAGAGGTAGCCATAGGGGGAACACAATCGGAAAAAGGGAAGAAAGCCATGTGCTCTCTCCTAAAGGCAAAACTTGATATATTCGCATGGGAGACAAAGCATATGACGGGCGTGCCGCGTTCGATAGCAGAACATAAGCTTAAAATCCACCCGGGATATCCCCCTGTTAAGCAAAAGAAGCATGGTCAAGCACCAGAATGCAGCCAGGTAATACTGGGCGAGGTACAGAAGCTGGTGGACACAGGAATTATGCGTGATGTATATTACCATGAATGGTTATCTAATCCGGTCATGGTCAAGAAGCATGACGTAAGCTGGCGCATGTGTGTGGACTTCACAGACTTGAACAAAGCTTGTCCGCAAGACTGCTATCTGTTACAAGAAATCGATTGGAAGGTGGAATCCTTATGCGGATACCCTATTAAATGTTTATTAGGCGCGTAAAAAGGATACCATTAGATCCAAATGGCAGAGGAAGACGAGGAGAAGACGACGTTCCACACTAGTCAGGGCATGTATTGTTACACAAAAATGCCGTTTGGACTAAAGAACGCCAGTGCGACATATCAACGACTTGTTGATAAAGACTTCGAATCACAGATAGGCCATAACCTTGAAGTCTACGTTGACGACTTGGTCATCAAGAGCCATACGGAGGAAGCGCTCCTCCGTGATATCCAGGAAAAGTTTGACACGTTGAGGAAAATCAACATGAAACTGAATCCATAAAAAATTGCACGTTTGGAGCAACCGAAGGAATGTTCCATGGGTATATGATTAATCCAAACGGAATGAAACCTTGTCCGGAGAAGACGGACGCCGTGATACAGCTACCATTCCCTCGGACACTCTAGAAGGTGCAATCACTCAATGGAAAGCTGGTCGGGCTTAAAAGGTTCTTATCAAAGTCCGCGGAGAAGTCACTTCCTTTATTTAAAACCATCAAGAAGTGCTTAAACAAAGGAGACTTTCGCTGGACAAAAGAGGCAGAGGAAGCCTTTGAGCAGCTTAAACAACATCTCGCAGCTCTTCCCATGCTAGTGGCACCCCGACCAAAGGAGTAGCTAATTATGAATCTGTCCGCTATGTACGGAGCAATCAGCGCAGTCCTTATGACTGATAGGGATTCTGTCCAAACTCCGGTTTACTTCATAAGCAGAGCATTGCAAGGACCGGAGTTGAATTATTCATCAATGGAGAAGTTGGTTTTGTCATTGGTTTACACCGCGAAAAGGTTGCTCTGGTACTTCCAGGCGCACCCAATTGTGGTTATCACTGATCAGCCAATAAAACAGATCATCTCTAAACCGGACGTAGCCGGGAGAATGCAGAAGTAGAGCGTCCTACTAGGAGAACATAACATCTCTTATAGACCAAGGACAACCATTAAGAGCCAAATTTTGGCAGATTTCCTAATTGAGAAACCTGAGGAGGGCGAGCCAATGGTGCAAAAAGAAGAAATTCCAACGGAACCATGGGTTTTGTTTACTGATGGATCTTCTTGCACGGACGGATCAGGAGCCGGCCTCATTCTCACGAATCTGGAAGGAATGGAATTCACCTACGCCTTGCGCTTTAAGTTCACAGCCACGAATAATGAGGTAGAATATGAAGCATTGATTGCGGGTTTAAAAATCGCCGCTTAGATGGGAGTCCGTATCCTTGAAGCCTACGTGGACTCACAGCTTGTCGCGAATCACAACCTAGGAGGGTACGTAGCTAAAAAGGATACATGATCCAATATTTGGAGAAAGTCAAGTCACTCATCGCCGGATTTGGAAAGTTCTCCATCAAGCAGGTACCAAAAGGCGAGAACAAGAAGGCGGATGCTCGTAGCAAGATCGCGTCTAAAAGTTTTGCCCATCTATCCAAACAGGTATTGATTGAAATACTCAACGAATAGTCCATTACAGGAGGAGAGATAGCGACCATAGTTGATGAAGAGGGGCCCACATGGATGACCCCGATCATCAACTACTTAGCTGATGAGACCCTTCCTGAGGACGAAAAGGCGGCATGACGTGTCAAAAGGAAGTCGCAACATTTCAAACTCCGAGATGGTGTTCTATACAAGCGTTACTTCCTACAGCCGTGGCTGCGATGCGTCGGGCCACGCCGGGCTAGCTATGTGATTAGTGAAATACAAGAAGGTTCGTGTGGCATGCACGCATGCCCCAGATCAGTAGTAGCACGAGATCTAGGCACAAGGTACTATTGGCCAACTATGCATCGGGACGCGCGAGACATGATTCTTAAATGCAGTGATTGCTAAGTACACAGGCCAGTACCGCGACATCCACAGCAAGAACTAACCCCCATTACATCCCTATGGCTGTTCTACAAGTGGGAGATTGATATCGCAGGCCCTTTTCTAGTTGCCGCAGGGGGCGTTAAGTTCTTGATTGTAGCTATGGACTATTTCACTCGTTGGATAGAAGCTAAGGCGCTCAAAACGATTACGGGCAAACAAGTAAAAAAGTTTGTTTTGGAAAATATTGTGTGCCGCTTCGGTTTACCCGGCGAGATCATCTCGGATAACAGAAAGCAGTTCGCGGATAATCTATTCAAGGATTGGTGCCCGGCGTTGAGCATCAAACGGCGTTTCGCATCAGTTAAGCACCCACAGACTAATGGTCTCGTGGAGCGGGCAAATAGAAGCCTAGGTGAAGGTATAAAAGCACGCTTAGATGGAAGAAGCGCCAAGTGGGTAGATGAACTGCCGCATGTCCTATGGGCACACATGACAATGATCAAAACAGCCAATGGGGACACTCCATTTGCGCTGGCCTATGGAACCGAGGCTGTTATCCCAGCATAAATTGGGATGCCAATAATCCGCACAGCGGAGGTTAACGTCGTCACAAACGATGAGCAAC
This sequence comes from Glebionis coronaria, assembly GCA_025667525.1. NCBI lineage: Eukaryota > Viridiplantae > Streptophyta > Magnoliopsida > Asterales > Asteraceae > Glebionis > Glebionis coronaria. Next base: position 191,818,101 of record CM046880.1, read on the forward strand.
TCCGGGTAAATCTAGACTTGTTAGAGGAGAAACGAGAGATAGCAGCCATCAATGAGGCTAAGTCTAAGGCACGTATGAAAGCTTATTACAATTCCAAAGTCAAGGGTGTTTTCTTTTGACCGGGGGATTTTGTCTATCGTGGTAACGAGGAAAGTCGCGCAGAGAGCATGGGGAAACTTGGTCCAAAGTGGGAAGGGTCGTATGAGGCCACGGAAGCATTAGGGCTAGGTGCGTATAAGTTGCGTGATATGGATGGCCGTGACTTGGATCGTACATGGAATATTTGCAACCTTAAAAGATGCTACCTCTGAAGGGCTACGACCTCCGAATAGACACTTCGTTATGGTCAGCTTCGATGAAGATCCATGTATTTTTTTTATTTTCATGCTTTCTAGGTTCTATTTGTCTTATGATTTTAATTCTATCAAAAAATCATAACCGTTCTAATAAAATGCCGTGGTGCCTAGCTAGCTCCACGGTCTGTTCTTGTGCAAATTATTGTCATATGTTTTTAGAATTATTTGTTATTTTCTAGTATGTTATTACTTGTTCATATGCATTCATTCAACCGTACATGTATTATTTGCTCCCAGGCGGGGTAAGAGGATTAAGTGAACCTAATAATTCAACTTGTCGCATAAGAGGGATGCAACCCTAGTGACGCGGATCATGTATCCTTACTAGACACCTTATTTATAAGACGTTGTAATAAGTTTCCACATGTCGTACTTACATAGTGCCGGACATGATAAAGACACACGGTGCACGTCTAGTAAAATATAGACTTAGTTTTATTCTCAATCAGCCGTGACACGTCATGAAAACAGATACATGATATCTAAGGAATAATAACAAGTTTCAATATGACCAAACAAAACTTGTCGTGCTCACCATGGACATATATCTTAATAAATAATCTAAAGTGTTTACACATAGAGTTACAAATTAAAGTCGTGCGCATCCATGGACGAATAAACAATAGATGGTGCAACTGTTTACAACATATTAAACTAAAAAGGAGGCAGGAACTCCCCTACTTCTCTTTTACCTTCAGCTATCAAAGCACGAAGGGCTTCACCACGAGCATCCTTTCCACTCTACGCCCTGGCTAGGTTGGCTTACAACGCCTCAGCGAATAGCCTCTCACCATTCACGACCTTCATGCTGGCATATGTTGGCAGAGTAAGCTGGATTGGGTTTGGGGTGAGCTTTCACCATGATATCCTCGTTGGAGGCATCCTTTAGAGCTTCAAGGTCATCCAGGAAGGGGTACTCCATCTCCCCCAGAGCGGTCATGGACGCAGTCATCTTTGCTTCTGCCTCAGGGTTATGATAGGCATACGTAGTGATTTCTTCCTTCTTGCTTATTAATTCCGCAGCCTTGATCAACCCTTCATGCATGCCGTGGTCAATACCATCAGACACGACATCAGCAAAGTCCTGCAAAAACTGTGGTGCCTCCATCACTCTTGTCACGGCCAGACGTGTCCCTTGGCCCACCATCCACCTATGACCAGCAATGGCCGTAAGCAATAGGGGGCAGAGCACTTCAGCACAGTCTGTGGCTAGCACATTCAGCTCACGCTCCCCCTTGCCCAAAGCCTCAGCCGTTCGCTCCTCCATAGCCGCCCGATCCTTGGTAAATTCTTCCTTCAATGCCTCACACTCCTCTACAAGGGCGGATGCTTGGTGGGTGGAGGATTTGGCGGAAGCTTTAGTTGTGGCTACCTATGAAAACAATTAGGGTTACTACATGGATGAGAAAGACAAGGGTGTTTCACAAACATTTGACATAAACTAGTAAGGCTACGTACGTTTCCGTTGGCGGCCTCGAGAAGAGCTTCCAGCTGAGCGATGCGCTCATCACGGGCATTGGCGTGGCTGATTTGTTCTTTTATTTTCGCCTCAGCCACGACCAAATCTTCCTGCAGGGAGGAAATTGTCTTCTCATGCTTCTCCACCATCTCTTCCCTGCGGATAATCCTCCTGTCGACACGACATACATGGGCCAAGGCCTCCTCCGAACGGCGTCGAATAGCTGCACCAAGTGTTATCTAGTGCACCGTTGCCACATCATATTGTTCGAGAAGAACCCCATGGTTGAGTTCATCTAGGTCTTGCGCCAGCACGAGAGGAGTCAACTGGTCCATGAACTCCTTACACTCGAACTCAGCCTCTAGCCTTGTTAGGTTGGACAAGTTCCATGCCAGGCAAAGGCAGGTGTCCGGTCCCTCAGCCCGAGGCTCCTCTGCATGAGTGGGGGGAAGAGATGGGGGCACTGCGGATATCACGGGGGAAGGTTCTCTCTCAGTTTCCTTCTCCTGCGCTATTCTCGAAGGATCCACCCTTTTATTTAACAAACACTTATAAGTTTTTATGGTATCATGGGGGAAGCAAATATGATGGGATATGAAAAGGTACTTACGTCGCATCTATCATCGACTTCGTGATGGTGGGAGCTACGAGCTCACTGGTGTTACCTTCCATACATGTGTGTCTGCTTGCGGCAGAGGGTTTTCTTGCGGCAACGTGGTGCTACTCCCTTCTTGGAATTGGGGGAGGTCTTCCCTCAGCCTCTTGGGGGGCGCATTGAATTCTCCCGCCTCGACATCTACCTCTTTCAACACCTTCCTGGTGGACTTGCGCTTCCTAGAAGTAGGTTTTGACTGCTTGGAGACTCCGCCCCCTACGCCACTTCCTCCTCTCCTTCTTCGTCATCACCAACCATGGGGTTGATGGACAGATCCGTTGGTTGTTCTTCACCTTGGATGGAGATGGCATTCTCCAGTAGCATTTCACCACTATCTTCGTTGGTGAAGTCCAACGACGACTTCTGGATCACTGGTTCCTACTCATCAGACCGCGGCTCAGTTGTTTCTTCCAGTGCGATAGTCATGCTGGCAGTAGCGACAAGTAATGGGGGCTCGCTCTCTTTCAAGGGTCGAGATCCCTCCGGAACCTTGCTTGGATCCCCCTGGCGTAGTAGGTCAAACAACTTCATATCTGCGAACATAAGCAAACATATGTGTTACTATGATTACAAGAATAATTGTTAGATTTATATGCATATACATATATAAGGAATACTTACCCTGTCTACCCTCCGTCAAAAAGCACGAATATCTATCCTCCCTTCCAAAGTAGTTACGGCTAATCCCGACTAAGCATAAAAAATGCTCTGGTAGGTCCATATGAAAATCAGTACGATGGGTGCCTAATGTTTTTACATCCTTACTACTATAGTCTCTGGTGGGAGGAAGGTAGTCATGTCCCACTTTGTATTTCAGGTGAAAAGTACTGTGGAACACTTTGGCATCTACGAAAAAATAGTGGTCGTACCACTTCATTAGAGAATGTAGGGGCTTCCTGTAGCACATGGGGGCGGTCGCAGATCATTTTTTAAACGACAACCACCCATTTACCATTTGGGGGAGGTAGAAGACCCTAAATAAGCTCACGGTGGGGGCTACCTCACAGCAATGGCATGTGATCTCAAAGTGGTTAATCTTGCAGGCTCCTATACAATGGAGTTGGGATATATGGAAATCATAATATGTCAGGATATCTACAAGAAATTTCGATAGTGGAATACGGTAGTTCGCCGCGTCAAATAGATGCGCATACACGCCTATTTTCCCAGCGGAGCATCCGTGATAGCTTCAACGTCACCCGGATAGATGGGGTTTACGCTCTCAGGAACATAGTACCCAGAAATAAAATACATGTACTTCTCCGCGGACATCATGTTAAGTACAGTCGTGATGGTAGGATTATCCTTCACCATAATTTATGCAAATAAGGAGACGAGCGCGGTGGTCTAACCTGGAACGAGGGATTTCCGTGGAAAAGAAGGAGAAGGAAGGAAGGAAAAGTGCAGGTACAACAATGGTGGAAATGGAGTTGTTAACTGTGTGTGTACACAGTTACACGCATCAGCCTTTTATAGGGTTGCCTCGATTTACGAGGTGCCCTGGATGATTGCCACGTGTAATCCACTATGCCCATCTAACGGATGGGATTCCTGACACTTCTAAAACATGAGTGGGACCCACGGGTCACCTCATGGCAGTTTTATGTGGCTCAAGAGTGGGTCTGTCTGGTGCACTTTTGCAGGCAAAACGTCCGACTAATGACTACCATTAAATGCATTCGTTAATATTGTCACGACCAGCCTTTTTGACGTACGGCTATGTTTGTGACAATGATATATAAAGGACATTGATTAGTCTAGAGTTTACGCCTACGACTGTAACAACTAGACTGGGGGGACATGATGACGTATAGTCCCCAACCGGGTCATGAACCCGGCCCACGGGTATTACCCGCATCCTGCCCATCACGAATGGGTTGTATTAATCTCATTTGAGCTTATTGGCTTTAATGAACAGTATCCGTATAAGATGTGTGCGGCCTACGGCCCTGCACGTCTGGTACAAGGTTAGACAGAATCACAATCTTATTAGGATTGGGATTTGCCCCAAAGTATAGGATATACACTCACCACAATTAAAAGATAACAATCAAGTTAATTATGGCACTTATCCTTTGCTTGGGGCCGAAGCGTCGGTGACAGCCCGTTAGGGTTTCACCGCCTGTTTAAGGAACCCCCAAGGGTTCCACAAAGGTATCACATTCTCTCTGCTCTCAACTCACATCCGATTATCTAACCCTAAATTGATTACTTACTCTCATGATGGAGTCTAATCGTGTAACACGTTCCCATGGTAAGCTTAACGCGTATTGTTTTAGTGTGCAGGATCTCAGCAAGACATTCACATGGTGCAAGAGCCGGATCCCATCCTACCCGAATTAAGCCTAATTCGGGTCAAGCAAGGATCATCCAACTTTTGTATCAATAGTTCACACTCTCCGTACAATGGTATTATTGGACGACCATGGATCCTAGCCATACGGGCAGTCCCGTCCACAGCTCACGACATGATTAAATTCCCAGTTAAAGGGGGAATTGTTACTATTTATAATTCGATAGCACCGGCATCCGAGTGCCACGCCGTGACAACACCAGTTCATATAGTTCCCATAAATGAAGGATCACCTCCCCCCAATTGGAAGCTGGTAATCCATCTCGACTACTGATAGGTGTGTAAACACCCATCCTTTTACCACTTAATTCTGGCTAAAACAAGACCAAAACACGTAATTAATATCATTTGTTTAGAATTATGCGTGGTTTTTGTGTTTATTGTGTTTTCAGAGCTAACCGGATGAATATTAAAGAAAACATGGGATTGCACGGGTTTCATCAAGGAAAAAGACTCAAGATAAAGTCTATTGTCCAAGACGTGCAAAAGATTTGAAGTCACTAGGCCTATTCGAAGATTTATCGAAGAAAAGGACTAAAGACGGAAGATTTTCATAAGTCGAAGAAACTCGAGTCTATTTAACGAAGAAATTAAAAGACGAGTTGGATTTAATCGACAACAAATCCCGAATCAGAATCGAAAACGTCAACTTTTCTGAAAAGACGAGAAGACAAGAAGAAAGGGAGAAAGCCCACTCACCAACCAACCATTAGGACTATAAATAGATCACTCCCTTCACATTGAAAGGAGTTAGTTTTCATTTTTCCTTTTTGCCAGGCTTTGTAGTTCGTCTCATCACAAACTCCATTAGGGAGTTTGGTGATTTTTCATCTTTTTCTTTTCATCTTGTAATCAGTGATCATTAACCTTGTTACTTTTTCATTAATCAATCTATTCCATCCTTCTATTCATCTTGTTCTTCATCATTTTTGTTGCAAGTTCTTAAGCTTTTATTTGATTTTAGTTTGATCTCAAAAAGTTGTTGATTTAGTGTTTTTATTAGTGGGATTTGTTCCTTATGGTATGTTAATGATTTGTGTTTAATTTGGTGAAACCTTTTTGAGTATTTAAGTCGTTTTGGATTAAAAATCGTGTCCCCTGCTTTACTTGCTGCTGTTACTGTTCTTCATCTGCCCAGAAAATTCCGAATAGCCCATTTTGTGTTTCCCTTATTCGGAATCTTTCAATATTCCGAATAGGGGTGTGTTCATTTCTGTTACTCGGAATATTTCAGTATTCCGCATAGCCGTTTCTTTGTTTCCTTATTCGGAACTTTCCATATATTCCGAATAGGACTGTTTCAGTTTTTCTATTCGGAACTTTTCTCACATTCCGAATAGACATTTTTCAGTTGCCTTATTCGGAACTTTTTTCCGAATAGCCGTCATATTCCGAATAGCTTCTTTTTCCGCATAGACAAGATTTTTCCGAATGGTCATATTTTCCGCATAGGGAAGACTTTCCGAATAAGCATCATTTTTCCGAGTAGAGTAATCTTTCCGAATAGGCATGTTCCGAATGAGAGTATTTTCCGCATAGACATTATTTTCCGCATAAGCTTATTTTTCCGCATAGATATTCCGCATAGAGATCTTATTCCGCATGACGTCAATATTCCGAATGAAGCAAATTTTCCGCATAAGCCAACTTTCCGAATAGGAATATTTTTCCAGTTTTGCTTATTACTTGTTTTGCTTATTACTTGTTGCTTGTTTTAAGTTTACTTCATTACCATTTATTCACTTGCCTGTTTAGTAGATTAGAAAACCAAATCCACTTTTTGTCACCAAGAACAAATCATTCTACTTTTAACTGAGATCAATTCGAGAGGATACCGAGAATCTGAACCTAGTAAAACCCTAATATCAAATGGCGCCGCTGCCGGCTCCTCTCGTTAAGATCAAAAGTTTTTTGTAGAACTTGGATTTTGGGATCCGTTCTCCGTGAACGTTACTTTTTCACAAAACTTTTCAAAAACACTAAAAAATACAAAATTTTCAAAAATCCTAAAAATTAAAAAACCATAAAAACCAAAAATATTTTTGTCTTGTTTCTCTTTGTTCGTTCTTTTGCAGGTGTATGCGCACTCGATCCACGTCTTATCAAGAGCCCGAGCCTCTCGATAACTTAGACATGGCTGGTGTCCAAAACAACAATAACATACCACCTCCGAACAACAATAATCACAACAACAACCCGCCTTTCAACAACATGAATAACAACAACAATGAGCCACTTCCGGATAATCGCCCAATGATTGAACTGCTGCAAGCTCATGTTGATGGCAACACGGATCCAATTGTTATACCACCAATTGCCGCCAACAATTTCGAGCTCAAGTCAGGCTTTATCCAGATGGTCTCCGCTCAGCCATTCTTGGGACGAACCATTGATGACCCACATGACCATATCAAGAGATTTCTACAACTCACCAACACGGTCAAATTCAATGGAGTTTCGCAAGAAGTGATAAGGTTACAACTTTTTCCCTTTTCTTTAGAGGGACAAGCCCGGCATTGGCTTGCTAAGGAACCGCCACAGAGTATTCTCTCGTGGACGGATTTGGAAACAAAGTTCATCAATTACTTTTTTCCACCCTCTCGTACTACCGCTTTGCGGAATGAGATTATAAACTTTGAACAAAAGTACGATGAGTCATTCAGTGAATCTTGGGATCGTTTTAAAGATCTTTTAAGAAAATGCCCACAACATGGTTTTACCAAAGTACATCAAATAAATACTTTTTACAATGGTTTAAGCATGAGTGATCAAGATTCACTGAATAGTGCCTCAGGGGGTAATTTATTGGCTAAGACTTCCAATGCTGCTTGGGATATCATTGAGAACAAGTCTCGTGTGCAAACCAAGAGCGTTAGGACCAATGTTGCTAGTGCTAGCACTAATGACAGCGACAAGCGATTAGACAAAATCACCACGCTTCTTGAATCGCTTGTCACACACACCGTCAGCAACAACAACAACAACAACGCCAAAAACGCACAAGTGAACGCTGTCAGCCAACCTTGTGAGATATGCGGTGGTCCCCATTCTTATACAACTTGTACCGCCACCCAAGATTACCCTGCTGAGAATGTGAATGCGGCATATGGCACCTACCAACAACCCGCTTATCAAGCAAAACCCCAAGGTGACCGTAACTTGCTTAGCTATCGCAGCAACAACTATCTTTCACCACCTGGCTTTCCTCCTTCCAACCCAAACCAACAACAACACCTTAATCGCCCTCCTCAACAACAACAACAACCTCGACAACCATACATCCCACCTCACAAGCAGCAACAACCACCTCAAAGAAACAATCAAGTCTACCAACAACCTGCTTACCAACCACCTGCATACAATGCTCCTCCCAACCAACCCACCGCTCTTCACCAAGAAGTGGAAACTTATATGAGGACTAACGATGCGATAGTGGGAAATCTTCAGAGAGAAGTGCTCAACCTGAAAGCCGATTTGGTAAAGCAAGGAAATGATTTGAGAGCCGATATGCGAAACACGCTGGATAGTCAGACGAATGACTTGAGGAACATGATGGCTAGTTTCTTCCAAAGTAGTCAACCCTCTTCTTCGGGTACTCTTCCGAGTAACACCGTTGCAAACCCAAGAGGGGAGATGAAAGCAATCACCACTCGCAGTGGTAAAGGTACAAAGGAACCCGAGCTTCCTATACCCCCACCGGTGGTTGTGACTAAGGAAAACGAGTCGCTTGCTCCTATTCCTCCTCCTTCTCCTTCCCCAATTTCTCCACCTCTTCTTTCTACCCCTCCTCCACCCGTGGTTGTGAGTGACCCTATTCCTCTAAAGCCTTCATCTTCTTCCAATATACCTTATCCTTCAAGGTTGAGGAAAGAGAAGCAAAAGAGCAAGGATGATATTCAGGTTTCTAACTTTCTTAAAATGTTTAAACAACTGAATTTCAATATCTCCTTCGCTGAGGCTCTCGCTCACATGCCCAAGTATGCTAAAATGTTTAAAGACCTTCTGAGCGACAAGGAAAAGCTCCTCGACATTGCCAACACCCAACTTAATGAGAACTGCTCTGTAGTGCTCTTAAGGAAATTACCAACCAAGCTTGGTGATCCGGGTCGTTTTCTTATCCCTTGCAATTTCCCGGGAGTAGAGAATTGCATGGCCCTAGCCGATTTAGGTGCCAGTATAAATCTCATGCCTCTAAGTGTTTGGAAGCAATTATCTCTCCCAGAGCTAGTCCCCACTAAAATGACTTTGGAATTGGCCAACCGTACGGTTGCTTATCCAGTGGGGATAGCCGAAGATGTTATTGTAGGAGTCGAAAAATTCACCTTCCCTGCTGATTTTGTTGTCGTCGACTACGAGATGGACCCTCGTGTACCACTGATTGTTGGTCGTCCATTCTTGAGGACCGGTCGCACTCTTATTGATGTTGAAGCCGGAGAGCTTATCATGAGAGTGGGTGACGACAAAGTAGTCTTCAACATGGGAAAGTTGTCTAAACAGCCTTATTCATATGAGAGCGTTAATTGTATTGACGTTCTTGATGAGGCTTGTGAAGAACACTTTAATGATGCTTGCAAAAGTATTCCTACCTCTCTTCCCAATGTTGAGACCGTGTCCTCCATTGATTCTTCGTTGTCTCTATTTGGAGATAGTGATTCATTCTGGAACAGTCTTGAAGCTACCATGGGAGATGCGAATTTAGCTACTAATGATTCTCCCACCGAGGGGGATGAAGACATGAGTTTCTTTGACAATCTTCTCACTGAAGACAATCCTTCGCTTCCATCTCCCACGGTTATTGCTATCGATGCCACGACTTTGAAAACGCCTCCCGTCGAAAATCCTCCGGATTTGGAACTTAAGGAGTTGCCGCCACATCTCGAGTATGTGTTCCTGGACGACAACAAGAAATCGCCCGTCATTATTGCGAAGGATTTGAAAGATGAAGAGAAGACTCGCCTCGTTGCTGTGTTGAAAGATCACAAGAAGGCTATCGCTTGGAAGATTTCCGATATTCGTGGAATTGATCCTCACTTCTGCACGCACAAAATTCTCATGGAGGACGACTTCAAGCCCACTATTCAAAGCCAACGAAGGGTGAATCCAAAAATCCATGAAGTCATCAAAACAAAGGTTATTAAACTTCTTGATGCGGGTATGATTTACCCTATTTCGGATTCCCCGTGGGTTAGTCCAATCCATTGTGTGCCCAAGAAGGGCGGAATAACCGTTGTTCCCAATGAACACAACGAGTTGATTCCCACTCGTCTCGTTACTGGGTGGAGAGTTTGCATAGACTACCGCAAACTCAATGATGCCACGAGAAAGGATCATTTCCCTCTACCTTTTATGGACCAAATGCTTGAACGATTAGCCGGTAATGAATATTACTGCTTTCTTGATGGTTTCTCGGGTTATTTCCAAATACCCATCGATCCCCAAGATCAAGAGAAGACTACATTCACTTGTCCCTACGGCACTTTCGCTTACAAAAGAATGCCTTTTGGTTTATGTAATGCGCCCGGGACTTTCCAAAGGTGTATGTTAGCTATCTTCCATGACATGGTTGAACAAACCATGGAAGTCTTCATGGATGATTTCTCGGTCTTCGGGGATTCCTTCTCTGCTTGCCTTGCCAATTTAGAACGTATGCTAAAGCGGTGCGAAGACACTCGCCTTGTTCTAAATTGGGAAAAATGCCATTTCATGGTAAAAGAAGGCGTCGTGCTTGGACATAAGATTTCGAAAGCCGGTCTTGAAGTAGACCGTGCTAAAGTTGATGTTATAGCAAAGTTGCCTCCACCTTCCACTGTGAAGGGTGTGAGAAGTTTCTTGGGTCATGCGGGCTTCTACCGCCGATTTATCAAAGACTTTTCTCAAATCGCTCGCCCGATGACCCACCTCTTGGAAAAAGATACTCCTTTTATCTTTTCCAAAGAGTGCCTTGAAGCCTTCAACTCGCTTAAGGATAAGCTAACTAAGGCACCCGTCTTAGTTACCCCTAATTGGGAGCTGCCTTTTGAGTTGATGTGCGATGCTAGTGATTTTGCTATTGGAGCGGTTCTTGGACAAAGAGTGAATAAACACTTCCAACCGATCTATTACGCTAGCAAGACAATGACTGGGGCACAATTGCATTATACGACAACCGAAAAAGAGCTTCTAGCTGTTGTCTATGCTTTTGAAAAATTCCGCCCCTATCTTGTCCTCTCCACCACCATCGTGTATACCGATCATTCCGCGCTGAAGTACTTGTTGACAAAGCAAGATTCCAAACCAAGACTTCTTCGCTGGGTTTTGCTGCTCCAGGAATTTAAAATCGACATCCGCGATAAAAAAGGAGCAGAAAACTTAGCCGCAGACCATCTTAGTAGACTTGAGGATCCATACCAAGGGGATCATCCGACCAAAGAAATCAATGATTCTTTTCCCTTGGAGACCTTAATGTCTATAAACTCGAAGCCGAATGAAACCCCGTGGTTTGCGGACTTTGCAAACTATTTGGCGGGTGGAATTCTCAAGGAAGGGTTGACGTCCCAGCAAAAGAAGAAGTTCTTTACCGACATCAAGACTTACTTTTGGGACGACCCTTACCTATTCAAACAATGTGCTGATCTGATAATTCGCCGATGTGTTGATGGACCGGCAGCGTCGGACATCCTTGATGCTTGCCACAAAGGACCCACTGGTGGTCACTTTGGTCCCAACTACACCGCCAAGAAAGTGTTTGATTCGGGATTTTATTGGCCCTCCATATATCGTGATGCTCACAATATGGTTAAGCGATGTGATGTTTGCCAAAAGCAAGGCAAAATCACACATAAAGACGAGATGCCTCAGAATTTCATTCAAGAGTGTGAAATTTTTGATGTTTGGGGTATCGACTTTATGGGGCCATTCCCTTCATCTAAAGGAAACAAATACATCCTTGTAGCCGTTGACTACGTTTCCAAGTGGGTTGAAGCCAAAGCTTTGCCTACTAATGACGCAAGGGTGGTTTGTAACTTTTTGAAAGCTCTATTCGCTCGCTTCGGTGTGCCTCGTGCCATTATTAGTGATCGTGGGACTCATTTCTGCAATGACCAATTTGCTCGAGTCATGGCTAAGTACGGTGTAAACCATCGTCTTTCCACAGCCTACCACCCACAAACTAATGGCCAGGCCGAAATATCCAACCGAGGACTGAAGCGAATTTTGGAAAGAACCGTGGGAGAGCATCGTACCGCATGGGCTGATAAACTCGATGATGCTTTGTGGGCTTTCCGTACTGCTTACAAGACCCCGATCGGCTGTACGCCTTATCGTCTTGTGTACGGGAAAGCGTGCCACCTCCCCATTGAGTTGGAGCACAAGGCTTATTGGGCCTTGAAGTGGGCTAATTTTGATATAAACAAAGCCGGTGACCTACGCAAGATCCAACTCAATGAGCTGAATGAACTCCGGAATGAGGCTTATGAAAATTCTTTGATCTATAAGGAACGAACTAAGCTCATTCACGACTCCAAGATCAAAAACCGAGAGTTCCATGTTGGAGACAAAGTCTTACTTTTTAACTCTCGGTTAAAAATCTTTTCGGGCAAGCTCAAATCTCGTTGGTCCGGCCCATTCACCATCGCCCAAATTTTTCCATATGGTACTCTCGAGCTCGCTCAACCTAATGGACCAAATTTTAAGGTGAATGGCCAACGAGTGAAGTTGTACTTTGGTGAGGACACCTCTCAGGAGGTGATTCCATCCCTCACCACGTTCCCCATAAACTAATTTTGGGTCGAGTCAGGCTCGTGACTCGGTTATCAAAAACAAGCGCTCCTCGGGAGGCAGCCCGAGTATCTATCCCTTTAACCCCCTAAGTGTAGGGGAGGACCTATTTTGGTCGGTTGTGTTTGTGTGGTGATGTGCTTACAGGGATTACTGCAATCTTGGAAATCTTTGAAGAACCGTGCTCCTGTGTTATCCGAAATCCGGTTCTATCTCTCAACTATCGTGATTCAATTTTCTTCATTCTCACATTTGAAATTGATCACTTTAGTCGTCTCTTCCTTAACTTGAGTTAACCAACGTGCACAATGTCATAAGTGTAGGGGAGACTTTTCCCACATGCTTAAACATTGAGGACAATGTTTATCTTAAGTGTAGGGGAGACTTCTATCGAAGTTTTAAGTGGACTTTTCCATGAAAATGCCTTCGTCTAACCAGAAAATCCTATTTTTCAACATTTTTCAAATTTTTTTATTAACTTTGGCCATTTAGTCGTAATTTTTAAATTTTTATCATTGCTTTCATATGTATATATCCCGCAATTAAGTCAAAAATTTTAATAAAGTGGTGTAGCTAGTTTAGAAGTCTTTGACATATTAGGCCCGTTGCGTTTATTTTGACTCAACCCGAATAGACTTATCAAGTTTATTCTAGCTAGTATCCTTAACCATGTAGACCTTAATTGGTTTATTAGGCTAAGTATCCACGAGTCTCATTACTTGAGATTTTAAATTGTGGAGGACGAGAAATGATAGAGTCAATTATAAGTCGGTAATCTTGCGCAAGCTCACTTGGTGTAATTATTTGCCTATTCTCCCATCACTTGCTAATAATTTATCTGCAATAAGTAAGGTCTTACGATTTGAAAAGTTACTTAGCTTCTAGCCCAAGATCGTTTAAAAGTTGCTCGGTAATGATAAGAGTTCATAGCCAAGGCATAACTTATGAAGCGGGGCGCGAAGATTGGCGAGTCCGAAAAGGCCCTAACAAGGCATGAGGATTCAATTTTATTGCTGAAGATCCAAAGTGATGTGAAAAGCATTATTCCTAAAGTCAATATGAAGGATCAAGACTCACGACGAAAAGCAATCAACTCCCATAAAGATCATGGAGAAGTCTATCCGAAAAGACCCTAACAAGGTATGAGGATAAATAGATCCAAGTCCGAAAAGGAGGCGGATCGTTGTATCTCAAAATCCCAATTAGAGATTGAAGAAATAATCATGAAGTCGTGGTCAACAAAGTTGGAGTACCCCTCAAAAGTCTCCAAGTGAAGAAACTCTATTATGATGAGAAGACCATTATCTCAAGAACGTCTCTCGAAGATATGAAGTATGAAGTACATGCCAAATATCGGCCCGAGAAAGGTCTCAAATCGTGAACCAAGTTATGCCAAGATATGAACTTTTTGATATCCCGAGAAGCAGTTTTAAGAGATTTTGTCCTTTAGCTAACTATTGATCAAATCGTCCTACTTTGCTTTCAGCCTTAATAAACTATCGAAATAAGTCCAAAAATGCATCTTCATGATCATTCTAAGACAAAAATAAAATATAAGAGATACACCTAGGAATAAGGGAGTTTAAGCATTTAATTAAGCCATGTGTGTAAGTGTTTGATTTACTAACTTATAATAACAATGATCTCGTTTTTAAGCTTAGTTTGGGGAACGTGAAACTTGAGGGTGATAAATCTTCGCAACACCAAAGCCCTAATGTAAGTCCTTGATTTCTTTACAAGTTATTTCCATTCTTCTGCTTACTTTAAAGTTTTAAGTTCTCTTAGTATTTTAATTGTTGTTTAGTAGAATTTAAATAAGGCCAAGGTTGATTAATTATGAGGAAAATGTAAAATTGCTTTATCACTAAGCATTGCATGAGGGCATGGCAATGGTTAAGTGTAGGGGATTTGATAGGTGTGTAAACACCCATCCTTTTACCACTTAATTCTGGCTAAAACAAGACCAAAACACGTAATTAATATCATTTGTTTAGAATTATGCGTGGTTTTTGTGTTTATTGTGTTTTCAGAGCTAACCGGATGAATATTAAAGAAAACATGGGATTGCACGGGTTTCATCAAGGAAAAAGACTCAAGATAAAGTCTATTGTCCAAGACGTGCAAAAGATTTGAAGTCACTAGGCCTATTCGAAGATTTATCGAAGAAAAGGACTAAAGACGGAAGATTTTCATAAGTCGAAGAAACTCGAGTCTATTTAACGAAGAAATTAAAAGACGAGTTGGATTTAATCGACAACAAATCCCGAATCAGAATCGAAAACGTCAACTTTTCTGAAAAGACGAGAAGACAAGAAGAAAGGGAGAAAGCCCACTCACCAACCAACCATTAGGACTATAAATAGATCACTCCCTTCACATTGAAAGGAGTTAGTTTTCATTTTTCCTTTTTGCCAGGCTTTGTAGTTCGTCTCATCACAAACTCCATTAGGGAGTTTGGTGATTTTTCATCTTTTTCTTTTCATCTTGTAATCAGTGATCATTAACCTTGTTACTTTTTCATTAATCAATCTATTCCATCCTTCTATTCATCTTGTTCTTCATCATTTTTGTTGCAAGTTCTTAAGCTTTTATTTGATTTTAGTTTGATCTCAAAAAGTTGTTGATTTAGTGTTTTTATTAGTGGGATTTGTTCCTTATGGTATGTTAATGATTTGTGTTTAATTTGGTGAAACCTTTTTGAGTATTTAAGTCGTTTTGGATTAAAAATCGTGTCCCCTGCTTTACTTGCTGCTGTTACTGTTCTTCATCTGCCCAGAAAATTCCGAATAGCCCATTTTGTGTTTCCCTTATTCGGAATCTTTCAATATTCCGAATAGGGGTGTGTTCATTTCTGTTACTCGGAATATTTCAGTATTCCGCATAGCCGTTTCTTTGTTTCCTTATTCGGAACTTTCCATATATTCCGAATAGGACTGTTTCAGTTTTTCTATTCGGAACTTTTCTCACATTCCGAATAGACATTTTTCAGTTGCCTTATTCGGAACTTTTTTCCGAATAGCCGTCATATTCCGAATAGCTTCTTTTTCCGCATAGACAAGATTTTTCCGAATGGTCATATTTTCCGCATAGGGAAGACTTTCCGAATAAGCATCATTTTTCCGAGTAGAGTAATCTTTCCGAATAGGCATGTTCCGAATGAGAGTATTTTCCGCATAGACATTATTTTCCGCATAAGCTTATTTTTCCGCATAGATATTCCGCATAGAGATCTTATTCCGCATGACGTCAATATTCCGAATGAAGCAAATTTTCCGCATAAGCCAACTTTCCGAATAGGAATATTTTTCCAGTTTTGCTTATTACTTGTTTTGCTTATTACTTGTTGCTTGTTTTAAGTTTACTTCATTACCATTTATTCACTTGCCTGTTTAGTAGATTAGAAAACCAAATCCACTTTTTGTCACCAAGAACAAATCATTCTACTTTTAACTGAGATCAATTCGAGAGGATACCGAGAATCTGAACCTAGTAAAACCCTAATATCAACTACCTAAAACAAGAGGTAGCCATAGGGGGAACGCTATCGGAAAAAGGGAAGAAGGGTATGTGCTCTCTCCTGAAGGCAAACCTTGATATATTCGCATGGGAGCCAAAGCATATGACGGGCGTTCCACGGTTGATAGCAGAACATAAGCTTCAAATCCACCCGAGATATCCCCCTGTTAAGCAAAAGAAGCATGGTCAAGCACCAGAACGCAGCCAGGTAATACTGGACGAGGTACAGAAGCTGGTGGACGCAGGAATTATGCGCAAGGTATATTACCATGAATGGTTATCTAATCCGGTCATGGTCAAGAAGCATGACGAAAGCTGGCGCATGTGTGTGGATGATGTTGTGGTTTTGTGTATATACAAGTCTTAGGAAAGACGAGTATAAATGCGGTAAGTATTAATCGACACGATTTAGGAAAACCATGAAGACGAATAAATTCCAGGTTCGTTCTCGAAGGAGGTGTGTGTATTAATGTGCCAATATATAAAATAACAATTTTTGGATTAGTGACGTTTTTGGTTTAGAAAGAGAAAAATAAAAGACGAGCTACGACTACGATTAAACTACGACGTTGACGTAAAACGATGACGTAATTACGTAAAACGCGACGAAATTAAAAATTAAACCTAAAAATTAATTAAAAGATTAAACTAAGTCTAAAATAATATAAATAAGAATAAAAATCCAACAAATATATTTTAAAACCTTTTATTAATAAAATATTCAATTTTTAATGCTTATTAAAGCCCTAAAATTAAATATAATTAACAAAATGTCCAAAATATTAATTTATTGAACTAATAACTAACTTATATTATTTAATGACTAAAAAGTATTTTTCCTAAATTTTAAAAACTATTTTTCTATTTTTTTAATCACTAAAAACTATTTTTTAATTAAAATAATCCAAAAAAATTATAAAATAATGCCAAAATTAATTTGACAATTTTAAAAATCCTAAATTACACTAATGAACAGTAGAAAATTGAAAAAGTTTGAAAAATGTAAAAATTTGCACTAAAAGACAAAACAGATTAATAATTAAACCCTAATTAAACTAATTTAATTATAAAAAATAATTAAAACAGTGAACAGTAAAATATTTTAAACTAAAAATCTTAAAATATTATTCTAAGTCTAGGAAAAATTTTAAAAGTGAAAAATATTACTTTTTTACACTAAATGCCAAAAATAGTAAGTAAAAAGTTAATTAAAAATAGCAATTTAATCTAAAAATTACTTAATGAACAGTAACTGGAAAATAATTATACTAAAAAATCAAAAATAAAAAAAGAAAAATAATGGAAAAAGTTTGAAACCCTAATACCTAATTTGGGTCACTAAAGACAAAAATTCAAGAAGATGAAAGTGACATGTGCTCACTTTCTGTCTTCTAGTGTAGCAGGGGTAACCAACAAACTAGCAGGGGGAAGTGAGTTCCCACTGCTAGTGCAAATAAAATGACAGATCAATGATAAGCTTAGGAAAGCTTTTTGGTGGCTTTTTAATGGACAATAAGGCACCCCTACACTCAGTGGAGTGTAGGGAGTCTATGCAAACAAGAAAAACCACAACTATCAACACAAAATCACACACAATTTGCCCTAAAAAGTTACTGTATGTTTAATAAGGGGGTCTGATGAACAGTGCAGGTTTTCAAGGCACAAAAACGAATTTTAATTGGCCACAATTATCACATAAACATACCAAACCACTTAAAACTAATCTAAAACCCTAGATGCTCCTAATATCTAACAGATTACAAGCTTGATGGGCAAAATTAAGCTAAAACAAGGCAGATTGATGAACTTTCTGATTTTAGCTAATATTACCACAAAAAATGAGCATGCAATTGTTTTAAAAGCCTACCAAACTAGAAGATAACTAACAACCACTACTAATACTCACATATAAGGCATATTTAAATAGGATTTAACCAACAAATTGTCACCAATCTCAGATTACACCCTAGTCCCAAACACCCCTTTAAATCTCAAAACTAAAAATTACCTAATCAAATCAACTCAAATTCAAACAAAACTGTTTTTTATTACCCCTAACATGCATACTAGGCTGAAATGAACATGTACTAACAGGTTAAACCAACAAAGGAGCATAATCATACCATTCTCACATAAATCACATAAAAAGGCAAAAAAATGACAACTAGGGGGTTGAAGCCTATGATACCTAGCTGATGCCTTCCCTATGACTTCTTTGGCCTTCTGGACTTATGCAAGCTTGTAGAGTATCCCTGTTGAGGTTCAACAATAGAACCAGGGAGATGCAATATCTTCAAGGTGAGAAATATAGATGGAAATGGGAGGTCTTGTTTCACTTGTAACCTGCACACAACACAGCCAACCAAGTAAAGAAATTCAAGTATCAAAGGCCATAAGCTTGTAGCTTATGGCTTTTGATACAGTAAAAAAAAGAACTTAGTAAAAAAATTTGAGAAAACTGATTTTTCTATAAACTTTTGGAACCACCAATACTGTTGAAACCAATTGACTAAATAGAACCAGGTTAAACTAAATCAAACCAAGCCTAGGGCTTCCTCTTTCACTTCCACCTTATGCTTGGTTTTCTTTTGGAAAATCTTAGAACACATTTTTGACAAACCTTTGAAAATTTCTGAAAACTGAAACCTTTTGAAACTTTAAACTAACTTGCTTTGAAAATAAACTTAAACTAGAAAGCACAAATAAAGGGGAACTCAGCTATGTATGTGAAGAAGATTTCATTATCATTACTTTTTAAAAAACATACAAAAACTGGCACAATTCTAATGGTTCACAAGTCGAACCATTTATACAAGTGTTGAGTACTTTCTAGAAATCATAAACCCTACTACATGATCTGTCTAAAATACCCTTGGTCTTCAAACTTGAAAAGTGGTCAATATGAGCTCATGTGAAGATGGCAGTGGTCACATGTGATTCCAGCTAGGTTAGGATGATCTTGGCCGTTTGTCAATTCCTTTGGGTCCAAGGAGTGGAATCCAACCCTTAATTTTGTCGGTTTTGGGTTTTTGAGACGAAAGTGATGGGCAGGGGTGGTGGGTTGAGTCACATGGGATGGTTGGGAGTTGTTTAAGGGTGGGTTTGTGGTTAGGGTGAGTTTAATTTTCATTCTGGAAAAGTTAAGCTAAAATCCCTTTGTTTTGAGTGAATTAAATATTTAGGGTTTAAAGGAAAGGGATGGGTAAACAGGCGTGTTTGATCTGCTTAATGGGTTGTTAAGATTTTAAACTTTTGTTTACCCCCAAAATTTGTTTATTAAACTGAGTTATAAAATAATCAGTTTAAGTGGAAAGTGACGTGGTGGTTTAAGGAAATGTGATTGGGTAATGGGTGAGTGGGGATGACGTGTCAAGAGGTGAATGGCTGGGAGGGTTTTGTTTGTCTGGGCGCATTTGGTCCTCAAGTTTCTATAAACTTGTCACTTTAACTCAAACAGCCACCAACTTTTATCTCCTTTGTAAAATCTTTGCCCATCTTGTCATTTTTGGCACCAAAGTTTAGCAAACTTTGTAACAAGGATCAATCATGTGATTTAAGTTATCTTCAAGGGCCAAACTTGTATATAATCAACATTTTAGGGACCCAAATGCAATTATGAGTTTTGCAAGGGTATAAAATGTCAAGTCTTCAAAAGTAGAGGGACCATTCTTTCCAATTCTTCAATCTTCAAGGACTTGACTAGAAATTCATGATTCGGATCCGGTTCTTTGTGCGGCTTTGTTTCCCGTGTTCGTTTTTGCTTGATTCCTTTGATATTTTGGTGAATTCACGATATCCGTACCTAAAATACACAATGAACAAACACAAGCATATATTTGGGTATTTTGATGATATTTTAAGCGTTTTAAGCCTGATTTGGACGATGAGACTATGTATAAATATAGTCTCATCACTCCCCCTTACTAAACCATTGTCGTGTCCCCACGCAATGCTAGAATTAAGTATCATAGCACTTCCAAAGCTCATTTTATGATGACTTTTATTCAAGACATAAATTTAAATAAGCTACTACACGTGTTTTAGACATAATGTATTGTTTTCATCACGATAATGTGACTTTTAGGATCATAGAACAAGAACACGTGAATGCTTCGTTAGAAATAATTTCGTCGTCCTCGATTTTCACCCAATTCCATGCTAAGCGTGTAACGAGATCATTGTTATTATAAGTTAGCAACACGTACACATCTCATGAGTGTTAATTACGAACCTAAACTCCATTATTCCTAATTGGTATCTCTTATATTTTATTTTGTCTTAATGATCACGAGGATACATCATTGACTTATGCGTGAATAGAGATTAAGTCTAAAAATAGAAACTTAACGGTGTAACCAAAATCATCGAATTAATAATTCACCCCAATAGACAACGATGTCAAAAAATTAAGTCAACAATAAGGATCGATAAACACGGTTTTATAACGGTTTTGAACATGAGACTTATTACCAAGAATTTTATACTCCCCCTAACGGAAGGGCCTTATTATCTTTGGTTTACCTCCATCTTTTATTCAACTTCGCCATTAAGCTTTTGTTATGACTTCGGTCTTGCCTTGCCTTTTATTATCCGCCTCATCGGTGGTTTTATGAGCCAAAGACGTATATCCTCACGCTAAAGCGAATTTTGGATCTTTAAAGCTTCGAAGATTAAGGCTTGATTCACTTTCAATTTGGGCATAGATTTTTCGGCCTTGTGAGCTTCAAAATTTTGCTTAATTTAGGTGAGCACTTGAAATCTTATTATTAGGTGAAGCTTTCGATTATTCAGGGTGCCAATACTTCAAAACCGTGACGCTGGCGATACCTTAATGTTTTCCTAATTTAATTACATGGAAGCTACCAAAACAAATTAGAAACCAACAATAGTGACTAAACCGCCAAATCAATATTTATTAACAATTTATTATACAAAAGCGTTGGGATAATAGGCTAATAATTACTACACATAAGATCGTGACGATTACGAGACTTATAAATAACTCTATCATATCTCGTCCTCATTTAAGAGACTTAGCCTAAAAAGTTAAGGGATCGAAGCTAAGTGCTCAACACGCACGGTCGAGTCAAAAATTACTCTCATTCTCACCATCGGAAAACCTACATTCGTGTCTTAAACACTTATGAAAAACTAGAAAAATTTTAAAATTTGGCCATTTTTAGCCTTATTTGCAACAAAACGATAGCAAAAAGATGAAAATTGGATTGCGTGGTGACGTAAGCAAGGTGAAGTATCTACTCACCCCCCCATACTAAAACTAAACATTGTCCTCAATGTTTCGAGTCTAGGGGTGTAAACACCCCCATACTAGACACGAAGTCGAATGCTTAATATCGAGCATGGAAAGGGTAAAACGAATAACTTAAAAGCCGTTTATGAATTATGCTAATAAGATAAACGTTAGAACATAAAAGGATATCATCGGATATCGGAATCTCCAAAGGCAACGATCGAAGCTCGAGTGATCCGTAAAACGAACACGAGAGGCTTCAATGATGTCGATGAACCTAATAAATCACAATCACAAACAACCACGAAACAAAGGTTGGAAGAGCACAAGTCCCCTCGTTTCATTAAACTAAGAAAGCGATAATATTTACAAGGATAAGCATGAGAATCCCCCACGAGGCACCTTGTTTTTGATAACCGAGTCAAAAGCTCGACTCGAATCCCCATAAAATGTGATCATTTAGGGATAATCATGGTATGGTCATTTTTGGTGGGGCTTACATGATAAACAATGCCCAAAAGCACATGGAGTACTTTAAAAACCCGATAAACATATACCGGGGTCAAAGATAGCGTCTTCGTTTTCGGATGAAAGACGAAACAACGCCACTCCAACACAAACCCCAATAGGGTAGAAGAAAATAGATAAGAAGTAGAAAGGTGGGGCAATGGGTAAGTCAAACTTATGAGCTACTCGAGGTAGACTCACACCAAGCAAACAAAAATATTTTCCATTTATTGCATCGGTGGAAGACCAAGATTTCCCTTTACAAGCAATTCCGGGATCGTAAATCTCGTCCTCGGTGGAGAAATGCGAGTGAACATTTGGGGCTTCCCCCACACTAAAACCACACACACCGTCGTCAAAAGGAGTAGACGAGGTGGTAGTACTCATAAAACGCGGTGATGACGGAGTTAAACATGTAGAAAAATCTTTTAAAACATTTTTAAAATCTTTTCCTTTTTCATCGTTCAAAAACTCTTTATGAAAACCCGATTTGATAATGTCGAAAATATTTGGCGTGTCAAATTCAAAATTAGTCGCGCTAAAAATTCTCACATTTAAGTCTTTGGTAGGAGGGGGTGGCGGATTATATAAGTTCTCAAAACGTTTGTCAATAAAGAACACTGCCCCCTCGGGGTCAACATACTCGTCATCCTCATGAACGTCGATCTCATCGATTTATTCATCAAAGATAGGGTTGTCAAACCAAGGTTTGTCATTCCCCTCCTTGAGTATCTTAGAAACTCTCTCGAAAAGATCACGATCAAGCACGAAACCATCATTCTTTTGTGGGGATCGTTGATAAGTTAGATCCTCACGAATGTGGTAAACGTCATTCTCAAATGAGGAGTGTTGATTAGGTAACTCCTCGAGAATGGGATTTTTAGTGGTCACATGAGTTGGTTCGTCGTCAAAAATTAGACGTTCCAACTCATTTAGTTCATCCTTGATTTTGGAAACATCGACCTCACTCGTAGGTGGAAGTGAAGGCATAAGAGCTAGCTCTCGTTCAATCATTTCCTCAATCTCGGGATCAAACTCATAATCATCGTACTTCACATGTTTCTTTTTAGGAGAATCAAAAATTGCATGTGGATGTCGAAGTACGTGATCAATCTCGGCAAAATCGCCATCGTCATCGTCAAAGAAAGAGTCGATGTGAGCACTCACAACCATGGACTTACAAGTCAAATGACTATGCTTAGGTGACTTTTCTAAGACGAGAGGATCGATGTCGATAAACCCTTTAGCCTCAACGGGTGTTGGGCTAGGCAAAGGAGGCAATTCGATGGAGTTAGAAGTTGAAGCCTCAAAGACGTGGTCCTTCGAAGGCGGTGAAGACGAGCCCATTTTGGTCGTTGTTGTGATGGCACTAACGTCGCCCTTCGGAATTGGCGGTTCACTTGCTTCGCTAAAAACATCCCAAAGTGAGTTTTCATCCATAAATTTACACATACCCTTTTGAATTAGGTACACGTATTCTTTATCATTAAAATCATCATCTTTAAAACCGTTTTTCTTAATTCTTTCAAAACATGCATCAAGCTTCATTCTTTCCGCTAAAGTAAACATTTTGAAATCATTTGAATCATTAGGTTTTGAAACCTCGGTTTTTTCATTCTCATTAAATCCTTGGGATTTTCTAGCGAAAAAGTCTATTTTCTCATCCCCACATCTCATAGTAAGTCTCCCCTCGTGAACGTCGATTACGGTTCGAGTCGTCGATAAGAATGGTCGGCCTAAAATAATGGGACATTTAGGGTCACACTCGTAATCGGATATAACGAAATCCGCGGGAAAAACAAACTTTCCAATCCTAACATAGACATCCTCGGCTATTCCAATTGGTATTAAAGGTGTACAATTTGCAAGCTCGATAGTCATGTTCGTGGGGGTAAGCGAAGGCAATCTCATCAATTTCCAAAGAGAATGAGGCATAAGATTGATGCTAGCACCTAAATCGGCAAGGGCTAAACATCCCTCAATCTCGGAAAAATCACAAGGTAATAGAAATTGGCCCGGATCCTTTTCCTTTCTCGGCATACGCCATTTGGGTTTTTTAAGAAGGATCGATGCACAAGTTTCTTCAAGGGTTACTTTGGTAAGGTCGACGAAACTCTCTTTTTGAACCGTGGATGGAATTTGAGGTACACGAGGGTGTGCACTCTTTTCCTTGGTCGCCACGTTCACCCCATCGACTTTAGAACAAGAAGACGTCTTAGAAGTCGAGGGTTGAGAGGGATAAACAACACGGAATCCTTCAAGGTTAGGGGTAATCACACGACCTTTCTTACGAGACGAGGCGGCTTTACATTGTTCTTTCGGATTAGCAACGGTGTCACTAGGTAACGAACTCGATGACGAACCCGAGGCTTTGTTCCCCGACAGCGACGCCAAAATGATGTTGTGGTTTTGTGTATATACAAGTCTTAGGAAAGACGAGTATAAATGCGGTAAGTATTAATCGACACGATTTAGGAAAACCGTGAAGACGAATAAATTCCAGGTTCGTTCTCGAAGGACGTGTGTGTATTAATGTGCCAATATATAAAATAACAATGTTTGGATTAGTGACGTTTTTGGGTTAGAAAGAGAAAAATAAAAGACGAGCTACGACTACGATTAAACTACGACGTTGACGTAAAACGATGACGTAATTACATAAAACGCGACGAAATTAAAAAATTAAACCTAAAAATTAATTAAAAGATTAAACTAAGTCTAAAATAATATAAATAAGAATAAAAATCCAACAAATATATTTTAAAACCTTTTATTAATTAAATATTCAATTTTTAATGCTAATTAAAGCCCTAAATTTAAATATAATTAACAAAATGTCTAAAATATTAATTTATTGAACTAATAACTAACTTATATTATTTAATGACTAAAAAGTATTTTTCCTAAATTTTAAAAACTAGTTTTCTATTTTTTTAATGACTAAAAACTATTTTTTAATTAAAATAATCCTAAAAATAATAAAATAATGCCAAAATTAATTTGAAAATTTTAAAAATCCTAAATTACACTAATGAACAGTAGAAAATTGAAAAAGTTTGAAAAATGTAAAAATTTGCACTAAAAGACAAAACAAATTAATAATTAAACCCTAATTAAACTAATTTAATTATAAAAAATAATTAAAACAGTGAACAGTAAAATATTTTAAACTAAAAATCTTAAAATATTATTCTAAGTCTAGGAAAAATTTTAAAAGTGAAAAATATTACTTTTTTACACTAAATGCCAAAAATAGTAAGTAAAAAGTTAATTAAAAATAGCAATTTAATCTAAAAATTACTTAATGAACAGTAACTGGAAAATAAATTATACTAAAAAATCAAAAATAAAAAAAGAAAAATAATGGAAAAAGTTTGAACCCCTAATACCTAATTTGGGTCACTAAAGACAAAAATTCAAGAAGATGAAAGTGACATGTGCTCACTTTCTGTCTTCTAGTGTAGCAGGGGTAACCAACAAACTAGCAGGGGGAAGTGAGTTCCCACTACTAGTGCAAATAAAATGACAGATCAATGATAAGCTTAGGAAAGCTTTTTGGTGGCTTTTTAATGGACAATAAGGCACCCATACACTCAGTAGAGTGTAGGGAGTCTATGCAAACAAGAAAAACCACAACTATCAACACAAAATCACACACAATTTGCCCTAAAAAGTTATCGTATGTTTAATAAGGGGGTCTGATGAACAGTGCAGGTTTTCAAGGCACAAAAACGAATTTTAATTGGCCACAATTATCACATAAACATACCAAACCACTTAAAACTAATCTAAAACCCTAGATGCTCCTAATATCTAACAGATTACAAGCTTGATGGGAAAAATTAAGCTAAAACAAGGCAGATTGATGAACTTTCTGATTTTAGCTAATATTACCACAAAAAATGAGCATGCAATTGTTTTAAAAGCCTACCAAACTAGAAGATAACTAACAACCACTACTAATACTCACATATAAGGCATATTTAAACAGGATTTAACCAACAAATTGTCACCAATCTCAGATTACACCCTAGTCCCAAACACCCCTTTAAATCTCAAAACTAAAAATTACCCAATCAAATCAACTCAAATTCAAACAAAACTGATTTTTATTACCCCTAACATGCATACTAGGCTGAAATGAACATGTACTAACAGGTTAAACCAACAAAGGAGCATAATCATACCATTCTCACATAAATCACATAAAAAGGCAAAAAATGACAACTAGGGGGTTGAAGCCTATGATACATAGCTGATGCCTTCCCTATGACTTCTTTGGCCTTCTGGACTTATGCAAGCTTGTAGAGTATCCCTGTTGAGGTTCAACAACAGAACCAGGGAGATGCAATATCTTCAAGGTGAGAAATATAGATGGAAATGGGAGGTCTTGTTTCACTTGTAACCTGCACACAACACAGCCAACCAAGCAAAGAAATTCAAGTATCAAAAGCCATAAGCTTGTAGCTTATGGCTTTTGATACAGTAAAAAAAAAGAACTTAGTAAAAAAAATTGAGAAAACTGATTTTTCTATAAACTTTTGGAACCACCAATACTGTTGAAACCAATTGACTAAATAGAACCAGGTTAAACTAAATCAAACCAAGCCTAGGGCTTCCACTTTCACTTCGACCTTATGCTTGGTTTTCTTTTGGAAAATCTTAGAACACATTTTTGACAAACCTTTGAAAATTTCTGAAAACTGAAACCTTTTGAAACTTTAAACTAACTTGCTTTGAAAATAAACTTAAACTAGAAATCACAAATAAATGGGAACTCAGCTATGTATGTGAAGAAAATTTCATTATCATTACTTTTTAAAAAACATACAAAAACTGGAACAATTCTAATGGTTCACAAGTCGAACCATTTATACAAGTGTTGAGTACTTTCTAGAAATCATAAACCCTACTACATGATCTGTCTAAAATACCCTTGGTCTTCAAACTTGAAAAGTGGTCAATATGAGCTCATGTGAAGATGGCAGTGGTCACATGTGATTCCAGCTAGGTTAGGATGATCTTGGCCGTTTGTCAATTCCTTTGGGTCCAAGGAGTGGAATCCAACCCTTAATTTTGTCGGTTTTGGGTTTTTGAGACGAAAGTGATGGGCAGGGGTGGTGGGGTTGAGTCACATGGGATGGTTGGGAGTTGTTTAAGGGTGGGTTTGTGGTTAGGGTGAGTTTAATTTTCATTCTGGAAAAGTTAAGCTAAAATCCCTTCGTTTTGAGTGAATTAAATATTTAGGGTTTAAAGGAAAGGGATGGGTAAACAGGCGTGTTTGATCTGCTTAAGGGGTTGTTAAGATTTTAAACTTTTGTTTACCCCCAAAATTTGTTTATTAAACTGAGTTATAAAATAATCAGTTTAAGTCGAAAGTGACGTGGTGGTTTAAGGAAATGTGATTGGGTAATGGGTGAGTGGGGATGACGTGTCATGAGGTGAATGGCTGGGAGGGTTTTGTTTGTCTGGGCGCATTTGGTCCTCAAGTTTCTATAAACTTGTCACTTTAACTCAAACAGCCACCAACTTTTATCTCCTTTGTAAAATCTTTGCCCATCTTGTCATTTTTGGCACCAAAGTTTAGCAAACTTTGTAACAAGGATCAATCATGTGATTTAAGTTATCTTCAAGGGCCAAACTTGTATATAATCAACATTTTAGGGACCCAAATGCAATTATGAGTTTTGCAAGGGTATAAAATGTCAAGTCTTCAAAAGTAGAGGGACCATTCTTGCCAATTCTTCAATCTTCAAGGACTTGACTAGAAATTCATGATTCGGGTCCGGTTCTTTGTGCGGCTTCGTTTCCCGTGTTCGTTTTTGCTTGATTCCTTTGATATTTTGGTGAATTCACGATATCCGTACCTAAAATACACAATGAACAAACACAAGCATATATTTGGGTATTTTGATGATATTTTAAGCGTTTTAAGCCTGATTTGGACGATGAGACTATGTATAAATACAGTCTCATCACTCCCCCATACTAAACCATTGCCGTGTCCCTACACAATGCTAGAATTAAGTATCATAGCACTTCCAAAATTCATTTTATGATGACTTTTATTCAAGACATAAATTTAAATATGCTACTACACGTGTTTTAGACATAATGTATTGTTTTCATCACGATAATGTGACTTTTAGGATCATAGAACAAGAACACGTGAATGCTTCGTTAGAAATAATTTCGTCGTCCTCGATTTTCACCCAATTCCATGCTAAGCGTGTAACGAGATCATTGTTATTATAACTTAGCAACACGTACACATCTCATGAGTGTTAATTACGAACCTAAACTCCCTTATTCCTAATTGGTATCTCTTATATTTTATTTTGTCTTAATGATCACGAGGATACATCATTGACTTATGTGTGAATAGAGATTAAGTCTAAAAATAGAAACTTAACGGTGTAACCAAAATCATCGAATTAATAATTCACCCCAATAGACAACGATGTCAAAAAATTAAGTCAACAAGAAGGATCGATAAACACGGTTTTATAACGGTTTTGAACATGAGACTTATTACCAAGAATTTTATACGCCCCCTAACGGAAGGGACTTATTATCTTTGGTTTACCTCCATCTTTTATTCAACTTCGCCATGAAGCTTTTATTATGACTTCGGTCTTGCCTTGCCTTTTATTATCCGCCTCATCGGTGGTTTTATTAGCCAAAGACGTATATCCTCACGCTAAAGCGAATTTTGGATCTTTAAAGCTTCGAAGATTAAGGCTTGATTCACTTTCAATTGGGGCATAGATTTTTCGGCCTTGTGAGCTTCAAATTTTTGCTTAATTTAGGTGAGCACTTGAAATCTTATTATTAGGTGAAGCTTTCGATTATTCGGGTGCCAATACTTCAAAACCGTGACGCTGGCGATACCTTAATTTTTTCCCAATTTAATTACATGGAAGCTACCAAAACAAATTAGAAACCAACAATAGTGACTAAACCGCCAAATCAATATTTATTAACAATTTATTATACAAAAGCGTTGGGAGAATAGGCTAATAATTACTACACATAAGATCGTGACGATTACGAGACTTATAAATAACTCTATCATATCTCGTCCTCATTTAAGAGACTTAGCCTAAAAAGTTAAGGAATCGAAGCTAAGTGCTCAACACGCACGGTCGAGTCAAAAATTACTCTCATTCTCACCATCAGAAAACCTACATTCGTGTCTTAAACACTTATGAAAAACTAGAAAAATTTTAAAATTTGGCCATTTTTAGCCTTATTTGCAACAAAACGATAGCAAAAAGATGAAAATTGGATTGCATGGTGACGTAAGCAAGGTGAAGTATCTACTCACCCCCATACTAAAACTAAACATTGTCCTCAATGTTTCGAGTCTAGGGGTGTAAACACCCCCATACTAGAGACGAAGTCGAATGCTTAATATCGAGCATGGAAAGGGTAAAACGGATAACCTAAAAGCCGTTTATGAATTATGCTAATAAGATAAACGTTAGAACATAAAAGGATATCATCGGATATCGGAATCTCCAAAGGAAACGATCGAACCTAATAAATCGCAATCACAAACAACCACGAAACAAAGGTTGGAAGAGCACAAGTCCCCTCGTTACATTAAACTAAGAAAGCGATAATATTTACAAGGATAAGCATGAGAATCCCCCACGAGGCACCTTGTTTTTGATAACCGAGTCAAAAGCTCGACTCGAATCCCCATAAAATGTGATCATTTAGGGATAATCATGGTATGGTCATTTTTGGTGGGGCTTACATGATAAACAATGCCCAAAAGCACATGGAGTACTTTAAAAACCCGATAAACATATACCGGGGTCAAAGATAGCGTCTTCGTTTTCGGATGAAAGACGAAACAACGCCACTCCAACACAAACCCCAATGGGGTAGAAGAAAAGAGATAAGAAGTAGAAAGGTGGGGCAATGGGTAAGTCAAACTTATGAGCTACTCGAGGTAGACTCACACCAAGCAAACGAAAAGAGTTTCCATTTATTGCATCGGTGGAAGACCGAGATTTCCCTTTACAAGCAATTCCGGGATCGTAAATCTCGTCCTCAGTGGAGAAATGAGAGGGAACATTTGGGGCTTCCCCCACACTAAAACCACACACACCGTCGTCAAAAGGAGTAGACGAGGTGGTAGTACTCATAAAACGCGGTGATGACGGAGTTAAACATGTAGAAAAATCTTTTAAAACATTTTTAAAATATTTTCCTTTTTCATCGTTCAAAAACTCTTTATGAAAACCCGATTTGATAATGTCGAAAATATTTGGCATGTCAAATTCAAAATTAGTCGCGCTAAAAATTCTCACATTTAAGTCTTTGGTAGGAGGGGGTGGCGGATTATATAAGTTCTCAAAACGTTTGTCAATAAAGAACACCGCCCCCTCGGGGTCAACATACTCGTCATCCTCATGAACGTCGATCTCATCGATTTCTTCATCAAAGATAGGCTTGTCAAACCAAGGTTTGTCATTCCCCTCCTTGAGTATCTTAGAAACTCTATCGAAAAGATCACGATCAAGCACGAAACCATCATTCTTTTGTGGGGATCGTTGATAAGTTAGATCCTCACGAATGTGGTAAACTTCATTCTCAAATGAGGAGTGTTGATTAGGTAACTCCTCGAGAATGGGTTTTTAGTGGTCACATGAGTTGGTTCGTCGTCGAAAATAAGACGTTCCAACTCATTTAGTTCATCCTCGATTTTGGAAAGATCGAGCTCACTCATAGGTGGAAGTGAAGGCATAAGAGCTAGCTCTCGTTCAATGATTTCCTCAATCTCGGGATCAAACTCATAATCATCGTACTTCACATGTTTCTTTTTAGGAGAATCAAAAATTGCATGTGGATGTCGAAGTACGTGATCAATCTCGGCAAAATCGCCATCGTCATTGTCAAAGAAAGAGTCGATGTGAGCACTCACAACCATGGACTTACAAGTCAAATGACTATGCTTAGGTGACTTTTCTAAGACGAGAGGATCGATGTCGATAAACCCTTTAGCCTCAACGGGTGTTGGGCTAGGCAAAGGAGGCACTTCGATGGAGTTAGAAGTTGAAGCCTCAAAGACGTGGTCCTTCGAAGGTGGTGAAGACGAGCCCATTTTGGTCGTTGTTGTGATGGCACTAACGTCGCCCTTCGGAATTGGCGGTTCACTTGCTTCGCTAAAAACATCCCAAAGTGAGTTTTCATCCATAAATTTACACATACCCTTTTGAATTAGGTACACGTATTCTTTATCATTAAAATCATAATCTTTAAAACCGTTTTTCTTAATTCTTTCAAAACATGCATCAAGCTTCATTCTTTCCGCTAAAGTAAACATTGTGAAATCATTTGAATAATTAGGTTTTGAAACCTCGGTTTTTTCATTCTCATTAAATCCTTGGGATTTTCTAGCGAAAAAGTCTATTTTCTCATCCCCATATCTCATAGTAAGTCTCCCCTCGTGAACGTCGATTACGTTCGAGCCGTCGATAAGAATGGTCGGCCTAAAATAATGGGACATTTAGGGTCACACTCGTAATCGGATATAACGAAATCCGCGGGAAAAACAAACTTTCCAATCCTAACATAGACATCCTCGGCTATTCCAATTGGTATTAAAGGTGTACAATTTGCAAGCTCGATAGTCATGTTCGTGGGGGTAAGCGAAGGCAATCTCATCAATTTCCAAAGAGAATGAGGCATAAGATTGATGCTAGCACCTAAATCGGCAAGGGCTAAACATCCCTCAATCTCGGAAAAATCACAAGGTAATAGAAATTGGCCCAGATCCTTTTCCTTTCTCGGCATACGCCTTTTGGGTTTTTATAAGAAGGATCGATGCACAAGTTTCTTCAAGGGTTACTTTGGTAAGGTCGACAAAACTCTCTTTTTGAACCGTGGATGGAATTTGAGGTACACGAGGGTGTGCACTCTTTTCCTTGGTCGCCACGTTCACCCCATCGACTTTAGAACAAGAAGACGTCTTAGAAGTCGAGGGTTGAGAGGGATAAACAACACGGAATCCTTCAAGGTTAGGGGTAATCACACGACCTTTCTCACGAGACGAGGCGGCTTTACATTGTTCTTTCGGATTAGAAACGGTGTCACTAGGTAACGAACTCGATGACGAACCCGAGGCTTTGTTCCCCGGCAGCGGCGCCAAAATGATGTTGTGGTTTTGTGTATATACAAGTCTTAGGAAAGACGAGTATAAATGCGGTAAGTATTAATCGACACGATTTAGGAAAACCGTGAAGACGAATAAATTCCAAATTCGTTCTCGAAGGAGGTGTGTGTATTAATGTGCCAATATATAAAATAACAATGTTTGGATTAGTGACGTTTTTGGGTTAGAAAGAGAAAAATAAAAGACGAGCTACGACTACGATTAAACTACGACGTTGACGTAAAACGATGACGTAATTACGTAAAACGCGACGAAATTAAAAAATTAAACCTAAAAATTAATTAAAAGATTAAACTAAGTCTAAAATAATATAAATAAGAATAAAAATCCAACAAATATATTTTAAAACCTTTTATTAATTAAATATTCAATTTTTAATGCTAATTAAAGCCCTAAAATTAATTATAATTAACAAAATGTCCAAAATATTAATTTATTGAACTAATAACTAACTTATATTATTTAATGACTAAAAAGTATTTTTCCTAAATTTTAAAAACTATTTTTCTATTTTTTTAATCACTAAAAACTATTTTTTAATTAAAATAATCCTAAAAATAATAAAATAATGCCAAAATTAATTTGACAATTTTAAAAATCCTAAGTTACACTAATGAACAGTAGAAAATTGAAAAAGTTTGAAAAATGTAAAAATTTGCACTAAAAGACAAAACAGATTAATAATTAAACCCTAATTAAACTAATTTAATTATAAAAAATAATTAAAATAGTGAACAGTAAAATATTTTAAACTAAAAATCTTAAAATATTATTCTAAGTCTAGGAAAAATTTTAAAAGTGAAAAATATTACTTTTTTACACTAAATGCCAAAAATAGTAAGTAAAAAGTTAATTAAAAATAGCAATTTAATCTAAAAATTACTTAATGAACAGTAACTGGAAAATAAATTATACAAAAAAATCAAAAATAAAAAAAGAAAAATAATGGAAAAAGTTTGAACCCCTAATACCTAATTTGGGTCACTAAAGACAAAAATTCAAGAAGATGAAAGTGACATGTGCTCACTTTCTGTCTTCTAGTGTAGCAGGGGTAACCAACAAACTAGCAGGGGGAAGTGAGTTCCCACTGCTAGTGCAAATAAAATGACAGATCAATGATAAGCTTAGGAAAGCTTTTTGGTGGCTTTTTAATGGACAATAAGGCACCCCTACACTCAGTGGAGTGTAGAGAGTCTATGCAAACAAGAAAAACCACAACTATCAACACAAAATCACACACAATTTGCCTAAAAAGTTACTGTATGTTTAATAAGGGGGTCTGATGAACAGTGCAGGTTTTCAAGGCACAAAAACGAATTTTAATTGGCCACAATTATCACATAAACATACCAAACCACTTAAAACTAATCTAAAACCCTAGATGCTCCTAATATCTAACAGATTACAAGCTTGATGGGCAAAATTAAGATAAAACAAGGCAGATTGATGAACTTTCTGATTTTAGCTAATATTACCACAAAAAATGAGCATGCAATTGTTTTAAAAGCCTACCAAACTAGAAGATAACTAACAACCACTACTAATACTCACATATAAGGCATATTTAAACAGGAATTAACCAACAAATTGTCACCAATCTCAGATTACACCCTAGTCCGAAACACCCCTTTAAATCTCAAAACTAAAAATTACCCAATCAAATCAACTCAAATTCAAACAAACTGATTTTTATTACCCCTAACATGCATACTAGGCTGAAATGAACATGTACTAACATGTTAAACCAACAAAGGAGCATAATCATACCATTCTCACATAAATCACATAAAAAGGCAAAAAAATGACAACTAGAGGGTTCAAGCCTATGATACCTAGCTGATGCCTTCCCTATGACTTCTTTGGCCTTCTGGACTTATGCAAGCTTGTAGAGTATCCCTGTTGAGGTTCAACAACAGGACCAGGGAGATGCAATATCTTCAAGGTGAGAAATATAGATGGAAATGGGAGGTCTTGATTCACTTGTAACCTGCACACAACACAGCCAACCAAGCAAAGAAATTCAAGTATCAAAAGCCATAAGCTTGTAGCTTATGGCTTTTGATACAGTAAAAAAAAGAACTTAGTAAAAAAATTGAGAAAACTGATTTTTCTATAAACTTTTGGAACCACCAATACTGTTGAAACCAATTGACTAAATAGAATCAGGTTAAACTAAATCAAACCAAGCCTAGGGCTTCCACTTTCACTTCCACCTTATGCTTGGTTTTCTTTTGGAAAATCTTAGAACACGTTTTTGACAAACCTTTGA
This sequence comes from Glebionis coronaria, assembly GCA_025667525.1. Taxonomy (NCBI): domain Eukaryota; kingdom Viridiplantae; phylum Streptophyta; class Magnoliopsida; order Asterales; family Asteraceae; genus Glebionis; species Glebionis coronaria. Next base: position 191,852,408 of record CM046880.1, read on the forward strand.
AAATTTCTGAAAACTGAAACCTTTTGAAACTTTAAACTAACTTGCTTTGAAAATAAACTTAAACTAGAAATCATAAATAAATGGGAACTCAGCTATGTATGTGAAGAAAATTTCATTATCATTACTTTTTAAAAAACATACAAAAACTGGAACAATTCTAATGGTTCACAAGTCGAACCATTTATACAAGTGTTGAGTACTTTCTAGAAATCATAAACCCTACTACATGATCTGTCTAAAATACCCTTGGTCTTCAAACTTGAAAAGTGGTCAATATGAGCTCATGTGAAGATGGCAGTGGTCACATGTGATTCCAGCTAGGTTAGGATGATCTTGGCCGTTTGTCAATTCCTTTGGGTCCAAGGAGTGGAATCCAACCCTTAATTTTGTCAGTTTTGGGTTTTTGAGACGAAAGTGATGGGCAGGGGTGGTGGGGTTGAGTCACATGGGATGGTTGGGAGTTGTTTAAGGGTGGGTTTGTGGTTAGGGTGAGTTTAATTTTCATTCTAGAAAAGTTAATCTAAAATCCCTTTGTTTTGAGTGAATTAAATATTTAGGGTTTAAAGGAAAGGGATGGGTAAACAGGCGTGTTTGATCTGCTTAAGGGGTTTTTAAGATTTTAAACTTTTGTTTACCCCCAAATTTTTTTTATTAAACTGAGTTATAAAATAATCAGTTTAAGTGGAAAGTGCCGTTGTGGTTTAAGGAAATGTGATTGGGTAATGGGTGAGTGGGGATGACGTGTCATGAGGTGAATGGCTGGGAGGGTTTTGTTTGTCTGGGCGCATTTGGTCCTCAAGTTTCTATAAACTTGTCACTTTAACTCAAACAGCCACCAACTTTTATCTCCTTTGTAAAATCTTTGCCCATCTTGTCATTTTTGGCACCAAAGTTTAGCAAACTTTGTAACAAGGATCAATCATGTGATTTAAGTTATCTTCAAGGGCCAAACTTGTATATAATCAACATTTTAGGGACCCAAATGCAATTATGAGTTTTGAAAGGGTATAAAATGTCAAGTCTTCAAAAGTAGAGGGACCATTCTTGCCAATTCTTCAATCTTCAAGGACTTGACTAGAAATTCATGATTCGGGTCCGGTTCTTTGTGCGGCTTCGTTTCCTGTGTTCGTTTTTGCTTGATTCCTTTGATATTTTGGTGAATTCACGATATCCGTACCTAAAATACACAATGAACAAACACAAGCATATATTTGGGTATTTTGATGATATTTTAAGCGTTTTAAGCCTGATTTGGACGATGAGACTATGTATAAATACAGTCTCATCAGTGGACTTCACAGACTTGAACAAAGCTTGTCCGCAAGACAGCTATCCGTTACCAGAAATCGATTGGAAGGTGGAATCCTTATGCGGATACCCTTTTAAATGTTTTTTAGACGCGAACAAAGGATACCATCAGATCCAGATGGCGGAGGAAGACGAGGAGAAGAAGGCGTTCCACACTAGTCAGGGCGTGTATTGTTACACAAAAATGCCATTCGGACTAAAGAACGCCGGTGCGACATATCAACGACTTGTTTATAAAGCCTTCGACTCGCGGATAGGACGTAACCTTGAAGTCTACGTTGACGACTTGGTCATCAAGAGCCATACGGAGGAAGCGCTCCTCCGTGATATCCAGGAAACGTTCGACACGTTGAGGAAAATCAACATGAAACTGAATCCAAAAAAGTGCACGTTTGGAGCAACCGAAGGAATGTTCCTTGGGTATATGATTAATCCAAACGGCATCAAACCTCGTCCGGAGAAGACGGACCCCGTGATACAGTTACCATCCCCTCGGACACTCAAGGAGGTACAATCACTCAATGGAAAGCTGGCCATGCTTAATAGGTTCTTATCAAAGTCCTCGGAGAAGTCACTTCCTTTATTTAAATCACTCAAGAAGTTCTTAAAGAAAGGAGACTTTCATTGGACAAAAGAGGCAGAGGAAGCCTTTAAGCAGTTTAAACAACATCTCGCGGCTCTTCCCATGCTAGTGGCACCCCGACCTAGGGAGGAGCTAATTATGTATTTGTCCGCTACGTACGGAGCAATCAACGTAGTCCTTATGACTGATAGGGATTCAGTCCAAACTCCGGTTTACTTCATAAGCAGAGCATTGCAAGGACCAGAGTTGAATTATTCATCAATGGAGAAGTTGGTTTCGTCATTGGTTTACACCACGAAATGGCTAGGCCGGTACTTCCAGGCGCACCAAATTGTGGTTATCACTGATCAGCCAATAAAACAGATCATCTCTAAACCGGACGTATCCGGGATATTGCAGAAGTAGAGAGTCCTACTAGGAGAACATAACATCTCTTATAGACAAAGGACAACCATTAAGGGCCAAATTTTGGCAGATTTCCTAATTGAGAAAACCTAAGGAGAGCGAGCCAATGGTGCAAAAAGAAGAAATTCCAACGGAACAATGGGTTTTGTTTACTAATGGATCTTCTTGCACGGACGGATCAGGAGCCGGCCTCATTCTCACGAATCCAGAAGGAATGGAATATACCTACGCCTTGCGCTTTGAGTTCACAGCCACGAATAAGAGGCAGAATTTGAAGAATTGATTGCGGGTTTAGAAATCGCCGCTAGGATGGGAGTCCGCAACCTTGAAGCCTACGTGGACTCACGGCTTGTCGCAAATCACATCCTAGGAGAGTACGTAGCTAAGGAGGATAACACAATCCAATATTTGGATAAAGTCAAGTCACTCATCGTCGGCTTTGGAAAGTTCTCCATCAAGCAGGTACCAAAAGGCGAGAACAAGAAGGCGAATGCTCTTATCAAGATCGCGTCTACAAGCTTTGCCCATCTATCCAAACAGGTGATGGTTGAAATACTCAAGGAAAAGTCCATTAAAGGAGGAGAGATAGCGACCATAGTTCATGAAGAGGGGCCCACAAGGATGACCCTGATCATCAACTACTTAGCTGATGAGACCCTTCCTGAGGACGAAAAGGCGGCGCGACGTGTCAAAAGGAAGTCACAACATTTCGAACTCCGAGATGGTGTTCAATACAAGCGTTCCTTCCTACAGTCGTGGCTGCGATGCGTCGGGCCACGCCAGGCTAGCTATGTGATTAGTGAAATACATGAAGGGTCGTGCGACATGCACGTAGGCCCCAAATCAGTAGTAGCACGAGCTCTACGCACAGGGTACTATTGGCCAACTATGCATCGGGACGCGTGAGACATGATTCTTAAATGCATCAAATGCCAAGTACACAGGCCAGTACCGCGACATCCACAACAAGAACTAACACCCATTACATCCCCATGGCCGTTCTACAAGTGGGGGATTGATATCGCATGCCCCTTTCCTGTTTCCGCAGGGGGCGTTAAGTTATTGATTGTAGCTATGGACTATTTCACTCGCTGGATAGAAGCTAAGGCGGTCAAAACGATTACGGGAAAACAAGTAAAAAGTTTGTATGGGAAAATATTGTGTGCCGCTTCGGTTTGCCCGGCGAGATCATCTGGGATAACGGAAAGCAATTCGCGGATAATCCATTCAAGGATTGGTGTACGGCATTGAGAATTAAACGGTGTTTCGTATCAGTTAAGCACCCACATACTAATGGTCTCGTGGAGCGGGCAAATAGAATTCTCGGTGAAGGTATAAAAGCACGCTTAGATGATAGAAGCGACAAGTGGGTAGATGAACTATCGCATGTCCTATGGACACACAGGACAATGATCAAAACAGCCAATGGGGACACTCCATTTGCGCTGGCCTATGGAACCGAGGCTGTTATCCCAGGAGAAATTGGGATGCCAACAATCCGCATGGCGGAGGTTAACGTCGTCAAAAACGATGAGCAACTCCGGGTCAATCTAGACTTGTTAGAGGAGAAACGAGAGATAGCAGCCATCAATGAGGTTAAGTCTAAGGCACGTATGATAGCTTATTACGATTCCAAATTCAAGGGTGTTTCCTTTCGACCGGGGGATTTTGTCTATCGTGCTAACGAGGCAAGTCACGTAGAGAGCACGGGGAAACTTGGTCCAAAGTGGGAAGGGCCGTATGAGGTCACGGAAGCTTTGGGGCTAGGTGCGTACAAGTTGCGTGATATGGATGGCCGTGACTTGGATCGTACATGGAATATTTGCAACCTTAAAAGATGCTACCTCTGAAGGGCTACGGCCTCCGCATGGACACTTCGTTGTGCTTAGCTTCAATGAAGATCCATGTATTTTTAATTTTTATGCTTTCTAAGTTCTATTTGTCTTAGGATTTTAATTCTGTCAAAAAATCGTAAATGTTCTAATAAAATGTCGTTGTGCCTAGCTAGCTCCACGGTCTGTTCTTGTGCAAATTATTGTCTTATGTTTTTTATAATTATTTGTTGTTTTCTAGTATGTTATTACTTGTTCATATGCATTCATTCAACCGTACATGTACTATTCGCTCCCAGGCGGGGTAAGAGGATTAAGTGAACCTAATAATTTAACTTGTCGCATAAGAGGGATGCAACCCCAGTGACCCGGATCATGTATCCTTACTCGACACCTTATTTACAAGACGTTGTAATAAGTATCCACATGTCGTACTTACATAGTGCCGGACATGATAAAGACACACGGTGCACGTATAGTAAAATATAGACTTAGTTTTAATCTCGACCAGCCGTGACACGTCATGCAAATAGATACATGATATCCAAGGAATAATAACAAGTTTCAATATGACCAAACAAAACTTGCCGTGCTCACCACGGACATATATCTTAATAAATAATCTAAAGTGTTTACAGATAGAGTTACAAATTAAATCGTGCACATCCATAGACGAATAAACAATAGGTGGTGTAATTGTTTACAACAGATTAAACTAAAAAGGAGGCAGGAACTCCCCTACTTCTCTTTTACCTTCAGCTATCAAAGCACGAAGGGCTTCACCACAAGCATCCTTTCCACTCTACTCCTTGGCTAGGTTGGCTTCCAACGCCTCAGCCAATAGCCTCTCACCATTCACGACCTTCAGGCTGGCATCATATGTTGGCAGAGTAAGCTGGATTGGGTTTGGGGTGAGCTTCGCCACATGATATCCTCGTTAGAGGCATCCTTTAGAGCTTCAAGGTCATCCAGGAAGGGGTACTCTATCTCCCACAGAGTGGCCATGGACGCAGTCATCTTTACTTCCGCCTTAGGGTTATGGTAGGCATGCGTAGTGATTTCTTCCTTCTTGCTTATTAATTCCGCATCCTTGATCGACCCTTCATGCCTGCCATGGTAAATACCATCTGACACGATATCAGCAAAGGCCTGCACAAACTTTGGTGCCTCCATCACTCTTGTCACGGCCAGACGTGTCCCTTGGCCCACCATCCACCTACGACCAACAATGGTCGTACGCTGTGGGGGCACAACACTTCAGCACAGTCTGTGGCCAGCACATTCAGCTCACGCTCCACCTTGCCCAAAGCCTCAGCCGTTCGCTCCTCCATAGCCGCCCGCTCCTTGTTAAATTCTTCCTTCAATGCCTCACGCTCCTCTACAAGGGTGGATGCTTGGTCGGCGGCGGATTTGGTGGCAGCTTTGGCTGCGGCTACCTATGAAAACAATTAGGGTTACTACATGGATGAGAAAGACAAGGGTGTTGCACAAACATTTGACATAAACTAGTAAGGCTACGTACCCTGACGTTGGCAGCCTCGAGAAGAGCTTCCAGCTTAATGGTGCGCTCATTACGGGCATTGGCGTGGCTGGTTTGTTCTTTTATTGTCGCCTCAGCCACGTCCAGATCCGCCTGCATGGAGGCAATTGTCTTCTCATGCTTCTCCACCATCTCTTCCATGCGGACAATCCTCCTGTCGGTATGACGTACATGGGCCAAGGCCTCTTCTAAACGGCGTCGTAAGGCTGCACCAAGTGTTATCTGGTGCACCGTTGCAACATCATATTGTTCGAGAAGAACCCTATGGTTGAGTTCATGTAGGTCTTGCGCCAGCACGGGTGGTGTCAAGTGGTCCATGAACTCCTTACACTCGGACTCGGCCTCTAGCCTTGTCAGGTCAGACAAGTTCCATGCCGGGCGAAGGCTGGTGTCTTGTCCCTCGGCCTGAGGGTCCTCTGCGTGAGTGGGGGAGGAGATGGGGCCCCTGCGGATATCAAGGGGGAAGATTCTCTTTCAGTTTCCTTCTCTTGCGCTATTGTCGAAGGATCCACCCTGTTATTTAACAAACACTTATAAGTTTTTGTGGTATCATGGGGGAAGCAAATATGATGGGATATAAAAAGGTACTTACGTCACATTTATCATCGGATCCGTGATGGTGGGAGCTACGGCGCTCACTGGTGTTGCCTTCCATACATGTGTGTCTGCTTGCGGCGGAGGGTTTTCTTGCGGCAACGTGGTGCTACTCCCTTCTTGGAATTGGGGATGGTCTTCCCTCAGCCTCTTGGGAGGCTCATTGAATTCCCCCGCCTCGACATCTACCTCTTTCACCACCTTCCTGGTGGACTTGCGCTTCCTGGAAGTAGGTTTTGGCTGCTTGGAGACTCCGGCCCCCTGCGCCACTTCCTCCTCTCCTTCATCGTCATCACCAACCATGCAGTTGATAGACGGATCCGTTGGTTGTTATTCACCTTGGATGGAGGTGGCATTCTCCAGTAGCAATTCACCACCTTCTTCATTGGTGAAGTCCAGCGGCGAATTCTAGATCACTGGTTCCTGCTCATCAGACAGGGGCTCAGTTCTTTCTTCCATTAGGATAGTCATGTCGGCAGTAGCGACAAGTAACGGGGGCTCGCCCTCTTTCTGGGTTCGAGATCCCTCCGGAACCTTGTTTGGATCCCCTGGTGTAGTAGCCCAAACAACTTCATCTCTGCGAACATAAGCAAACATATGTGTTTGTATGATTACAAGCGTTATTGTCAGATTTATATGCATATACATATATAAGGAATACCTACCCTGTCTTCCCTCCGTTAGAAAGCACGGATATCTATCCTCCCTACCAAAGTAGTTACGGCTGATCCCGGCTAAGCATAAAAAATGCTCTGGTAGGTCCTTATGAAAATCAGTACGATGGGTGTCTAATGTTTTTACATCCTTACTACTATCGTCTCTGGTGGGAGGAAGGTAGTCGTGTCCCACTTTGTATCTCAGGCGAAAAGTAGTGGGGAACACTTTGGCATCTACGAAAAAATAGTGGTCGTACCACTTCTTTAGAGAATCTAGGGGCTTCCTATAGCACATAGGGGTGGTCGCGGATCGTTTTTTAAACGACAACTACCCATTTACCATTTGGGGGAGGTACAAGACCCTAAATAAGCTTACGGTGGGGGCTACCTCACAGGCGTGACATGTGATCTCAAATTGGTTAATCTTGCAGGCTCCTATACAATGGAGTTGGGATATATGGAAATCATAATATGTCTGGATATCTACAAGAAATTTTGACAGTGGAATACGGTAGTTCGCCGCGTCAAATAGACGCGCATACACGCCTATTTTCCCAGCGGGAGCATCCGTGATAGCTTCACCGTCACCCGGATAGGTGGGGTTTACACTCTCAGGAACATAGTACTCAGAAAGAAAATCCATGTACTTCTCCGCGGACATCACGTTAAGTACAGTCGTGATGGTAGGATTATCCTTCACCATAATTTTTGCAAATAAGGAGAAGGGCGCGGTGGTCTAACCTGGTACGGGGGACTTCCATGGAAAAGAAGGAGAAGGAAGGACGGAAAAGTGCAGGTATAACAATGGTGGAAATGGAGTTGTTAACTGTGTGCGTAAACAGTTACACACATCAGCCTTTTATAGGGTTGCCTCGATTTACGAGGTGCCCTGGATGATTGCCACGTGTAATCCACTACGCCCATCTAACGGATGGGATTCCTGAAACGTCAGTGGGACCCATGGGTCAACTCATGGCAGTTTTACGTGGCTTAAGAGTGGGCCTGTCTGGTGCACTTTTGCAGGCAAAACGTCTGACTAATGACTACCATTAAATTCATTCGTTAATGTTGTCCCAGCCGGCCTTTTTGATGTACGGCTATGTTTGCGACAGCGATATATAAAGGACATTGATTAGTCTAGAGGTTACGCCTACGGCTGTAACAACTAGACTGGGGGGACATGATGACGTATATTCTCCAACTGAGTCATGAACCCGACCTATGGGTACTACCCGCATCCGGTCCATCACGAATGGGTTGGATTAATGTCATTTGAGCTAATGGGATTGAATGAACAGTAGCCGCATAAGATGTGTGCGGCCCACGGCCCGGCACATCCGGTACAGGGTTAGACATAATCACAATCTGATTAGGATTGGGATTTGCCCAAAGTATAGGATATACACTCACCATAATTAGAAGATAACAATCATGCTAATTATGGCACTTATCCTTTACTTAGGGCCGAAGCATCGGTGACAGTCCATTAGGGTTTCACCGCCTATTTAAGGAACCCCCAAGGGTTCCACAAAGGTATCACATTCTCTCTGCTCTCAATTCACAGATGATTATCTAACCCTAAACCGATTACTTAATCTCACGCTGGAGTCTAATCGTGGTACACGTTCCCACATTAAGCTTAACGCGTGTTGTTTTAGTGTGCAGGATCTCAACAAGATATTCACTTGGTGCAAGAGCTGGAGCCTAGCCTACCCGAATTAAGCCTAATTCGGGTCAAGCAAGGATCATCCAACTTTTGTATCAATAGTTTGCAAGATTTCTAGGGTTCTTATTCATTAACCTAATTAACATAAAACACAAGGAAAGGGATTTAAAGATTACCTAAACGTGTTATAGATTAGGAATTAGCAATCATGAACTCTAACCTCGTTTTCTTGTTCTTGGTGTTTAGGTCGACGGCAGCCAGAAGAAAAGAAAGAAAGTAAAATAACGATCAGATCTATTTCTTGTTTTAGGTTTTGATTGCTTGCTTTTCTAAAATAAAATATCCTCCCCCCGTCTTTTGATTATAACCGGCCTATACACCAAATGGGCCACGACCCATTCTCTCCTTTCTTTGGACGCAACCCAACAACACACCCTCAATTTGTTTCAAATTATCGTCTAAATACATACATACGCGCATGTTTGTGGTTTCAATGTCGTGTTCTAATTTTTGTAACTTATATACGTGCTATAAGTAAATACTTGATGTATATTAATAATACGATTAATATACGTAATTACTTGTCAGGTTTAATTAATATACGTAATAATTAGTATTAAATTGTTCGTGTCGCGTGTCATATACTAATTAAGTCGTAAGTTTTAATTTATACGTAATTTCATGTAATATTGTTCTAGGGATTTTCAAGCGGGTTTTACAACTACAATTACTCGAATTGACCCCATAGATTTCAACTATTTTGCTTCTTCCTAAAATCAAGCTGTAAGTTTTTTTTGCCGTTTTCTATACACATGCATTTCAATTCTTCTGGAGGTAAAAGATGCAACGATATACCATGCGAATTGTTGACTTGTGTGCTATCATTCATTTCATTGTAGAAAAATTTAGAGGAGAAACTTTCAAATTGGAATACAGTAATATTAGAGGAAAAATGTTGGTATAATTTGGTGTTGGTTTTAGGAAATATGTCGGTATATTTTGGCGTCAGGAAATATGATTGTCTATCAAGCTGTAAGTTTTAATGTTTATGTTAATCCAATGGTGTGAAATCCTCATAAGGTCTGCTTGGGATATTAGTAACCTATTTGTAACTGATACATGCATGATTATGTTGTAGTAACGTTGTATTTTCATTATGCATTTGAAAGATTTATTCTTACGTTTGGAACTATAAAACCTGCACAACTGGTCAACTTTTTATGTTTTAGGTTTGTAAAGCCCATAGTCACTATGTTTTTAAGTTTCGCTTCTTATGTAACCTTTTTATGTTTTTTTTCTGGAATTAGGAAAAGGTTTTGATGAAATAAGAGTGAATTTTCCATTATTGAAGGTTAAGGTGTAGATTTTAGGTAAATTAGTGGGGTTCAAAGATTCTTTCTTTCAAAAACTTGTGTGCATAACTTTATTTCAATTCATTTATAGGTATAAGGCAAATAATGATCAGTCATCGAGCAAGTGTGATGATTCAGCCACTTAATGTGTTAGAGTTGGCTAATTTCTCTATGGATAGGCATATCGGGCTTAACTGTAGTGTTTAGAAGTAGAAATCAGAAATATGTTTCTATATGATTTCATTCCTCTTGAATAAGTTAATTGCATCATCTGTAACACAATTTATTGCATAAACACCTCTGTCCAATTACTCGACATATTTGTTTTACAATTTGTTTATTATTTCATGTTGATTTAAACTTTAAAAACCGATCTATGATAACTGCTAAATAACTGTTGAAAACTGATGTATGACAAGTATTTTAAAAATACCCCTGTCCACAACATAGCTGCTATCATCTCATATGCTTTTGCTGCTTTATGGTGCCTATTATGTAGTTCCATGAACAACAAGTGTCGAACATTTTAGGTAATAGGTCTAAACAATTGCATTTGGTAAAAAAGCTCTACAGGTTGGAATATAATGACATAAAATATCACATAAATTCAATCTACAAGCATTTGACACAAGTGTTTTTTCCAATCTTATACACATCAGAAATAAGACACAATGTCAAATTTGCCACCTTTCAAATATACTATCATTTCTAAACACTAGAATGAGCGAGTCGAGTGGTTTTATTTCATAAGTTTGAATGTATTTTTACTTTATATAAATTAGTAGAGGTTCTTGCTTTCATTTTTGTAATTTAAGAGGTTTTTGTGTGACGGGTCAATATGTGTGATTTTGTTGCACGCCAAAGCGGCCGGGTGAGTTCAACTTCTCCTTTGCTTCTAAGTCTTAATGGTTTAACAATGTCTTGCAATGTAGCCCTCCATCGTTTTTGGGTCAATCCTATTTGGCTATTTTCCGTAAGGGCAAAAGTAAGAAAGACTAAAGTATCCACTTTGAAGTTTTTTTTGTAATTCTGATCATCAATGGAAGCTTATATTTCTTTGTATAAATAATTTATAGCAACATTTTGAACCCTGGTTTGACTCGGTCGGGTCAACTGGTTGACTCGGCTCCGATCGAAAAAACGAGTCATATCAAACCGGGTTTTACATTATCGATCCGGTTAGACCCGCCGGGTTTGGGGTAACCCAGGTCAACCCAAGTTCGAGATTCGGTCAGGTATCGATTTTTCTGTTTTTTTACAAATAAAGTATGTAAATTATGCGTATATGTGATGTAATTTAATTTTTACATATTATGTTTGTTAATAAATAGTTTATGTGTTCACTATATATAAAAAATTTCTTGATTTATATATATAATTTTCTTTTAATCATTACAAATATAATTTTTTATATTCTTTTTAGAAGACGAGTTGACTCGAGACTAAATGTATTTGTACAAAATGAATGCCATGAAAAAACCTCGGAAGTTAAGTCTTGGCATAATTTCATTGTGAACAAATGTATTAAATATATATTAGTAGTCGTTCTTGCTTATCTTATAAAATAGTGCTCATATATCAATTTTACTTTTGTTGATTAAAGAACTTGGGAAAATTTTGTTAAGACTTAGTAGCAATCGTTTTAAAACGCGATTTTTTGAGCATTGCTATATCCTCCTACAACATATGCCTACATATCCTCCTACACACACAATAATATTAAATATTTTTTTCCTCTAATTCTCTCTCCGTATCTAAACCGTCCGTTCTGACATTTGTTAGGATCCTGTGAGTATGAAGATTTGTAGGTTGTTTTTGTAGGAGGATATAGCATTTTTGTTTTTTAAATGATTCGGTCAAGCCATTCGAATCACGGTTCAACTAGGTTTTCTGGTCAAAACTAGCGCCGGTCACTCGACCGGGTCAAGATTCAACCGGTTTAGCTGGCCGGATCAATCCATGTTTTAAAACATTGCTTAGTAGGATGTTTCTTTGTGGTTTGATGTACTAATGAGATTATTTTTACGGTCATTACGAGGCCGGGAAAGGTTTTTGTAGGTGCACGGGTCCTATTGCATAAAAGTTTGTTAAAAATATCATTCTTTTTTATTAACCGAACATGGTCTTATATTTTGGTACAAATTTTATGTATTCTTACCATTTGTACCTTATCACATCTAATTATGGGTTTTCTGCGGTTAAGTTATTTCGACGGTTTATCATTTGTGATGAATATGATTTAATGCATCGAAAGATAACTTCACATTTTGTTTACAAAAAAAAGTGCTTCAAGGATTCAATAGGTACTTACGTCTATGTAATTATATATCTTCTTTATGAAATGATGAAATGTTTAGGTTTTTTTGTTGTTTCTTAAATATTGTATTCTTAAATATTGTATTCGTGCGTGTTCATATTTTTTTTTATTAATTGATAGTTGTTCATGGCATGGCAATTGGTTGATGACTGTATTCGCTATTACATATTATTTCAAAGACTAAAATGCATGGAGCTTTATTATTTTGATAGTTACAAACTTAAAACGTTTATTCGATAATTCATGTTTTTCTTATGATTTTTTCATTTATTACCAGAACCCGCTTAATTTATTTTAATATTAGCATATATATTGTTATTTCTTAAAAAATTACTCATTAAACTAAACCCGACGTTAGACGAGTCTTTAAGCTAGTATCCTAATAAAATAAAAAGATTTACAAGTTCTTTAAACTTCAAGCATTAAAATTGCAATCAATTAACATCCTAATTTAGGGTCAGTGTACAAACATTTTAAACACTATTTTCGTTCAACTAAACACTTACTTATTTTTGTTAAGTCACTAATGAGATAAATAGTTTTGTAATTTAAATAAAAAAACACATTTTGTTTAAAATTGATTGGTTGAAATTACCATTTAAAATTGATTTGTCAAACTCAGACTTCTTCTGTAAGTTTTGTTGAAAATAAGTGATCGGTTGAAATTAATCAAATTACCATTTAAAATTGATTTGTACTAGACTATTCAAACCGGGTGTTTCAATTTAAATTTTATTCTCTTCTCCACATTCAGTTACAATTCTTCACAAAGCAATCAATCATTGTATTTTTAACACCACTAGACAACTTTTGATCTTAAGGTTCTCTTTGTGAATTTGATCTTACTACACTTTTACAATCCTTTAAATCTTCTTATTAATTGAATTCAGCTGAAACATTAGATTGCTTCTTCTTATTATTATTTTTTGTAGGCCAAAAGCATGCGATGATTCCAGCACGTTGGATTTGTATTATTCAACAATCAATCAAGTAACAATTCCCCATCTTTCTTCATAGCTTGAATTTCATATTTTCTATCCAATAGAAATGTATTCTTGTTAAGAATGTCGTCGTGTTTTTTTCATTGTTTTAGTTTCTTAATGGTGGATAAAAGTTTGGTTTTGGCCAAGACATAAAAAGCAACAACGATGACAACTTAAAATGGTTTTCTATCATAAGGTAAACATTTATCATTGCATTTAGGTTTTTCTTTTATTACAATTTTAAACATGATCTCAATATATTCAAGCTTTTTAAAAAAATCAATCTGTTTTGATTAAAGTTATCAAAACAGATTAAAACATTCTCATTCCTCTACAATATCGCTCCATCAATTTTACTTCAATCTGAATCCAGCTCCAACCTATGCACACTCCAATATAAATTCAAATTGTTCTCATCATATTCACCATCTTGATTTTTTCTTTGATGTTTCATATCATTTTAATAAAGATTAAACTTTTTTTTGTTTTTTTAAATCAATTTTGTTTATGCAGATTTAATGATCAGGGATGGGGATGCAGATGGTGACAATACAGATTCAAAGACCAGGTATAATTTATTTTCCATTAATCTTATAATTATATGTTTTACAATTCTGTGCCATGTTACTTTAAGGGGGTGTTCAATCTATAATTAGAATTGACTATTATTAAATTAATACATTTGATTAATGTGAGTATCTACCAATTTTTTTTCTTAGCATAGCAAAACCCGAAAAGGTATTCGGGGAAACATTTTTGTAGCAATTGGTGTTTTGTTTAGGTTTGATTTGATCGAGGTGATTAGAATCGGTCGTTTATAGTCGTAACGGGTTTTGATTTTTGGGTTTTAGTGGAATTTTAAGCTAATGGTACCATGAAAGGGTTTATTAAGTGATATGATTCTTGTTGGAAGATTTATTACACAGGAGTAGATTATAATACTGGAATTAGGTTTCTTTTATATACGAGATATAGATAAAAGATCGATCTTTAGGATACATTACAAGAATTATGTTTACTTTCATGTTCAAGATATAGGTTGTTATGTAATTTGATCATTGTTGTTACAGAAATTGATGTCTGATTTTCAGTGGACTTTTAAGTTGATGATGCTATAAAAATGTTTAGTTAGTTGAATGGTATTTTAGGAAGACTATGTACACAATATCTGGATAGGATAGCAGAACTAAGTTTCCTTTCATGTTTGAGATGTAGGTTATATGGATCAGTAGGATACATTAAACCTTTTAGTCAAATGGTTGCTGATGTAGGTTATATGGATTAGTTGGATACATTAAACCTTTTAGCCAAATAATGATCTTGAATCTTTTGATACAAATTATGGGTAATTATTGGTACTGCTACAATTTATATTGATTAAATCTTCTTTTTTAGTCAAATGGTTGCTGATGTACTGAAGACTATCAAATAAGATACGTTGTTTGGTGACATGCTTACCATTTTATTTTTTTCCAAAATGTCTTTAAAAAGCGAGACCAAATACGAAAATAGGTTGGATACTGCAAAGTCTATTCCATTTCTTAAAACATCTATAGGAGAATGTCGCCTCAATATGGGTAAGGGCAGCATGGGTCGGCGCGCAGGGCCCCAATAGTTTAAAGGGCACCATTTGTCCCAAAAGCCCAATTTATATATATGTGAAAAAGGTCTCTTTTAGAGTCCAGTAATATATCTCTATGTAAGTTTATTCTATATACAAAACCATACAATCAAAAGAGAAAAAAAATCTCATACTATACTTGTTTATGGGATTATACGGTAAACACATTATTTACACTTCAACTTTGTTATTTTTAATGTTTAGTTGAGATCATCAATTTATTAGGGTTTTATTTTTAATGCTCTAATATATAGTATGAAGCATTTAATGCTTAATTAACTTAGTGAGTCTATCGTACAGTTGCCAACATAAATTTTTGTTGAAACTTTTACCAAACAAAATTTATTTTTGTTAAAAGATACTCTTTTTTAGTTATGGCAGCGAGCACCCAAAATCTCCGAGACTGCCATGCATGTGCAAGTCACTAAAAGTTGGAGTTAGAAAAATATCACATAAGACACCACACTTTAGATACCAGTTAATGGGTAACACATATTGTTACCAATTGGTTTACTATAATTTTTGGCCGAGGCATTTAACGCTTAGGATGTGATAAGTAGTAACTCATTGTCCTTCATTTTGTTTATTTTCAGGTTATTAATTAATCTACCTTGGCTAAGATGAAATGCTTCTACACTATGCTACACTATATGATGCATGATTTTGGATTTTTACAATGCAATGCAAGGAAAGTAATTCTATTTATATATTTTTGTATTTTCTTGAAATGGTTTGATGGAAATAACTCATAAAGAAATCTATGACTTTGATTAGGGATTTTGGTACCATGAATGCTTATCATCCTCAAGTTTCACTTTTCCCATACCAAGCTTAAAAATGAGATCATTGTTATTCATAAGTGAATGTGCATCGACTTATTCATACAAATTAATTGTGTTACCATTATACCCCCACTTATTTTGCCTCTATCTAATTTTAATTGATCAAATTTCTTTTGAGCAAATTTGTCTTCATTTGGCGTGAAATATAAGAAATGTAAAATCTGACAATCAGGAAGCACGATTTTAATCCTAAGTAACCATCATATCCATTACTTGAAAAACCGCACACAGTTGATATAAGTCCGACCCAAAATAATAAGTCATTCGCCTTTAGTGTAAGAAACTTATGTCATGCATTAATAAGTAGCTACTCACTCGCTAAGAAAAGAAAAATAAAACTCACGCAATTACTCGCGGCCTTTTTGAGATCATGGATATTCAATCCCGCAACCCGTCAAGGTAATATTGGATTGGAGCAACTATTAAATTCCCGCAACCCTTGTGAGAGTAATATTGGAATTTAATAGCTACTATAATTAACACCACACTGCCCCTCTTGGGAGTCTTGTATAATTATTTTTTTTCTTTTTCTTTTTTTTTCTAGACACTCATTTTTTGTTATAAGCTGCTCTTATTTTTCTTGATTCCTCACAAAGAATAGAAAAATAATTAAAAGAAAAACACCCGCTAAGTATTAAGCATGACATGTGATAGTTGTAAAATTACCCCCTTTAGGAAAAGGAAGGCAAAATAGGGCAAGTAGTGAATACGACGATTTAGGAAAACCGTGTATTAATGAACCTAAAATGAGTTCGTTCTCAAGGAGGCTAGTGTGTTATGTGTGTAATGAATTGGATTAGATTTGTGATTATATTGTGGAGAAAGAAAAATAGAAATGAGATTAGAAGAGAAAGACGGTTACGAAGACGGATTAAACTAAGTCGAAAAAGGTATACACATAAAATCGTAAAAAGTACCAAAATTAAAATTTTACCCTAAAAATTCCTAAAAATTACCAAAAATCCACAATAATATTCAAAGAGTTTACAAAAAATCCAAACTTGCCAAAACCTTTTGATTAATAAGATAATGACTTTTTAATGCTAATTAAAGCCCTAAAAATAAAAATTAATTATTAAAATGTCCCAAACAAGATTTTAAAGTTTGTAAACCTCAAAAATACCCTAATTAAGCTAAAAAGTATTTTTCAAAATTTTAAAATCACTAAAAACTATTTTTAAACAATTAAAAACTACTAAAATCAATTAGAACTTAAATTAATTCTAGAAAATAACTAAAAGACTCTAAAAATATTTGGAAAATTGAAAAATTCCTAATTAAGTGTCTAGAACCTAGGGAAAATATAAAAACTTAGAAAATCAGACTTTTAATTTTTAATAATAAAATAATGTTAAAATAATATTAAAAATCCAAAAATCATAAAAAAATTCTAAAAACTTGCAAACAAGCTTAATTTAACCTAAAAACTTCGAAATGAAGTGAAATTACCTAAATACCCCTAATGGGCCTAGAAAATGGGCTAAACCCAAAACAGAACCTTATTGGGCCAAATTTAGGCCCAATAACAAAAAGTGTTCTAAATAAGCTCAAAAAGCACTGGTTGACTCAAAATTTGATTTTAAACAACTTTTTCCAAAGGCCCAAAAGCTGAAAGTGTGAAATAAGCTAGCTTATACCAAACAGCTTATTCTTAATGGGCTTTTTGGCCCATTAAGCTATAAGCCAATGCCATAAGCTAAAATTTGACACACAAGCTTCTTTTGACCTAAATAAGGCTTCTAAAAAAAGAAATTTGAAATAAGCCCAAGGAATAAGCCTGAAAACGCAATAAGCAATCTACAGAAAACGACAAAATAGTCGTTTTTGAGTTCTAGGCCACCCCAAGTGCTGATTCAAGTTTCTATAGCTTCTAAATGACTTAATTAAGCAAAATCAACAAAGAGTTTTCAAATAAGCTGACTCAATAAGCTGGAAAAAGCAAATAAACACTTATGTAAAAGTCAAATAAGTTGGTTTTCTAGTAAAATGTCAAAGTCAAAGTCCAATAAGCTCCAGTCTACTTAAATGGGTCAAATAATGAAGACCTATCACAAAAAATAAGTTGTTGCAAGTCTGGATAAGCTAGAATAGCTTATTGATAAGCTGAGTTCAAAATTACACTAGCAGGGGCTAGTTTTGGGTGTTGAGGAGTGGAAACTTTTTCCACTGCTTGACTTGTTTGACCTTTTGTCTTTAGTGACTTTTTTGGAGATTCAGATTACACAAAGGCACCCAAATGATCTTTGGATCAAAAGGAGTCAAGAACAATCAAAATATCACAATCTCAAACACCCAATTGATACAGTTTAATCAATCAATCACCAGATATGATACAGACATGAACACTTAAGCAGTTGAGCACTTATAAGCAGTTTTAGCACAAATCAGCCAGCCAAATTCAACCAAATGCATGCACAAGCTATTATAAACTCCAATAAGCAAGTCTAAACAGGTTTCATGCATTGATTCAAAGAATTAAGCAAGATTCAAGCCAATGAATGTTACTGATGAACACTAACACATGCAGTTTTCTACTTTGCTGATGTATTTGACAAATAAGCCAGATTCAACACTCAATATCTATCAAATAAGTTATAATAATGATGTTCTAACAACTTTCAACCCTAAGCATGCACAAATACCAGATTTCACCAAAATCTTAGGTCAAAAACAGTTAAATTCACCAAGTTATAGCAGATTGTGTGATTTGAAGTTTCAAACCCAAAAACTTGCAGCAAAACACTCTCAACAAGGCATATATCAGATACCAAGCATAAACAGTACAATCCACCAACACAATATCAAGTTACAAGCACAAACAGATAGACCCAAACACCCCTTAATCTTTTCAAAATCAAATTTTTAAAGGAAAAGTGAGATTTAAGGCCACCCAAGCATCAATTAACACAATAACAAGCAAGATTAACAGATTCAAGCAGATTTAAGCCACAAAATTCACAAGAACAAAGGCAACACTCAAATATCACAAAAAATCCAAAGTATTATCAGATTTTGGGATTAAGGGTGTGTACCTCATGGATGTACATCCACACCCACAGATTTTGAGCTTATGTGCTAGCAAGAACAAGCACAAGCTTCCACAATAAAGCCTGCTAAGAATCAACAAAGTTAGAAACACTAGTATAAAAATCAGAAACTTGAAAAATCTTGATTAATGCAACCTTGTTACCCCTCACTTGATTATCCCCAAGTTATAAGCCTCACCACACCTTAATCAACACAATTAGGATGCTATGATCAGCCCTATAACCCAAGAATTCCAAGATAGAAACAAGAACTTAGCAAAATATCAAGAAAATGAGAAAATGTGCAAACTTTTGCACACTCCTCTTTTGAAAACCGGTTTTTAACATCAAAGTCAGTAAACTAAGAACATAAACAAGCAGAAATAAGATGGCACTTGGTCTTTCTTCAAAACACTTGACTCAAATTCATAAAACTGAAAAGGGATTTACAAGTGCTTGAACAAAGGAAAAACCAAAAGCAAACGTCTAAGTGAGACCTTATGGCTTTATATATAGCCTTACATGTGAACTAAGAACAGCTTAAAACTCTAAACCCTAAAGCTTGAAGTCCCAAAATTGCCCTTGTAGTTTTTGAAAACCTTGGAGTCTTGTGAAGAATTCTTGGCTGTTTGTGGTGATAGCTGGCAAGCAAATGTGATCAAAGGGCTTGAATTATGCTTAGAAAGTAAGCACAATTGTGGGACGTTGGATTATTGGCCCTACTGTTTGTCTTCTTCCTCACTTTGTAGCAGGGGAGGTCCCATGTGGACACGTGAGTGATGTGGCAAGTAATATTAAGGTTGGGATGTGATTAGGGAATCATTAATCACTAATCTGGAGAAGATGAGGTTTTAATTGTAACACAATTAGGAATACCCAATTATGTTCTTGAGATAAATAGTGCTATGTTTAATCCAGATTAGGGGTGATTAATTTTTAAAAATGTGTTAAGGCGCCAAGGTTTGGTTAATAAATTAATCAGGATGAGTGGGATCTGATGTGGAGGCAGGGAGTGGTGTGATTTGTGGAAAAGATTGAGTGGGCTACGTGGAAGCCTTAGGTTGGTTAAGGTAACTATGATGTCTGGCCAATTTAAGTCCCTTGTCTTTGTTATTCTTTCCACTTTGTGTAAAACAGGCCAAAACTCAAATCCCTTTGTATTTAAACTCACTTTTCACACTTTTGCCCCAAATACTTTTCCAAAGTATTTTCAGGGGTATTTCTTGCCATATTTGAATTCTTTAAGGGCTGATTTGGCATTTTGATGATGGATAATGGTCTTGACGTGTATGTTGAGCATTTTGGAGGACTGAAATTGCCAAGTCATGTTTGATGAGGGACCATTTTTGCCAAATGTTGAAAGTCAAGGGTCCTTTTTGTAATTTTGGGATTTTCAAAGGACCAAACTTGTAATTTCTTGTACTTTGAAGGACTGCATGATGTGTTTGACTTTTTTGTGGAGGATATTGGTTGACAATTTAGCTTTGTTGAGGGGCTAAACTTGCCAATTCTTCAAAGTGGAGGGCCCTTTTTGTAATTTTGACAAACTTTAGGGACCAAACTTGTAATTATGAGGATACAAGGGTATAAAGTGTCAATTCTTCCATATTGGAGGAACCTTCTTCATAATTCTTCAAATCTTCAAGGGTTGATCTTGGGAAAGTCTTCATTAGGGCTTGGTTCGTTGTACGGCTTCGTTTCCCGTGTTCTTTTTTGCATGATTCTTGTGATCTTTTGTCATTTTCTCAATATTCGTACCTAAAATACACAAGCAACAAACACAAGCATATATATGGGTATTTTGATGATATTTAATGCATTTTAAGCCCTATTTGGAAGATGAGACTATGTATAAAAGCAGTCTCATCACTCCCCCATACTAAACCATTGTCGTGCCCTCACGCAATGCTAGAATAAAGTATCATAGCATCTCCAAAATTCATTTTTATTCACTATATTGAACGATAAACTAGCTACACTACTACTATTGCTACTACTGCTTGCGTTTTAGACATAATGTATGATTTTCATCGCAAAATAGGACGTTTAGGTTCATAGAATAAGAACACGTGAATGCTTCGTTAGAAATAATTTCATCGTCCTCGATTTTCACCCCAATTCCATGCCAAGCGTGCAACGAGATCATTGTCAATATAAGTTGGTAATGCTAACACTACTCATATGCCCTAATCACGTACTTATCCTCCCATTATTCCTAAGTTGTATCTCTTATATTTTATATTGTCTTGAATGTTTCACGAGGATACATTATTTGACTTATGCGATAATAGAGATTTAGGTCTAAAAATAGAGTCCTAACGGTGTAACCAAGACCATCAAATCAATAACCCCTCCCAATAGACAACGATGTCAAAAAATTAAGTTGACAAGAAGAATCGATAAACACGGTTTTATAACGGTTTTGAACATGAGACTTATTACCAAGACTTTTATACGCCCCCTAACGGAAGGGCCTTATTATCTTTGGTTTACCTCCATCTTTTATTCAACTTCGCCATGAAGCTTTTATTATGACTTCGGTCTTGCCTTGCCTTTTATTATCCACCTCATCGGTAGTTTTATTAGCCAAAGACGTATATCCTCACGCTAAGGCGAATTTTGGATCTTTAAAGCTTCGAAGATTAAGGCTTGATTCACTTTCAATTTTGCATAGATTTTCGGCCTTATGGGGCTTCAAATTGTTTGCTTGATTTAGGTGAGCACTTGAAATCTTATTATTGGGTGAAGCTTTTGATTATTCGGGTGCCAATACTTCAAAACCGTGACACTGGCGATACCTTAATGTTTTCCAAATTTAATTACACGGAAGCTACTAGAAAAGACTAGAAACCCAACAATCCCAACTAAACCGCTAAGTCAATATTTATTAAGCAAAAAATATTTACATGCGAAGGGAGAATAAGCAAACAACGAGAACACATGAGTTTTGAAAGAATACGAGTACTCTATGTTTAGCATAGTAACTTATAATTAACCCTATCATTTCTCGTCCTCATTTAAGAGACTTAGCCTAATGTGTAGTTAAGGAACCAAAGCTAAGTGCTCAACACGCACGGTCGAGTCAAAAATTACTCTTATTCTCACCATCGGAAAACCTACATTCGTGTCTTCAAACACTTATAAAACATGAGAAAAAATTTAAAATTTTGCCATTTTTAGCCTTATTTTGCAACAAAACTATAAAAAAAAGATAAACTTTGGAAAGCGTGAAGGTTTGGCAAGGCAAGTATCTATTCACCCCCCATACTAAAGTTAAACATTTTCCTCAATGTTTCGATTCTAGGGGTGCAAACACCCCCATACTAGAGACGTAGTCGAATGCCTAATCTAGCATGGAAAGGGTGTAACAAATAAATTAATAGCCGTTTATGAAGTGTGCTAAAAACCTATGGTTAGAACATCAAAAGGATATATCATGAATATTGAGAAAGTCTTCAAATCAAACGATCGAGTGCTCCCATAAACGAACACGAGAGGCTCCAATCGTGAAGATCATGATCATCTAAAGTCCACAATTCACAAACAACCACGGAACAAAGGTTGGAAGGGCACAAATCCCCACACGTTAACTACATTAGAAAGCGATAATATGTACATAGGATAAGCATGGGACTCCCCCACGAGGCTCCTCGTTTTTTATTACTGAGTCGTGAGCTCGATTCGATCCCCTCAATACTAATTATCATTGGGGAAGGTGACTTGGTCGAGGTAGTTCAAGGATGGAACTTCCCCACCAAAGTAGTGCTTCAACCTATGTCCATTCACCTTGAAGTTAGGACCATCATCTTGAGCTAGCTCGATGGTCCCATACGGAAACACTTGAGTCACGGTGAATGGACCGGACCAACGGGATTTTAACTTACCGGAAAATATTTTCAAGCGAGAATTAAAAAGCAAAACTTGATCCACAATGTTAAAAACCCGGTTTTTAATTTTAGAATCATGCAACTTTTTAGTGTTTTCTTTATAAATCAATGAATTTTCATAAGCAATGTCTCTCAATTCATCCAATTCATTCAATTGCATTTTCCGGTGTTTTCCCACGGTCTCCATATCATCATTACAATGCTTTAGGGCCCAATAAGCCTTGTGTTCTAATTTGATAGGCAAATGACAATTCTTTCCATACACAAGCGTATAGGGAGTGCACCCAATGGGCGTCTTATGAGCGGTCCTAAAGACCCATAAAGCATCGTCCAACTTATCCGACCACAATTGTCAGTTTTCTCCAACGGATCTCTCCAAGATCCTCTTCAAAGCTCGGTTTGAAACCTCGACTTGCCCACTCGTTTGTGGGTGATAAGCCGTAGAAAGCCGATGTGTAACCCCATATTTCCTTAGAACCCTTTCAAATTGGTCGTTACAAAAATGGGTTCCACGATCGCTTATGATTGCACGATGGGTTCCAAACCGAGAAAACAAGCTTTTCAAAAACTTGACTACCACACGAGCATCATTGGTGGGCAAGGCTTTGGCCTCCACCCACTTAGATAGGTAGTCAACCGCAACGAGAATGTACTTATTACCACGAGATGATGGGAACGGCCCCATAAAGTCTATACCCCAAACGTCAAAGATCTCACACACTTGGATGATATTTTGTGGCCTTTCATCTTTTTGTGAGGCTTTTCCTTGTCGTTGGCATGCATCACACGACTTCACAAGATCTTGTGCATCTCGGTAAATAGTAGGCCAAAAGAAGCCGGCATCAAACACCTTCTTAGCCGTGAGATTAGCACCGTGGTTACCACCCGTGGGTCCCTCATGGCAAGCTCTAAGGATGTTAGAAGCTTCGGTGAAAAATACACAATGTCGGATGATTTGATCCGCACAAGTTCGAAACAAGTAAGGGTCGTTCCAAAAGTAGAACTTGACGTCACGAAAGAATTTTCGTTTTTCTTGAGTCGTCATACCCTTGATGATGAAGTTACCCGCATGGTAATTTGCAAAATCCGCAAACCATGGGGTGGAAGGATCAAGCTTAGAATTCACTACACCAAGTGTCTCGAGCGGAAATGTTTCGGTGATTTTCTTGGGATCGTAAACACTTTGGTGAGGATCTTCCAAACGAGAAAGATGATCGGCCGCTAGATTCTCGGCTCCTTTTTTGTCAACGATTTTGTGATCAAATTCTTGAAGGAGGAGAATCCAACGAAGTAATCTAGGCTTAGCATCTTGCTTTGCCATGAGATACTTGATAGCCGAATGATCCGTATACACTATGCATTTCGTCAAGACGAAATTAGGTCGAAATTTCTCAAATGCATACACCACGGCAAGGAACTCCTTTTCCGTTGTAGTGTATTTTAGTTGAGCCTCGGTCATCGTCTTGCTAGCATAGTGAATAGGCAAGAAGTGCTTATCATGACGTTGCCCCAAAACGGCCCCAATAGCGTAATCACTAGCATCACACATGAGCTCAAAGGGGAGGTTCCAATTGGGAGCAACAAGAATGGGAGATTCGGTAAGTTTCCTCTTAAGGATTTCAAAGGCTCGTACACAATCTTTGTCAAAGACAAAACATGCCTCTTTTTCAAGAAGATGCATAATGGGTCGAGAAATCTTCAAAAAATCCTTGATGAATCGACGATAAAAGCCCGCGTGGCCTAGGAAACTCCTAACTCCCTTAACGGTTTTGGGATGAGGTAATTTGGCGATGACTTCTACCTTAGCTTGATCTACCTCAATCCTCGCTTTCGAGACCTTGTGCCCTAAGACGATTCCACTCTTAACCATAAAATGACATTTTTCCCAATTGAGCAAAAGGATGGTTTCCTCACAACGTTTCAACATTCTCTCTAGGTTCGACAAACACGAAGTGAACGAATTACCAAACACGGAAAAGTCATCCATGAAGACTTCCATCGTCTTCTCGATCATGTCATGAAAAATAGCCATCATGCACCTTTGAAAGGTTCCCGGTGCATTACAGAGTCCGAATGGCGTTCAACGATAGGCAAACGTTCCATATGGACACGTAAACGTAGTTTTTTCTTGATCACGAGGATCGATGGGAATTTGGAAGTAAACGGAAAAACCATCTAAAAAGCAATAGAAATCGTTTCCCGCAAGACGCTCCAACATTTGGTCCATGAAGGGTAAGGGAAAATGGTCTTTTCGAGTGGCTTCATTCAACTTACGATAGTCAATACACACTCTCCATCCGGTCACGAGTCTAGTGGGAATCAACTCGTTGGCATCGTTTGGCACAACGGTCATCCCTCCCTTTTTAGGGACACAATGAATAGGACTCACCCAAGGGCTATCGGAAATAGGGTAAATCATTCCCGCGTCAAGGAGTTTAAGGACCTCTTTTTTGATGACGTCGTGAATTTTGGGGTTCACCCTCCTTTGACTTTGGATTGCGGGCTTGTAATCCTCCTCCATTAAGATTTTGTGGGTACAAAACTTGGGATCGATTCCCTTAATGTCGGATAACTTCCACGCAATTACCCCTTTGTGATCCTTTAGAACATCGACAAGTGCGGTTTTTTCATCATTCGAAAGTTCCTTCGCAATAATAACCGGCAACTTGTCGTCCTCCTCCAAATAGACATATTCGAGGTGAGGAGGTAAATCTTTCAACTCGAGGATAGGTGGTTCCTCAAGTGAAGATTTGGGCTCGATACTCATAACCTCCTCGGGTGGAGGAAATGGGAAATCGTTAAGAAAATCCTTGATAATCGAGAAGTCCTCATCGTTGTCGAGGTCTTCATTACAAGTACGTGGAACATCGAATTATTCCAACGTAAAATCACCACCTTCAAATGGAGTGAAGGTTGGTGTCGAATTATCAAGAATTGGATCTAACATAGTGGGATTGCCACTAGTTTCTTCATCACCAAAACCTAGAACTTCTTGTGAAAATTCCTTGAAAACCACGTCAATCATACAACAAGGTTTATGGTTGCAACGGAATAAATATGAGAAATTTGAGAGTTTTGAGTTGCGTTTATAACAAGTTCCTCGTCGTTGAAACGTAAGGTGATCTTTCTAGCATGAACATCGATCAAAGCCATAGACGTATCTAAAAACGAACGACCTAAAATGAGAGGAACTTGAGGATCCGTGGGGATATCAACAACGATAAAGTCTACGAGATAGTAGAACTTCCCCACTTTCACAAAAACGTCTTCCGCCAAACCACATGCGGGAATCGTGGAATGGTCGGCCAACTCGATGGACATTAGTTAAGGATTAAGATTAGGAAGATTGAGCGACTTGAAGATTGCAAGTGGCATCAAGTTAATGCTAGCACCAAGATCGGCCAATGCATAGCATTCCTCCATATCTTGGATTGCACAAGGGATCAAAAATTTACCGGGATCACCGACTTTTTGAGGTATGCGATTAAGATAAACCGATGAACAACTAGACAATTGGTGCAATTTCTCCTTGTTGTTCAACATACTCTTAAAGTTAGCGGCAAATCGAGGCATCATGACCAAAGCATCGGCGAAACTCACATTAAGGTGCAAATCACGAAACATTTTCATAAAAAGCTCAAATTGATAATTGTCGCGCTCTTGACGTTTCTCCTTCCTAAGTCTCGATGGATAGGGCAAAGGTGGTGTGGGTTGAGGCATAGTAGGCATAGCCTTTGGAATCTCGGGTTCCAATGATGGTAATGGGTCAACCGTAGGTGTGGCATGAGCGGTACTTCGTGGGATTGGGACATTCTCCTTTTGGACCACCACCTCGGGTTCTTCCTCAATTGCTTCCTTCGTAGGAGCAATTGGTTGAGGAGTCGGTTCCTTAAGTGTCTTACCACTACGTGTGGTAATCACTTTCATCTCACCCTTAGGGTTGGATACGGTGTTGCTAGGAAGACTACTCGAAGACGGTTTACACATTATTGCCTCAAACATAGACGAGATTTTATCTTCAAACACGGATAGCCTCTTCTCGAATTTAATTATTTCTTGTTTAATCTCATGTTGCCCTTGTTCCATTTTTTGTTGGTTTTGTTGCAACCTAGTGACATTTCCTTCCATCTTGTTGGTGTGGATTTTAAGTTCATTAGCTAACTCATTTTTCAACTCTTTCTTCAAGTCGTTCTTAAACTCGGATCTTAGGCTAATGATTTCTCTTTGAATATTGTCAAACCTAGCATCATTCCCACTAGCGTATTCAACAAACTCACTTGGAAGATCTTTCAATGTTTGTAATCCTTTGTTGTTGTTTTGAAAATCATTTTGATTCTTGTTTGAAACTTGATTATTAGCCCCTTGATTCCCATAGTTTCCCTTGTTGTAATTGTTTTTGAAACCAACTTGATTGTTGCGATAGTTGTTGTTAGCATTTTGATTAGAGCAGGAAACTTGACCGTTTTGGTTGTAATTTCCCGTGGCGGCGAAGGCACTCGAAGTGTTACCACCGTTGGTAATGCACTCGGAGAAATCATGACCTCCACCACAATACATGCAAGAAACCTCAACCGCTTTAGCCGTAGCGGGAGCACTTTGTTCACCAACTTTAAACTCAATCAAAAGTCCTTTTAGCTTATCAAAAATCTTGTTTTCCAAGTTCGCCTCAATTTGGCAAGCATCGATGGTAGTAGACAAAGAAGGTGAAGCCGAAGACGAAGCCTTACAAACACTAGACGTGCTACGAGGACTATACACCTTAGATCTATTTTCAATTATCACAAAAGCTTCCTCAACCGTTTTACACAAAAAATTACCACCCGCGGCGGCATTCAAATAATCCCTTTCATGATCATTAAGTCCATTGTAAAACGTGTCAATTTGATGCAAGTCGGAAAAACCGCGATGAGGACATTCATGTAACATTTCCTTAAACCTATTCCAAGCCGTTGAAAAACTTTCATTAAACTCTTGTGAAAACTTTGAAATCTCGTTTTTCAAGTGCGTAGTCTTAGAGGGCGGAAAAAATTGGTTCACAAACTTAGACACGAGATCCTTCCACGTCAATATAGAATTGGGTGGCTCTTTCTCTAACCAAATTTTAGCGGGCCCCGCTAAGGAATACGGAAAAAGCATCATCTTAATCGAGTCATTCGAGACATCCTTAAACTTGCAAGTGGCGGTAAGATGATTGAATTGGCGGATATGGTTGTGTGGATTATCCTTCTCATCACCATGGAATTTGTTGTTTTGGATCATCGACAACAAACCCGTTTTCACCTCAAAATTCTCCGCAAGGATAGCGGGAATCACAATAGCCTCTCCATAACCCTCGGTGGGTGCTTGAAGTAACTCCATCATAGTTCGATTCGCCATGGTTGGTGCTTCTCTTACAATGGGTTCGTCAATAGGAGACTCCTCACTAGAAAGATTTGGAGTGGGAGTTTTGTTCTTTCGTTTACGTGCATGTCTTGCTTGATTACGAGTTAGCATAAACGTCACGTACAACGAGGGAACGAGCAAAGAAGATTCTTTTTGGCTTTTTGTATTTTTCGATTTTTTGTGGTTTTTGATTGTATTAACCTTTTTGGATTTTGGTGAATGTATTAAGTAGACACAAATCTACAAATCTCCTCCTTAATCAAATCTCTTGATTAAAGAAGCCTCAAGGAATGAAAAAGATCACGTGAAGTGAACGCCTTCGATGACTTTAGAACGTTGGTGGAACACCAAAACGTTCAAGAGGGTTTAATCAATGGAAACCAAGAAAATATATATGATACTTAGTAATACTTTGGGCGACAAAACCCTCGATTAGCTCTCAAAATCAAATACTCACAAGCAAGCGGGGAAACAAGGCGGCGCGAAGCACTTAAGAGCCTTTTTCCTTAGGATATATTTTATAATATCCGCCTTATACCCACCTTATAGTTTGTATTTTTCAAGATTGAGCTTCACGAAAGTATTTATCTATTTTTGCCTTTTTCTTTGGTTTGAGATTCGAATACAATGATTGGGTAATGACCTCCCAAGTCAAGGTTGTGATTTCTCACGTATTTGGAGTACTTGTGAATTTATTGTTCTACGTATACACTATAGTAATAGTATTCACACAAAAACCAAAAACCGATAATACGTATTAGTAGAGTGCTACTAATACAAATACTCTTTATGGTTAGTATTTAAAAACAACAATGCCAAATCAAAACACAACACGCCTCCCCGGCAGCGGCGCCAAAATGATAGTTGTAAAATTACCCCTTTAGGAAAAGGAATGCAAAATAGGGAAAGTAGTGAATACGACGATTTAGGAAAACCGTGTATTAATGACCATAAAATGAGTTCGTTCTCAAGGAGGCTAGTGTGTTATGTGTGTAATGAATTGGATTAGATTTGTGATTATATTGTGGAGAAAGAAAAATAGAAATGAGATTAGAAGAGAAAGACGGTTACGAAGACGGATTAAACTAAGTCGAAAAAGGTATACACGTAAAATCGTAAAAAGTACCAAAATTAAAATTTTACCCTAAAAATTCCTAAAAATTATCAAAAATCCACAATAATATTCAAAGAGTTTACAAAAAATCCAAACTTGCCAAAACCTTTTGATTAATTAGATAATGACTTTTTAATGCTAATTAAAGCCCTAAAAATAAAAATTAATAATTAAAAAGTCCCAAACAAGATTTTAAAGTTTGTAAACCTCAAAAATACCCTAATTAAGCTAAAAAGTATTTTTCAAAATTTTAAAATCACTAAAAACTATTTTTAAACAATTAAAAACTACTAAAATCAATTAAAACTTAAATTAATTCTGGAAAATAATTAAAAGACTCTAAAAATATTTGGAAAATTGAAAAATTCCTAATTAAGTGTCTAGAACCTAGGAAAAATATAAAAACTTAGAAAATCAGACTTTTAATTTTTAATAATAAAATAATATTAAAATAATATTAAAAATCCAAAAATCATAAAAAATTCTAAAAACTTTCAAACTAGCTTAATTTAACCTTAATAACTCAGAAATGAAAGTGAAATTACCTAAATACCCCTAATGGGCCTAGAAAATGGGCTAAACCCAAAACAGAACCTTATTGGGCCAAATTTAGGCCCAATAACAAAAAGTGTTCAAAATAAGCCCAAAAAGCACTGTTTGACTCAAAATTTGATTTTAAGCAACTTTTTCCAAAGGCCCAAAAGCTGAAAGTGTGAAATAAGCTAGCTTATACCAAACAGCTTATTCTTAATGGGCTTTTTGGCCCATTAAGCTATAAGCCAATGCCATAAGCTAAAATTTGACACACAAGCTTCTTTTGACCTAAATAAGGCTTCTACAAAAACAAATTTGAAATAAGCCCAAGGAATAAGCCTGAAAATGCAATAAGCAATCTACAGAAAACGACAAAATAGTCGTTTTGAGTTCAAGGCCACCCCAAGTGCTGATTCAAGTTTCTATAGCTTCTAAATGACTTAATTAAGCAAAATCAACAAAGAGTTTTCAAATAAGCTGACTCAATATGCTGGAAAAAGCAAATAAGCACTTATGTAAAAGTCAAATAAGTTGGTTTTCTAGTAAAAAATCAAAGTCAAAGTCCAATAAGCTCCAGTCTACTTAAATGGGTCAAATAATGAAGACCTATCACAAAAAATAAGTTGTTGCAAGTCTGGATAAGTTAGCATAGCTTATTGATAAGCTGAGTTCAAAATTACACTAGCAGGGGCTAGCTTTGGGTGTTGAGCAGTGGAAACTTTTTCCACTGCTTGACTTGTTTGACCTTTTGTCTTTAGTGACTTTTTTGGAGATTCAGATTACACAAAGGCACCCAAATGATCTATGGATCAAAAGGAGTCAAGAACAATCAAAATATCACAATCACAAACACCCAATGGATACAGTTTAATCAATCAAACACCGGATATGATACAGACATGAACACTTAAGCAGTTGAGCACTTATAAGCAGTTTTAGCACAAATCAGCCAGCCAAATTCAACCAAATGCATGCACAAGCTATTATAAACTCCAATAAGCAAGTCTAAACAGGTTTCATGCAATGATTCAAAGAATTAAGCAAGATTCAAGCCAATGAATGTTACTGATGAACACTAACACATGCAGTTTTCTACTTTGCTGATGTATTTGACAAATAAGCCAGATTCAACACTCAATATCTATCAAATAAGTTATAATAATGATGTTCTAACAACTTTCAACCCTGAGCATGCACAAATACTAGATTTCACCAAAATCTTAGGTCAAAAACAGTTAAATTCACCAAGTTATAGCAGATTGTGTGATTTGAAGTTTCAAACCCAAAAACTTGCAGCAAAACACTCTCAACAAGGCATATATCAGATACCAAGCATAAACAACACAATCCAACAACACAATATCAAGTTACAAGCACAAACAGATAGACCCAAACACCCCTTAATCTTTTCAAAATCAATTTTTTCAATGGAAAAGTGAGATTTAAGGCCACCCAAGCATCAATTAACACAATAACAAGCAAGATTAACAGATTCAAGCAGATTTAAGCCACAAAATTCACAAGAACAAAGGCAACACTTAAATATCACAAAAAATCCAAAGTATTATCAGATTTTGGGATTAAGGGTGTGTACCTCATGGATGTACATCCACACCCACGGATTTTGAGCTTATGTGCTAGCAAGAACAAGCACAAGCTTCCACAATAAAGCCTGCTAAGAATCAACAAAGTTAGAAGCACAAGTATAAAAATCAGAAACTTGAAAAATCTTGATTAATGCAACCTTGTTACCCCTCACTTGATTATCCACAAGTTATAAGCCTCACCACACCTTAATCAACACAATTAGGATGCTATGATCAGCCCTATAACCCAAGAATTCCAAGATAGAAACAAGAACTTAGCAAAATATTAAGAAAATGAGAAAATGTGCAAACTTTTGCACACTCCTCTTTTGAAAACAGGTTTTTAACTTCAAAATCAGTAAACTAAGAACATAAACAAGCAGAAATAAGATGGCACTTGGTCTTTCTTCAAAACACTTAACTCAAATTCATAAAACTGAAAAGGGATTTACAAGTGCTTGAACAAAGGAAAAACCAAAAGCAAACGTCTAAGTGAGACCTTATGGGTTTATATATAGCCTTACATGTGAACTAAGAACAGTTGAAAACTCTAAACCATAATGCTTGAAGTCCCAAAATTTCCCTTGTAGATTTTGAAAACCTTGGAGTCTTGTGAAGAATTCTTGGCTGTTTGTAGTGATAGCTGGCAAGCAAATGTGATCAAAGGGCTTGATTTATGCTTAGAAATTAAGCACAATTGTGGGACGTTGGATTGTTGGCCCTACTGTTTGTCTTCTTCCTCACTTTGTAGCAGGGGAGGTCCCATGTGGACACGTGAGTGATGTGGCAAGTAATATTAAGGTTGGGATGTGATTAGGGAATCATTAATCACTAATCTAGAGAAGATGGGGTTTTAATTGTAACACAATTAGGAATACCCAATTATGTTCTTGAGATAAATAGTGCTATGTTTAATCCAGATTAGGGGTGATAAATTTTTAAAAATGTGTTAAGGCGCCAAGGTTTGGTTAATAAATTAATCAGGATGAGTGGGATCTGATGTGGAGGCAGGGAGTGGTGTGATTGGTGGAAAAGATTGAGTGGGCTACGTGGCAGCCTTGGGTTGGTTATGGTAACTATGATGTCTGGCCAATTTAAGTCCCTTGTCTTTGTTATTCTTTCCACTTTGTGTAAAACAGGCCAAAACTCAAATCCCTTTGTATTTAAACTTTCACTTTTCACACTTTTGCCCCAAATACTTTTCCAAAGTATTTTCAGGGGTATTTCATGCCATTTTTGAATTCTTCAAGGGCTGATTTGTCATTTTGATGATGGATAATGGTCTTGACTTGTATGTTGAGCATTTTGGAGGACTAAAATTGCCAAGTCATGTTTGATGAGGGACCATTTTTGCCAAATGTTGAAAGTCAAGGGTCCTTTTTGTAATTTTGGATTTTCAAAGGACCAAACTTGCAATTTATTGTACTTTGAAGGACTTCATGATGTGTTTGACTTTGTGGAGGATATTGGTTGACAATTTAGCTTTGTTGAGGGGCTAAACTTGCCAATTCTTCAAAGTGGAGGGCCCTTTTTGTAATTTTGACAAACTTTAGGGACCAAACTTGTAATTATGAGGATACAAGGGTATAAAGTGTCAATTCTTCCATATTGGAGGACCCTTCTTCATAATTCTTCAAATCTTCAAGGGTTGATCTTGGGAAAGTCTTCATTAGGGCTTGGTTCATTGTGCGGCTTCGTTTCTCGTGTTCGTTTTTGCATGATTCTTGTGATCTTTTGTCATTTTCTCAATATCCGTACCTAAAATACACAAGCAACAAACACAAGCATATATATTGGTATTTTGATGATATTTAATGCATTTTAAGCCCTATTTGGAATATGAGACTATGTATAAAAGTAGTCTCATCAACATAAGTCTAGTACATAAAACATTCTAACTTAGAATCTTAAAACGTACTTATACCAACCACGAATGATTTGTCAAAAATGCATAAGAGACTACAAACCGATTAAAACTGTTCTCGATTAACTATTAACAATATATACATGCGTTGACAAGAAAATAAAGCTTACGAAAGGGGATATAATAGCCACAAGTAATTAATATGAGGTTTATATAGCCCTTTACAATTACTTCAAACTCTATCATTTCTCGTTCTCCACAATTTAAAATCTCAAATTATGAGACTCGTAGATACTTAGCCTAATAAACCAAATGAAAAGTTTACATGGTTAAGGATACTAGCTAGAGTAAGCTTGGATAAGCAAACTCGGGTTGAGTCAAAATACTCATGGCGGGCCTAATATGTCAAAAACTTTTAAACTTGTCAAACCATATCCTTTATTATATTTTTTTCTTTTTCATATATTTTTAATAAAATGTAAAAGAAGAAATTTATACAATGCAAATGTGTTATGAAATTGAAAAATGATATATGCAAAAATTATGAATGCATATTTTTGGTGGCTAAAGTAGATCAAAAATTTGAAAAATGTTGAAAAATTAATTTTCCCAATTATCATGAAAGCAAGGCAATGGTCTAGGTAAGGTCACTTCGATAGAAGACCCCCTACACTTAAGATAAACATTGTATTCAATGTTTAAGAGTATTGGAGTGAACTCCCCTACACTTAGGACATTGCGTACTTTGTTTAACTCGAGCTAAGGAAAGGTCTACTAAAGTGAATTCATTTTAGACATTATTAAGAGTCAATTTTGAATCACAAAAGTATCAAAGTGAACCCGATACGAGGGCCTCCTCCATAAGCTCCATGCATGAAATGAAAGAGAGCAACACTACAAAGACCAAAAAGACAAAAGATAGGCACCCCCTACACTTCATCTCGACTATATTACTCTTTTATTAATCCCAACCTACCACATTCTATTCTAGATGATCTAAGCTAGTTATTCAAGCTTGATTTAAGGAATCTCTAGCTTGACTCTTCCCACAATGAATTAATTCATAGGAAAAATAGGGGTCTCTTGGACCATTTCAACGGAAATGTCCTCCCCAAAATAATGCTTCACACGATGACCATTCACTTTAAAATTTGGGCCAGTTGGTTGAGATAACTAGATGGTCCCATATGGAAACACTTGAGCTATAGTGAATGGACCGGTCCATCGTGACTTAAGCTTGCCCGCAAAAAGTTTCAACCGTGAGTTATAGAGTAAAATCGACTCTCCAACTTTGAACTCACGGTTCTTAATCTTGGCATCATGAACTTGCTTAGTCTTTTCCTTGTATAGCAATGAATTCTCATAAGCATCGGTTCTAAGCTCATCCATCTTATTGAGTTGGTCCTTCCTATGTGAACCGGCTTGGTTAAGATCAAAGTTATCCCATTTAAAGCCCATGAAGCTTTGTGTTCCATCTCAAAAGGGAGGTGGCATGCTTTTCCATATACAAGACGATAAGGTGTGCAACCTATAGGTGTCTTAAAGCGGTTCGAAAAGCCTACAATGCATCATCAAGTTTATCCGACCAGGAAGCTCGATGCTCTCCCACCGTACGTTCAAAAATTCTTTTCAAGCCACGATTTGTGACCTCGGTTTGCCCATTGGTTTGTGGGTGATATGCGGTAGAAAGTTTATGGTTAACACCATATTTCTTCATGACTCTTGTAAAGTGATCATTACAAAAATGAGGCCCGCGATCACTAATAATGGCACGAGGTACACCAAATCTAGCAAATAATTGCTTCAAGAATTTTACTACAACTCGAGCATCATTAGTAGGCAAGGATTTAGCCTCAACCCACTTTGAAACATAATCCACCGCTACGAGTATGTACTTATTTACCTTGGAAGATGGAAAAGATCCCATAAAATCTATGCCCCACGCATCAAATATCTCACATTGTTGTATGAAATTTTGTGGCATCTCATCACGTTGATTAATTTTTCCTTGTCTTTGGCATACATCACAATATTTCACCATCTCTTGGTCATCCTTGTAGATTGAAGGCCAATAGTAACCCGAATAAAAGACTTTCTTAGCCGTGTAGTTAGGCCCAAAATGGCCCCCTGTGGGTCCTTTATGGCAATCCTCTAAGATCTTAAGCTTCGGGCCCATCTATACATCGTCTTATGATTTGATCCGCACATTGCCTATAGATGTAAGGGTCATCCCAAAATTAGTAATTAGCTTCTTTTAGAAACTTTTTCTTTTGTTGGGAAGTAAGACCCTCAATTAGCACATCTCCCACAAGATAATTAGCAATATCCACAAACCAAGTGGTGGCATCCTCTTGTGAAGAGACAGGCATGAGTTCCTCAAGTGGAAAGGATTCATTTATTTCCTTATGAGGCAAGTTGTCACACCCCACCATGGCGGAATATGGGCGCGACGTATGGATATCATCACAACATGACGTGTCTATAGAGATAACTATATGAAATAAAAAATGTCATAAAATGGTAATGATAGTTGTATTTTTACCCCTTTTAGGAAAAGGAAGGTAATTAGGGTAAGTATTAACGAGTAGTTTAGGAAAACCACAAGTTATGACCCAATGAAGTGAGTTCGTTCTCGAGGAGGCACGTGTGTTGTGAAATGAGTTGATTAATGTTTGTGATTATTAACAAGGAGAAAAGAAAATAGAAATGAGAAAGGAAAGAAAAGACGGTTACGAAAACGGGTTAAACTAAGTCGAAAAAGGCAAACACGTAAAACCGTAAAACTACAAAAATTTAAAATTTTAAAATCTAAAAAATTAATTAAAAGCAAAAACAAGTCCAAAATAATATAAATAAGAAATAAAATCCAATAAAAATATTTTAAAACCTTTTATTAATTAAATATTCAATTTTAAATGCTAATTAAAGCCCTAAAATTAAATATAATTAATCAAAATGTCAAAAATATGATTTTATTGAATTAATGACTTACTTATATTATCTCAAGACTAAAAAGTATTTTTCCTAATTTTTAAAAACTATTTTTCTATTTTTCAATTACTAAAAACTATTTTAAAACTAAAATAATTATAAAAAATAACAAATTAATGCTAAAAATAATCTACCAATTTTAAAAATCCTAAATTACTCTAATGAACAGTTGAAAAATGAAAAAGATTGAAAAATATTAAATTTTTCACTAAATGACAAAACTAGTTTAATTAAAACCCTAATTAAGTTAAATTAATTCTAAAAAATAATAAAAAGATGAACAGTAAAATATTTTTTAACCAAAAATCTTAAAATAATATTCTAAGCCCAGGAAAATTGATTAAGCTGAAAAATATTACTTTTCGGCACTAAAAGACAAAAACAGAAATATTAAAGTTAATTAAAAATGCTAATTAATCTAAAAAATATAAAATGAATAGTAATAAAAATTTTAATCAAACTAAAAATTCAGAAATAAAATAAGAAAAATAACAAAACAAAAATCAGGTCCTAACTCCTAGAATCACCTACTAAAGACAAAAAAGACTAAATCTGATAGTGACATGTGTTGGTGTTTTGTCCTGTTGTATAGCATGGGAAACTTTTGCACAAGCAGGGGGAATGATGTTCCCACTGCTAGTGTATATTTTTGGTCAGGAGACCAATAAGCTTAGGAAAGCTTATTTGTGGGCTTATTTTGGACAACAAGGCAACCTTATACTCAGTTGAGTATAAGGAGTCAGATTATACACAAAAACAAGTAGGTTGCAAGAAAAAATCATGCACAAATAAGCCCAAAAGTTTCTGATTAAGCAACAATGAAGGTCTGAGTATACTTTGCTGATTTTACATGCACAAAAGCCAATTTCAATAAGCCAAATCTTGCATATAAGCTGACCAAATAACATATAAGCAATAGCAAACCCTGGAATGACCTTAAATCTAGCAGCTTATCAAGAATCAAGCACAAATTTCACAAAAATAAGCAGAAAGAAAGCAGTGACTGATTATAACTATATTTCACTTTTTTTATCACCCAAACTTGTTAAACTTCACTAAAACTGAACCCCTAAGTAGCATACAACCTATAAATATCCTACTGAGTGTATCTAAACAAGTTTTTACTCAAAATCTTGTCACAAAATCTCAAATAAACCCGTATCCAAACACACCTTTAAAAACTGGAATCAACTTTTTCAAAGCAAAGGCTTATAAAATCACACCAAACTGGTTTAAAATCTTCTAACATACATCAAACAACTAACATGAGCAATATCTAGCAGCTCAAACAAACATTTAACAACTTCCACATGAATCATACAAAATCTATATTTTCTGAAAACTTAAAACAAGGTCCAGGATTTTACCTTGAGAGACTTACATCCAAGTCCCTCAGTGACTGTATGTCACCTCCTTATAGGCCCGGGCCTATGCTGGACCTTTAACAATAAATCTTCAATAAACCTACTAAGAAAAATGGAAACACAAAAATGCACAATATCCAATATTTTGATTTTCTGAAACATTCATTTAAATTTTTCAATACTTTCCAAAATGTTTTCCCTTCAAAAACACATCAATCCTACAACTTACAATCCTGGAAAATCAATCTTGAAACAAGATTTCACCAAGAAATCAATGTTTCAGAAACTTGACAATAATTTTGAAAACTCAAAATTATTTCAACAATGAATATGGAACTCAGTATTCTAGCTTAAAAAACGTTTATCAACTTTTAAACAATCATAAAAGGAATTACTTTGAACATCAAACACCAAACTTTATATTGACTTAAAAAGGGATTACAAAAATTTTTTGCTAGAAAAATTGGAACAAAGATAAAGGGACACATGCGTCTCCTTTATATACTAGTCTATAGAACAATCTGGAATACTAAAACCGTAGCAATGGAATGCCCTAAAATGCCCTTGCTGTTTCGACTGATAATGGTCAATATTCATCTTCATATGATCTTGTTGGTGTCCATGTGATATGACAGCTGTTGAAATGATCTTGAGTCGTTCATTTGGTCCTCTGGGACCAAGGAATGCGACTTGGAGCGTTGATGGACTGGGGGATTCGTTCTTTGCCCAAAATGGTTAAGCAGGGGACAATGGGGGGTCCCATTTGGTGAAGGTGAGGACAAAATGAAAGGTGGGATGGGTTTGGGAGATGTTGAATCATGGTTCTGGAGCAGTTTAGGGAAAACCCCCTTGAATTAAGGGTGATTAAGGCTGGGGGGTTTTAGGGTTTATCTGGGATTAATGGGTGGGTTTGATTCGTTTTGGGGTAATTGTTTTTTAAATATTGTGTTTAGAGGGAAAATTAGGAGGGTTTGACTGGGGTTTTGACCAAGGTTTATTAATTTAAACCTGGTGGGTGGGTTTGGTCGGGTAGGGTATGGGTAATGGGTAAATGGGTGGGTTGTTGTGACGTGGCAGAGTCTAGTTGGGGGAATAAGTATGGTTGTCTCCCTATTTGCCCCCCTGAAGTTTTCCTTTTTCTTCACTTTGTATTAAATGGCCATCAACGCCCATTTTCCTTTTAACAACTTTTGCCATCTTGTCAAAAATGGCACAATTACTTAAAAAACTTTTCCAAGGGTTTCTTTTGTACTTCTTGGATTCTTCAAGGACTGACCTTGTAATATCTTCAAACTTTAGGGACCCTATTCATAATTTTGAATATTTGAGGGGTATAAAGTGTAAATCTTCAAAAGTTGAGGGGCCAAACTTGACAATCTTCAATTCTTCAAGGGCATTTTTGTAAAATCCAAACTTGGGCCCGGTTCATTGTGCGGCTTCGTTTCCCGTGTTCGTTTTTGATTGATTCTTGTGATCTTTTGCCATTTCCTCAATATCCGTACCTAAAAATACACAAGCAACAAACACGAGCATATATTTGGTAGTTTTAATGATATTTAATGCAGTTTAAGCCCGTTTTGGACGATGAGACCATGTATAAAAGCAGTCTCATCACTCCCCCATACTAAATCATTATCGTGCCCTCACGCAATGCTAGAATAAAGTATCGTAGCACCTCCAAAATTTAAGTTTATTCACTTTATTGGAATGATAAACTAGCTACACTACTATTACTTGTGTTTTAGACATAATGTATGATTTTCATCGCAAAATGGGACGTTTAGGTTCATAGAATAAGAACACGTGAATGCTTCGTTCGAAATAATTTCATCATCCTCGATTTTCACCCTAATTCCATGCCAAGCGTGCAACGAGATCATTGTCATTATAAGTTAGTAATGCTAACACTACTCATATGCCCTAATCACGTACTTATTCTCCCATTATTCCTAAGTTGTATCTTTTATATTTTATGATGTCTTGAATGTTTGACGAGGATACATTGTTTGACTTATGTGATAATAGAGATTTAGGTCTAAAAATAGAGTCCTAACGGTGTAACTAAGACCATTAAATCAATAACCCCTCCTAATAGACAACGATGTCAAAAAATTAAGTTGACAAGAAGAATCGATAAACACGGTTTTATAACGGTTTTGAACATGAGACTTATTACCAAGACTTTTATACGCCCCTAACGGAAGGGCCTTATTATCTTTGGTTTACCTCCATCTTTTATTCAACTTCGCCATGAAGCTTTTATTATGACTTCGGTCTTGCCTTGCCTTTTATTATCCGCCATCATCAGTGGTTTTATTAGCCAAAGACGTATATCCTCACGCTAAAGCGATATTTGGATCTTTAAAGCTTCGAAGATTAAGGCTTGATTCACTTTCAATTTTGCATAGATTTTTCGGCCTTGTGGGGCTTCAAATTGTTTGCTAGATTTAGGTGAGCACTTGAAATCTTATTATTGGGTGAAGCTTTCGATTATTCGGGTTGCCAATACTTCAAAACCGTGACGCTGGCGATACCTTAATATCTTCCCAATTTAATTAGACGGAAGCTACTAGAAAAGACTAGAAACCCAACAATCCTAACTAAACCGCTAAGTCAATATTTATTAAGCAAAAAATATTTACAAGCGAAGGGAGAATAAGCAAACAACGAGAACACATGAGTTTTTGAAAGAATACGAGTACTCTACATTTAGCATAGTAACTTATAATTAACTCTATCATTTATCGTCCTCATTTAAGAGACTTACCCTAATGTGTAGTTAAGGAATCAAAGCTAAGTGCTCAACACGCACAGTCGAGTCAAAAATTACTCTTATTCTCGCCATCGGAAAATCTACATTCGGTCTTCAAAACCTTATAAAACATGAGAAAAATTTTAAAATTTGGCCATTTTTAGCCTTA
Organism: Glebionis coronaria; assembly: GCA_025667525.1. NCBI lineage: Eukaryota > Viridiplantae > Streptophyta > Magnoliopsida > Asterales > Asteraceae > Glebionis > Glebionis coronaria. The sequence continues at coordinate 191,892,776 of CM046880.1, forward strand.
TTTTGCAACAAAACGATAACAAAACGATAAACTTTGGAAAGCGTGAAGGTTTGGCAAAGCAAGTATCTATTCACCCCCCATACTAAAGTTAAACATTGTCCTCAATGTTTCGAGTCTAGGGGTGCAAACACCCTCATACTAGAGACGTAGTCGAATGCCTAATCTAGCATGGAAAGGGTGTAACCATTAAATTTAAAGCCGTTTATGAAGTGTGCTAATAAACTAAGGTTAGAACATCAAAGGATATATCATATGGATATTGGGAAAGGTCTTCAAAGCAACCGATCGAGTGCTCCCATAAACGAACACGAGAGGCTCCAATCGTGAAGATCATGATCTAAAAACCACAATTCACAAACAACCACGGAACAAAGGTTGGAAGGGCACAAATCCCCTCACATTAAACTACATTAGAAAGCAATAAAATGTACATGGATAAGCATGGGTCTCTCCCACGAGGCACCTTGTTTTTGATAACCGAGTCAAAAGCTCGACTCGAATCCCCATAAATATGATCATTTAGGGATAATCATGGTGTGGTCAATTTTGGTGGGGCTTACATGATAAACAAGGCCCAAAAACAACCGGTATAAAGGACTATGTCCTTTGATGGTGCAAAATACCGGGATCGAAGATGGCGTTCTCGTTTTCATTGGAAAAACAAATCAACGCCACTTCATCATTGGTCAACAAAAACTCAAAGAGTTTCAAGAAAATGGGAGAGAAGAAGTAGAAGGGTGGGACAATGGGTAAGTCTCTAAAAACATGAGCTATTCGAGGTAGACTCGCACCAATCAAATGAAAAGATTTTCCATTTATTGCATCGGTGGAAGACCAAGATTTCCCTATATAAGCAATTCCAGGATCAAATATCTCGTCCTCGGTGGAGAAAGGGGAAGGAACATAAGGGGATTCCCCCACACTAAGTCCACACAAAGCATCGTCAAAAGGAGAAGACGAGCTTGTAGTACTCAATACACGCGGTGATGACGGAGTTAACATTGTAGAAAAATCTTTTAAATCCAATTCAAAATCTTTTCCTTTTTCATCTTTTAAACTCTCTTTGTGAAAACCCGATTTAATTATGTCAAAAATATTTGGTGTATCTAAAGCAATGTTAGTCACACTAAAAATTCTCACATTTTGAAATCTTTTTGGCTTAGGTGGTGGTAAGTTTTCAAATCTTTTGTCAACAAAGAAAACCTCCCCATCGGGTTCAACGTATTCATCATCCGAAGATTCACTCGAGATTGGAATCGTAGGCTTAACACTCTTAACCTCCACCGGCGGAGGGGACGGAACTTCATTTTTCTCAACAACTCCTAAAACACTATTGGAAATATTTTTGCAAATGTTTTTGATGGGATTGACATTGTACAAAGATGTGATAGAATATACATGAGAAAGAGTGGAGTTTTGGGTTGCGTTAATGACGAGTTCTTCCTCATTGAAACGAAGAGTGATTTTTCTTGCATGCACATCGATAAGTGCTCTCGAGGTATCCAAAAAAGATCGACCTAAAATTAACGGAACTTTAGGATCGATGGGAATGTCAACAACAATAAAGTCTACGGGATAGTAGAACTTTCCAACTTTTACAAAGACGTCCTCGACAACTCCACAAGCTAGAATCATAGAATGATCAGCCATTTCGATTGACATTCTTGAAGGAGTGAGATTTGGAAGATTGAGCGATTTAAAAATCTCAAGAGGCATCAAATTAATACTAGCACCAAGATCGGCCAAGGCGTAGCATTCTTCCATGTCTTGGATAGCACATGGGATTAAAAACTTTCCAGGATCACCGATTTTTTGAGGTATGCGGCTTAGAAAAACCGATGAACAACTAGACGATTTTTGCAATTTCTCTTTGTTATTCAACATACTTTTGAAGTTCGCGGCAAATCGAGGCATCATGACTAAGGCGTCGGCAAAACTTATATTAAAATGCAAGTCACAAAACATTTTCATAAAGAGTTCAAATTGATAATTATTTCGTTCTTGTGCCTTTTCCTTGTCTCGTCTTGAAGGGTAGGGTAAAGGTGGTGTGGGTTGGGGCAAAGTAGGCATAGGCATCGGCCTTGGAATCTCAGGTTCCATGATTGGTATGGGTTCAACCGTAGGTGTGGTTTGAGCGGTACTTCGTGGGCTTGTAATTTGCTCCTTTTCTACCACCACCTCGGGTTCTTTCTCTTTTTCCTTCTCCATAGAAGTACTTGGACGAGAAATGGGTTCTTTGAAAGTTTTACCACTACGAGTAGTAATAACCTTCAATTCTCCTTTCGGGTTCATGATGGTATCACTAGGAAGACCACCCGAAGAAGAGGGCTTACACATGATAGCTTCAAACATTTTAGCCATACGGTCTTCAAACTTTGATTGCCTAGTATCCGCTTTTAACAATTCTTGCTTAATCTCATGTTGACCTTGCTCCATTTTTTGTTGATTTTGTTGGAGACGTGTGACATTTCCTTCCATTTTATTAGCATGAGTTTTAAGTTCATTATCAAGTTCGTTTTTAAGCTCGTTTTTCAACTCGGACCTTAAGCTAACCATTTCACGTTGCATATTGTCAAACTTAGCATCATTAGCCTTAGCATAATTCAAAAATTCTCCTTGAAGATTTTTGGTGTGATCATTTTGAAAACCTTGAGTAGAAGTTTGAAAATCATGTTTTTGGTTTTGGTTTGAAATTTGCCCATTTCCACTTTGATAATTACCCTTGTTGTAATTTCTTTGATTTCCTTGGTAATTTCCACCTTGGTTGTTGTTTCATTAATTATTAGCATTTTGATTTGGTGGAGCTTGATTTTGGCAGGAACCTTGGCCGTTTTGGTTATAAGTTCCCGTGGCTACATAAGCACTCGAAGTGTTACCATCCGCGGTAATGCACTCAGAAAGATCATGAGCTCCACCACACGACAAACAACTCTTAGAAACCGCTTTAACAGAAGCGGAATTCGAAGCTTCTTGAGCTTTCCAATGGGACATAAGGGTTGAAAACCTATCGAAAAACCGATTTTCCTCATTAGCTTCATCTTGTAAGGCATTGATACTACGAGATGATGATGAGCCCATTTTGGCAACACTCGGTGTGTTACGAGGGCTATAAACCTTAGACCTATTCTCAATTATGACCAAAGCTTCTTCAACCGTTTTACACAAAAAAAATACCACCCGCGGCGGCATTTAAATAATCTCTTTCATGATCATTAAGTTCATTGTAAAACGTGTCGATTTGGTGCAAATCGGAAAAAACGTGATGAGGACATTCATGTAACATCTCCTTAAACCTATTCCAAGCCGTAGAAAAACTTTCATTTGATTCTTGTGAAAATTTAGAAATCTCATTTTTCAAATGCGTAGTCTTAGAGGGCGGAAAAAATTGGTTCACAAATTTTGAAACGAGATCCTTCCACGTCAATATAGAATTGGGTGGCTCTTTCTCTAACCAAATTTTAGCGGTCCCCACTAAGGAATACGGAAAAAGCATCATCTTAATCGAGTCATTCGAGACATCCTTGAATTTACACGTGGCGGTAAGACGATTGAATTGGCGGATATGGTTGTGGGGATTGTCCTTCTCATCACCACGGAATTTGTTGTTTTGGATCATCGACAAGAAACCCGTTTTCACCTCAAAATTCTCCGCAAGGATAGCGGGAATCACAATCGCTTCTCCATAACCCTCGGTGGGTGCTTGAAATAACTCTATCATAGTTCGATTCGCCGTGGTTGGTGCTTCTCGTACAATGGGTTCGTCAATAGGAGACTCCTCACTAGAATGAGTTGGAGTGGGAGTTTTGTTCTTTCGTCTACGTGCACGTTTTGCTTGATTTCGAGTTAGCATAAACGTCACGTACAACGAGGAGACGAGCAAAGAAGATTCTTTTTGGTATTTTGTATTTTTCAATTTTCGGTGGTTTTTGATGGTATTAACCTTTTTGGAAATTGGTGAATGTATTAAGTAGACAAAAATCTACAAATCTCCTCCTTAATCAAATCACTCAATTAAAGAAGCCTCAAGGAATGAAAACGATCACGTGGAGTGAACGCCTTCGATGACTTTAGAACGATGGTGGAACACCAAATCGTTCAAGAGGGTTTAATCAATGAAACCAAGAAAATATATATGATATGTAATAATACTTTGGGCGGCAAAATCCTCGATTCACTCTCAAAATCAAATACGCACAAGCAAGCGGAGGAAACGAGGCGGCGTGAAGCACTTAAGAGCCTTTTTCCTTTAGGTCGTGAAATACAACCGCCTTATACCCACCTTATAGTTTGTATTATCAAGATTAAGCTTCACGAAAGTATTTATATATTTTTGCCTTTTTTCTTTGGTTTGAGATTCGAATACAATGATTGGGTAATGACCTCCCAAGTCAAGGTTGTGATTGCTCACGTATTTGGAGTACTTGTGAATTTATTGTTCTACGTATACAATATATTAATAGTATTCACAAAAACCGAAAAACGATAATACGTATTAGTAGAGTGCTACTAATACAAATACTATTTATGGCTAGTTAAAAAAAAACGATGTTCAATCAAAACACAACACGCCTCCCGGCAGCGGCGCCAAAAATGATAGTTGTATTTTTACCCCTTTTAGGAAAAGGAATGTAATTAGGGTAAGTATTAACGAGTAGTTTAGGAAAACCACAAGTTATGACCCAATGAAGTGAGTTCGTTCTCAAGGAGGCACGTGTGTTGTGAAATGAGTTGATTAATGTTTGTGATTATTAACAAGGAGAAAAGAAAATAGAAATGAGAAAGGAAAGAAAAGACGGTTACGAAAACGGGTTAAACTAAGTCGAAAAAGGCGAACACGTAAAACCGTAAAACTACAAAAATTTAAAATTTTAAAATCTTAAAAATTAATTAAAAGTTAAAACAAGTCCAAAATAATATAAATAAGAAATAAAATACAATAAAAATATTTTATAACCTTTTATTAATTAAATATTCAATTTTAAATGCTAATTAAAGCCCTAAAATTAAATATAATTAATCAAAATGTCCAAAATATGATTTTATTGAATTAATGACTTACTTATATTATCTCAAGACTAAAAAGTATTTTTCCTAATTTTTAAAAACTATTTTTCTATTTTTCAATTACTAAAAACTATTTTAAAACTAAAATAATTATAAAAAATAATAAAATAATGCTAAAAATAATCTACCAATTTTAAAAATCCTAAATTACTCTAATGAACAGTTGAAAAATGAAAAAGATTGAAAAATATTAAATTTTTCACTAAATGACAAAACTAGTTTAATTAAAACCCTAATTAAGTTAAATTAATTCTAAAAAATAATAAAAAGATGAACAGTAAAATCTTTTTTAACCAAAAATCTTAAAATAATATTCTAAGCCCAGGAAAATTGATTAAACTGAAAAATATTACTTTTTGGCACTAAAAGACAAAAAAAGAAATATTAAAGTTAATTAAAAATGCTAATTAATCTAAAAATATAAAATGAACAGTAATAAAAATTTTAATTAAACTAAAAATCCAGAAATAAAATAAGAAAAATAACAAAACAAAAATCAGGTCCTAACTCCTAAAATCACCCACTAAAGACAAAAAAGACTAAATCTGATAGTGACATGTGTTGGTGTTTTGTCCTGTTGTATAGCAGGGGAAACTTTTGCACAAGCAGGGGGAATGATCTTCCCACTGCTAGTGTATATTTTTGGTCAGGAGACCAATAAGCTTAGGAAAGCTTATTTGTGGGCTTATTTTGGACAACAAGGCAACCTTATACTCAGTTGAGTATAAGGAGTCAGATTATACACAAAAACAAGCAGGTTGCAAGCAAAAATCAAGCACAAATAAGCCCAAAAGTTTCTGATTAAGCAACAATGAAGGTCTGAGTATACTTTGCTGATTTTACATGCACAAAAGCCAATTTCAATAAGCCAAATCTTGCATATAAGCTGACCAAATAACATATAAGAAATAGCAAACCCTGGAATGACCTTAAATCTAGCAGCTTATCAAGATTCAAGCACAAATTTCACAAAAATAAGCAGAAAGAAAGCAGTGACTCATTATAACTATATTTCACTTTTTTAATCACCCAAACTTGTTAAACTTCACTAAAACTGAACCCCTAAGTAGCATACAACCTATAAATATCCTACTGAGTGTATCTAAACAAGTTTTTACTCAAAATCTTGTCACAAAATCTCAAATAAACCCGTATCCAAACACACCTTTAAAAACTGGAATCAACTTTTTCAAAGCAAAGGCTTATAAAATCACACCAAACTGGTTTAAAATCTTCTAACATACATCAAACAACTAACATGAGCAATATCTAGCAGCTCAAACAAACATTTAACAACTTCCACATGAATCATACAAAATCCATATTTTCTGAAAACTTAAAACATGGTCCAAGATTTTACCTTGAGGGACTTACATCCAAGTCCCTCAGTGACTGTATGTCACCTCCTTATAGGCCAGGGCCTATGTTGGACCTTTAACAATAAATCTTCAATAAACCTGCTAAGAAAAATGGAAACACAAAAATGCACAATATCCAATATTTTGATTTTCAGAAACTTTCTTTTAAATTTTTCGATACTTTCCAAAATGTTTTCCCTTCAAAAACACCTCAATCCTACAACTTACAATCCTGGAAAATCAATCTTGAAACAAGATTTCACCAAGAAATCAATGTTTCAGAAACTTGACAATAATTTTGAAAATTCAAAATTATTTCAACAATGAATATGGAACTCAGTATTCTAGCTTAAAAAACGTTTACCAACTTTTAAACAATCATAAAAGGAATTACTTTGAACATCAAACACCAAACTTTATATTGACTTAAAAAGGGATTACAAAATTTTTTTGCTAGAAAAACTGGAACAAAGATAAAGGGACACATGCGTCTCCTTTATATACTAGTCTATAGAACAATCTGGAATACTAAAACCCTAGCAATGGAATGCCCTAAAATGCCCTTGCTGTTTTGACTGAAAATGGTCAATATTCGTCTTCATGTGATCTTGTTGGTGTCCATGTGATATGACAGTTGTTGAAATGATCTTGAGTCGTTCATTTGGTCCTTTGGGACCAAGGAATGCGACTTGGAGTGTTGATGACTGGGGGATTCGTTCTTTGCACAAAATGATTAAGCAGGGGACAATGAGGGGTCCCATTTGGTGAAGGTGAGGACAAAATGAAAGGTGGGATGGGTTTGGGAGATGTTGAATCATGGTTCTGGAGCAGTTTAGGGAAAACCCCCTTGAATTAAGGGTGATTAAGGCTGGGGGGGTTTTAGGGTTTATCTGGGATTAAGGGGTGGGTTTAATTCGTTTTGGGGTAATTGTTTTTTAAATATTGTGTTTAGAGGGAAAATTAGGAGGGTTTGACTGGGGTTTTGACCAAGGTTTATTAATTTAATCCTAGTGGGTGGGTTTGGTCGGGTAGGGTATGGGTAATGGGTAAATGGGTGGGTTGTTGTGACGTGGCAGAGTCTGGTTGGGGGAATAAGTATGGCTGTCTCCCTATTTGGCCCCCTGAAATTTTCCTTTTTCTTCACTTTGTATTAAATGGCCATCAACGCCCATTTTCCTTTTAACAACTTTTGCCATCTTGTCAAAAATGGCACGATTACTTTAAAAACTTTTCCAAGGGTTTCTTTTGTACTTCTTGGATTCTTCAAGGACTGATCTTGTAATATCTTCAAACTTTAGGGACCCTATTCATAATTTTGAATATTTGAGGGGTATAAAGTGTAAATCTTCAAAAGTTGAGGGGCCAAACTTGACAATCTTCAATTCTTCAAGGGCATTTTTGTAAAATCCAAACTTGGGCCCGGTTCATTGTGCGACTTCATTTCCCGTGCTCGTTTTTGATTGATTCTTGTGATCTTTTGCCATTTCCTCAATATCCGTACCTAAAAATACACAAGCAACAAACACGAGCATATATTTGGTAGTTTTAATGATATTTAATGCAGTTTAAGCCCGTTTTGGACGATGAGACCATGTATAAAAGCAGTCTCATCAGGTAACACAAAAGTCATGACAATATCTCATCAAATGCAGGAGTCTAGGTAAGTAGGTAACAATCCTACCTCTTACCCAAGACAAACAAATAACATAACCAAACAAATATATGTGTGCCACAGTATCACTTATTAAATGAACAAATAAAAACTAAGAAGGAAACAGGGGATATCCTTCTATATGCATTCCTACGCTCTCCAAATCCTAGACACTTAAGTTCTCACGCCTACCCAAAGCATTACCTGAAAGAGACCCTAAAACACGTCAACATAAAGTTGGTGAGAGTCATAAGTTTAGACTCCAACGCTAAATCAGTTACAAGCTGCGAATAACAACCATCAACACAATAACATATGGACAATGCGCTACAATTATGTATTAATAACTAGCATTCATGTTCAATCAATCATCACAATACCAAGGCATCACGCCTTACCAACAACCACAATTTCCAAGCCATCACGCCTCACCAAACACCTTAATTTCCAAGGCATCACGCCTTACCAATAACCATAATTTCCAAGGCATCACGCCTTACCAATAAACATATTTTCCAAGGCATCACGCCTTACCAATAACCATGATAACATAGGCGCCCATACACCTATGTACCTTTCCGATCCAAATCATACACAAACAAGAATCACATAGCAGTTAATCACATACTGTACACACAAGTCCATCTCAAACCTTAAAAACATTCACAGCATCAATTTAGAAATAACTCAACACAGTGTCTCTTCCATCCCATCTGGAAGTCAAAGGCGATAATAAACATGGGACTATGAAACTCACCTGATTGCTTCTCCAAAAGTCCTCGCACTAGCAACAAGCTAACAAACCAAAAACACGCCATCAAAATATGAACCAATCACTAAGATGGCTCATCAACCTATGATGGACATCTAGCCTACTCCCATATAAGTACCTCATTGATAAGCTCTAATCACCCCATTACCCTTCCTTAACAAGTCCTTAACTTGGTTAAGTTTAATAACTATCCCGTTCATATTTTACACAAAACAGTCCCAGTTTTTAGGTCTCAAAACATTAAGTCAAACGTCTCCTTAAACATACCAATGGTTTCTGTAAAAGGAATATTCATACTTTTACATATATTAGATAAAATCTCCCACTTACCCTAACCTTAAAGCTACTGTTAAGGCGCCGATATATGTATATATATTGCTACCTATCCAGAATTCACTGATTTTAAACGTATGAAAAGTTTGTTACAATTAGGGGGTCTTACCCTAAACCACAACCTTAGCCCAAGTGTAGATACTTACTATAATATATAAACCATCTCTCATGTTCGTGAGAAGATCCCAATGCAAACCTAAGTACCCCAAACAACCCAAAACTTAAAAAGAAAACAGGCTGACTTAAAAACTGTTTTGACCTCCGACTGTTGTAACCTGTTTTTGACCCACTTCCCGACCTCCAATTTAGTTCTAGTTTCTTGCATTGGAAAGTCACTTCAATTAGCTTTCCAGGGATATGTGGATCGCAAAATAAGAGTTTGTAGAACTCCCTATATAATCAAAAAAATGACCCAACATTCTGCCCAGTTTTTAAAAACGAGTTTAATTAATTTAACCTAATTAATTACCCATAACCCTATTAATTACAAACCTTAAACCATCTAATCATTATAATATCATTAAAATACAGATTCTTATTTAAATCCTAACCTAAATCCATCATAAGATGATTGAGAAAGAATTAAAACACTTTAATTAAAAAGAGTATTAAAGATTTTACCTTAGAATTTTTGAAAGAAGAAAAATTAATAAAGAACCCTAAAAGCACCATTGATGCCAACTTGAAGGTGATCTCCAGGGGTTTTATGAAGTGTTTTGGTTAATAAAAAGTATTTATATAGTTTCCTACCAAGTCCTTGGCCCATTATAAAAGCCCGGTTCCCTTTTTCCTTTTTTTCCCTTTTCTTTTCTTTTGATTCGTCCCAAACCGCCTCATATATATATATTTTTATTTTTTTTCTTTTTATTGTTAATTAATATCTTATTAATATTACCTTAATTTACCTTAATTTATTTCAGCTCCTAAAGCCTCCAAAACCTCAAAACCGTAAAACTAGTCAAATTTACGCGTTTTACCGTAAAAGACGTAAAATATACACTTTTATAAAAAATCTCAAATTTTGAAATAAACTTTATAACTAAGTCCCAAATGACTTAAAACCATCCCGAAAAATATTCATATGACTAATTACCTCATCCGAGACCTCTAAATGCTAAATCGTAAAAATACGATTTTCTATCATACATATACGTATACGTAAAACCACTAAATAACACCATCTCATTACATGGTCACTACCATGTGAACTCATGAACATGAAATCATCACACATCGTTTCACTCACAAGGTACCCAGTACCATAAACGATATCCAAACCACAATCTATACACTCCAATTAGCATATCAACACGTAAAGACACGAAACTAGCACAAAATAAAACTAAGTGACGAACCTCAAAACCAGGGTTGTCACATCACTCCCTCCTAATAGAAATCTCGTCCCGAGATTTACTCCTTAGGATCAAACACACAAACAACACATCACACGGGGATACTTGTTCTAAATGAACTCCTCTCATTCCCACGTGAACTTTAGTTCAAGTTTCAAAATACCACATATACAAACCAAAAATAATTAAACTCTTTGCCAAACTCTTGCCCTCACTGTCAATAAATCTCACAAATGACTCTTTGATAAAACAAAGACTCTTTTTAATACAAGTCCCGAATAACCGTACATGCAAAATGCATTCTCAACCAACCTTTACCAAATCTCAATACATGAAATGTATCATGTATACAACTCATTTCCCCCAGGTAATTCTATGCTCATAAGCTAATGGTCCGATCTTTCCAAAGATCATAAATGGACCTACAAAACTCTACATCAACTCCTCCATTTTACCAAAACATACCACCCGCTACTATAGGTGAAACTCCCTACATAACTTTTTCACTAACTCTAGTGGTTTCCCCCTTTTCTACATCATTACCGCATTGGTAGCCTCTTTTATCAATTCTAGTCCACCATAGGGACAACTCACCCTATCCTTTCATATAGTGCCTCAAATGGCATTTATCGACTTCTAGTATGATAACTATCATTATAGGAAAAACTCAGCCATCGCTAATGAGTTTCCTAACTCCCTCTTATCAATCACTCATACCCTCAGTGTAACTCATAAGGTTGTATAAATATCTCACTTACCTATCCTTTTCCCAGTTCGTTGGATATACTCATATCCAATCATGTTCATTAACTCCCTTCAGTCCATACCCCAAACTACTTAAAGATTCCAATCTCCTTACAAAGTGACATATGGTGGTCTTTCACATATCCATTAGTTCTTCTAATCCAAATCAACTTATGATCTATACACATCATCAAAAGGACGGTTAACTCAGTTAGACCAAGCCCTTCGTCCCTATGGCACATCACACCTATAACTCCTCATCCATTCGGTTAAGTCAGTTAGACCAAGCCCTTCGTCCCTATGGCAGAGAGAGCTCGTTCCCTCCTATCACGGCGAGCAACGTGGCCGATGCACCTCTCACGATTGAGGTAAGCATTGGAACCCACAACGTTCGTCGTATGTATGTGGATGGAGGATCATCGGCGGAACTACTCTACGAACATTGCTTCGTACAGCTACGACCAGAGACCAAAAGCCAATTAGTACCGGCCAAGTCGCCGCTCATTGGCTTTAGTGGAAACACTATCTTGCCAATAGGACAACTGCGTCTACCGGTAACCATTGGAGATAAAGAGCATTCCACCACGGCGTGGATGAACTTCATGGTGATAGGTTCATACTCTCCGTATAATGGTATTATTGGAAGACCAAGCATCCTATCCATACGGGCAGTCCCATCCACGGCTCACGGCATGATTAAATTCCCAGTTGAAGGGGGAATTGTTACTATTTACAATTCGATAGCACCGACATCCGAGTGCCACGCCGTGACAACACCATTTCAGCCAGTTCCCATAAAGGAAGGATCACCTCCCCCAACTGGAAGGTGGTAATCCACCCCGACTACCCGGAACAAGAGGTAGCCATAGGGGGAACACTATCGGAAAAAGGGAAGAAAGCCATGTGCTCTCTCCTAAAGGCAAAACTTGATATATTCGCATGGGAGACAAAGCATATGACGGGCGTGCCGCGTTCGATAGCAGAACATAAGCTTCAAATCAACCCGGGATATCCCCCTGTTAAGCAAAAGAAGCATGGTCAAGCACCAGAATGCAGCCAGGTAATACTGGGCGAGGTACAGAAGCTGGTGGACACAGGAATTATGCGTGAGGTATATTACCATGAATGGTTATCTAATCCGGTCATGGTCAAGAAGCATGACGTAAGCTGGCGCATGTGTGTGGACTTCACAGACTTGAACAAAGCTTGTCCGCAAGACTGCTATCCGTTACCAGAAATCGATTGGAAGGTGGAATCCTTATGCGGATACCCTTTTAAATGTTTTTTAGGCGCGTACAAAGGATACCATTAGATCCAAATGGCAGAGGAAGACGAGGAGAAGAAGACGTTCCACACTAGTCAGGGCATGTATTGTTACACAAAAATGCCGTTTGGACTAAAGAACACCGGTGCGACATATCAACGACTTGTTGATAAAGACTTCGAATCGCAGATAGGCCGTAAACTTGAAGTCTACGTTGACGACTTGGTCATCAAGAGCCATACGGAGGAAGCGCTCCTCCGTGATATCCAGGAAAAGTTTGACACGTTGAGGAAAATCAACATGAAACTGAATCCATAAAAAATTGCACGTTTGGAGCAACCGAAGGAATGTTCCATGGGTATATGATTAATCCAAACGGCATGAAACCTTTTCCGGAGAAGACGGACGCCGTGATACAGCTACCATTCCCCCGGACACTCTAGAAGGTGCAATCACTCAATGGAAAGCTGGTCGGGCTTAAAAGGTTCTTATCAAAGTCCGCGGAGAAGTCACTTCCTTTATTTAAAACCATCAAGAAGTTCTTAAACAAAGGAGACTTTCGCTGGACAAAAGAGGTAGAGGAATCCTTTGAGCAGCTTAAACAACATCTCGCAGCTCTTCCCATGCTAGTGGCACCCCGACCAAAGGAGTAGCTAATTATGAATCTGTCCGCTACGTACGGAGCAATCAGCGCAGTCCTTATGACTGATTGGGATTCAGTCCAAACTCCGGTTTACTTCATAAGCAGAGCATTGCAAGGACCGGAGTTGAATTATTCATCAATGGAGAAGTTGGTTTTGTCATTGGTTTACACCGCGAAAAGGTTGCGCCGGTACTTCCAGGCGCACCCAATTGTGGTTATCACTGATCAGCCAATAAAACAGATCATCTCTAAACCGGACGTAGCCGGGAGAATGAAGAAGTAGAGCATCCTACTAGGAGAACATAACATCTGTTATAGACCAAGGACAACCATTAAGAGCCAAATTTTGGAAGATTTCCTAATTGAGAAACATGAGGAGGGCGAGCCAATGGTGCAAAAAGAAGAAATTCCAACGGAACCATGGGTTTTGTTTACTGATGGATCTTCTTGCACGGACGGATCAGGAGCCGGCCTCATTCTCACGAATCTGGAAGGAATGAAACTCACCTACGCCTTGCACTTTAAGTTCACAGTCACGAATAATGAGGCAGAATATGAAGCATTGATTGCTGGTTTAAAAATCGCCGCTTGGATGGGAGTCCGTATCCTTGAAGCCTACGTGGACTCACAGCTTGTCGCGAATCACAACCTAGGAGGGTACGTAGCTAAAAAGGATACATGATCCAATATTTGGAGAAAGTCAAGTCACTCATCGCCGGATTTGGAAAGTTCTCCATCAAGCAGGTACCAAAAGGCGAGAACAAGAAGGCGGATGCTCGTAGCAAGATCGCGTCTAAAAGTTTTGCCCATCTATCCAAACAGGTGTTGATTGAAATACTCAACAAATAGTCCATTACAGGAGGAGAGATAGCGACCATAGTTGATGAAGAGCGGCCCACATGGATGACCCCGATCATCAACTACTTAGCTGATGAGACCCTTCCTGAGGACGAAAAGGTGGTACGACGTGTCAAAAGGAAGTCGCAACATTTCAAACTCCGTGATGGTGTTCTATACAAGCGTTACTCCCTACAGCCGTGGCTGCGATGCGTCGGGCCATGCCGGGCTAGCTATGTGATTAGTGAAATACAAAAAGGTTCGTGTGGCATGCACGCATGCCCCAGATCAGTAGTAGCACGAGCTGTACGCACAGGGTACTATTGGCCAACTATGCATCAAGACGCGCGAGACATGATTCTTAAATGCAGTTATTGCCAAGTACACAGGCCAGTACCACGACATCCACAACAAGAACTAACCCCCATTACATCCCCATGGTTGTTCTACAAGTGGGCGATTGATATCGCAGGCCCTTTTCCAGTTGCCGCAGGGGGCGTTAAGTTCTTGATTGTAGCTATGGACTATTTCACTCGTTGGATAGAAGCTAAGGCGCTCAAAACGATTACGGGCAAACAAGTAAAAAAGTTTGTTTGGGAAAATATTGTGTGCCGCTTCGGTTTGCCCGACGATATCATCTCGGATAACGGAAAGCAGTTCGCGGATAATCTATTCAAGGATTGGTGCCCGACGTTGAGCATCAAACGGCGTTTCGCATCAGTTAAGCACCCACAGACTAATGGTCTCGTGGAGCGGGCAAATAGAAGCCTAGGTGAAGGTATAAAAGCACGCTTAGATGGAAGAAGCGCCAAGTGGGTAGATGAACTGCCGCATGTCCTATGGGCACACATGACAATGATCAAAACAGCCAATGGGGACACTCCATTTGCGCTGGCCTATGGAACCGAGGTTGTTATCCCAGCAGAAATTGGGATGCCAATAATCCGCACATCGGAGGTTAACGTCGTCCCAAACGATGAGCAACTCCGGGTAAATCTAGACTTGTTAGAGGAGAAACGAGAGATAGCAGCCATCAATGAGGCTAAGTCTAAGGCCGTGATACAGCTACCATTCCCTCGGACACTCTAGAAGGTGCAATCACTCAATGGAAAGCTGGTCGGGCTTAAAAGGTTCTTATCAAAGTCCGCGGAGAAGTCACTTCCTTTATTTAAAACCATCAAGAAGTGCTTAAACAAAGGAGACTTTTACTGGACAAAAGAGGCAGAGGAAGCCTTTGAGCAGCTTAAACAACATCTTGCAGCTCTTCCCATGCTAGTGGCACCCCGACCAAAGGAGTAGATAATTATGAATCTGTCCGCTACGTACGGAGCAATCAGCGCAGTCCTTATGACTGATAGGGATTCAGTCCAAACTCCGGTTTACTTCATAAGCAGAGCATTGCAAGGACCGGAGTTGAATTATGCATCAACGGAGAAGTTGGTTTTGTCATTGGTTTACACCGCGAAAAGGTTGCGCCGGTACTTCCAGGCGCACCCAATTGTGGTTATCACTGATCAGCCAATAAAACAGATCATCTCTAAACCAGACGTAGCCAGGAGAATGCAGAAGTAGAGCGTCCTACTAGGAGAACATAACATCTCTTATAGACCAAGGACAGCCATTAAGAGCCAAATTTTGGCAGATTTCCTAATTGAGAAACCTGAGGAGGGCGAGCCAATGGTGCAAAAAGAAGAAATTACAACGGAACCATGGGTTTTGTTTACTGATGGATCTTCTTGCACGGACGGATCAGGAGTCGGCCTCATTCTGACGAATCTGGAAGGAATGGAATTCACCTACGCCTTGCGCTTTAAGTTCACAGCCACGAATAATGAGGCAGAATATGAAGCATTGATTGCGGGTTTAAAAATCGCCGCTTGGATGGGAGTCCGTATCCTTGAAGCTTACGTGGACTCACAGCTTGTCGCGAATCCCAACCTAGGAGGGTACGTAGCTAAAAAGGATACATGATCCAATATTTGGAGAAAGTCAAGTCACTCATCGCCGGATTTGGAAAGTTCTCCATCAAGCAGGTACCAAAAGGCGAGAACAAGAAGGCGGATGCTCGTAGCAAGATCGCGTCTAAAAGTTTTGCCCATCTATCCAAACAGGTGTTGATTGAAATACTCAACGAATAGTCCATTACAGGAGGAGAGATAGCGACCATAGTTGATGAAGAGGGGCCCACATGGATGACCCCGATCATCAACTACTTAGCTGATGAGACCCTTCCTGAGGACGAAAATGCGGTGCGACGTGTCAAAAGGAAGTCGCAACATTTCAAACTCCGAGATGGTGTTCTATACAAGCGTTACTTCTTACAGCCGTGGCTGCGATGCGTCGGGCCACGCCGGGCTAGCTATGTGATTAGTGAAATACAAGAAGGTTCGTGTGGCATGCACGCATTCCCCAGATCAGTAGTAGCACGAGCTCTACGCACAGGGTACTATTGGCTAACTATGCATCGAGACGCGCGAGACATGATTCTTAAATGCAGTGATTGCCAAGTACACAGGCAAGTACCACGACATCCACAGCAAGAACTAACCCCCATTACATCTCCATGGCTGTTCTACAAGTGGGCGATTGATATCGCAGGCCCTTTTCCAGTTGCCGCAGGGGGCGTTAAGTTATTGATTGTAGCTATGGACTATTTCACTCGTTGGATAGAAGCTAAGGCGCTCAAAACGATTACGGACAAACAAGTAAAAAAGTTTGTTTGGGAAAATATTGTGTGCCGCTTCGGTTTGCCCGACGAGATCATCTCGGATAACGGAAAGCAGTTCGCGGATAATCTATTCAAGAATTGGTGCCCGACGTTGAGCATCAAACGGCGTTTCGCATCAGTTAAGCACCCACAGACTAATGGTCTCGTGGAGCGGGCAAATAGAAGCCTAGGTGAAGGTATAAAAGCACGCTTAGATGGAAGAAGCGCCAAGTGGGTAGATGAACTGCCGCATGTCCTATGGGCACACATGACAATGATCAAAACAGCCAATGAGGACACTCCATTTGCGCTGCCCTATGGAACCGAGGCTGTTATCCCAGCAGAAATTGGGATGCCAATAATCCGCACATCGGAGGTTAACGTCATCCCAAACGATGAGCAACTCCGGGTAAATTTAGACTTGTTAGAGGAGAAACGAGAGATAGCAGCCATCAATGAGGCTAAGTCTAAGGCAGGTATGAAAGCTTATTACGATTCCAAAGTTAAGGGTGTTTTCTTTTGACCGGGGGATTTTGTCTATCGTGGTAACGAGGAAAGTCGCGCAGAGAGCATGGGGAAACTTGGTCCAAAGTGGGAAGGGTCGTATGAGGCCACGGAAACATTAGGGCTAGGTGCGTATAAGTTGTGTGATATGGATGGCCGTGACTTGGATCGTACATGGAATATTTGCAACCTTAAAAGATGCTACCTCTGAAGGGCTACGACCTCCGCATGGACACTTCGTTGTGGTCAGCTTCGATGAAGATCCATGTATTTTTTTATTTTAATGCTTTCTAGGTTCTATTTGTCTTAGGATTTTAACTCTATCAAAATATCATAACCGTTCTAATAAAATGCCGTGGTGCCTAGCTAGCTCCACGGTCTGTTCTTGTGCAAATTATTGTCATATGTTTTTAGAATTATTTGTTATTTTCTAGTATTTTATTACTTGTTCATATGCATTCATTCAACCATACATGGACTATTTGTTGCCAGGCGGGGTAAGAGGATTAAGTGAACCTAATAATTCAACTTGTCGCATAAGAGGGATGCAACCCTAGTGACGCGGATCATGTATCCTTACTATACACCTTATTTATAAGACGTTGTAATAAGTTTCCACATGTCGTACTTACATAGTGCCGGACATGATAAAGACACACGGTGCACGTCTAGTAAAATATAGAATTAGTTTTATTCTCGATCAGCTGTGACACGTCATGCAAACAGATACATGATATCTAAGGAATAATAACAAGTTTCAATATGACCAAACAAAACTTGTCGTGCTCACCACAGACATATATCTTAATAAATAATCTAAAGTGTTTACACATAGAGTTACAAATTAAAGTCGTGCGCATCCATGGACGAATAAACAATAGATGGTGCAACTGTTTACAACAGATTAAACTAAAAAGGAGGCAGGAACTCCCCTACTTCTCTTTTACCTTCAGCTATAAAAGCACGAAGGGCTTCACCACGAGCATCCTTTCCACTCTACGCCCTGGCTAGGTTGGCTTACAACGCCTCAGCGAATAGCCTCTCACCATTCACGACCTTCAGGCTGGCATATGTTGGCAGAGTAAGCTGGATTGGGTTTGGGGTGAGCTTCGCCATGATATCCTCGTTGGAGGCATCCTTTAGAGCTTCAAGGTCATCCAGGAAGGGGTACTCCATCTCCCCCAGAGCGGTCATGGACGCAGTCATCTTTGCTTCCGCCTCAGGGTTATGATAGGCATGCGTAGTGATTTCTTCCTTCTTGCTTATTAATTCCGCAGCCTTGATCAACCCTTCATGCATGCCGTAGTCAATACCATCTGACACGATATCAGCAAAGCCCTGCAAAAACTGTGGTGCCTCCATCACTCTTGTCACGGCCAGACGTGTCCCTTAGCCCACCATCCACCTATGACCAGCAATGGCCGTAAGCAATAGGGGGCAGAGCACTTCAGCACAGTCTGTGGCCAGCACATTCAGCTCACGCTCCCCCTTGCCCAAAGCCTTAGCCGTTCGCTCCTCCATAGCCGCCCGATCCTTGGTAAATTCTTCCTTCAATGCCTCACACTCCTCTACAAGGGCGGATGCTTGGTCGGTGGAGGATTTGGCGGAAGCTTTAGCTGTGGCTACCTATGAAAACAATTAGGGTTACTACATGGATGAGAAAGACAAGGGTGTTGCACAAACATTTGACATAAACTAGTAAGGCTACGTACGTTGCCTTTGGCGGCTTCGAGAAGAGCTTCCAGCTGAGCGATGCGCTCATCACGGGCATTGGCGTGGCTGATTTGTTCTTTTATTTTCGCCTCAGCCACGACCAAATCTTCCTGCAAGGAGGAAATTGTCTTCTCATGCTTCTCCACCATCTCTTCCCTGTGGATAATCCTCCTGTCGACACGACATACACGGGCCAAGGCCTCCTCCAAACGGCGTCGTAAAGTTGCACCAAGTGTTATCTAGTGCACCGTTGCCACATCATATTGTTCGAGAAGAACCTCATGGTTGAGTTCATTAATAAGTGTGAAAACACTTATCCTTTTACCACTTATTTCCAATAATAACAAAACCAAAACGTGTGATTTATGTCGTAAAAGTCGGAATTATGCGTGGTTTATGTTTTTATTGTATTTTAGGACCAAAATGTGAAAAAGGAAGAAAACACGGGCTTTCACGGGCTTTTATTGAAGAAAACGGGAAAAGACGAAGTCAAAAGATCAAAAGTGCAAAAAGAACGGAAGTCCAAGGCCTATTCTGAAGATTTATCGAAGAAAAAGTCAAAAGACGGAAGTTTAACGAAGTCGAAGAACTTAAGTCTAATAGAAGAAGAAAATTAAAAGACAAGTTCAAATCCCGAGACGACAAAGACGAAGAATTAAAGTCGAGTCGAGAAAACGTGAAGAAAACAAGAAAGAAGATGCAACACATGCACTCCTTCCACCTTCCCTATAAATACCCTCCTAATAGTCATTAGGAGGAGGAAGTTAGAGTTTTTAGTTAATTTTTCACTTTTTAGTTTTTAGAGAGAGAAAGTCTTAAACTTTCTCTCACTAGTTCATCTTTTAATCTTTCAAGATTAACTCTTTGTATTGCTTATTTTTATTAATCAAGTTCATTTTAAGCTTTTATCTCTTAATCTCATTCTACTTTTCTTTGATTTAAGATTGATTTTGGTGTGATTATCATGTGATCCGTGTTGTTCTAATTGATTTCATGCTAAAAAGTTAATCTTTTGATCATTTTATAAGTTTTCATTTGATTAAGCTTTAAGACTTTTGTGCTTATTGGCTTACTTTTATGATTAGCTTATTTTTCCTATTAAAAAGTTTTATTAAAAAGTTTATGTTTTTATGGTTTGATCTAAAAAGTTGGTTAATTTCGAGTTGAATAAGTTGATCATAGTGCTTATTTGATTCGGTTTAGTTGATTCGATTTAGTTTTGGGAATAAGCTCGATCTAATAGCTTATTTCCTAGCTTTTTGCTCGAATTCCATTATTTTCGGAAGGGTATTATATCCCTTTTCCGATTGTTGCCTTTTTCCGACCGGGTACACCCCCTTAACCGATTTCCACTATTTTAGGGAAGGGTTGTTATTCCCCTTTCCGATTGGCCCTTATTCCGACGGCACCATTCTTCACTTTCCGATCGACCCAATCGGATTAGGGTTTATCTTTTCCGATTGGTCCATTGTTTGCACGTATTCCGATTGGTAACTAGCTACATATTCCGATTGAGCCTCAAGTTTCATTTTCCGATTGGGATTTGCTCCATATTCCGATTGGGTGTTTGTAGTATTCCGATTTGTTAGCATTTGTTACATTCCGATTGCTACCACTCTTCCTCCGTATTCCGATCAACCGATCGGAAAACATTCCGATCGGGGGGCCTTTTTGGCTTGTTTTGGTTTCTTTCGATATCACTTTCTTATAGTACTTTTATTTTCTGAAAATTTTCAAAGTGTTAGTTTTATTTAGTGAGTTAGTACTTTTTCCATTGTCACCTTTAAGTTTTATGCATTTATTTTTACTCGTCATTCAAATTAATCTTTTAACTTCCATTTTACTCAACGACACTTTAGTTACTTGCTATTAGCTTAAAATAAACCAAACCATTCACTTGATTCACCAAAAGACGACTGAGTCGCACTTAAGACCGGTTTTCAATTCGAAAAGATTCGGACGATAATATTTTCATACCTAGCCAAAAACCATTCTTCCACTTTATTTTATGCACCTTTAATTACTTGCACATTTAAATACATGTTTTGCACCTTTAATTACGTTTAATTTCAAGTAAGTGTTTCTTTAATTTCTCGCACCTTTACTTTATCTTGTTAATCTTCTTCTTCTACCTTTCTTTGATTTGCACGATTTTTAACTTGTTACGTTGTTTAAAGATTTGATTTTTATGCTTTGGATTGTTTTAAATCTCTTATTTTCATAGCTTATTCGATTTATTTTCAAGTTTATATAGTTTTTACAAAAGTTATTTTTATATAAAAAGTTGTTTTTCTTAAAGTCTATCTTTTTCGTGTCTTAAAAGTTTTTAACTTTCAGTTTTATAGCTTATTTTTACACGGTTTTAGCTAAGTTTTTCGTCTAGTGCTTATTAGGATTATAGCTTATTTTTCTAGCTTATTTTTAGTTTTCTTCTACGTATTCCGATTGGGGTCCAATCGGAAAAGGGTTTTACTTTCCGATTGGGTAAGATCTGAAAAGGGTTTGTATATTCCGATTGGTGGACTTTGGTATTCCGATTGGGGCAAGTTAGGGTATTCCGATCAGGTTAGAGTGACAGCTTTCCGATTGGTTCCTTTTCCACATTCCGATTGAGATGCATGTTGGTATTCCGATTGGGTAAGGTGACAGCTATTCCGATTGGGGGTTCCGATTAGCATTCCGACCAAGTCAATTCCCATATCCCGATTGGTAAGTAGTTAAACATTCCGATTGGTGGTGTTTTTGGATATTCTGATTGGTTAGTGACAGTATTCCGATAGGGTTCTATAGACATTCCGATTGGTACAATCGGAATATATTCCGATTGGAGGGTATTTTTCATGTTTTGTCTTGTTTTATTTTTAGTTTACGTTTTTAATACTTGTCTAACTTTAATTTCCGTCACACTTTAGTTTTAGTCATTTAAATTAATTTACTTTCCGTCACGTTTTTAAATTTTGCGCACTTTCTTTTAATTAGACTTAGATTTAATTTCATGCTCTTTTATATACTTGCCCTTTACTTTAACGACATTTACTTTTAAGTCTTGCACATTTAATTAAAAACCAGCCAAAAATATTCTTTTTCACCAAAATAAAACTGAGTCACATAGAAAACCTAGATCAATTCGATTAGACATACATCAACGAACTTTAATTTTTATACGGGGTGTCAAAAACCATGTATTAAAATGGCGCCGCTGCCGGCTCTTTTCGTTACGATAAACGGTTTCTAGTGAGAGACGCATTGAATTTTGGGATCCGTTCTTTGAACGTTATTTTCATTGCTATAAAATTTCCAAAAATCCTAAAAAAAATTATAAAACTTTTCAAAAACACAAAAACATTAAAAAACCTATAAAAACCAAAAATATTATATAGATATTCTCTTTGTGTATATTTTTCTTCTGCAGGTGCATGCGTACTAGATCTACAAACTATTCTGAGCCCGAGAATCGTGAAGATTTAGATATGGCTGGTGTTAACAACAACAATAATCACCCACCTCAAAATAATTTGAATAACAACCACAACAATAACAACAACAACAATGTCCTTCTACCTGATTTACGAACCATGGAGGAATTGTGCCAACCCACCATGAACGGACGCGGAGGCCCGATCGCGCCAATGCACGTCACGGCTCAGGAGTTTTCGTTGAAGCATCATATGATACAGCAAGTGCAAACGAACCCGTTTCGTGGAATTCCGGATGATGATGCCAACAAACACCTTGACAAATTCATTACCATTACCCAAAGCATGAAATGCCCTGGTGTTTCTATGGATGACCTTCGCCTCCAACTTTTTCCACACTCGCTTTCTCACCATGCCGAAAAATGGTTTGACCGTCTTCCTAAGAATTCTATTCATACGTGGAACGACATGACTCAACGCTTTTTATCGCGCTACTTTCCCCCATCCATGGTCACTAGCCTTCGTAACCAAATCAGTGGATTTATGCAAGAGAATGATGAATCGCTTTTCGATGCTTGGGAACGTTACAATGATTTGATCGACCGCTGTCCTAATCACAATATGCTCCCCGTCACTCTCATTGACACCTTCTACAATGGTCTCACCTTTTGTGATCGTGACACGATCAATGCCGCCGCCGGTGGTACTTTTATGAAAAGGAGACCGGAGGAGTGTCGAGAGTTGATTGAAAACATGACTACTCACCACAAGAATTGGGATTCTTCTGCATCCTCAAGATCTAATCAGAGAGTCAATGTTTCATCTACTTCTTCCACCACCAACCCGTCTATTTTGGAACGTGCTATTCTCGATATTAACAAAAGTCTCCAAATTTTGACTTCTAACCAAACTCAACAAGCTAAAGCCGTTGTTATCTCTTGTGACACATGTGGTGGTCCTCATTCCTACAATGAGTGTCCTTCTACCCAAAGCAATTATTCTGAAGACGTTAACGCAGCATACGGTACTTATCCCACGGGAGGCTATCAAGCTCGCCCTCAAGGAGACCGTGGCTTGCTAAGTTATCGATCCAACAATTATCTTGCTCCTCCCGGTTTCCCTCCTGCAAACTAAAACCAACAACAAAGCTACAATCAATCCCAACCTCGTGCAAATAATCAGTATCAATCCCAAAGAAACCCATACCCAACTCAAGGAAATTCTCAACCTTACCAGGCTCCACCTCTCAATCAACCGATGGCAGTGAATCCAGATGTCGAGACATTTATGAAGACCAATCGGGAGTTGGTGACGAATCTTCAGAGTCAAGTCCGTAACTTGAAGGGAGAAATGGCAAAGCAAGGGACCGATATTCGAGCCGAGTTAAGGAATGATATGGCCAAACACAATGATGCAATGAATGCAAACATGCAAAACTCCTTTAACAATCAAGCTCTTCACCTTCGTGATATGATTAGTTCGCTCCTCCAAAGTAATCAACCCTCTTCTTCGGGTACTCTTCCGAGTAATACCGTTGTGAATCCAAGAGGGGAGATGAAAGCAATCACCACTCGTAGTGGAAAAGGTTATATGGAACCCGAGCTTCCTACACCTCCACCGGTGATTGTGAATAAGGAAAAAGAGCAACTTTCCCCACCTCCTTCACCCTCTATCCCCATTTCCCCACCACCCGTGGTTGTGAGTGATCCTATTCCCCTAAAGCCTTCTTCTTCATCCAATATACCTTATCCCTCAAGGTTGAGGAAAGAGAAGCAAAAGAGCAAGGATGATATCCAGGTTTCAAACTTTCTAAAAATGTTTAAACAATTGAATTTTAACATCTCCTTTCCGAAGCTCTCGCTCACATGCCCAAATACGCTAAGATGTTTAAAGATCTTTTAAGTGATAAGGAAAAGCTTCTTGACATTGCTCAGACCCACCTTAATGAGAATTTCTCCGCAGTGCTCTTAAGGCAATTGCCCACCAAACTTGGTGATCCGGGTCGCTTCTTGATTCCTTGCAACTTCCCGGGAGTAGAGAATTGTATGGCCCTAGCCGATCTAGGTGCCAGTATAAACTTAATGCCTTTAAGTGTTTGGAAGCAATTATCTCTCCCCGAGCTAGTCCCCACCAAAATGACTTTGGAATTAGCCAACCGTACGGTTGCTTATCCAGTGGGGATAGCCGAAGATGTCTTTGTTGGCGTTGACAAATTCACCTTCCCGGCGGATTTTGTTGTCGTTTACTACGAGATGGATCCCCGTGTTCCATTAATCGTCGGACGTCCATTTCTGAGGACCGGTCGCACTCTCATTGATGTAGCCGCAGGCGAAATAATCATGAGAGTTGGTGACGATAAAATTGTCTTCAACATGGGTAAGATTTCTAAGCAACCCTATTCGTATGAGAGTGTTAATGCTATTGATGTTCTCGATGAGGCTTGTGAAGAACATTTTCATTATGCTTGCAAAAGTACTCTTTCTTCTCTACCCAATGTTGAGACCGTTGCCTCAATTTCTCCAGCATTGACTCCTTTCGGAGAAAGTGATTTGGATGAATTCGAAGCTAGTTTGGGTCCTCTCGATATTAAGTATGATAATTTGTCCACCAATTGGGATGAAGACATTAGTACTATTGAGAGACTTCTCAATGAGGACCCGTTCTCTCCTCCTGCTCCTAAAGAGGTGACCAATGATGATCCATCGTTAGTTTCACCATCTACTGAGGATCCTCCTACTCTCGAGCTTAAAGACCTACCGCCTCATCTTGAGTACGTTTTCCTGGAAGACGACGAGAAGCTACCGGTCATCATCGCAAAGGATCTGAAAGAAGACGAAAAAGAACGCCTTGTCACTGTGTTGAAGAAGCATAAACGAGCTATCGCTTGGAAAATCTCGGACATCCATGGAATTGATCCTCACTTCTGCACACATAAAATTCTCATGGAGGACGACTTTAAGCCCACAATTCAAAGTCAACGAAGGGTGAATCCTAAAATACATGAAGTCATCAAAAAAGAGGTTATCAAACTTCTTGATGCAGGTATGATTTACCCTATTTCGGATTCACCGTGGGTTAGTCCAGTCCATTGTGTGCCTAAGAAAGGCGGAATCACCGTTGTGCCCAATGCAAACAACGAGTTAATTCCTACCCGTCTCGTTACTGGGTGGAGAGTTTGTATAGACTACCGCAAACTCAATGATGCCACGAGAAAGGATCATTTCCCTCTACCTTTTATGGACCAAATGCTTGAACGTTTAGCTGGTAATGAATATTACTGCTTTCTTGATGGTTTCTCGGGTTATTTTCAAATACCCATTGATCCCCAAGATCAAGAGAAGACAACATTCACTTGTCCCTACGGCACCTTTGCTTACAAACGAATGCCTTTTGGCTTATGCAATGCCCCCGGGACTTTCCAAAGGTGCATGTTGGCTATCTTCCATGATATGGTTGAACAAACCATGGAAGTCTTCATGGATGATTTCTCAGTCTTCGGGGATTCCTTCTCTGCTTGCCTTGCCAATTTGGAACGTATGCTTAAGCGGTGCGAAGACACTCGCCTTGTTCTGAATTGGGAAAAATGCCATTTTATGGTAAAAGAAGGCATTGTGCTAGGACACAAAATCTCTAAAGCCGGTCTTGAAGTCGACCGTGCTAAAGTTGATGTCATAGCCAAATTACCTCCACCTTCAACCGTGAAGGGTGTGAGAAGTTTTCTGGGTCATGCGGGCTTCTATCGTCGATTCATTCAAGATTTCTCTAAAATCGCTCGCCCGATGACCCACCTCTTAGAAAAAGATACTCCTTTTATCTTTTCTAAAGAGTGTCTCGAAGCCTTCAATCTTCTCAAGGATAAGCTAACTAAGGCACCAGTCTTGGTTACCCCTAATTGGGAGCTGCCTTTTGAATTGATGTGCGATGCTAGCGACTTTGCTATTGGTGCGGTTTTGGGCCAAAGAGTGAATAAACACTTCCAACCAATCCACTACGCTAGCAAAACAATGACGGGGGCTCAATTGCATTATACGACAACCGAAAAAGAGCTTTTAGCTGTTGTCTATGCTTTTGAAAAATTTCGCCCCTATCTTGTTTTATCCACCACCATCGTATACACGGACCATTCCGCGTTGAAGTACTTGATGACTAAGAACGATTCTAAGCCAAGACTTCTTCGTTGGGTTTTGCTCCTTCAAGAATTTAACATTGAAATTCGTGACAAGAAGGGAGCCGAAAACCTGGCCGCGGATCATCTGAGCAGACTTGAGGATCCATATCAGGGGGATCATCCGAACAAAGAGATCAATGACTCTTTCCCCCTGGAGACTCTAATGTCTATAACTCTCAATCTTGATGGCACCCCGTGGTTTGCAGACATTGCAAACTACTTAGCGGGTGGTATTCTCATCCAAGGGTTAACATCCCAACAAAAGAAGAAGTTCTTGAATGATGTTAAGACTTACTTTTGGGATGACCCTTATCTATTCAAACAGTGTGCTAATCTGATTATTCGTCGATGTGTTGACGGACCGGCAGCTTTTGACATCCTCCAAGCTTGCCACAAAGGACCCACCGGTGGTCACTTTGGTCCCAACTACACCGCTAAGAAAGTGTTTGATTCTGGATTCTACTGGCCCACCATTTATCGTGACGCTCACGAAATGGTTAAGCATTGTGATGCTTGCCAACGTCAAGGCAAGATCACACATAAGGATGAGATGCCTCAAAATTTCATACAGGAATGTGAAATCTTTGATGTATGGGGCATCGACTTTATGGGGCCATTTCCATCATCCAAAGGGAACAAGTACATCCTCGTCGCTGTCGACTACGTCTCTAAATGGGTTGAAGCTAAGGCTCTTCCTACGAATGATGCGAGGGTGGTTGTGAACTTTTTGAAGCAGCTTTTCGCTCGATTTGGCGTTCCTCGTGCTATCATCAGTGACCGCGGGACTCATTTTTGCAACGATCAATTTGCACGAGTCATGGCAAAGTATGGTGTCAATCACCGTCTTTCCACCGCCTATCATCCCCAAACCAATGGGCAAGCCGAAATTTCTAATCGTGGCTTGAAGAGAATTTTGGAGCGTACTGTGGGAGAGCATCGTGCCGCGTGGGCCGATAAGTTAGATGATGCTCTGTGGGCTTTCCGTACTGCTTACAAGACCCCGATCGGTTGTACACCTTATCGTCTTGTGTACGGGAAAGCCTGCCACCTACCCATCGAGCTGGTACATAAGGCGCACTGGGCCTTGAAGTGGGCTAACTTCAACATCATCAAAGCCGGTGATCATCGCAAGGTTCAACTCAACGAGCTAAATGAACTAAGGAATGAAGCTTATGAGAACTCGCTGATCTACAAGGAGAAGACGAAGAGGATCCACGATGCAAAAATCAAGAACCGAGAGTTCCACGTTGGTGATCAAGTTTTACTCTTTAACTCTCGGTTGAAGATCTTCTCTGGCAAGTTGAAGAGCCGCTGGACTGGTCCATTCACCGTCGCCAAAGTCTTTCCTTATGGGACCATTGAGCTTTCTCAGCCAAATGGGCCCAATTTCAAGGTGAATGGCCAGCGTTTGAAGCTGTACTATGGTGAGGACATCTCCCACGAGATGATTCCATCCCTCACCACGTTCCCCATGAACTAAAATTGGGTCGAGTCAGGCTCATGACTCGGTGAACAAAAACAAGCGCTTCTCGGGAGGCAACCCGTGTTCTATCCTTTACTGCTTTCATAATAAGTGTAGGGGGAGCCCCGCATATGTTTGTTGTCTTGTTTCTTGTGCTGTGCAGGGATTAAAGCTTCATGAAGCATCTTGATGACTTTTGACGAACCGTGATACCGTGTTTTCCATCTTCCCGGTTCTATCCTAAACTCTTGTGATTCAATATTTCATATTCTATATGTTCACATTGAATTCACTTTAGTTGTCCTTTCCTTAGCAAGATTTAAACAAAGTGCACAATGTCCTAAGTGTAGGGAAGTTTACTCCCACATGCTTAAACATTGAGGACAATGTTTATCTCAAGTGTAGGGGGGACTTCTATCGAAGTAAGTGGTCTTTTCCATAATTTGCCCTCATTTTGACCGGAAAATTTGATTTTTCGACATTTTTCAAAATTTTTAATCTATTTTGGCCTAGTTGTATAGTTGTATTTGCCTTCGTTATGTTTCCTTTGCTAGAATAGATTTTTAATAAAGTGGTTTTAGATTTTTCTTAGTTGTGAACATTTTGACTCAACCCGAGTTTACTTGCTTAAGTTTACTCTAGCTAGTATCCTTAACGTGTTTAAGTCAAGTTTTGCTAGGCTTTTATATAGGGAGCTATAAAACGCGAAAGTCTTAACTCTCACGGGTTAAGAACAAGAACTTTTCGCAAGTTCCTATAATTGATCCTAGAGAGTCGTTTATCAAGGGAACTTTAAAACGCGATTTCTAAACTTGAAAAAGTCGAAGAATTTGCAAGATCCTATAGGCGACTCGAAAACCCAAAACTTTGATTTAATAGGCTAAGCATCCACGAGTCTCATTCCTTGAGATTTTAAATTGTGGAGGACGAGAGATGATAGAGTCAATTATAAGTTCGGTATTCTTTCATGAATTTATGTGAGTTAATTATAAGCCTATTCTCCCTCCGCTTGTTAATAAATTAATCTGCTAATAAATAAGGTTGTACGATTTAAAAGGTTACTTAGCTTCTAGCCCCAGATCGTTTAAAAGTTGCTCGGTAATGATGAGAGTTCATAGCCAAGGCATAACTTATGAAGCGGGGCGCGAAGATTGGCGAGTACGAAAAGGCCCTAACAAGGCATGAGGACTACATTTTGTTGCTAAAAGATCCAAAAGTGATGTGAAGAATCATTTATCGAAAATCAATATGAAGGATCGAGACACACGACGAAAAGCAAGAACTCCCTAAAAAGTCATGGAGAAGTCTATCCGAAAAGACCCTAACAAGGTATGAGGATAAATAGATCCAAGTCCTAAAAGGAGGCGGATCGTTGTATATCAAAGTCCAAAATAAAGATTGGAGAAAAATGAAGAAGTCGTGGTCCAAAGATGAAGAATCTCTCAAAAAACTTCAAGTGAAGAAATTCCTATTATGAAGAGAAGACCATAATTTCAAGAACGTCTCTCGAAGATTCGAAGTATGAAGTCGCTGCCAAATATCGGCCCGAGAAAGGTCTCAAATCGCGAACCAAGTTATGCCAAGATATGAACTTTCTGATATCCCGAGAAGCAGTTTTAAAAGATTCGGTCCTTTAGCTAACTATTGATTAAATCATTCACCTTATTTTCGGACTAAATAACTATCGAAATAAGTCAAACAATGCATCCTCGTGATCATTCAAGACAAAAATAAAATATAAGAGATACACCTAGGAATAAGGGAGTCTAAGTGAATAATTGGCCCACATGAGTTCGTGATAGTTTGCTAACTTATAATAACAATGATCTCGTTTTTAAGCTTGGTATGGGGAACGTGAAACTTGAGGATGATAAATGTTCATGGCCGCCAAAACCCAATGTAAGTTTTTAATTTCTTTACTTATTTCTATCTTTTATGTTTAGTATTTAATAAAGGCCAAGGTGGGTT
This sequence comes from Glebionis coronaria, assembly GCA_025667525.1. NCBI lineage: Eukaryota > Viridiplantae > Streptophyta > Magnoliopsida > Asterales > Asteraceae > Glebionis > Glebionis coronaria. The sequence continues at coordinate 191,922,732 of CM046880.1, forward strand.
ATTTATGATGGAGAATGTAAACCGTGCTTTAAAATTAATGCATTGCATGAGGGCATTGCAATGGTCAAGTGTAGGGGATTTAATAAGTGTGAAAACACTTATCCTTTTACCACTTATTTCCAATAATAACAAAACCAAAACGTGTGATTTATGTCGTAAAAGTCGGAATTATGCGTGGTTTGTGTTTTTATTGTATTTTAGGACCAAAATGTGAAAAAGGAAGAAAACACGGGCTTTCACGGGCTTTTATTGAAGAAAACGGGAAAAGACGAAGTCAAAAGATCAAGAGTGCAAAAAGAACGGAAGTCCAAGGCCTATTCTGAAGATTTATCGAAGAAAAAGTCAAAAGACGGAAGTTTAACGAAGTCGAAGAACTTAAGTCTAATAGAAGAAGAAAATTAAAAGACAAGTTCAAATCCCGAGACGACAAAGACGAAGAATTAAAGTCGAGTCGAGAAAACGTGAAGAAAGCAAGAAAGAAGATGCAACACATGCACTCCTTCCACCTTCCCTATAAATACCCTCCTAATAGTCATTAGGAGGAGGAAGTTAGAGTTTTTAGTTAATTTTTCACTTTTTAGTTTTTAGAGAGAGAAAGTCTTAAACTTTCTCTCACTAGTTCATCTTTTAATCTTTCAAGATTAACTCTTTGTATTGCTTATTTTTATTAATCAAGTTCATTTTAAGCTTTTATCTCTTAATCTCATTCTACTTTTCTTTGATTTAAGATTGATTTTGGTGTGATTATCATGTGATCCGTGTTGTTCTAATTGATTTCATGCTAAAAAGTTAATCTTTTGATCATTTTATAAGTTTTCATTTGATTAAGCTTTAAGACTTTTGTGCTTATTGGCTTACTTTTATGATTAGCTTATTTTTCCTATTAAAAAGTTTTATTAAAAAGTTTATGTTTTTATGGTTTGATCTAAAAAGTTGGTTAATTTCGAGTTGAATAAGTTGATCATAGTGCTTATTTGATTCGGTTTAGTTGATTCGATTTAGTTTTGGGAATAAGCTCGATCTAATAGCTTATTTCCTAGCTTTTTGCTCTAATTCCATTATTTTCGGAAGGGTATTATATCCCTTTTCCGATTGTTGCCTTTTTCCGACCGGGTACCCCCCCTTAACCGATTTCCACTATTTTAGGGAAGGGTTGTTATTCCCCTTTCCGATTGGCCCTTATTCCGACGGCACCATTCTTCACTTTCCGATCGACCCAATCGGATTAGGGTTTATCCTTTCCGATTGGTCCATTGTTTGCACGTATTCCGATTGGTAACTAGCTACATATTCCGATTGAGCCTCAAGTTTCATTTTCCGATTGGGATTTGCTCCATATTCCGATTGGGTGTTTGTAGTATTCCGATTTGTCAGCATTTGTTACATTCCGATTGCTACCACTCTTCCTCCGTATTCCGATCAACCGATCGGAAAACATTCCGATCGGGGGGCCTTTTTGGCTTGTTTTGGTTTCTTTCGATATCACTTTCTTATAGTACTTTTATTTTCTGAAAATTTTCAAAGTGTTAGTTTTATTTAGTGAGTTAGTACTTTTTCCATTGTCACCTTTAAATTTTATGCATTTATTTTTACTCGTCATTCAAATTAATCTTTTAACTTCCATTTTACTCAACGACACTTTAGTTACTTGCTATTAGCTTAAGACCGGTTTTCAATTCGAAAAGATTCGGACGATAATATTTTCATACCTAGCCAAAAGCGAAGTATTATTCATCTAGGTCTTGCGCCAGCACGAGAGGAGTCAACTGGTCCATGAACTCCTTACACTCGGACTCGGCCTCTAGCCTTGTCAGGTTGGACAAGTTCCATGCCAGGCGAAGGCAGGTGTCCGGTCCCTCAGCCCGAGGCTCCTCTGCATGAGTGGGGGGAAGAGATGGGGGCACTGCGGATATCACGGGGGAAGGTTCTCTCTCAGTTTCCTTCTCCTGCGCTATTCTCGAAGGATCCACCCTGTTATTTAAGAAACACTTATAAGTTTTTATGGTATCATGGGGGAAGCAAATATGATGGGATATGAAAAGGTACTTACGTCGCATCTATCATCGGCTCCGTGATGGTGGGAGCTACGAGCTCACTGGTGTTACCTTCCATACATGTGTGTCTGCTTGCGGCAGAGGGTTTTCTTGCGGCAACGTGGTGCTACTCCCTTCTTGGAATTGGGGGTGGTTTTCCCTCAGCCTCTTGGGAGGCGCATTGAATTCTCCCACCTCGACATCTACCTCTTTCACCACCTTCCTGGTGGACTTGCGCTTCCTAGAAGTAGGTTTTGACTGCTTGGAGACTCCGGCCCCCTACACCACTTCCTCCTCTCCTTCTTCGTCATCACCAACCATGGGGTTGATGGACGGATCCGTTGGTTGTTCTTCACCTTGGATGGAGATGGCATTCTCCAGTAGCATTTCACCACCATCTTCGTTGGTGAAGTCCAACGACGACTTCTGGATCACTGGTTCCTACTCATCAGACCGCGACTCAGTTGTTTCTTCTAGTGCGATAGTCATGCTGGCAGTAGCGACAAGTAATGGGGGCTCGCTCTCTTTCAGGGGTCGAGATCCCTCTGGAACCTTGCTTGGATCCCCCTGGCGTAGTAGGTCAAACAACTTCATATCTGCGAACATAAGCAAACATATGTGTTAGTATGATTACAAGAATAATTGTTAGATTTATATGCATATACATATATAAGGAATACTTACCCTGTCTACCCTCCGTCAAAAAGCACGAATATCTATCCTCCCTTCCAAAGTAGTTACGGCTAATCCCGACTAAGCATAAAAAATGCTCTGGTAGGTCCATATGAAAATCAGTACGATGGGTGCCTAATGTTTTTACATCCTTACTACTATAGTCTCTGGTGGGAGGAAGGTAGTCATGTCCCACTTTGTATTTCAGGTGAAAAGTACTGTGGAACACTTTGGCATCTACGAAAAAATAGTGGTCGTACCACTTTATTAGAGAATCTAGGGGCTTCCTATAGCACATGGGGGCAGTCGCAGATCATTTTTTAAACGACAACCACCCATTTACCATTTGGGGGAGGTAGAAGACCCTAAATAAGCTCACGGTGGGGGCTACCTCACAACAATGGCATGTGATCTCAAATTGGTTAATCTTGCAGGCTCCTATACAATGGAGTTGGGATATATGGAAATCATAATATGTCAGGATATCTACAAGAAATTTCGATAGTGGAATACGGTAGTTCGCCGCGTCAAATAGACGCGCATACATGCCTATTTTCCCAGCGGAGCATCCGTGATAGCTTCAACGTCACCCGGATAGATGGGGTTTACGCTCTCAGGAACATAGTACCCAGAAATAAAATACACGTACTTCTCCGCGGACATCATGTTAAGTACAGTCGTGATGGTAGGATTATCCTTCACCATAATTTATGCAAATAAGGAGAAGGACGCGGTGGTCTAACCTGGAACGAGGGATTTCCGTGGAAAAGAAGGAGAAGGAAGGAAGGAAAAGTGCAGGTACAACAATGGTGGAAATGGAGTTGTTAACTGTGTGTGTACACAGTTACACGCATCAGCCTTTTATAGGGTTGCCTCGATTTACGAGGTGCCCTGGATGATTGCCACGTGTAATCCACTATGCCCATCTAACGGATGGGATTCCTGACACTTCTAAAACATGAGTGGGACCCACGGGTCACCTCATGGTAGTTTTATGTGGCTCAAGAGTGGGCCTGTCTGGTGCACTTTTGCAGGCAAAACGTCCGACTAATGACTACCATTAAATGCATTCGTTAATATTGTCACGACCAGCATTTTTGACGTACGGCTATGTTTGTGACAACGATATATAAAGGACATTGATTAGTCTAGAGGTTACGCCTACGACTGTAACAACTAGACTGGGGGGACATGATGACGTATAGTCCCCAACTGGGTCATTAACCCGGCCCACGGGTATTACCCGCATCCGGCCCGTCACGAATGGGTTGTATTAATGTCATTTGAGCTTATGGGCTTTAATGAACAGTATCCGTATAAGATGTGTGTGGCCTACGGCCCTGCACGTCTGGTACAAGGTTAGACAGAATCACAATCTTATTAGGATTGGGATTTGCCACAAAGTATAGGATATACACTCACCATAATTAAAAGATAACAATCAAGTTAATTATGGCACTTATCCTTTGCTTGGGGTCGAAGCATCGGTGACAGCCCGTTAGGGTTTCACCGCCTGTTTAAGGAACCCCCAAGGGTTCCACAAAGGTATCACATTCTCTCTGATCTCAACTCACAGCCGATTATCTAACCCTAAATTGATTACTTACTCTCATGCTGGAGTCTAATCGTGTAACACGTTCCCATGGTAAGCTTAACGCGTGTTGTTTTAGTGTGTAGGATCACAGCAAGACATTCACTTGGTGCAAGAGCCGGATCCCATCCTACCCGAATTAATCCTAATTCGGGTCAAGCAAGGATCATCCAACTTTTGTATCAATAGTTCACACTCTCCGTACAATGGTATTATTGGACGACTATGGATCCTAGCCATACGGGCAGTCCCGTCCACAACTCACGACATGATTAAATTCCCAGTTAAAGGGGGAATTGTTACTATTTATAATTCGATAGCACCGGCATCCGAGTGCCACGCCGTGACAACACCAGTTCATATAGTTCCCATAAAGGAAGGATCACCTCCCCCCAATTGGAAGTTGGTAATCCATCTCGACTACCCAAAACAAGAGGTAGCCATAGGGGGAACGCTATCGGAAAAAGGGAAGAAGGGTATGTGCTCTCTCCTGAAGGCAAACCTTGATATATATGCATGGGAGCCAAAGCATATGACGGGCGTTCCACGTTTGATAGCAGAACATAAGCTTCAAATTGACCCGAGATATCCCCCTGTTAAGCAAAAGAAGCATGGTCAAGCACCAGAACGCAGCCAGGTAATACTGGACGAGGTACAGAAGCTGGTGGACGCAGGAATTATGCGCAAGGTATATTACCATGAATGGTTATCTAATCCGGTCATGGTCAAGAAGCATGACGAAAGCTGGCGCATGTGTGTGGACTTCACAGACTTGAACAAAGCTTGTCCGCAAGACTGCTATCCGTTAACAGAAATCGATTGGAAGGTGGAATCCTTATGCGGATACCCTTTTAAATGTTTTTTAGACGCGAACAAAGGATACCATCAGATCCAAATGGCGGAGGAAGACGAGGAGAAGAAGGCGTTCCACACTAGTCAGGGCGTGTATTGTTACACAAAAATGCCATTCGGACTAAAGAACGCCGGTGCGACATATCAACGACTTGTTGATAAAGCCTTCGACTCACGGATAGGACGTAACCTTGAAGTCTACATTGACGACTTGGTCATCAAGAGCCATACGGAGGAAGCGCTCCTCCGTGATATCCAGGAAACATTCGACACGTTGAGGAAAATCAACATGAAACTGAATCCAAAAAAGTGCACGTTTGGAGCAACCGAAGGAATGTTCCTTGGGTATATGATTAATCCAAACGGAATAAAACCTCGTCCGGAGAAGACGGACCCCGTGATACAGTTACCATCCCCTCGGACACTCAAGGAGGTACAATCACTCAATGGAAAGCTGGCCAAGCTTAATAGGTTCTTATCAAAGTCCTCGGAGAAGTCACTTCCTTTATTTAAATCACTCAAGAAGTTCTTAAAGAAAGGAGACTTTCGTTGGACAAAAGAGGCAGAGGAAGCCTTTAAGCAGTTTAAACAACATCTCGCGGCTCTTCCCATGCTAGTGGCACCCCGACCTAAGGAGGAGCTAATTATGTATTTGTCCGCTACGTATGGAGCAATCAACGCAGTCCTTATGACTGATAGGGATTCAGTCCAAACTCCGGTTTACTTCATAAGCAGAGCATTGCAAGGACCAGAGTTGAATTATTCATCAATGGAGAAGTTGGTTTCGTCATTGGTTTACACCACGAAAAGGCTAGGCCGGTACTTCCAGGCGCACCCAATTGTGGTTATCACTGATCAGCCAATAAAACAGATCATCTCTAAACCGGACGTATCCGGGATATTGCAGAAGTAGAGAGTCCTACTAGGAGAACATAACATCTCTTATAGACAAAGGACAACCATTAAGGGCCAAATTTTGGCAGATTTCCTAATTGAGAAAACCTAAGGAGTGCGAGCCAATGGTGCAAAAAGAAGAAATTCCAACGGAACAATGGGTTTTGTTTACTGATGGATCTTCTTGCACGGACGGATCAGGAGCCGGCCTCATTCTCACGAATCCAGAAGGAATGGAATATACCTACGCCTTGTGCTTTGAGTTCACAACCACGAATAAGAGGCAGAATTTGAAGAATTGATTGCGGGTTTAGAAATCGCCGCTAGGATGGGAGTCCGCAACCTTGAAGCCTACGTGGACTCACGGCTTGTCGCAAATCACATCCTAGGAGAGTACGTAGCTAAGGAGGATAACACGATCCAATATTTGGATAAAGTCAAGTCACTCATCGTCGGCTTTGGAAAGTTCTCCATCAAGCAGGTACCAAAAGGCGAGAACAAGAAGGCGGATGCTCTTATCAAGATCGCGTCTACAAGCTTTGCCCATCTATCCAAACAGGTGATGGTTGAAATACTCAAGGAAAATTCCATTAAAGGAGGAGAGATAGCGACCATAGTTGATGAAGAGGGGCCCACATGGATGACCCCGATCATCAACTACTTAGCTGATGAGACCCTTCCTGAGGACGAAAAGGCGGTGCGACGTGTCAAAAGGAAGTCACAACATTTCAAACTCCGAGATGGTGTTCTATACAAGCGTTACTTTCTACAGCCGTGGCTGCGATGCGTCGGGCCACGCCGGGCTAGCTATGTGATTAGTAAAATACAAGAAGGTTCGTGTGGCATGCACGCATGCCCCAGATTAGTAGTAGCACGAGCTCTACGCATAGGGTACTATTGGCCAACTATGCATCAGGACGCGTGAGACATGATTCTTAAATGCAGCAAATGCCAAGTACACAGGCCAGTACCGCGACATCCACAACAAGAACTAACACCCATTACATCCGCATGGCCATTCTACAAGTGGGGGATTGATATCGCATGCCCCTTTCTTGTTTCCGCAGGGGGCGTTAAGTTATTGATTGTAGCTATGGACTATTTCACTCGCTGGATAGAAGCTAAGGCGGTCAAAACGATTACGGGAAAACAAGTAAAAAGTTTGTATGGGAAAATATTGTGTGCCGCTTCGGTTTGCCCGGCGAGATCATCTCGGATAACGGAAAGCAATTCGCGGATAATCCATTCAAGGATTGGTGTACCACATTGAGCATTAAACGGCGTTTCGTATCAGTTAAGCACCCACAGACTAATAGTCTCGTGGAGCGGGAAAATAGAATTCTAGGTGAAGGTATAAAAGCACGCTTAGATGATAGAAGCGCCAAGTGGGTAGATGAACTACCGCATGTCCTATGGACACACAGGACAATGATCAAAACAACCAATGGGGACACTCCATTTGCGCTGGCCTATGGAACCCAGGCTGTTATCCCAGGAGAAATTGGGATGCCAACAATCCGCATGGCGGAGGTTAACGTCGTCACAAACGATGAGCAACTCCGGGTCAATCTAGACTTGTTAGAGGAGAAACGAGAGATAGCAGCCATCAATGAGGCTAAGTCTAAGGCACGTATGACAGCTTATTACGATTCCAAATTCAAGGGTGTTTCCTTTCGACCGGGGGATTTTGTCTATCGTGCTAACGAGGCAAGTCGCGTAGAGAGCACGGGGAAACTTGGTCCAAAGTGAGAAGGACCGTATGAGGTCACGGAAGCTTTGGGGCTACGTGCGTACAAGTTGCGTGATATGGATGGCCGTGACTTGGATCGTACATGGAATATTTGCAACCTTAAAAGATGCTACCTCTGAAGGGCTACGGCCTCCGCATGGACACTTCGTTGTGCTTAGCTTCAATGAAGATCCATGTATTTTTTTATTTTCATGCTTTCTAGGTTCTATTTGTCTTAGGATTTTAATTCTGTCAAAAAATCGTAAATGTTCTAATAAAATGTCGTTGTGCCTAGCTAGCTCCACGGTCTGTTCTTGTGCAAATTATTGTCTTATGTTTTTTAGAATTATTTGTTATTTTCTAGTATGTTATTACTTGTTCATATGCATTCATTCAACCGTACATGTACTATTCGCTCCCAGGCGGGGTAAGAGGATTAAGTGAACCTAATAATTCAACTTGTCGCATAAGAGGGATGCAACCCCAGTGACCCGGATCATGTATCCTTACTCGACACCTTATTTACAAGACGTTGTAATAAGTTTCCACATGCCGTACTTACATAGTGCCGGACATGATAAAGACACATGGTGCACGTATAGTAAAATATAGATACATGATATCCAAGGAATAATAAAAAGTTTCAATATGACCAAACAAAACTTGCCGTGCTCACCACGGACATATATCTTAATAAATAATCTAAAGTGTTTACAGATAGAGTTACAAATTAAACCGTGCACATCCACGGACGAATAAACAATAGGTGGTGCAATTGTTTACAACAGATTAAACTAAAAGGAGGCAGGAACTCCCCTACTTCTCTTTTACCTTCAGCTATCAAAGCACGAAGGGCTTCACCACAAGCATCCTTTCCCCTCTACTCCTTGGCTAGGTTGGCTTCCAACGCCTCAGCCAATAGCCTCTCACCATTCACGACCTTCAGGCTGGCATCATATGTTGGCAGAGTAAGCTTGATTAGGTTTGGGGTGAGCTTCGCCACATGATATCCTCGTTGGAGGCATCCTTTAGAGCTTCAAGGTCATCCAGGAAGGGGTACTCCATCTCCCACAGAGCGGCCATGGACGCAGTCATCTTTACTTCCGCCTTAGGGTTATGGTAGGCATGCGTAGTGATTTCTTCCTTCTTGCTTATTAATTCCGCAGCCTTGATCGACCCTTCATGCCTGCCATGGTAAATACCATCTGACATGATATCAGCAAAGGCCTGCACAAACTGTGGTGCCTCCATCACTCTTGTCACGGCCAGACGTGTCCCTTGGCCCACCATCCACCTACGACCAACAATGGTCGTACGCTGTGGGGGCACAACACTTCAGCACAGTCTGTGGCCAGCACATTCAGCTCACGCTCCACCTTGCCCAAAGCCTCAGTCGTTCGCTCCTCCATAGCCGCCCGTTCCTTGGTAAATTCTTCCTTCAATGCCTCACGCTCCTCTGCAAGGGCGGATGCTTGGTCGGCGACGGATTTGGTGGCAGCTTTGGCTGCGGTTACCTATGAAAACAATTAGGGTTACTACATGGATGAGAAAGACAAGGGTGTTGCACAAACATTTGACATAAACTAGTAAGGCTACGTACCGTGACGTTGGCAGCCTCGAGAAGAGCTTCCAGCTCAATGGTGCACTCATTACGGGCATTGGCGTGGCTGGTTTGTTCTTTTATTGTCGCCACAGCCACGTCCAGATCCGCCTGCATGGAGGCAATTGTCTTCTCCTGCTTCTCCACCATCTCTTCCATGCGGACAATCCTCCTGTCGGTATGACGTACATGGACCAAGGCCTCTTCTAAATGGCGTCGTAAGGCTGCACCAAGTGTTATCTGGTGCACCGTTGCCACATCATATTGTTCGAGAAGAACCCTATGGTTGATTTCATGTAGGTCTTGCGCCAGCACGGGTGGTGTCAAGTGGTCCATGAACTCCTTACACTCGGACTCGGCCTCTAGCCTTGTCAGGTCGGACAAGTTCCATGCCGGGCGAAGGCTGGTGTCTTGTCCCTCGGCCTGAGGGTCCTCTGCGTGAGTGGGGGAGGAGATGGGGGCCCTGCGGATATCAAGGGGGAAGATTCTCTTTCAGTTTCCTTCTTCTGCGCTATTGTCGAAGGATCCACCCTGTTATTTAACAAACACTTATAAGTTTTTGTGGTATCATGGGGGAAGCAAATATGATGGGATATAAAAAGGTACTTACGTCGCATTTATCATCGGCTCCGTGATGGTGGGAGCTACGCTGCTCACTGGTGTTGCCTTCCATACATGTGTGTCTGCTTGCGGCGGAGGGTTTTCTTGCGGCAACGTGGTGCTACTCCCTTCTTGGAATTGGGGATGGTCTTCCCTCAGCCTCTTGGGAGGCGCATTGAATTCCCCCGCCTCGACATCTACCTCTTTCACCACCTTCCTGGTGGACTTGCGCTTCCTGGAAGTAGGTTTTGGCTGCTTGGAGACTCCGGCCCCCTACGCTACTTCCTCCTATCCTTCATCGTCATCACCAACCATGCGGTTGATAGACGGATCCGTTGGTTGTTCTTCACCTTGGATGGAGGTGGCATTCTCCAGTAGCAATTCACCACCATCTTCATTGGTGAAGTCCAGCGGCGACTTCTAGATCACTGGTTCCTGCTCATCAGACCGGGGCTCAGTTCTTTCTTCCAGTGCGATAGTCATGTCGGCAGTAGCGACAAGTAACGGGGGCTCGCCCTCTTTCAGGGTTCGAGATCCCTCCGGAACCTTGTTTGGATCCCTTGGCGTAGTATCCCAAACAACTTCATCTCTGCGAACATAAGCAAACATATGTGTTTGTATGATTACAAGCGTTATTGTCAGATTTATATGCATATACATATATAAGGAATACCTACCCTATCTACCCTCCGTTAGAAAGCACGGATATCTATCCTCCCTACCAAAGTAGTTACGGCTGATCCCGACTAAGCATAAAAATGCTCTGGTAGGTCCTTATGAAAATCAGTACGATGGGTGTCTAATGTTTTTACATCCTTACTACTATCGTCTCTGGTGGGAGGAAGGTAGTCGTGTCCCACTTTGTATCTCAGGCGAAAAGTAGTGGGGAACACTTTGGCATCTACGAAAAAATAGTGGTCGTACCACTTCTTTAGAGAATCTAGGGGCTTCCTATAGCACATGGGGGTGGTCGCGGATCGTTTTTTAAACGACAACTACCCATTTACCATTTGGGGGAGGTACAAGACCCTAAATAAGCTTACGATAGGGGCTACCTCACAGGCGTGACATGTGATCTCAAATTGGTTAATCTTGCAGGCTCCTATACAATGGAGTTGGGGTATATGGAAATCATAATATGTCAGGATATCTACAAGAAATTTTGATAGTGGAATACGGTAGTTCGTCGCGTCAAATAGACGCGCATACACGCCTATTTTCCCAGCGGGAGCATCCGTGATAGCTTCACCGTCACCCGGATAGGTGGGGTTTACACTCTCAGGAACATAGTACTCAAAAAGAAAATCCATGTACTTCTCCCCGGACATCACGTTAAGTACAGTCGTGATGGTAGGATTATCCTTCACCATAATTTATGCAAATAAGGAGAAGGGCGCGGTGGTCTAACCTGGTACGGGGGACTTCCGTGGAAAAGAAGGAGAAGGAAGGAAGGAAAAGTGCAGGTATAACAATGGTGGAAATGGAGTTGTTAACTGTGTGCGTAAACAGTTACACACATCAGCCTTTTATAGGGTTGCCTCGATTTACGAGGTGCCCTGGATGATTGCCACATGTAATCCACTACGCCCATCTAACGGATGGGATTCCTGAAACATCAGTGGGACCCATGGGTCAACTCATGGCAGTTTTACGTAGCTCAAGAGTGGGCCTGTCTGGTGCACTTTTGCAGGCAAAACGTCCGACTAATGACTACCATTAAATTCATTCGTTAATGTTGTCCCAGCCGGCCTTTTTGATGTACGGCTATGTTTGCGACAGCGATATATAAAGGACATTGATGAGTCTAGAGGTTACGCCTACGGCTGTAACAACTAGACTGGGGGGACATGATGACGTATATTCTCCAACTGAGTCATGAACCCGGCCTATGGGTACTACCCGCATCCGGTCCATCACGATTGGGTTGGATTAATGTCATTTGAGCTAATGGGATTGAATGAACAGTAGCCGCATAAGATGTGTGCGGCCCACGGACTGGCACATCCGGTACAGGGTTAGACATAATCACAATCTGATTAGGATTGGGATTTGCCCCAAAGTATAGGATATACACTCACCATAATTAGAAGATAACAATCAAGCTAATTATGGAACTTATCCTTTGCTTAGGGCCGAAGCATCGGTGACAGCCCATTAGGGTTTCACCGCCTATTTAAGGAACCCCCAAGGGTTCCACAAAGGTATCACATTCTCTCTGCTCTCAACTCACAGACGATTACCTAACCCTAAACCGATTACTTAATCTCACGCTGGAGTCTAATCGTGGTACACGTTCCCACATTAAGCTTAACACATGTTGTTTTAGTGTGCAGGATCTCAACAAGATATTCACTTGGTGCAAGAGCCGGAGCCTAGCCTACCCGAATTAAGCCTAATTCGGGTCAAGCAAGGATCATTCAACTTTTGTATCGACAGTTTGCAAGATTTCTAGGGTTCTTATACATTAACCTAATTAACATAAAACACAAGGAATGGGATTTAAAGATTACCTAAACGTGTTATAGATTAGGAATTAGCAATCATGAACTCTAACCTCGTTTTCTTGGATCAACCCGCTGTTTCCTTGTTCTTGTTCTTGGTGTTTAGGTCGACGGCAGCCAGAAGAAAAGAAAGAAAGTAAAATAACGATCAGATCTATTTCTTGTTTTAGGTTTTGATTGCTTGCTTTTCTAAAATAAAATATCCTCCCCCCGTATTTTGATTATAACCGGCCTAGACACCAAATGGGCCACGACCCATTCTCTCCTTTCTTTGGACGCAACCCAACAACACACCCTCAATTTGTTTCAAATTATCGTCTAAATACATACATACGCGCATGTTCGTGGTTTCAATGTCGTGTTCTAATTTTTGTAACTTATATACGTGCTATAAGTAAATACTTGATGTATATTAATAATACGATTAATATACGTAATTACTTGTCAGGTTTAATTAATATACGTAATAATTAGTATTAAATTGTTCGTGTCGCGTGTCGTATACTAATTAAGTCGTAAGTTTTAATTTATACGTAATTTCATGTAATATTGTTCTAGGGATTTTCAAGCGGGTTTTACAACTACAATTACTCGAATTGAACCCATAGATTTCAACTATGTTGCTTCTTCCTAAAATCAAGTTGTAAGTTTTTTTTGCCGTTTTCTATACACATGCATTTCAATTCTTCTGGAGGTAAAAGATGCAACGATATACCATGAGAATTGTTGACTTGTGTGCTATCATTCATTTCATTGTAGAAAAAAATTAGAGGAGAAACTTTCAAATTGGAATACAGTAATATTAGAGGAAAAATGTTGGTATAATTTGGCGTTGGTTTCAGGAAATATGTCGGTATATTTTGGCGTCAGGAAATATGATTGTCTATCAAGCTGTAAGTTTTAATGTTTATGTTAATCCAATGGTTTGAAATCCTCATAAGGTCTGCTTGGGATATTAGTAACCTATTTGTAACTGATACATGCATGATTATGTTGTAGTAACGTTGTATTTTCATTATGCATTTGAAAGATTTATTCTTACGTTGGAACTATAAAACCTGCACAATTGGTCAACTTTTTATGTTTTAGGTTTGTAAAGCCCATAGTCACTATGTTTTTAAGTTTCGCTTCTTATGTAACCTTTTTATGTTTTTTTTTCTGGAATTAGGAAAAGGTTTTGATGAAATAAGAGTGAATTTTCCATTATTGAAGGTTAAGGTGTAGATTTTAGGTAAATTAGTGGGGTTCAAAGATTCTTTCTTTCAAAAACTAGTGTGCATAACTTTATTTCAATTCATTTATAGGTATAAGGCAAATAAAGACCAGTCATCGAGCAAGTGTGATGATTCATCCACTTAATGTGTTAGAGTTGGCTAATTTCTCTCTATGGATAGGCATATCGGGCTTAACTGTAGTGTTTAGTAGTAGAAATCAGAAATATGTTTCTATATGGTTTCACTCCTCTTGCATAAGTTAATTGCATCACCTGTAACACAATTTATTGCATAAACACCTCTGTCCAATTACTCGACATATGTGTTTTACAATTTGTTTATTATTTCATGTTGATTTCAACTTTAAAAACCGATCTATGATAACTGCTAAATAACTGTTGAAAACTGATGTATGACAAGTATTTTAAAAATTCCCCTGTCCAAAACATAGCTGCTATCATCTCATATGCTTTTGCTGCTTTATGGTTCCTATTATGTAGTTCCATGAACAACAAGTGTCGAACATTTTAGGTAACAGGTCTAAACAATTGCATTTGGTAAAAAAGCTCTACAGGTTGGAATATAATGACATAAAATATCACATGAATTCAATCTACAAGCATTTGACACAAGTGTTTTTTCCAATCTTATACACATAAGAAATCAGACACAATGTCAAATTTGCCACCTTTCAAATATACTATCATTTCTAAACACTAGAATGAGCGAGTCGAGTGGTTTTATTTCATAAGTTTGAATGTATTTTTACTTTATATAAATTAGTAGAGGTTCTTGCTTTCATTTTTTGTAATTTAAGAGGTTTTTGTGTGACGGGTCAATATGTGTGATTTTGTTGCACGCCAAAGCGGCCGGGTGAGTTCAACTTCTCCTTTGCTTCTAAGTCTTAATGGTTTAACAATGTCTTGCAATGTAGCCCTCCATCGTTTTTGGGTCAATCCTATTTTGCTATTTTCCGTAAGGGCAAAAGTAAGAAAGACTAAAGTATCCACTTTGAAGTTTTTTTTGTAATTCTGATCATCAATGGAAGCTTATATTTCTTTGTATAAATAATTTATAGCAACATTTTGAACCCCGATTTGACTCGGTCGGGTCAACCGGTTGACTCGGCTCCGATCGAAAAAACGAGTCATATCAAACCGGGTTTTACATTATCGATCCGGTTAGACCCGCCGGGTTTGGGGTAACCCAGGTCAACCCAAGTTCGAGATTCGGTCAGGTATCGATTTTTCTATTTTTTTACAAATATGGTATGTAAATTATGCGTATATGTGATGTAATTTAATTTTTACATATTATGTTTGTTAATAAATAGTTTATGTGTTTACTATATATAAAAATTTTCTTGATTTATATATATAATTTTCTTTTAATCATTACAAATATAAATTTTTATATTCTTTTTAGAAGACGAGTTGACTCGAGACTAAATGTATTTGTACAAAATGAATGCCATGAAAAAACCTCGGAAGTTAAGTCTTGGCATAATTTCATTGTGAACAAATGTATTAAATATATATTAGTAGTCGTTCTTGCTTATCTTATAAAATAGTGCTCATATATCAATTTTACTTTTGTTGATTAAAGAACTTGGGAAAATTTTGTTAAGACTTAGTAGCAATCGTTTTAAAACGCGATTTTTTGAGCATTGCTATATCCTCCTACAACATATGCCTACATATCCTCCTACACACACAATAATATTAAATATTTTTTTCCTCTAATTCTCTCTCCGCATCTAAACCGTCCGTTCTGACATTTGTCAGGATCCTGCGAGTATGAAGATTTGTAGGTTGTTTTTGTAGGAGGATATAGCATTTTTGTTTTTTAAATGATTCGGTCAAGCCATTCGAATCACGGTTCAACTAGGTTTTCTGGTCAAAACTAGCGCCGGTCACTCGACCGGGTCAAGATTCAACCGGTTTAGCTGGCCGGATCAATCAAGTTTTAAAACATTGCTTAGTAGGATGTTTCTTTGTGGTTTGATGTACTAATGAGATTATTTTTACGGTCATTACGAGGCCGGGAAAGGTTTTTGTAGGTGCACGGGTCCCATTGCATAAAAGTTTGTTAAAAATATCATTCTTTTTTATTAACCGAACATGGTCTTATATTTTGGTACAAATTTTATGTATTCTTACCATTTGTACCTCATCACATCTAATTATGGGTTTTCTGCGGTTAAGTTATTTCGATGGTTTATCATTTGCGATGAATATGATTTAATGCATCGAAAGATAACTTTACATTTTGTTTACAAAAAAAAGTTCTTCAAGGATTCAATAGGTACTTACGTCTATGTAATTATATATCTTCTTTATGAAATGATGAAATGTTTAGGTTTTTTGTTGTTTCTTAAATATTGTATTCTTAAATATTGTATTCGTGCGTGTTCATATTTTTTTTTATTAATTGATAGTTGTTCATGGCATGGCAATTGGTTGATGACTGTATTCGCTATTACATATTATTTCAAAGACTAAAATGCATGGAGCTTTATTATTTTGATAGTTACAAACTTAAAACGTTTATCCGATAATTCATGTTTTTCTTATGATTTTTTCAATTATTACCAGAACCCGCTTAATTTATTTTAATATTAGCATATATATTGTTATTTCTTAAAAAATTACTCATTAAACTAAACCCGACGTTAGACGAGTATTTAAGCTAGTATCCTAATAAAACAAAAAAATTTACAAGTTCTTTAAACTTCAAGCATTAAAATTGCAATCAATTAACATCCTAATTTAGGGTCGGTGTACAAACATTTTAAACACTATTTTCGTTCAACTAAACACTTACTTATTTTTGTTAAGTCACTAATGAGATAAATAGTTTTGTAATTTAAATAAAAAAACACATTTTGTTTAAAGTTGATTGGTTGAAATTACCATTTAAAATTGATTTGTCAAACTCAGAC
This sequence comes from Glebionis coronaria, assembly GCA_025667525.1. Lineage (NCBI taxonomy): Eukaryota > Viridiplantae > Streptophyta > Magnoliopsida > Asterales > Asteraceae > Glebionis > Glebionis coronaria. The sequence goes on from CM046880.1 coordinate 191,939,359, forward strand.
TTCTTCTGTAAGCTTTGTTGAAAATAAGTGATCGGTTAAAATTAACCAAATTACTATTTAAAATTGATTTGTACTAGACTATTCAAACCGGGTGTTTCAATTTAAATTTTATTCTCTTCTCCACATTCAGTTACAATTCTTCACAAAGCAATCAATCATTGTATTTTTAACACCACTAGACAACTTTTGATCTTAAGGTTCTCTTTGTGAATTTGATCTTACTACACTTTTACAATCCTTTAAATCTTATTATAAATTGAATTAAGTTGAAACATTAGATTGCTTCTTCTTATTATTATTTTTTGTAGGCCAAAAGCATGCGATGAGTCCAACACGTTGGATTTGTATTATTCAACAATCAATCAAGTAACAATTCCCCATCTTTCTTCATAGCTTGAATTTCATATTTTCTATCCAATAGAAATGTATTCTTGTTAAGAATGTCGTCGTGTTTTTTTCATTGTTTTTAGTTTCTTAATGGTGGATAAAAGTTTGGTTTTGGCCAAGACATAAAAAGCAACAATGATGACAACTTAAAATGGTTTTCTATCA